>JAYDZK010000274.1:25578318-25599000 GCA_034509185.1 Euphonia xanthogaster
CTCTTCCGATCTCTAGTTCTTCTTGTTGTAATAACATCCACCAGGCATGGGAAGATACCCCTGAACATGCACTGAGGCAAGAGGATATGGGAGGATTTTACCTCCAGCATCACCAGCATTCAATAATTATAGAAATGGAGGGGAAGCATTTGCCAGAAAAAAAAAAAAAAGGCAATAATCATTACCTAAAAGAATGCTGATTATGCCTGGGCGTACAGCTCCTTAGATCTGTTAGCAATGGCTCACCCCCCTTTGCACAGGGAAACCCCAAATGAACGTTGTGTGGAAGCAGCACCTTGTCCCCAGTGCCACTGCAGAAAAGACATCCCACAGGAATGCTCACAGCCCCTCTTAGGAACTATCATTGCACAAGCAAGGCACAATCACTAAAAGGCCAAAGCTGCAGCAAACTGATGTTTAAAATCTTACATGGGCTCTGTATTTCACATACCCTCTCAATTTGCTGACTTCTCTGTGTATCTGTTGAGCTTGTACAAGAGTGACACGTATGGCCGACAAAAATCACTGCAGAGCCGGTGTATTTTACCAACCACGTTTTTCAAAGGAAAATTTTAAAGAAAAATATAGTGTGGATGTCTCTGCTGAAACTGCCCTTATTTCACAAATCCTGGCTTTCTTTCTCCTGCATTCCTTTGCTGCCTTCTCTGGCCCCTGAGAGTTTTGCTTTATGATGAAGTATGGAAAGAGCTGCATACTGGTTTGTTGTATATTAGCAGAAGCATTATTCTACTGAGACCATAGTGGGACTTAAGATTCACTCACATGAACACATGCAAAACAAAAAGTTGTCATGAAAAACTAGAAAATCCGTCTATTCCTTGTCATTTCTCCCCAGCGACTTTACCAAGATCCATGCTTCTTCCCTTTCTTTCTCACAGTTAACACCTGTATTGTGCCTGCTTTATTATATAATCAGTACTGTGAAGGTTTAATTACTTTTGGTCATTCAGGTTACTGAAAAAAAAACAAGGGCATCCCAGTTATAAGTAATAGTGTTCTATATTATTCTTGTTAACATTTTGTCTGTAGTACAAAAATAAAGATTGACAAAAGGACCATCAGTGATCTCATTCCATTTCACACAAGGAGCTCCTCTCTCTGCTAATTTTTCCTCCATACTATGTTAATTTGATACAGTCCTCAGGCTCTAACAAGTTAGCAACACTGCCCTCATTAAGGAAAGTGAACATGTCACAAGGGAACTATATTATTAAATGAATGTGTGTAGCCTCATTTCTTAAAGCATCACATGATAGAAGAGCAAAAACCTACAGTTTTGAGAGGATGGTAGAAAACACCTCTGGCAAATCACCTTCTGGGGAAGCATTTGCAATTCAAGTTGTTACTTCCTGATAAGCTGCTTATGTTCCAAATATCATTCTTTCGTGTAGATTCTATTCCAAGTGAAAAATATCTTAAATATCTTACGCTGCATATGAAAATTGGGAGGAGTCTTAACCAGAACAAACCTGCTCAGAAACACAGAATGTTCTCAGTGTGTTCCAGACAATTTTCCAAACATAGTCTGGGGGCCTACTTCAGACAGAAAGGTCAGGGTCTGATCGAAAATTAAAGTCTACAGAGCTGGTTTGGGGCTCCCTTTAGCCAACAAGCTGTATGTATGCGTGGTCTTTATAAGCTTTATCTCATTGCCCATGTATTCTTTTAGCTTCATCTACAGCTGGGTTTCCTTGACTGGGAATGTCTGGGATGTCCAGTTGTATCATACACAAAAATAACAGCAGAGCCCATTGCTTTATTGAGACATGTTGTTTCAACAATTTCCCTCCTCATAAATGGCTGGCCAAGGCTGCTTTGTTTTCATTACCACTAAGCTGAGATGGGACAAATAATAAGATAAAATTACCAGGGGTTATGATTGGGCATCAGGATTAGTAAACTTGGGTACTCTTAATGAAGATGTTGTCTAGAATACATTTTATATTTCTCGTATCTGTCTCCCAACAAATCTTTATGATCCTTGTTCCTATAAAATATACAGGAATAATTTGATAACAACCTGTCATCACTTGCTCCTGCCTGCCAAATCTCACAGGGGTCGTTTATGTGCATGGTAGGCATTCATAAAACCCACTTACTTTCTGCAAGCTGGCAAATAATGTGAGTGCACTATTCAGAAGTGGCCAGCAGAAAGAGCAAGAGCAATGTCATCATCACACCTTTTCATTCACCTCAGTACTCTGACCTAAGGCACATCCCATCACAGCTGCACTCTGTTGGGTGAGAATGCCTCAAATGAAGGCAACCTAATTTAGGGAGAGGTGGTTAAGATTGCATAGTATCAACTGCAACAGAAAATCCTTAGAAAAGGGGTAGCATTTGTGGAAATGTTGGATATTTATTGTGATGACAAAGATGTAGGTACACTGGCTTTAGCTGTGGGAATGAGGAAATGGATAGATCACAGACAGACTAATCATGCTGTTTTCCTAGCTTCAGCTTCTCCTGCATGAGTGTCTAGAAAAGACAGTCTTTGTTTTTAAAATGCAAACTCTTCCTGTTCTCAAACACCCATACAGCTTTACCTGGGAGAGTTCTGAGGAGGAAAAGGATTACTGATGAATGTTACTTATCTCTGATTAGTGAGGCACAGGGCGGAAGAAGGATAAAATTAATGAGGGAGATACTGAGAAAAAGCAATAACCAGACTGCAAGGATCACACAAGTAGGTAACACACTCTGTGATAATTAGGGGTAAAAGTCTGTTTGCCAGAGACAGATAACAGCAGTTGCCATCCTGAGACTGCCTTTATGTCATTTACTGCTTGTGCCAGGGCAGGTCAATCAACTGACTGCAGCAAGTATTCCCCATCCACTGCCATTGCCTAACACACAAAAAATAAATGTTTGTGTTTTATGTCTGTGTTCCTGGTTTCTAAACACAAAAGATAAATGCATGAATCTATGAAAAGGCCATTTTACGCCAAATTTTATCTTCTCATTTCTGTCACTATTTCTGCAAAGTCTTTAGATTTGCCTCTTGGGATTTTTTTTTTTCCCCCTGAACTACCCAGTTAAAAACAAATGAAAGTTTTGTTTTTTTTTACTCAGGTTTTGTGGGGGCTTATGCTTTAGATTCCACTTGAAAAATGAGTCTTCACTTGGATTAACAATGTCCCTTGTGGTTGACCACTTGTGATGCTGGAACTGCTTGTGAATTTGTTGGTGTTTGCCTCACCAGTTTCTTGTGACATTGCTCTGAACCAATCACAGTATGATTATGAAAACACATCATTATCTAGATGTAGAAATCTGGGAAAGCCAGCTCCATGTCAAACGGTTGACAAGGAAATATTATTAAAGGGTCATACACAGGGATAACAAACCATCCCACACCAGAAGAATATAATTCTACTGGGGACATGATTGCATAAGACTGCACAGCAAAAATGCATTACTTGGCATTGCTCCCATCTCAGAGACAGGTATTAAGCTACTCATGCATGGAAAAATCTATCCTGATGTATTTTGTCTGCTATCCAGAAAATCCCATTCATTTCAGAAACTTGTTAGTGCCTTAAACTCCCAAAATATTATCCAAGGATATTCTTAGCATCCAAGTAACTGACAATCAATACCAGTCTTGAAGAGCAAGATGAAGGACAATGTTTAATAGCAGTTATTCATGGAAAGCAATCTAAACCATTTTTTCACATAGAGTGCCAAATTTAAAGGATTCTTGAACACTAAGGCCATATCCATCATGATGATCCTGTGTCTTATTGAGTAGGACCAGAGTATTACTCACTTTTTGTGACTTTTTGAGTTATCAAGGACATGCTGGGCAAACAGCCAAGGTAATACAAGTTCCATAACAATAATCCATACTGAAAGTTAACGTGATGGCTACTACATGATGGCTATGCCAGTTGGAGGAAGGCAAGACCTTCCAGCTCTGGTAACTGCTTGACTTAGGGTTTTTTTTTAGAGCATAAGAAACTTTATAAAGTAAAGCATATATTTGCAGGTGGGAGAGAAGTCATGCAAGGTAATCAGCAAAGAAATGGGAAGAAGTAGCAGAATGATGAGGTGGAGAAGCAGTGAATCCAAAAGCAGTTTGGACACATTTTTTTAGGGGAAAAAAAGTCAGTAAAACCCTTATGGCTTCATCTGCACATAGGACTGTCATTGTGTGTGCCAGCAGAACAGATCAAGAGATTGATAGGAGTCCTGTTCTATTTAAAGGACAAGGAAATGTGTGGAATCAAAGAAGTTAGAAATGGAAAATGGAAGACTATCTATCTCCTAGGATTGCTCTTTGGGGTGCATTCCTGGGTGTGGTTGTCTACTTGAGTCAATAAAGTCTCAAGCTTTCCTCCTCTGTGTCCTCTTTCAAACTGTGGAGTTGTACATTTGCCCTTCAGTTTTCAACCTTTTCCATAGTGTCTGACTGTTCAGCAGATACAGTTTTCATCTATATACTTGTTTTGTTCATTCAGCAAGGTTTACTTGTCTTAGTTACTTCTGTGGATTCCATGGACTTCCAAAGATCCGGGACAGCCACTGGCTTCACCTATTGATTATCTTGTGACACACAGTGTCCCATGGATTAAAAATGACTAAGTTCCAGGAACTGTCACTTCCATTAGACTGCCTGGATAAGATGAGCCATGAAGGTTTTTTCAGTAGTAATACATAGGTTTTGTCCAGCCTACTGGTGTAGGATCACTCAAATTGGGCAGTCTTGTCAGTCCTGCTGATGTTATTCTTCAGTCCAGGTGAAGGTTTTCTTAGAGGATCTATGTTGATGGAAAACTCACCAGAAAAGAGCAAGTTATTTATTTTCTGAATCAGCTAACATGCTACTTTCCCATGGTGTAAAGTTTCAGGGACAGACACCATTTATTTTACCGCCCTGTACATCAAATATAACAACACCTACTGCAGAACTATTTTTGGGTTCTATTTAAACAGCAAAAATATTCTTTTTATGGGACTTCAGTAACTCCAGTGAGGCCAACACAGTGAAGCCCACACGGCTACTGGAAGTGTTACTCTTAGTAGAAAGTTAAACCATTCAACAAAGCACATGTGAACTGAAGGGAAAGAGATCCCATGTACATAAGGTACCTGGCAAGATGGACCACAGAGCACAGAATGGGCCCTACTCAGAGCCCTGTATTTAAACTGAGACAAAACTTAAAAATGAAAAAGGGTTTCAAAGGAAAATAAATTGTTTCCAAGCTTGGATCTACTCTGAAAATACATAGCATCCTAGAGCTAATCAATATTTTCTGCCTATCACATTTCGTCCGCAAAGTATTTTCAATAATGTAGTGCAAATTTCTCATTCTGCTTTTCTAAAGAAAAAACATGAAAATTATTTAATAGAACATTTAACAGGTATTCCAGTGAAATACACCCTATTTGAAGATCACTGGTTTTTTGAGAGACCTTAGATTTCTATATGCAGTGCAGCAGGTTTTGCTTAAAGGGCTAAACCCAAACATTGACATGGTGCCATAGCATTCTTTGAAGTTACCGACTCCACCTCTTTCTCAGTTTAAAACACTCAAATACTTGAGAGAAACCCACCAGGAGCATTACTATGATCCTGTATCAGGAGGAGGCTGCAGTGAGCTGGTGAGGAGTTTTGACCTCACAGAAAGCCAGAGTGTCTCAGAGAACTCTTCACTAAAGAACAACAGTGTTTTCTATACCAGGAGAACTCTTCACTAAAGAACAACAGTGTTTTCTATACCAGGAGTGGAAACAGAAGCTGCTTAAGAAGAAATCATCCTCTTTGTTGAGTAGTCATTTTTTCTAGGTGAAAAGGAAAAGAATTTGCAAAACCACAATGTACCTCCAAGATGTAAATATTGTAAATAAGTATTGTTTAATATGTTCAAGAAGAAAAGATAGCTGACTATAATTTAAAAGGCAATGTTAAACTTGCTATACTGACTATTCCAAATTTAAGCTTGAAATTAGTCCAGCACACCAACAGTGTCTAAGAAATTTCTAAGGTTTCTGTCACCATGGTAGCTGAGTGGCAATGGGCTTAATCCTGCACTCATTGAGTCCACAGTCAGACTTCTCCTGGCCTTAGCAATGCTGGATCTGACCCTGTAAATCCTAACATACTTGAGTCCACAGCTTGATTTTTAAAACGTTTTTTACCCACTTTCCCACGGCAAATTGGGCAGGGAATTCTGTGGAAACCATTCACTTGAAAGATGTCCGGGGGAGATTTCTTTCATTCAGCAACAAATCCCTGACTGATTAAAAGAACTATGTTGACAGCCCTACAGGAAGCCATGCCATCCACTCCTTGGGCAGCAGGCACTTTTGGCAACATGTGCCAATTTAGAGAACAGGGAACAGTAAGGGAGGGGAATCAGGAGTCAGACAAGGTCCCTGGAAACTTCCTACCCATTTTAAAAAGAAGGGAATTGTTGCCTTGGTTAGCGCAATTCCCAGTCTCTCACAGCCAACTAGACAATCAACCATTATACTAAAATATTTATATTGTCCTTAGTGGATGATGATAAAATGTAGTGATTAGATAATATGCAGGAGCACACATTATAACTACTCAACAAAATCACCAGGTCTGTGGTATAAAGATGCCTCTAAAAGCCTAGGGCCATAGACATAAACACTTAGACTCTAATCACCTTCTGTTTTTATCCTCTTTTCCTCAAGAAATAAGGCCTGAGAGATCATACTGTCTATCTCTCAGCCTCTCTTAATAACTCGTGAACCAGCTGGCTGCTTTCAGCCAAACTGCCAATGTGAAAGAGGTCACAAAAGCAAGAAGTTCTTGCAAGCTGCATAAGAAAAGGTGACTGCATGAAGCACAAACCCCGTGTTTGTGCCTTTAAGAGGGAAAGGGGGGCACCCTGAGGTCAGTAATTAGCACTTGTTTGAAAAGAGCTGGGGGGGGCTCTTCAAGAGAAGAGCAGAGGAAATTGTGGGTGCCTTTTGGCACACTTCTGATGGAAATTGAAGAGAAGTGGGTTACAGACCGTGTGTGGGCAGGGACACAATTTCTGAGAAAACTAGACTTCATTAATCCTGCTGCTTGGTTGTATTATTGTTTTCTGTAAAAATGATGAGGATTATTAGACATAGCTGGTAATTGCATTACCAACATGAAAAGGCCTTAACAAAGCCACAAGGGGATGATGAGAAAAGGAGCTTCCAATACTGAGAAACTGCAAAATGTCATACAGAAGAGGAGCCAAGATCAACATGTGACTTACACTGCATGTTGAGTAAAGTAATGTATGTGCTGAAAGCCCTCAAAAATAGAAAAGACCCTGCAGGGCATTTAGATTAAGGGTGGCACCTTCATAAATTGGTGGATGTTTTTGGACATACCTGAGTTCAGCCAAAGGTTGTTCTGAGAGTTCTTTGGTGCCTTTGGAAGTTGGACAAACTGAAAGACCTTATGCATTGCACTGTGGCACTGTGGAAGTGTTAACTCAGAGCTGACCATTGCATGCTGTAGAAAAACGCTGTAACAAGTTCCAGTTTTGTAGGAATATGCTTAGAGCATCAGGATAAATGCTTAGAGATAAAGCAAGCATCAGCCCTTAGAAACCACATCCTTCAGACAGATCTGAGATGAGGCCTGTGAGAAATGAGGAAGCTACAAACTACACAGGAGCTGCCCTGATGGAAATGGCTGAAGAGTCAGATTCTGCTCCCATTTGTGGTTTGAAAAGAAAGAGCAAGCCTGTAGAAATGATGGGCT
Organism: Euphonia xanthogaster; assembly: GCA_034509185.1. Classification (NCBI taxonomy): domain Eukaryota; kingdom Metazoa; phylum Chordata; class Aves; order Passeriformes; family Fringillidae; genus Euphonia; species Euphonia xanthogaster. Next base: position 25,586,060 of record JAYDZK010000274.1, read on the forward strand.
TTTTTCCAATGTAAAGGCAATCTGGAAATAAAACCCACTTTTTACAAGTTTAGCTCCTGCTGAAAACATTGTCTCACTCTTCAATTGTCAAACTACAGCTTTTTAAAAAGAAAACAGAAGGCAAGGCAAGGAGGGAATAATATGGTAAGGAAGATCTGTTAAACACATACCTCCTATCTTCAACAGATGACAGGATGATAATTTGAACAACTTTTTCTGTGTCACAAGGCTCAAAGGGAATCTACTGATTCCCTTTCCTACGATGACTCAGGCAAGGATTTCCCTTTTTGTTATTAGCCTAGTTGCTATTTTTCCTCCTACCCATTTTGTTGCTTAGGAGACTGCTAGTCATGAAAAAAAGTCCACAAAGAAAACAAAATTTAAAAACAAAACCACAAAAAAAAACCCCCAAAACAAAAACAAACAAACAAAACAAAAACCCAAACCAAGCCAACATATAACAAAACCCAAACAAAAAAAAACCAGCAAGGCTCAGTCCTGCCACTGCTATCCCAGCTTATAGAATGCTGAATGCTTTTGCCTCCTGGGATCTGCCTGCACAGAAGGAACACGCTGTCTTAGTATAAATAGTTGCCAAGGAAGTAATTTTTCAGACACAGATACAGTTTGCTCTCCAAAACTCAGGTATAGATTTATTTTTTGCCTCTTTGGAGCAGTAACAGAAGTTTCTCCAGCTGAATCATGTAACTGGGCACTGACTTCTGTGGCAGAGGGTTGGTTGGAAGACAGAGTCATAAAACAGAGCAGCAATTTCCCTGTCAATACATTAGGACTGTGGAGTTCTATAATAAGTATACTTACTTCCCTACATAAATATGAGAACAAATTCTTTTCCCAGGGAGGTTGTTTAGTACACATTCTAGTTCAGTATGATTATGAAGCCCCACAATAACTTTTCTGCCATGTTTTCATCGGGAGACTTCAACCTGCTTTCTAAGACTGGTCATCATAGTTTCCTTTCTTCCCCTTATATTTTTTATCCTCCCTTCCCACATCTCACTTTATAGAAGGTGAAACTGCAGTCATGAGCTCTGGTCAACAATAAGAGATGCTGAAAATTCCTGGATTCTGGTCCAGTCTTCTAATGACTAGAGTAATGACTATCACTCTGAAGAGAAATCAGTGTAAAATCCTGTATAACACTTCACACATGATAGAATATGAACCCTGCATTACAAGCCCTGTCTTTTGTTATTTTCTCATTTTTTAAAAGGACCAAATACGTAATATCTTGATAATGGGCTGAAGCTCTTTAGATTTCAAATCGCCTAAAAACTCCAGTTCTAATTTTAGGTTTAAGAAATCAACGTCAGGCTCCTGTTCTTGACATGCTGAAAGCGTAGGTTTCTGGCACATGCATTTAAAAAAGGATGTATTATAAATTGGCTTCCTAGGGCCTGAGGACTTTGGAAAAAGACTTATTAAAAGTTATGCAGCATTAGGAAGCAGAACACGTTCAAAAACTTCTGCTGTACAAGATGACTCATAAGGTTATACCACCGATTTCACTAGTAACACCAGAGGAAAATTATGTCCCAGATAAAAAACACTCAGATGTTGTGAACTTGTTCCTGGGGAAGGCATATGACACAATTTACCATTATTATTTCCTTATGAATGAAGGGACTGAGAAAGCAGATAATATCAGCATATTCAATGCAAGCGGCAGGCAATGAGGGGGTAAGTTCTTATGTCTTGATCTTGCTCTTACTTGTAGATGCTGACACATCTCCCTTGGACTTCAGGAAAGTAGGACTGACACCAATATAGCTGTTCTTAATTTCCTGCTTTCTTTTCTTATGCATTCTTCCTATCTGTAGCTCCCTGTGACTTGTCTTTTTAGATTCCCTCTCCAGGAAGCTTGTTCATGTCTTCCTATCTGTTTGCCTAAGCCAGTGTAGCTCTTCTCCTTTATATAACATTTGCTTATGATCCAGTGGTATCTTTGGAAGAGCTGGCACTTTCAGTGATCTATCTGAAGCATGGACAAAATGGTAAGACTATTCATGCCCTTTCAAAATTACTGTCCCATTGGCAGGGTCAAGGACATAGATGGGTTGTATGTGAACCAAAATATATGATCAAGAAAAAACAAAGAGACAAAAGCGCTTCCCCAAAAGAAGAAAGCAGATGAGGTTACATTAAAAATGGGTGTTCCATTGTGGAGTGACAACCTACGGCTGGAGCCATGGGGTCATGACCAGCCCTCCCTTTCTTTATTGTTAGATGGGAGAATTTATGTATTAATTTCTATTTCTGTAGCTCTTAAGACCAATACCAAGAGGTCAGGGGCATGCTATAAAAGGTATAGTGACATTTAAAACAAAAGCAATTTCTCTTCCCTATAGATAGCACATACCTTGCAACCTAGACAGTATGCAGCATAAGGAGAGTGACACATTGCAAATGGAAGACATATGGGGGGCAAAGCAGGAGCCAAGCCAGGGACACTAGAGCAGGTTTATTGCTCAGTCACAGGCAGAGGCAAACATCCTGATTGATGCCTGCTGCAAGCTAACTGGGTCGTGCTGGTGGAGGGCGTGAAGCAGATTTCATTTTCATTGCCATCCTGCTTTGCTACAGGCAGCAGGAATAGCACAATGTGACTTCAGGAGCCCACGGATAACTGCCTGGAACTGACAGTACAAACCCCTTGCCCCCATCACAGGGAGGGAATTTCCCTCAAGTATGGTTGCCTTAATTCCCCCCTCATTTTAATGTAAGCAAGAGCAGCTGAGTCAGATTTGAAAGTCAGGTCTTCTGGCTCCAGCTCCTGGACTTTGAGCTCTCATCTGTCAGTTATCTCCCTCAGCTGGGAACACTGCCCATCCATTTTCTTCCCTGATTTCCTTTGTAAACCTGTGGTGCCTCAGTCCATTAGACAATAAGTTCTTCAGTGTCACCGTTGTAGTCTGTATGTGCAGCACCAAGCATGACATGGCACCAGATCCCTTCTTGGAGTGTCCATAATTTACTGAAATCCAAACAGAGCTATAGGAAGGGCAGAGGAAAGAAAAACAACTCCTAGAGGCTATGGGGAGCATAAAAAGGAAAATAAATTATGTGTTCCATTACTTTCTGCCATGAGGAAAGGGGCAACAGCTGTGGTAGCAGCTACCAGGAATATTCTTAGTGAGGACATGTATTGTGTATCTCACATAACCATTCCTAATTCATTTAAGCATCTCTTTTCACAGCTTCTACCTTTTTTCCCCCCTTTATTTTAATCAAATAGAAGCACAGTTGGAAGTGCAGGCACTTCTGAGTGCCCAATGCTTTGTTTTGGGAAGCTGGGGAAATACAGTGTCACTTCCACCTTGTCTGAAAGGGATAGAGAAAATCTCAGAGCTTACACAGGCTACTGCTTCCTTGTGGATTGTTATTGTGGGGTTAAGCCCTGTTTTTAAAATGGAGGAAAGCTTGTATGAAAAGTGCCTGGAGGTTTTTGAACTGCTTTGTAAAAATAGCTGCCTGAAGGAGAAAAGAAGAGAAAAAGAGACATGAAAAACAAACTCAACACCAAATAGTTTCTAGTGTATCCATCTTTTGCAACTAGTCTGATATTAATAGAACACACACCAGCAGGGAGTGGGAAAATAAACATATTTTCACTCACATAAAGGGACTGCCTAAATGACTCATATGCAAAAATAAATAAATGGATCCCCATGATAATCTGAAACTATATTTTGTCCACATAAACAACTCAGCTTCTTAACTGTAACCTAACATGCTAGATTCACTCAGTTGTATTTGAGGGCATGGACAGATCGAGTGATCAATCTCTATTACACTGAGCTTTTTTTTATCCCTTCCTTACAGTGCCATTTTTCTTCCCACTAGACATTTTAGTTCATTTCCCTGAGCCTTCTTCAGCTTAATAGCTGCATTTCAGACTTAGAGGAAAAAAAAGCTATCAAACTTCCAGAGGGGAATGAATATAAGTGAATGTTTTGCATGAGAGGGGGAAATACAGCAAATAAAAACGGAGTAAAAGGACAATTGTTAGCATTGCATGTGCTGTACTTAGAGGATGACAGCTATATATTCCAGTTTCATAATGGCAATGTTCAGGGTCAACCAGGTGCTGGTTTCAGATGCTGTAAAATGAAGGGGCAGAGGGTTTTTTGTCTTGTAAAACTGGCAAACAGGTATTCCCCTAGAGAAATGGAATGAGGACACAGCAATTAACTCTCCCATTCCTGCAATCGGAGTGCTAATCACATCCTTAGCAACTGCACGGTCACTATGGTACCGACAACATCCTTTGCTCGATTCCTTTCTGACTCATTCTCTGGGTAACTTTGGCGCTGGTCAGAGCAGAGGTGATGTGCACTTGTGACACTGTGCTGAGTGGTTCCATCAATCTCCATTCTGCAGTACTGGACGCTATTGCCAATGAGGATGAGCTCCAAGGATAGCAAGGAAGGCAATAAGTGTCCAGAGAATCTGTGCTGTTTGCTTTCCAGAAACATTGTGCAAATGACAAACACAATGCTTCACTACACCCTCTCTGCTCTAATAGCCTTAAATGCGAGGCTAATGAACCTCAATACCATTGAACCTCATTATACTGTAAATACCCTTTGTGTAACACCTTTTTGTGACTCAGATACCAAAAACAATAATGAAGCTATAAGAAAAGAAGGAAAGGAAAAGGTTACAATCTTAAAAAAGAAAAGCCAGTCAGATTCATCCTTCCACAGCAAGTATTTGTCCTGGGAGAAGCAGTGAAAAATTATACAGGTTTTAATGGAAAAATGCAGGGTATTGAGACATTTATGGATGCTAACAAAATCAGAAAATAGCATACAGGAAATAGACCAACAATCTGCCCTTGATGGAGTTGCTTAGAGTGGTTGCTGAGTCTCTCCTGTAGGAGGTTCTAAACCCCATGCACTGCAATCACAAACAACCAGAACCAGCTTTCATTCACTGAACATGAGGGGTTCACAGCCCTCGTCTGTAACTGCTTTGAGTTCTCCAGAGACACAAAAGAGCTGGAAGCCCAGCCCTCACTGTCTGAAGAGTGCTGCTGACTTCCTTCCCTCCCCAGCAGCATAAATGGTAAAGGAGAATTTACTCAAGACTCCAACCCTTTATTTTCAAATCTCAACATTTTGGTACACAGGAAGACAAATCTTAGTCAAGCAGTGAGAAGAAAACAAGTGTTTTCAGGAAGAAGATGGATGTAATGTAATCAAAGTATATGAAGTCTATATCAGGACACCATGCAATTAAAAGGAATAAGGTGAAACATTCCATGGCAGCATATTTTCAATATCTCCCCAGATGCAGGACTATGTCCTGTGATAAAACTGGTATTGATCATTTTTGAAGCAGAAGCAGCAGATGCTTTGTGGACCTAGGGTGACAAACACCTATTGTCACATGTGGGAGATAACATTAAAAGGTATGGATGGAAGGTAGGCTGCTGGAGGAGGAGTAGTACTGACTGAGACTAAGATAAATGCATAACTTAAGAAGGATTCACAGAGTGGACATCTTCTATGTCAGCATTTATTATATACTCCTAATTGGAGAACCTCAGTTCTCCATTTTCCTAATAGATACCTGCAACAAAGATATCCTGAATGATGTATATACCACTCATTGACTGCTGGGCAAACATTATGGGAGTATCAATATTTGCTTTTTTTCTAGAGCTATCGTTGTTTGAGAGGGTAATAAGACATTTTGGATAATGCTCTACTTGAGATGTATTAACTCACAGACAAAAATCATCTTGTATGCCTACTTTGTGCTATTTTCATTGCATTTTACTTTGCAGTGAAAACAACTGTTAGTCATGTGATAAATCCAGAACCTGAGCAATAATTAGTGATTGTGGAGCTGGAGATAAACCCATAATTGCGAGTTTGGTCAGCTTACCCAAAGCCTTCACCACAAACTTCATGAAAAACACTGCTCACTATTTGCATGAAGTTGCAATACCCAGAGTACGGTGATTTGATGGGGTGACTGAGCTGCAGAGCTGTGCAATAATGCTTCAGTTCATCCCATAGATACAGGTAACTGTATTTCATGTAACAGTCCCCCAGGGCAGATGGAAGCTCACTGTGATTTTTGGTAATAATATGTCTGGGGAGTCTCCTGCTGTGTTCAGAAAGAAGATAGAGGAAAACTGGATTGCAAAATCAAAATACTATGCAAGTATTTGGCTCCCTGGCATAGGACAAGAATATGCTGCCTGGAAGTTGAACACATATCTCAGATCTAGAAATGCACGGCACAGCACCAGAAGTTTTGAAAAGACAGCTTTGTTACTCATGGTTGTTTTGCTCACTGCAATGTTTTTCCTCTACCCTGCCATATAATCAGGATACAGTTTGACCTTGCATACAAAAAATTTGTGCCTTTCAGTAGGTGTTTAATTTTATTATGAAAGTCAGTTGGGAAGGTGTTTAAATCCACCATATGTCTTTTTACACGTGCAGAAATTTGATTTCATGAACAGGAACTTCAAGGATCTGAAGTAGACAAAAATCTATGGTATGACCAGAACCTTTTGTGTGTTCTATGCTAGAGCTCACATTGATATGAAACATTACCAAGATCCTGCCAAACAGGAATTTGTCTTGTCATTAAACTGTTTGGTAGCTGCTAGTCAGTGTAAGTCATGCTTTTCTTTGGGCAGAGTCTGAAGTGAGCAGGAGTCTCTCACAGCTCCAGTTACACAGGATTGCTCAAATATTAAACCCTGTATGCTCAGCTCTCTGGACATGCTTGGGACATTTCCCAAAGGATCAGATATTTCACTAACACCACAAAGTTCCTTGCGTCCTCGTTTTTCACTTGTGATGAAACGTCCTCTATCAAAGACCAGAGCTAATGATCCAGATTTAATCAACAGAAGTATTTACATTTCAAAATAATGAGACCCTCTCAGCTGTTAACTTGTTAATTAGTTCCCAAGCATTCTCCTTTTATCCTCTTGTGCTGCAGTGGTGCAGCTGACAATCCTTCCAATATTAGGGGAAGTTATTTGAGAAGTGTTATCTCAGAGTCCTATCTTGCTCCAGGATCAATTTACACCAGTGTGTTGTTTACAGGAGAACTACTGATTTACCTAGAGGCAAATGTCTGTCTTACCCATCCTAACAAGTTTTTGCCTTGTATTTTTGCATGCTTAATGTCTGCAAAGCAATAAGGTATGTGAATTTAAGCCTCTCTGCCCTGTTATCTTTTAACAATGCTATTCTTTCACTCTGGAGCTCCTAATACTTGGGGTCAGATTCACATTTACAGAAAAGCTATTTGTACCACTTAATAATTCAGTGACCTTTTTTGCCCCCCTTAATTTTACATAAAGGCTCTAGTACCCAGCTACACAAAGGTACTAGAACTAAATAAGAATCTGTCCATAAATATTTTTTCTAGCACCCCAACATTTGCAAGTATAGATGGACATAAAGAATGAGGATCTGTTCCCAATTTCTGCCCCAGTACTAGTATTGTCTGAAATAGATGTGCTGGGTTTCAGCCTTCTCCAGCAGCTCCCTTAGCAACTGGAAAACTCCATCAATTAGTCCTCAGTGCAGGATATGCTTCAGCTGACTTGCTGGTAATCATTTGCTCCAGAGCCTAGATCAATTTTGCCCTGTGATTATCAATTGTCCCATCAGACAGAACAGTCAATCTCAAAAATAAGAAGACATTTCAAGAAATAAGATCAGGATGTTTTACTCAGCACACAATTTCCTCCTACAACCCAACTTTGCAAGGCACATAAGTGTGTGCTTATCTTCAAGCACAATTAATCACCTCTTTAGCAACAGGAATTTTTTCTGGAACTGGAGATGACATCTTCTCTTCTGCAGTTCCATACTTGTGTGGTTGCACATTCTTTTTCTTCTTTCTTTTAATTTTTAAAAAAATTAACATTTCCTCTGTTCTTTGTCCCACCATATGTAATGCAACTTTGCAAAGTTTTCTTTCCAAAACATGGTGGGTGGGCAAGGAGAAAATTATTTAAATTATATGGTGGGGGAAATAAGTTATAAAAATAGCAGCACATTCCTAACTTTTTAACAGGAATTTTTATTTCTGAAACATTAAAAATTCTCTGGAGGCCTGAGGACTAAGTACACTAAGACCTGAGGACTAAGTACACTAAGACTGAACCCGACTTTTTAATTATCTTCTATAAATTAATTATATAACTTTCTGAAAACCACAAAGTAGCACCAAGAAGCCGCAAACATTGCAAGTAAGACAAAAGAAAAGAAGAAATAAAACTGCCATGAAAAACTTTATCCTTCCCAAGTCTCTGGGACATCTTTTAAATAACAATCTAATTTTAAATGTTTGTGATCATGGCAAAAATGCTTCCACATGTTGCAAATGTGGAAAATATTGCCAATATTTTTAAAATATTTGAACAGAAAACTCTCATCTTTTAATCAGACATTTAGAGCCTGTGTGTGCTGCCTGTAAAACCAATACAATGATTCTGATCTCCACAAAAACACTATCCAGCCCTACCAATGGCTGCAGTGGTGCTTTTTGGATCTGAGTTCCAGGGAACAAAATTCTAGAAATGTAATTCATTAACTGGAGGATTCACTTTGGGGGTATTTCACTTGCAGTACTTGAAAGGAACCTAGTCACTTCCTTAAAGATAAGCTCATGTTTTTATACAGGTTACTCATGAAGATTCATTTTATCACAAGGTTTCCAGCTTGTTTGTCCACAGGAGGAATAAACCTTGAAGACTATCAAGACCTGACAGCCAAATTTCTGACAAGCAGTGAATTAAGTGCCTATGTTTGCAAAAACCACTCATCTGATGAACACTCCCTGATTAAATAAATGGTTCACTAGAACAAAGAGAAGAAGTAAGAACTGAGGAAGGGGGGTTAATGAATCAAGTGTTCTTTCAAGCTACTACTGCTCTTTTCTTCCTGACTCCTTTTCCTGCACTTGAGAAAAACTCCATCATCCTAGAATAGTCTATCATTAGCATAAGCATTCACAACAGAGTGGACTCTGATCCGCTTCCACTGTTAAGACAAATCTTACATTGACATCAATAAGTTTGACCCTGAATTACACTTTTCTTATTGACTGGCTGGAGATCAGCTTTGCTGTCCACTTCATGTGATGCACACCATGCACCTACTTATTTAGGATCCAGAATGAGAAGTGAGAGTTGCAGAAAATCTGTTCTAAACTACTGCAGTTTAATTTGGATATTTGTGGGATTCAGTGGAGAGCCTGCAAGACTAACCTAGTTATGGGATAAAAATTGTCCATCAGGCCCTGGCCACATAATTTTTCAAATACAAATAATTTCTGTTGGGACTATGAATAAGCAGGGTTGGGGTTTGGCTTGCCTTTTTTTTTTTTTTAATTTTTACATTACATTTGGACATCTGTTCCTACAAAGAACTGGTCCAATATTTTACCTTAAACTTTGTGGAGTAGCCTCCTACGCCTCCCAGGTTTAATTCATTCATTTTAGAATGTGCAAGGTACAAGATTAAGCAGCTCAAGGATGCTTAATCAAGGCATTCTGGTTTATCACCCACAGAGTGGTGTTGGAGTCTTCTGCAGATACCCACAGCAGCAAGAAAACAGCTGGATTATTGTCATAATAGTTTTTATGTGAGGAACACAAAAAGAGCACTAGCAGAAAGAGGAACATCGTGGAAAATATTTCAGTACAGTTAGGGTACGTCATGGGAAGGCAGAGAAACCCTCATTAGAGTTTCATCTAGAGTTTAAAACCTGTATGTTATTTGTGACCACTCTAAGTTACTTAGAAAAAACTTCCTTGCTCAGCCTAAGGCTCTGACTATCCTTATTTGCAATTCTATAGCTTATCCACTAGCTTCTCCATTTGATTTTGTACTTTTCATTAGAAAATTCTTCCTTTATGAATATTTGAAAGCAACTCTTTGGCATGCTGCTTACACAGAGGAGGTTGCTCAGTAATGCTGCCGTCCCTTTTATTTACTCCTAACTTCAGCTGTTTCTGGTCAGCCATTATTAGATAAATATTTTACTATTTGGTTTTATTCATCTACTAAAATCTTACCTATATAGAAGGGTCTGACAGCTGCAGAGTCCTCTTCCTACACTTCACTCTATGACCTAACGTGTCCTCACTCCAGAGATTATAGTGTTACAACATTCCCTTGTATTTTAACACTCCCTCATTCTTCAGGAACACCTATTACATCAAGTCCTCCTTCCGTGGTCATAGACTCTGCCTTTACCTGTTATTTTTAAGCTTGTGGCATGCAGATATTGATATTAATTATTTTTGGCCATCTACCTATTTTTAAACAACTGCTCTGCTTAGCTCCCTGCTTCAGAATATACCACTGTGATTTCAGTTCAGCTATCCTCAATGTCATCCATCATCCCTGTTCCTGCCTTTTAGAACTGCACACAGAGTTAAGATGCTAATGAGGGGAAGATATGTGGAAATGGAGCCACTCTCCTACCCAAAGACATGACTACTCACATCCTACCCAATGCTGACAATTCACTGCCTGATCCTGCATGCTGCAATGGGATCAGAGCTGTGTGGCCACAAACCCCTTTCCATAATTAGCCAAGGGCTGCATTTTCCCTTGGAAATGCCCCTATTTATCATCGAGACATTTCAAAACTCAAAAGCTCATTTTCTTTTTTTTCTCCTTTTAATTTTTTTTTAAGCAATGGGACAGATGATTTTTCCCAGCAACTTTTCCATGTCAGGAAAAAGATAATGAAAAACAATTTCTACTTTGATTTTTTTTCAGCTATTCCATTACTGAACCTTCCATTGGCTCACTGGAAACTGCAAGAAAGGGTTTGACTCTTTTCTGCGGAAAGAACATAGAAAAAACCTTACTAGACTTTTTGTAGCAAAAGAACAATTTTTCTTTTATCCAGGATTTTGCTTCAATTTTGTATAACGCTTCTTTGAAAATACATGTCCCAATTTCCTTTTAAACTTCTTTATTCTGTTCTGCTACTGAAAAGGCTGCAGATGGAAGGGGAGAGCCAGGAACGCCCCATGTCAATCAGCTCTATTCATTCAATGGCTGTATTTATTAGTTTAATTAAAAACACATTGAGCAGGCCTGGCTCCTCACTTCTGCGCACCTACACAATCCTGACTGCCTTGCCACCCCCCTGTCAGTAAGGCCTCTATCCTGAGGCCTCTCTCAGCTTGAGATTCCACATGAAACATGAATCCAAGAGGATATCACATGCTTTTAGGTCTTGCTGGAAAGACTTCACACAGCTTAATGGGTGTGGAGGGAGCAGGGAACAGTTAGATGAGGAAAAAATAGGTACTTGAGATGAACTGATAATTCATTTAAAAAAAATGGAAAGAAAAGGTCTGTGTAGAGGTTGGAAAATGCCTCCATTGCTACGGCCATCACTGACATGAATGTACATGAAACATCTGACCAGCACATTGCTCATAAACTATGGTTTTGGAGCAAATAAAGCACTTTGGGATGCCATCAGACAAGGGAGCAGTTCTTGGAGAGGCTGTTAATTTGCTGCATTTGTAATGCAAAGGCATGGACTGGTTCCCTTCAGAAAACGTTGTGTTCTCTATATACCTCCTCCTGTTATTAAAATCAGAACTATGCAGAAGAGCAGAACCACAGCAGGAGCCTACTACTTATGGGGCAAAAAGAATGGATGCCAAAAGAAGTATTAAAACTATACTGGCTGTCTTTTAGCACTTGTGTTGGTGCCCTTTAAAAAAAAATTTTTTTTTGTTGTATGGCAAAACACAAAAAGTTCTGTATGAATCAGATCTCCATACTCACAACTAAGAATTAAGGTTGCAGTTTAAGTGCTACTTAAGTTGAAAACCTACCTAGTAGTTTTAGTGGTCTTTAGTTCAGACAACAGGCTAGAGTTGACTTGTCAGAAAAAGCAATTACTTTCCATATTCAGCCCTTAAGAGTGATCCATAAAAATCTATCTGCTCAGCCACATTGGAACTTACCATCTTCATCCCTTAGAAAACCCTCTCTTTCCATAAAGAGCAGATTGGATAACTGCTACCTAAATACCCTAATGTTCTGTTTCTTTCATTAAATATATATGGACCACAAACTTTAACACCTGCACCCTTACAATTTTTGGACAAAGAAAGAGACTGGAGTTTGCACTCATGCACATAAGCACTCCCAAAAATGTATCTCATACAGTCTCTTCCATACATACCCTCTTTTTTTATCTTAGGTGGGTCATAGTGTATTAATTCACAGTGTGCTACATAGCCATGGTACTTTTTTGTCTTTTATGGCAATAGAGATTCAAAGACACAGCAAAAAATATCTTCTTTCTACTAAACAACAACAAAATTCTTAGTATTACTTGCCCTGTCCTCAAAATGTTTGATCTGCACAGCCACCTTCAACAGAGAATTCTTAGCACTGCTTCCTTTCCAGATGATTGAGCAGAGATGCACTGGCATGACAAAACACATATCAGTATCACATCAGCATGGCCTCAGCCAAAACTGAATACATATGCACCCTGATATTTATGTGTCTTTGTGTGAGGAGAAGCAAGCTTGACTGAGACAGAGAGCTCATCCAGCTCACAAGCACATGGCTTGGCCCTTTCCAGGTTACACACAGCCCCTGAGTGATGCATTACACAATTCCAACAAAAAACACAACAGAGAGGACAAGGCAGGGAGGGGGAAGAACCATAGCAAGCCATACCTTTGTTGACAGTACCGGTTGTTTGTCACAGCATATGCCACAGTTGAGACAGCCACAATACACTGGGTATCACCACACAATTGCAGAAAGCTTCAACCCATACCCAGCAACACCCTGCCACTTCAGAAAGCTGCAAGCATCTGCCCTCCTTGCTCTTTAGCCCAGCCTTTTATACCCCTCATGTTAATGAATTGCACCTGTGTGCCCTCT
>JAYDZK010000274.1:25599100-25621678 GCA_034509185.1 Euphonia xanthogaster
CTCAGCTTCTCAGGAGAAAAAATCCTAAGGAAAGGATTTTTCAGAAAATATCATGGGTACATTAGGTTACCATCACACATGCAAACCATAGAAGTTCAGTGTTTAGCCATGCAATATTCCTAAGTTTTAATGTTACTTATAGCAAACTAAAGTTTGTCAAGCTACTCAAAGGTGCCTGCAACATGAAGGACCCAAGCCCATTCTTCCCAAATGTTCATTAATCTCCACCACTGGACAGTCCTTCTGTACTCCATCCATAGCAGCTGGTTGGTTTGTTTTAACATTTTCCCTACAGCATCTCAACAGAACCTATCACTTTAACAAGGGAAAATATTTAAAAGCTGTGTAACATGCTCTTATCTTTAATTTCTGCTCTCTGATACATGATGATCTAGAGATAATACAGTATCACAATAAAGACTTGGAAATGTCCTTCAGGAACAGTTATTTCATATTCACAGAGAACAATTATTGACATCCCCACCACTAGTCTAACTGGCTCTTCTTTTCAAAACAAAAATATAAACAAATCAATAAGTTAAAACATAGCATCTTTAAATTCATACCTCTTTCAGCCATGAGTTAACATGAAGTGCTATAAAGGCAGTGGACACAGATCTAATGACCCAGAAGAAAGAAAAAAGCCAAAGATGTCAGATGTCCTTTTTAAGAATCACAGTAATAATAGAAGGGAAAGGCAAGAAAACAGTTTTCAGATTCTAGCAATAGGCTACAGAATACTCTAAAAATCAGGGAACATACTTCAATACACCCACCATTTTAATTCAAATGAATTCATTAAGCACTGGGTACACTTCACAGTGCAAGATTCATCAAGATACTCTTGACAGTTTCTTAAAAAACCCTACCAAGAATGTGACATATCTTACATTGAATTGCTCCAGTTTGTGCTTTGAAAGATAATTTAGCACACATGGCACTTCCCTGGCTGCAATTTGACCCACTGGTTATATTGCATTGAACAAATGCACCATTTGGCAAGCCCAGTTTAGAGCAGGAAACATCAAAGGACAGAGAAGAGGCATGGCAAGGCAACAGCAGTTTTAACCTTCTCTGTTCAGATTATGGTAAACCAAATTATGGTAAAACCCAAAGGATTGGTCTAATCCCCTTCCCTCTATTTCACTTCAGTCTGCTCAATATGGTAGCCACTATGCCCATCCATTAGACAAATGTAAACTGAGACACATAAGAAGAAGAGAAATAAAAAAATTTAAAAGACTTTTAATCTTTTTTTTAACTTTTAAAAAAATTTAAAAGAACTAGCTGCATGATTCAGACATACAGAGAAGTCTTAAGATTCCTTCTTACAATTAGCCTTCAAGGATTTCTTACAGCAAAGATGATTAGGAAATTAAAATAGTGTCAACTTAGAGTTGTCTTTTCTTTTTTCCAATACTTCCCTTAGTTCTGATTGCAGGAGTAATTTTTAAGTAGTATCCATTTGTATTATTAATTCATTTTCCCACAGGCATGTTGTCAGAAGTAAAATGTCTTAATGAATTAATTTCTACTCCATGTGTGATTTAGTGGCTGTCAAATGAATCTAAAGTGCATTCACCAAAGACTATGTTTCTTCATAATAAATTTAATTTTTGATATGCATATGTCTTCCTTCATTGCTACTCTAGCTATTAAATTAATTATATTTAGAAATGTATTAAAATAAAAGTACAGGCCTGAAAAAATACAGCTCTGGAAACATACTAGTTTATATAATGGGAACTGTTTCTGGCATGCCTTTCAATTCAGACAGACTAGAGCATCTTACAGGTGTCGAGTGCTGCATACAATATTTTTTAAAAACCTGCACAAGTGTCCTCAATCAAAACCAGTAACTAGCAGTAAGTTAACAAGCTTTTGGCATTTGCACTGTTTTGAAGGATGCTACTAGGAATGGGGAGAATAGGGAGGAAACTCTAATCCATTACTCAACTATCTAGCAAGAAAGAACTGAGAAATATGAAGACGAAAAAGGGGGTTCCATGTTATTAGTCCAGCATCTACCAAAAGTAGTGAATTCAGTTTGAATGTAAAATATAACTGAATTGAAGCACATAACCTTCCAGCTATCCAAAGCAGATATTTTTATGTACTAGGATCAATACAGATGATTTTTTTCTAAAATTATTCACATGGTAGCATTGAAAAAAATCAAAAGAAACCACCTGTGTTTTATTAGCTTGGTCTTCCAAAGGTGCTTACCTCTCTCAGATTCGCACAGGGTTAAGGGACACTGCAGGTGCTCTGCTGTGATATTCAGTTGCAATCGTTGCACTTAAACATCTGCATTTTCTTCTCTGTTCTAAAGAGCTGAAAATCAACAATCCATTGTGGCCTACTGGCTTGTGCATCTAGTCTCATCTTGCTCATACTAGTAGAGCAAGCATGTAGTATTTAAACAAACTTTTTTTTTTACCTAATCTTAGCCAGAATTCATCTTTGACCGTTCATCCTAAATAATTTACAGAGAATACAACTAATAATTTTTTAAGGTGTTTTAGTTAAGTGTGACTATGGAGATAATCCTGTTCTGTGCACTTTCTTTTTCTTTTCAAGGATCTGATAACAGACCTAAAAGAGAATCTCTCTCATCACTTTAAAGAAGTTATGGTTGGCTTGATGTATCCACCGGCATCTTACGATGCCCATGAGCTTTGGCATGCCTTGAAGGTAATCTTCATATTCAGAATTGCTTAGAGCAGCAGTTCTTAATTAGAGTACTGAACATTCATGAATTTTTTTTTTATATATTTCATTGGTTGACAAACTGCTGAAAGTTAGTACACTGGAACAGTATACTATCACTTAGTCCACTAGTCATCAGAAATACAATGCTATTTCAATTTTATCAATCAGTGTGCTAAAATCAGCATAAATAATGTCATGGTCATAGAACACATACAGCCTATTTAACACCCATGGTAAACACAGAAAATGAAGAAAGATTTATACAGGGAACTGTAAGGTGCTAATTTTCTGCGAGCATTTATGTATGCTACAAACCAAATTTATTTCCACAGCCAGTGCCACGCACTTAAGCGCCACCTCTCTAACAACCAATACTTCTTTAGCAGAACATGTCCTTGCATAAACACTTACAATTACTCTGTGACAAAGTGTCAAAGCATACTGCACATTCAACAGGGCCACCATACCCATACAATTTCAGAAGGCTTTAAGCATTCACCCAAACAGAGTAAAACCACGCCTCACCAGAAGGCTTCTAGCATCTGCCCATACAGAGTAACACCAACCCAATTCACAAGGCTCCAGGTGACTGCTCTTCCTAGTCTTTAGCCCAACCTTTTACAACTTTTTTTAGCCCAACCCCTCACCTTACATGCATTGCACCTGTGTGTCCCTTTGGTGATTGGTCAGTGCCCCTGGGCACTCCATGGCTCATTGCTTTCAATGCTGCTCACCTGCTTCTCACAGCTGTAGCCCATTGGGGATGAGGCTCAGCCACAGCCCCACTCCCAATCACCACAAACCCTGTGCCTACAGTAGTTCACCTACCTGGTGCTGCCACTGAAGCCATCGCTGCAGCACTTTGGCAGTCAGCTAAGGAGAACTCTGTGTTTAGCAGGATATAGCTTGATTGAAGGCAATACAAACCAGGAATGACATGGCATTGTAAACAGATTGGCAGACAGGTGAGAGCAGGGAAATCAGTCTGTAGCCCCTGTGTCTTTGGAATCTGATAATTTCTTTAATGCAGGTACCCCTGTCTGGTAGAAGAATGCTATCATCCCTGGTTTAGGAAGTTAATGAGAGGCTAAAGACTCCAAATACCAATAAAAATATTTATGTATTGAATTCTACTGTGAATTTGGACCAAAGTGACAGGTTTACAGAGGCACAGGAGTATCTGGCTTGACACACAAGGTTCTTAACACCACACTTGTACTACACTCAGCAGAGGAGAGTTCCTCTCCTCTCTGACATTGCTTAACTATAGGGGTGGGGTATGAGAATGTTCTTAAGGATTGTGGTACCACCAGAAAGGTAAGGAGGCAACATAAAAACGTTCATAGTCCTAAGCAGCTGTGTGTGTACACGCGTATAAATACATATATATGTATGTGGGTTCACACAGAAAGCACTGATGGTGCTGATGGGGACTAGCTGCTCACTCTGAGAGCTGCCAGCACATAAAATACATTCCAGTCTTGTTCCTAATAGGTTTGTATCCCCTTGCACAGCTGGAGATGCTGGGCATAGCTAAGAGCAGCTACAATCAATAAGCCTTAAATTTAAGTGGTACAGAAAGTGGTTTAGTCCCCCACTTCAGATAATTCCACTGGGTCAGCTGTAGGGCATGAGGCATGTAAAGGAAGAATCATAAACATCCTTGACCTATCAAGTGTTTTCACCACCCATAATTTTTCACCAAACAAAGCAAAAGAAAAAGCTTCATAAGCATAAAGTGATTCTGGCATCAGATTCTCCTTGTTTTCAGTGCCATCATACTGTAAGACAATTGGCACCATAATCAGATGAATGAAAATTATGACACAGTCTGAAGGTCACATCCTTTTACTGGATTTTTCTGAAACCAGTTACAAATCCTTTTCAGAAAAATCAACACAAAGAAAAAATAAATTTCTCTGGGCCTTAGTGAAAAATTAGTTGCTGTACTTACAACAAAGGGTATTGTACCTATGGGTAGAGTTACATGGAATTGGTTTTGAACAAGGAGACATGCTGTTCCCAACTTGGTGTCAAAGTCAACTCAAGTCCCCTGCAGACTAGGCTGTAAATGCCTAGAAACTGGATTTAGGATCCAATTCAGTATGACAGCTGAAACTATCCTCTTGAGCTTGCCTACTGTCAGTAGAAACCCTTTCCCCACTGCTTATTGTCAATGCCTGAACTTCTGTAAAGTGTACCATCTCTAGTCTCCCCGTGGGAAGTGGAAACCAGCATTAGGCTTTCACAGCAGAATCACCCAGGCAAAATGTCTACACAGATATTAACACCTTTTTGTGTGTCTGCTAGAGCCATGGAGCAAGTGAATTCCATGGGCATTCTGTACTTATGCTATTTACCTAAAATATCTGCAGTGGCAAGGGTACAATCTGGCTCTTCCACATCCTCGTACAGTTCCCGACCATACAGCTCCTCATAGCATCTTGCTCTACTCAAAATCAAACTTTAGCTGAGGTTTTCTCTGAATGTTTTGTCTTCATTGTCCTCTTCCTCCCTTTCTCTTCTGTAAAAAAATAAAATAATAAATATACAAAAATCAGTAAGGCATTTAAATCTGAGTGTACATTTCTCTATTAAATTGACACAAACATATAAGCAATTTTCTCAGAGCTGTTGACTACTTTTCATCTGTTTAAGAAGCTTCCAAGTCCTTCCCTAGGTGGAAGTAGGGCGCTTCTGAAATGTAAAGGACAATTGGCCAAAACCCTTTTGACATAGTGACTCACTGACAGTGATTTCTGATTAATTAGGGGCACATTCTCCTCTTGATCTGTACATAATGTAACTCCACTAATGTCAAAGAGAAAGCTGCCCTCCTTAAGTTTGTCAGGCAGCACCTCCCCAGGGACTGGTCTTTTGTTCGGGTGCTGAACAGAATCGCTCAGCCTCTGGATGTTTCTTTCACCTGCCCACTGCTGCAGGTCAGCTTCCTGCTGGAGCACGTGGCTAGTTCTTGCTGCCAGGAACACCCAGTGCAGGCAGTGGCAGGGGAAGGAGGAGGCCTGCCCAGCCTGGCAGCCATCCCGCTGCTGCTGGCACAGCTGCCATCTGCAAGCGCCGTGTTGGACATCGGAGGCTCCACGCTGAGGTGGCCCAGGTGTTGGGGCTGCACTCAGAAAGCAGGGAAGCTACTTCTCACACTCCAAATCAGTTAATTTTGGTCAGTACCCGGTCACAGTGACACAGTTCCTGTGATCTCCTGGTGCTCCCCTCAGACAGCTGTGGTCATCAGGAGAGCCTGAGAGCAGCTGCTGGAGGGAATGGCGCCGTTTGTCAGAGTTGGCAGCACTCATGTGGGCATGGAAACGCACCTGGAGCCTCCTGGGGCTGCCTGCTCAGCACAGCTTACAACTCACACCACTGAAATCTCTTCTCTTTCCCCACACAATCTCCTGGAACAGCGCCCATGTCTCTGCCTTTGAGCACCCCCTGGCCCTCGGTCCCACGCAGGCAGGGCTGCAGGGTTTGTCTGACAGGGCCATACCAACAATTTAACAGTAGTGACAACCAGACTATGGCTCTGTGTTGAGTTTACTAATGAAAATGTGACTTGTGGATGCCTAGGTGGCTGAGTTCAGTCCATACCATGGCTCAGGAGCAGGCACACAGCATCAGGAATGCTGATAGAAAAGCAGATGAGGTAATAGCAATGCCCACCACAGAGAACATGGCAGCATTTTATAATTCTTTGGTTACATTTTATACTTTGGTGAAAATAAACCCCCTCCTGGCTCTACAGAAAGCCTGGACAGCTTTGCAATGGGGGACCCCAAAAGAGTGAGGTAAGGGGTGGCAGAAGAGGGGTGACAGAATCACTATGCAGGGAGAGGGCAGCATGGCTTCCGTGTACCGGGAAAGGACCCACCTGAGGGGAGGACATGTCATCCTGTGCTTCCCTTCCACCTCAATGCTCCGGCTGCTGGTGGCACCGCTTCCAGGTGCTGAGGCCCTGAGCAGGGCTGGCCCCCACAGGTGATGCCAAAAGGCGCCCGACGGGGCAGGCGGGCTGTGCAGGACACCTGAGGGCAGACGGGCGGGCGCCATTGTGAGGGCCCGGCTCCCGGCAGGGCCCGGCCCTGAGCGCCTGAGGGGCCCCGCTCTCCACAGGGCTGGGAAGGGAACCTGTCCTCTGGCAGCACGAAAGTATGGAAAAGGGGAGAAATGAGGAGGGGGCTGAGAAAATTTGGGGAAATGCTTGCAAGATAAGCATCAGAAAATAAAAACAACGTAAACAGTTCGGGTTTATTAGTGACCATTGCTTGGGATGGCAGGGTGTTTGAGGTGATGCCTGACTGCTCCTTACGTGACTTTACATGGAGACAAAGATCTGTAGCTGAGTCCTTCCGTTCTGTGCCACAGCTCATGAACCGAATTTAGGTTACAGCTTCCACTGTGTCCCAGAGCATCAGGCGTTGTTCTTTGATCATGAGGGCTGTGCCCTCCTTCCTATTCCAAACTATCTTCTTTCTAGCAGCTCCTTCTGCGCCATAAGCCAGCCATAATACTTCAGGGTCACAGGAAAGAGGTGGAAAGTAACATTTATTTTTGGGACCAAAATATTTACCTGAGAAAGCCAAGGTTAACTCTGCTGAATTTTAGGTATTTATTTGGCAAGGGTAAGAAGCTTTTGTTGAAGGGCAGGAAAGTCCCCATTTCTCAAAGATACTTCCTTAATATTCCAAAACGCTTTTAAAATGGTATCATCACTCAACTGCACTTCTCTTTACTTGTGGGCTCAGTACTAGTCCTAGGTTTCATGACATCAGCTAGATGAATCCTGAGAGAAGAAGGGCCTCCTGATTACCACAGTAAATCAGAAACACTAGATAAGATCTTCAAACCAGAAGGCAAACATTTGCTTGGAGTGGGACTCTGCTTCCCAGTTCCCACACTCTATGTTACTTGGGAATCTCAAGCTGAATTCTTGTTCTACATGTTTGAGGTACTTTTGTTCAGTCTGCGCCTCCAAAAAGCCCAGCAAAAGTTCAGCAGATAAAGGTAAGTTTGACTGAGTTTGGAAGAGTATTCAAAGCCCTGAAGAATTTTAACCTCAAGACTAATTAGCTGCAGCATCTTTGTCTTGTTCAGTTTTATTGCCTCTCATCAGTGAACATTAAACTGACAGAACAGAAGCAGATAATGAATCTGAAACCATGCACAGGGATACATGAGGAAGGCTCTGTGAAAAGAGGATGTGGCTGTTCTGACTTCAGACAAGAGATTTCCAGAAAAGTGAAGTCCATGGACAAGCCATGGACACAGAAGGCCCCTGGAAGTAAATGTTCCAATGACCTTTGTTAGCTCTCAGTACCAGAGAGGCACTCAAGCTCTCAGTCTCACATATGGCTTGTACTAGGCCTTTGGAAAGGTTTCTAGCCAGGTGGTCAGTAACTGTTAATGAAAAACTGTTGATTTCATATCAAAACTGACATTAAAAAACCAATTAAACCCAGAAGTATTACAAATATTTGTAAAAAGTGGAAAAATAACATTATTCTGGTGGCAAACCTTTGCTTTCATTCACATTTAATGTTTCTCTCCTTGTTTACACTCATTAGAAAAAAGTGAGTAAAGTAGGCAAAAATAAAACTCATAATTAAAAAAAATCTTTAAAAGAGGGGAGAAAAACCTGAGAGACCTGGGGTTGTTCAGCATGGAAAAGAAAAGGCTTTGGGGGAGACTTCACTGCAGCCTGTCAGTACCTTAACAGGGCTCATAAAAAGCATGGGGGGACTTTTCATACGGGCAGATAGCGACAGGTCAAGCAGTAATGGTTTTAAACTGAAATTGAGCAGGCTTAGGTTGGGTATTAGGAAGAAATTCTTTACTCAGAGGGTGGTGAAGCACTGGAACAGGTTGCCCTGGGAGGTCTGGATGCCCCATCCCTGGCAGTGTTCAAGACAGGCTGGATGGGGCTCTGAGTAACGTGACACCCTCTCCCATGGCAGGGGGATTGGAACCAGGTGATCTTTAAGGTCCCTTTCAGCCCAACCTATTCTATGACTCTATGTCTGAAAAGTCGTGCTAAGTTTGCACAGGGTGAGTTTGCATCAGATGAGCTCAACAGAAGTTTCAAATACAGTTTAACCCTAGAAGTAAGTGAATTTTTCTTTCCTCAGAAAACTCTGTACCCATCCGCAAGAGTTGCCCAAGGTGTGTGACTGTGTGCTACTGAAAAATTTCAAAGAGGAGGAGTTTATTCACTTTCTGTCCTTTCCCTGGCCTCCAGCCCAGGGGAGTGTCTGACAGCTACTCCTGCAGATTAATAACCTACTTGCTTCTAAGAGGACGTGTTTGATAGCAAAGCATCGTATTTTCTGAAACTTCCTGGAAAACAACCAGGTTAAATGCTTACCTGTAACTGATAATCATCCCTCCAGCTGGGTTGCATGCTGTGCTGCCCTTCAAAAAGTCTTTGGATGTCCCTCTCACAGGTGGAGAGCAAAGGACTAAATCACACTAGAAGTATTTTTGTCTAGATGTACAGACATATGCAACTATCAGACAAATCAAGGTAGGTGAGATGCTAAAAGCTTCCAGAAGTTTTCAAGGGAGAAAGTAAAGGAACCTAGACCTTGTCTTTACAAGAAAAAAGTTATAATGTGAAAATTCTATTTGCAGAAATAATTCTGTCAAACATAACTCCATTCATACCTACATCACACTAATTGATCCACAACAGAAACCTTTTTTTTCAGCTGTGACAACTTCTCAATCACTCAAAATCTGTGACACCAGGATGCCACTGTTACACTGAAGCAGACAGAACATGATCCAGTTTTGACCATTTGTAACGCAAGCCCAAAATTTGGACCTGTGCTGAGCCCTTTTTCAGTGCTCAAAAGCTGTTTCTTAACATTCACCCAAACACTACAAATTACATCCATCATTAAACACCTGGTACAGGCTGAGCAACCAAAGCAGCCATGGGCATCACTTCTTCACTGTCTTCCAACTTGGCCATTTGGTTTTCCAGAAATGCTTAACAACACCCCAGCTCCTTTTGCCTTCAACTCATGCCCTGGAGTGAGTTACCTCTGGCTATGTCTCTCTTCATTAGCTACAGAGGGAGTATAAATGGGCAGGCTAGAGCCATCATCTGACTTCTAGATGCAGATGTCAGGAGGGGAATCCTACCCTCTGTCTGACATAAACAATCCGAGCAGGTTCCCCAACAGGGCAAGTGAGGCATGTTGTCCCAGAAATGAAACTCAGCCAGCTGGCATCAGATGGGCCCTACAGAATGTCCTGCTGCAATGCCCACTGAGATTGCTGCAGCGTGTGAGCACAAGGCAGCAAAAACCTAAAGGGATATTGGCCTGTCTTGGAAAAGTAATTTCATTTCATGTCATGACACTGTGAAGTAATTGTGCTCAAAATAACTGGTTTTACTGCCTAAATAGGTTTTTAGTACTTGAGCATCCAGGTGGATTCAATTGTGCTTGCAATTTTGCAGACATTAACGAGGGAGACTAAATGACTGAGGCGGGGAAAGAGAACAGTGCTGTACTCCTGTGAGACAGCCTGACACACGGACCAGAGCACAGCACAAGCTCTCAGGAGCCTCAAAGTCTAGACCTGTTTTGACCACTGACTGACATATGTTGTAACGCTAAGCATGGAAAATAAAACACACTGTTCTCTGTGTCTTTTACAAAAATAATACTGGCTGAAATCTTCAACAAGCGTAAACTATCAAATAACAGAAATCACTGACTCCAAAAGAAGCAGGATTACAAGCCAAATTCGGCCAGCTTTTAAGAACAAGAACTTCCTTCCTGAGCATCTTTTCCAAAAGCAACATGTGAAACAGCATGAATATAAGCAACACTTGAACTGTTACAAAATACATTAAAAATAAATTATTTAAATCCAGAAATATTATTCTGATGGGCTAAAGCACACTAGAAGTTGTATTTTTATGTCAATAACTCTTTACAGGACCATAGCCTTAACTTCAAAAGCCATTTCACTCTTCAGAGAAGTTTTCATAAAGAAATAATGTACAAGGCACACTAAACACTGTTGGGCCAAACACATTCTACAGTTTATTACACATATTACATTCTTAAATAAAAATGCGTCACATAACATTTTTGCATAGATATCTTACAATATACCAATTTAAAAAAGAATTATGAAACAGACCAGTAACAAAAATAAATTTTTTCTTCATTAATAATTTTGTAACATTAACATACCACCATCATATAATACAAATAATATTTTTAAATCTTAAGACTTTTTGTACAGCAAAAAAACTGACAAAGTAATATATTTATATATATATATATATATAAAAAGCTTAAAAAAAATAAAATGTCAAAAAAAGGCAGAACTGAGGGCTACAAGATTGGGTACTTCTGTGATATATTAGAAATACCAGAGTAGGCCTGAGAGAACGTGACCGAGGGCATCTCCGAAATGCACTTGTCAGACACATCTGGTAAAAGAAAAAATATAGTGCAAAATGAAAGTCCTTCAAGCAATGTTGTTTGTTTTTTTGTTTTCTCTCTTTTTTTTTTTTTTTTGGTTTTTTTTTAATAGGGAGCATTCATACATTTTGTGGTTGTTTTTGTTGTTAAACAAAAATTCCCCAAACAAAAATTGAATGTGTGGTAGAGAGCATGAAAAGTTTCAAAGAACAAAAGAGAAAACAGGTCACTTTGAAAAGCAAAAAAAAAAAAAAATCTCAGCCTGCATTATTATTTTTTCAACTAGATGAGCAGACATGCCAAACTAAGGCCTTGTTTCTAAGAGAAAAGCTCTTATGGTTTATATGCAGTGATTTCAAAACCAGGTACTTAAACTGGTGCAAGAACCTTCCTGTAGAGGTATCTGAATTAGTTGAAGCATTTCTTACACTTCAGCTTAACTGCATAGGATGCCAATGCAAACTTGATCCAGGCAATCACATAACAGGTGCAGCTACAAAGTGATTCAGCTAGACTGATTTTAATGTAGGACAGCTTCCCTGGTAGAGACATGGCCTTGGTAACAAAGTAGTGTTTAAAGCAGTGTTTTGATCTACTTCCAGAATTTGACAGGTCTGGGGATTTTAATACAGAGTGATGGGTAAAACATATGTTGCAAAACATAAAGATCAGCCCTTCGGCCATTCAGGCCTTCCAGGGACTGCATGTTAGCTTTTCATTTCCCCGAGAGCCCAGCAATAAAGGCTAAAATTCCCATGTTTCTGTCCACTCTAGTTCCCTTTAGTGTGTACATGCGAAGCCCTCATCCCCCTCCCTTCCCACCTCCCCTCCCCATCCCCAAATTTGCAGCCTACTCATTCACAGTACACAGCAACATGTATTTCCCAGCACTGTTGAAAACTTTCCTACAGAAGCTGACATGATTCCTAAAATGCAGTGGCGACAGCAAGTGCCCTCCTTAAATGAAAGCAATAGGCACAGTTGGCTACTACAAACTGTAAGTCAGTAGCTCAGTTTGCTCTTCTGGGTAAGGTATATACAGTATACTGTTGTACATCCACGCCCACACAGAGACAGGGTGGAGAACCTGTTTTCTGGCAGTATATAGAAGTTAGGACCAAAGCACTTAAAAAAAAAAAAAGTCATCAAAGCTTTCATTTTGAAAATCACAGATTCCAACTTCAATTATTACACCAAAAATGCCATCAACAAGCATTAAGGAAAACTATAAAACCCTGTTTCTAAAATGACGCCTGCATTTGAAAGTTTTCAGGTAGGGAAACTCATTCTTGAGGTGATAAAGGCAGTCTACTCCCCATCTCAATATTTTTATGTATATAATTTATATATACAACTATATCATTATATATATAACTTATATAGCACAAGTATTCTCAAGACTTCTTCCTCAAAGGGAGGAGGAAATTCTCAGCTTTACAATGCAGATCTTAGTACCTGGTAGGCCAGATCCTACAGTTCTTACAATGCTAAATCTTGCCACTGAAGCCTGTGCGGAGCTGTGGAAGAGAAAGACTGCAGCTGTCATCCCTAAATTATTAATAAAAAGAGACTCAAGTGTGACAAAAGGAAGAAAAATATCCAAGCTTGATCTGGAAAAGATCATTTGTGAAAGTGTAGTTTAAATGCTAATGAAAGACAGGCAAGACTTGTCAATGTTGAGAGAAAAAAATTTCTCTTTTTTCAAGACAAAGTTAAGTAGTTACTGTCAAGCATTGTTTTTCTTTCTTGGTATGTCGATATCTTTACAAGTGCAATTCTATCTGATATCAGCAAAAAGTAGTTTAGAACTTCTGGGTTAGAGCATCGCCCAGGATATGAAAGCTCAAAAACAGTCTTACTGAATGGAATGACAGAATGTGCCAAGTCCTGACTGAAATCAAGAGTAAAAGCCCTTGATCCGCTGAGTGCTGGCCT
Organism: Euphonia xanthogaster; assembly: GCA_034509185.1. Classification (NCBI taxonomy): domain Eukaryota; kingdom Metazoa; phylum Chordata; class Aves; order Passeriformes; family Fringillidae; genus Euphonia; species Euphonia xanthogaster. The sequence goes on from JAYDZK010000274.1 coordinate 25,612,204, forward strand.
TGTAACATTAAATTATTTACAAAATTTTCCTCTTTTTTTTTTAATTTAAAGATTTGGACATACATTAAGAGAAGAGGAAGGGAAACACTAAAGGAAGTTGAACTTCATCAGCTTTGCCAAAAGTACCAATTACCACCTCTTCTGTATACAGACAAACAAAGTGTATTAAATAGGAGGAGCAACCTTTATATTAGATACAACCCCCAAATTGTCTAGGGTCAGATAAAAATGAGGGAGAAAGCCTGATTCTATAGATATCAGAAAGGTCACAACTAAGATATACTCAGTCACTGCAACAATCATCTATAGCATCTTAGCTATACACCCTAGTGATTTTTATGCCTGAAGTTAAAACAATTCTGAAAGCAAGGACTGAGGGATCCTCTTGCATTCAGATTCTTATTCCCTGTCTGTGTTTGGTCAGTGCTTCCCATGCATTAAGTGAAAATGTGCTACCCCAAGAAAAACAGCAATTCCAAAAAGTCTGAGGAAAATAAGAATGAATGGAAAAAAAAAGTTCACCTTTGTAGAAATATGTTGGCTTAGATTTCAGGTCCTGGAAACCATTTCTGACACATCACATGAGTCTTCCAATCTAGCAAACTTGTTTCCATAATATCTGGCTGTGACACATATCAAGGTTGCTTCAAACTGGTTTGCTAAGTGTTTGGGTTCTTTGAAGATTTCTTCCTCTCTAAGTCTCCCTCATGAAGAAACCTTACAAAGTTTAACAAGGATGAAACTCTCAGAATTTGAGAAAAAACCTACAGATCTGCCCTACAGTCTGCTTCATCAGCACAAGACTATGAAGAAATAAAACCAGAAAACATTTAATAAGTAAAAGCTGTGAAATGAATCATAGAAACACAGAAAAATCAATATTGGAAGGTACTTCTGGAGGTCACCAAATCCAACATTCAACCCTTTGTTTAGTGAGATCAGACTGCTCAGGGCCTCGTCCAAGACACTGAAAGAATCCAGAATTTCACTTCAGTTGCTAGTTTAGCCAGGTAATGTAATTGTCTAGACTGAGTACTAGCTACTGAAAAAGAACAACTCAGAGATAATGAAAAATATTCTGGATTCTGCCATCCACTTTTAGACCAACCTCTATAAAATATACCTGATATTTTATGTTGCTCTTTATCTCCTAAGGGGAAAACCAAACAGAACAAAGATGCATTGAAGTGCAGTTTTAGTGTAAGAAGTGACTAAAATACAGCATCATGTGCCTTCATATTTGATACAGTACAAATGAAACAACACATTTTTTAGTTCAAAGTGAACCATCAATGATCATGTCGAAAAAACCCGAAATTTGCTAGCCAGGGCTCAAGCTGGTGGTACAGAAGTATATTTTTATAAGCATATTTTTATGCACAGATTTGGCAAATTTGATTAGAAAACTATTTATAACAGTGCTGCCTAAATTATTTTTTTATAGTCAGTTTTCAAAATAGAATCTTGACTTTAAGTTGTCTCAGGTAATGGAAAAGTCCAGAATAAATATATTTTATCAACACTGTCACATACAAAGCACATCTTGACCTGGAATATTCTGTCTTGGTCTCCCCAGTCACGAAAATGATTGACATATGGGAGCAAGCCTAGCAGAGATTCACCACAAAGGCAGTGGAACACACGATGGATGAAGAGAGGCTGAGAGACAAGACTCAACCTTAGGAAGAGAAGGGTAAGTGTAGATCTTATTGCTATCTCCAAATACCTAACCAAGACTAGAGAAGAAGCCAGACCCTTCTTGGAGGTGCACAGTGGAAGAGGCCTGAAAACAGAAACAGGTTTAAACATGAAAAATTCCTACCTGACACACAGATTTTTGGATTTTTTTTTTTTTTTACCATTAAAGTGGTTAAATATTGGAGAAGCTTGGACAGAGAGACTGCAGAATTTCCATTGTTGAGGATATTTAAAACTCAGCTGGATACAGTCATGAGCAACCAGCTCATGCTGGAGGTTGGCTAAGATGGCTTCTGGAGGTCCCTTTCTACATGTATGATTCTATGACTGACTGTTCTGATCCAAAATATTATTTAGCTAATCACAAAAACATTTATTTTAGTTGCTTCCTCTGTGTACACTATTTTGTGAGACTTTTAGCTCAATCTGTTTTCATCCTATAGCTCCCTAACCTTGGAAAAACTATCTGATTTTCTTATAATGGCTTCTCTTTTACAAATAGGCATAAATCTTACATTGAAGGAAACAAGGTAAAGCTTCTCCTTTCTACAGCTGGATAACTGTCCTCAACTGTCACCAAATTGATGGGTTTGCTTTCAAGAAGCCTTACACAGAGCCTTTCCTCTTTAGTCTGAGTCTACTCATAACTTACAGAGAGAACAACTGTACAACTTCAGCAAGGAAACACAGGCCCAAAAAGGAACTAACTATAACAGACTACACAAGTTTGAAGTGTACAGCTCCAAATATCCGCAAAGAAACAAAATTTGTCATTGTTAAAAAAAAAAAACCCAATGCTGGAATGTGTCACTAATTGTGCCTTTCCAAAATGGAGACTCCTTCTATAAAATACCAAAGTTATGGTTCAAAATTTTAGTAATGACTACGATACTTGCATATGAGCACCCAAAAACTGAAGTCAAGAGATTGACTGGGTACACCATATATACAGCTGAAAAATATCACCCTTTTCAAACATAAGAGGTGGTTTCAAAGCTCAAATTTTGGCTTCAGAGTTCAAGACCTGCTACAAAGCCTGAGAAATTTGAAATCTGCCTTTTACCCCCCTTTTTTTCTATGTTTTTTAGGCTATTTGGATGCAGGATTTAGATGTAGGCCCGCCTTTTGAACAAAGTAAATATATATTTCAGCATTTTTTCCCTTAGGGCCCTTGTTCTGGTATACTTAAATAAGACACCAACAACACCATAAATGACAACTGGAACTAAAAAACAGTCTTGCTTGACTTTTTCCCATTTAAATAGAGTCTGGTGTTTAAACCATCACTTAATGATTAAGGTTTGTATACTACTGATAGCACACCTAAAGGCAGGTGTGTTCAGAGAGCAAAGGAGGGTATTTATGCAGGTTCACAGCCAATGAAAATCGTAGTGGAGAATTTGAGAGCATAAATTTTAGCATACTACAGTAAAGAAGTTCTAGGGTTCTCTTATATTTTTTTTTTATCTAATGCACTCACTGGATGCTCTACAGTTCCACACAGCTGAGGTTTCAATTCCCATTAGACATCTTCCTGAGGGGCAGCAGAGGGGCAGCACCAATCTCTGCTCTCTGGTGACCAATGACAGGATCCAAGGGAATGGGATGAAGCTGTGTCAGGGGAGGTTCAGGCTGGACATTAGGAAAAAGTTCTTCACCCAGAAGGTGGCCAGACACTGGAAAAGGCTCCCCAGGGAAGTGGTCACAGCCCCAAGCCAGCCAGAGCTCAAGGAGCATTTGGACAACACTCTCAGGCACATGGTGGGATTCTTGGGATGTCCTGCGCAGGGCCCGAAGTTGGACTTGATGATCCTTGTGGGTCCCTTACAACTCAGGACACTCTGTGATTCTGTGATCTGGCAGGATGCTCTATTTGTTCCAACACAAATTGGATTCTAGGGCCCTCAGTCCCAGTGAAACAGCTGGGTGGAATGGCCATAAGAAGTATGCAAATACAGAAGTAGAGAAATACGAGATTGTCAGCAAGCAGTGCTCTGCAATTTTTAAATGTATACATATATATATATATATAAGCATATATATATACACATATAGAGTATAGTTAGTTTTAAATCTTTGGAATAAATTCAATTTTTTCTTCTCTCTCTCTTTCTTTCTGACTTTCTTTCACTCTCTCTCATGCTCTTATCATGAATATTACATCATTGCCCCTAAAAGATGGTTAGATTTTGGTCCATATTTCATGCCATATGGGCCAGACATCGTATTTCCCCCCTGTCCCCAAAGTGTTCAGTTGACAGTCACAGTGTTTTGTGAAAACTGTGAGGAAAACCAGCATCTTTTGAATAAATTCAATCTCTCACTGGAACCAAAGGTTGCAAAATGCTGAGAATTCAAGTGCCAAGGATCCCGGTGACGGCTCTTAAAAACATCTATTGAGTTTCTTGTTTGCTCTTTTTTCCCCTTAGAGTACAATTTCACCTCCTAAATCATAAATTAAGGGAAATATTTAACAGTCAATGAGTCAAAACAGTCAAAGAAGGGCAGTTGGCTAATACATTATAAAAGAGCAGCAACCATTTGTGGACCACGCGCTATTTTGTTTCATTTCTAGACACATCTTGTAGGGATGGTCCAAGAATATACAAAATATACAACCTAATGACTGCCTGCCTGCTTGCATAGGCCATTTTCATGGTCCTAAATGCAGTCTTTGGAGTCAGGGCCAGTGCCAAATAGGTTCAAATACAAGTTATGGCAATACATTTTTTAGGTTTGTTTTTTTTTTCCTTTTGTAATGAAGACTTTAATCCACTTTGAGCCAAAGAAATCAAATTATCAATATGACGGAAGGGTGAGCATGAGACCTCCACTTCTCCTTAATGATTCACACCGTAGGCCAAAATGGACCTCTAGGTTAGTAATACTTTGGACCAATCATTTGGAAATGCCTCACTGCTGTATGTAAAATCCAATCCCTTCCTTCACCGCTCACATGGTTACATTTTTTCGTATAGGAGTGGGCTACAGCATCAACTTGATGAACAGAAAAGCAGGACTTTGATATTTTCTTTAACGGGCTAATGCTGAATGAAGCCATTGTACTTGGAAGAGGCTCTTGATTTCCCACTCAGAGACTGGAGCAGGATTTTTGGCTTGGGGGTTGTTTTTGTGTGTAAGATGCTCAACAAACAGGTTTAAATTAAAACGTCTGCAGGTGCTCTTTACAGAAACAAAAGGCTAATGTTTTAAATTGGTTAATAGAAGAACTGCAAGAAAAAGCAACATAATTCACCACTAAATCACCGTGGGTTGTGGCTAATCTGCTCACATGATGTGGAAGGAATCCTGTAGTCATGCCTGCGTGGCCAGTCCCAGACTGATATCCAGGTGAAGACAAGGAGTTCTGAAGATCACTTGTTTGTGGAGAAAAGAGAAAAAAGGTTTAAGCTTCCAAACAAGCTTTTAAAGTTTTTTGTTCAAAAAATAAACAAGAAGTCCTAGCTATGGCAATAAGGTGAGGCTTACAGAGATATTAGGTGCTGTATCTCAGGGGTTTATCCCTTGGCTACTTAGCCATCGTGGCAGCAGCTTCCAGAGTCCCTAGTGCATATGTTGTGCAATAGCCAAAAAAAAATTAAAATAAAAACAACCAACAAAAATATAATCCTCCATGAAGTCTACATAAACTCAGGCCAAAAAGAGGATGTTTGTGTCACAAGTGTCACTCCACAGTCTACTGCCATTAAGGCCACTGGTATTGACTTAAAAGGATCTCAACAGCTCAGTTCTGGGAAGAAGAACCAAAACCAAGACAGGTCAAAGTGTCTGTGAGAAGTCTGATGCACTGAAAATTAGGAATTCTCAGAGAAAGAACAAAAAACCCAAGAGGTTAATTTTGGCTACCAAACTGGGATTTGGTTTTCTAGGTCATTGTTTTCCCCCCATCTATTTAAAAAGAAAGTTAGTGCTACAAATATGCAACTTCCAGACGACATATTCTTCTACTGAGTTGCGCTGAGAAGCAAGTTAGATAAGCCCCTCTTACTGCCGTCCACCTGCAGGGAAGCCTCCTCTGTTTTCTTTGATTTCCACTGGCAAAAACAGGAAACAAATCCAAGAGGGATGAAGTACTGAAAGTAATTGTTCTTTTTCACTGACTTCACCTCTATACCATTTCCTCGCCTGCATCTTCTCCCATCCAGCTGGGGCAAGGCATAAAAGAACCGATGTAGGTACTGAAGTGTAACTGGGAGCATGACACTGGGAGCATGTGGTCCCTGTACAGAGGATTACACGGGATCAAGTTCTCTTCTCCTGTAAGGTAGCACGTTGTAACTTGAGTTCCACTTTCATCTCACAACACTTAGCCCAGATGACATCCATGCCAAGCTGACTGATATTTAGATGTGTCGCTTCATGTGGAGGGCGAGGTGATCCGACCTGGAAAAACACCTGCAACATAAAGCAAGCAGGAACTGAAATAAGTATAGGATTTTGGAAAACAGGGTTTCTGCTCCTTTCTTGTTATGCACAGGAGAAAATACATATCCCCAGTTTAGAGACATTCCTTGAGCTATCCATGGATCGCCACCAAAGCCTGTGTGATCAACCTCTGGGACCACAGATAGGCAACTACCCTGACTCTTCAGCAGCTGAAGAGATGACTTTTATCCTTTCCCTGTTCCTCTCCCTCTCACTTTTTTCATGGAGTCAGATATCAGGGAAGAGTGCTCATCTCTGCAGCTGTACTATGAAGCCAAATATTTAGTATGCATGTATTTGCATATTAAAAAAATAAATAAAACTAATCAGTTTTATTCAGCAACACCACTTTTAAAAATACCAGCTTTCTCAAGTGCCCACTCCTTGCAAAAAGCACCAAAGAATGATGCTAGTTTTGAAAGCTGAATTCTCATTTCTAACTCCAAACTGGAAGGAAATCTGGCTCAGAGTTTGGAGGCTGACAATCCATCGGGCTTCATAGCTCTCCTTTCCTCTCACCTGGGAATCTGGGTGGTAATATGTGGATTCTGATGAATATTATCTCCCTAAGGAGAAGGGAGATGTTGACAGACGATATTATGCCTATTTTTTAAGAGTGACAATTGAAAGACAGAGAAGGCAAGGAAGTTGTAAATCACACAGGTGTGGTAAAACCAGGGAGAAAAAAAGACATCCAGGACTTGAGCTTTCAACTTCTGTTCTTTATCCACAAAGACTTTTCCATCTCATAACAAAACATAATGTTTTGTCATTCTGAACATGTAGCTGGATCCTGATGAGATAGACTCCATACCCATTAGATATGGGATTGAAAGCACCAATCCATTACACCCCCCGTCACAGTGCCATTTAAGATATGTACAGCACCGGAAAGCAAACCACAGGAGAAGCAGACAGTGGTTCTGGCTGCTACCCCACAGCCCTAAAATGGAGCCTGTCACAGTGGCAGGACTCAGACACACTCAGAAATTAAACTTCTACTAGAAACTTCAGCTGAGCATTTAAAATCAGGAGGTTTTCAAGTTCCCTGCAAATTCTGGCTTACCTTCTTTCCACCTTAAGCTGTGCACAAGATACTGGCTTATTTACTTTAAAAACATTTACCAGAAATATCACACCAACCCCCATATACCTGTGGCTTCTGAGTAAACTGGTTCTGTAGGCTCCAAGAACACTAGGAAAAGCTACTTGGAGAACTGATTTGCCTGGCATGTCTTTTCAGTGCTCCACAGAACTAGAGTATAAAGCAGCCACCAAAACTGGTCTGAAGAACACCCAAATGGCTTATTGTAAGAATCAAGATAGCTCATATATGGGCACCGAGTGTATTTTTAAAAAAGGGGTAGTTGAGTGTTTTAAAGTTTTCAGAAAGAAGAAGCAGAAGAACAAAATGAACAAGCTCCCCAAAAAGCCAATAATGATAGATAAAAAAAAGAACAGTCAATCTAAACACCCTAAGGATAAACACCCTAAGCAGAGAAGGGCTGAGAAAGAGAAGAACTATAAACATGAAACTATTTTAAATAGTTAGGGGACTTTTTCTGTCCTGCTGAAGTATTCCACTGCACATGTGATCAGTCAGCATCTACACACAGAGATGAGTGATCAAGAGGTACATTTTTAAGACAAAGAAACCTTAAAACAAGACAACTTCCACAAGAAAAGTCATTTACTCATCTTCTGTGAATGAGCAATGAGCATAGCTCTGCTCAACTCAACTCTTCTCTACTTGCAGGGCTTACAAGGGAGTTAATACCTTCAGAATGGCAAAAATGAGACTTCAAAACAGGATGGAGGAGGCATTCCTCCAAGGTCCTACACGAGGCACAGCAAGGCACACGTGAATCTGACAATGGACACTGGGCTTTCACCACAGCAGGCTCTGCACAGCTAGAATTTTCTAGCCCTAGAGTGACAAAATACATCCTTGGACCAACGTCTCTCTCATCAGTCTTAAACTGAGAAAGCAGCACGCTCTGGCTACAAGGGCTGCCAAAACAAAACAACAGCTTGAGTGGCTGCCAAAAAGACATGCACCAGCTGGCACTTCAGTCTAGGACTAGTCATAAGACCCCCACCCAAGCACAGCTTTTTCTCTCCAGTTGTCTCTTTTACAGATGCAGCCCAGGAAAGTGTACTATGAGTCACACCATAGCCGGATCAGTTAAAATTACAGATTCAGTACATTGCTTCACATCACTAACTACCATATTAGCACCCATAATATTTTTATAGGTAATAAAATGGTGCCATATTTGCTAGTTTATAGCTAATAAAGTGGTACAATACTAATTCTTCACATTCTCCCGCTGACTAATTTATTTAGTTCTATCTCTTGGTAAGGCTGGTGGATGTGGATATTAATTTTCAACTGTAAAACAGTCCATACAAAATTTTTGCAGCTAAATCACACTGTCAAAAAGCCTATTGATTACTGGACACACTTCTTTCCTTTCCTTTCTGGGTAAGGGACTAGAGGCAGCAGTGGAAGAGGCTCCACAGGATAAGCTGTCAAAGGAAACTACTCTTCAAAAATCAAGGAACAGGGGCTTGCTGGTCTCTAGTCCTGCCCATGACACAGGACTTTGCTCTGCACCTCTGGCTCTACACCTCTTTCAGTTCCAGAGCAGCTCTGCACATCACACGTGGGCCCATCACAGCCTTCTCCATCATCCCCCCCTCAGTCTAGCTCTTCCCAGAAAGAACAGTTTATGCTAGAATAAGACACTCTAATTATAAAACTCATACAGGGATGTGTGATACACAAATTCCCTGCTCCCAGACATGATTCCTTCCTTTCTCTTTTTGCTGTATCTCCTTAGCAACACAATACTGCTTGGCACTGAAGCCTCTGAAGGAGAAAAAGGGAAGGTAAGTACAAGGAGAGAGAGAATATATTGCTCAGCCATCTTTCCTACCAGCTGTGGATTTTCCACTGTGGGATGTGTTCATTCCAGCTAAGTGCACTCTCAGCTTGCTATCAACAAGGAAACCATGAGCACGTGTGCACATATGCAGAGAGGAATATGCATCCCAACAGCCTGGCACTAAGCTGCTGTCTCCTAAACACCTATTTATCCAGAATCAGCAAGTGCCACTACCCCGTCAAACTCTTCCCCTTGAAGTGCTGTGGGCTCGCACCGTGTGAGGAGCAACCCTGGCATCTGGAAGGCACTAAGGACTTTCCTGGGGTGCTTTCCACACCACTTTAGCCGATTCTCCTTTCTCTCCCGCTGCACAAAGCCACACACCATTTGCAGTACATATGAAGTTACTCAAAGCAGTGGTAGTTTGCCAGCTATGACTAACA
>JAYDZK010000274.1:25621697-25633372 GCA_034509185.1 Euphonia xanthogaster
CTGCATGGTGCTGGGATAAGTCTGGGACAGCAGAAGAAGAGAATCTCATCTCTTTTGTTAAAAAATTTCCTTATACACAGAGGACATTAATACTCCTTTGACATTGGTCGGAAGGTGAGAGACACAAGCACATCTGAAAACGGTCTTGGAAGGGAACTGCAGCCAGACTGTGTGAACATCATCCCCCTCTGCTATCTGAATCACCCCTTCCATGCTCTGTTTGCCAAGATACAGCCTTCAGCTCTGAACAACAACGGGCATAGGATTTGTGCTACACCAGTGTTGTTACAACAGCTCCAATCAGCTCCTTAAAACCTAACAAGGCAGCATGCCTGAGAGAGTGGCCACAGCTTCTGTCGATAATGGGGAGGGCAATAAAGGGCAGCAGTTCAAATACAGAGAAACTGTTCTCCAGCTGCAAGCCTGGCTCAGGAAGGCACATCTTTCAAAGTCTGCCTAAACGGCTAAAGGCAGTTTTGGGCTCATGTTTCAGTGCTTGCTTGAGGTGACCTCTGCAGTAGGTGGTAGCAAAGAGGCCAGAGAATAAGAATGAAAAACAGTAGTATGGCCGAGTGGGGTAAAAGAACAGGCACTGTCACTCTAAAGGCTTGCAACAATAAACTGGGGGAATAAGGACAAATCTGCCTCCTATCACCACACACAGATAGTATGGGCGTAGAGTTTAACAGTGCACAATCCTCAGCACTCTGAATTTTATTAATAATGTTTTCTCTTCATCTACAGATTCGGCAGAAAAGCAAAAATGCATTAGATGATTACAGGAATATATCTCTTGACTGCAGTGACTGAGTTTGCTGCCAAAGAGAAAAGCCAGGTAGAAAGGGATATTATGTGGAGGGAGAATAACAAACACTTAACAAAGGGCTGAAAGAGACCAAGGAGTTGAAAATACCGGCTGTATTTCTCTAGATCTCTGCTAAAAATATTGTTTGTCCTGACACAGAAACCCTAGGGCTGCGTGTGTGTTTGTGGGGCCACTCGAGGAAAGAAAAGAGAAAGGCAATGCCTTACATTTAAAACAGAGGATATAATTGTTCTCATTCACAGAAGTGCTTAAACAAAAGCAGAACTGCAGAGGTCCCTACTTGGCTTATCCTGTCCCTCATTCTGAGCAAACAAAAGATGATCCAGGGATAAAACAAAAGATAATCCAAGAGGAAGCCCTCCGTGGGGGAAGGGGGACGGGAAGAGGGGAGACAAGGGCAGAAGAGCACTTAAGGAGATGAAGCTCTTGGAAAGGCAGGATGTGAAAATGATCAAATTTCCTTCCCATAAAAGGATGGGGTCCCTTGTTTATGTCCCACACATCCTCTCTCCCCGCATATTCTCTGTTGGTCTGGTGTACCCACAGGCTTCCTAGAGGCTTTATTGTATTACAAAACGTTTCCTTATCACAGTCGAGAACCTTAGTGCTGCATTAAAAAGATGGGTAATTTTCTTAAGCCTCTTTTAAAAATATATATAAATAGGATTAGCTGGATAACATGTTCAGATGCAAGCACATTATTTGATTACTCAGTAGTGGATCCAAGTTTCACCCAGGGCACTGCCAATCTTCAGCTGGGGGGGGGGTGAGTGGGGGAGAAGTGCTCATTGTTCGATCCTGTCAGTGCTGTCAAGAGTCATTACAGGGGTAATTGCTTTTGCTCCACCCTGATTTCTTATCAATTGGGATTGGGGATGTGCGAAGGGTGCTCTTTTGGTTTTGTTTCTAAATTGAAAGAACCCAGCTTTCAAAAACGCTCAGCACCAAGCAAGGATGACCAGATATTTCAGAGCAGCTCAGTATACAGAGGCAGCTATAGCAGCGAGGCTGCAGAAACGAGCGGCGGCGAGCGCTGCTAGGGCGGCTCTCGCAGGAGCTGCTGCCTGCTGGGCTCACAGCGCATTTCCGAGTCCCGGAGCGCTGCTGCCGACAGGCTCCCCAGGAACCTCGGCCCTGCCTGCGCACCTGTCAGCCTCTCAGATCCGGGCCCTCTCCGAAGGAAGGTGCACAGTATCTCCCACTTCAAACAGATGGCAAGAATGAGACTTAAAACTGTAGGAAAAAATTCACTAATTAGCAGAAATGTGCAGAGATCATTGATCTTACACAAAACAACTCCATGAACTTGAACGGTAAAATGTGTCTAAAATCGCTCTTGGGCTTTTGAGCATGGTGCCCTTTGTCGTCTTTTCTTTAGGAGCCCTGGAGTCAGTGCTGAGAAGACAACGATCATACAGAAATTTATGCTTTTTCCTAGAGGTTTCTTATGGATTTGGGCCACTTGTGGCACAAGAGCCACACATTCCCCATTCCTCCTGCCATACACCAATGTTTTTGTGAGACCCTCCCTGCCAAAACGCGGGTAGCCAGCAGCGGTGCTTGGGGTAATCCTTGAAGCAAAGCAAATAGAGGGAGCTTTGCCTTCGTGAGCACATCAGGCTTACAGGATCAGGAGACAGAAAGCTGGGGAGATGCTTTGTGGAGAGGTCCATCACTGAAATGGTCTAAGGCCCTCTGGATGTCTTCTCTGCTTTGAGAGTATTAACAAGACCTGCCCTGTGAACTGAATCCTGTGCCCACAACAGACACCAGCAGGGTTCAGTCAGACCTACACCTGCTCCCACATTTTGTTCTGTGCTGTGGGATTAGACTGCTTAGGAAGAATTTCCCATCTGCCAGCCTGCCTGGCCACTAAGGCAGAGAGGACAGGAGCTGAGCAGAGGGTCCCTCCAGGTACAGGGATCCAGGCAGTGGGACAGAAGCACCTCTCTGCTGGGAGCCAGGTCTCTTGTTTCTGGGAGCTGGCAGCTCCATGCCAGTCACAAAAGTCCCCAGGTTTCTTGAACACCACGTTAGGAGCTGCATTACCTGTCACAATGGTTGCATTTAAAGGGCTTTGCACCCGTGTGCTTTCTGTAATGCCTCGTGAGCTCGTCGCTCCGTGCAAAACGCCACTCGCACCCTTCCCACGAGCACTTGTAAGGCTTCTCACCTGCAGAGGGGAGGAGAGAACAGTCAGCGTGGCAGCAGCACCATTACTGAGCACTCAACTTGAAAGCCCCGTGTCCTCCCACCCTGCCTCCAACCCATTCGAGTCAGTTAGCCCTTCACACAACCCAGGGTCAGAGTGGCATGCAAATAACTTAGGGCTTGTATACTGGGGACAGTTCCAGTCCAAATTTTACCACAGCTAAAATTCTCACACAACCTTGTGTCTTGTTTCTAACAAAACCAGCCAACTGGCCTTTGAAGAAGCCTTAAGAATGTCCTCAAATGTCTACGCAGCTGTGTGGCTGAAGCTTGATTTTCAAATAGCTTTTCAGCTCACTCCAACCTTGCCAGATGTATTACTGCAGTACTTGAGTGACTGTACTAACACCTGAACACTGTACAGGTGTGAACCACTCCTGAGTGACCACCACTACTGCATCACGTGCTTCACCCCGAATCTGTTTACCCCTTGTGTGGCCAGCCTCACATCTGCTCCCCTAAAGCATTCATGCCTGCTGCCCCCAAGGACTGCACCTTTTTTACTTGCTTCTGACAACAAAATCTACTCCTGGGACCAAGAAATTGTGTGTCAGATCATCGAGTGTGAGAGGATACATTTTTATTTCTTTGAATCAGCTGGTCCTTCAGGCTTCTTGCACTACACCTTCATCAGCTGTTATTCTGCCCCAAAATATTAACAATACCACTGAAGGCAGTGAAATGGTGCAGTGGTAAGACAAGATTGATTCTAGTCTGCTGGTAGGAGCTGGACTCAATGATTCTTGTGGGTCTTTTCCAACTCAGGATATTCTGTGACTCTATGCTCATATCTATCTTCTAATGCACATGAGTCTCTGCAGATCAAAGTCTGCCACGGTATAACATCTGTGGAGTCATGAACACCTTCTGATGAAGAATCCTAAGTCATGACTCCCTTTTCAGTGCACATGCACTGGTGTGTGTTCAAATTTAACACCTCCCCCCCACAACAAATGCTCCAGTGCATCTCCTCCTACAGAAACTCCATGTCACTCTTCCAGTCAGCTGAGATAAAAGTCAGACAAAAAATCACTTTCACTACCAAGCTTTTAAGTGGACTATTACTTATTTATTTGTTCTTAAAATTGCTAAGAAGGTAATCTTAAAAAACCCAGCACGGGCCACACTGAGGCTGCAATCTGTAAGACCCCTCTAGGCCAGTCACATGAAACAATCCCTTGAGCACAGCAGACAATGCAGAGACACAGACTGCTATATTTAGCATGTCTATTCAGCAAGTATAAGAGTGAGATCTGGATATGGGAGACCTATGTATATCATGATGATGAACTGGAGAGGCAAAAAGAGCAAGAAAATGGAAAGAAAATTGCAGCAAAATACATGAAAAAATGCTGTTCTCTGGTTTGTGAGTTTCTGCAGACTTCTTGTTGCACAGGCAGCTCTGCTGCACAGTGGTCATCTGCCCCAGGCAGAACAGCAGAATGGGCTGAGAATTTAACTGAAGTTGAGCCATTTTATTGGCCTTTGAGAAGTTTATTTGGCTCAAGAGTTCAATTAAAGGACTCATTGGGATGAAGTTGTGAAGAAGGGGCAGCAACTGGCAAGACTACACCAAAATATCCATTTATCCCACAGTCCCTGAACGAAGAAAGGCCGTCCCTGCTGTGAGTCACAGTCCCCCATGGGAAAATGCCCAACAGGACAAGGGACTGAGCCAACAATAACACTACCCCACTTAGAATGTGCCTGCTTGGTCATTTCTGCAGACTCACCTCCTGTTCCTTTATTCTTTGGACAGGACTTCTTCAGGAAAATAAGAAGTTAGAATCTTCTTTGTGAGCAAGGTGCTGGTGTCTTGTTTCTGGGCAGGTTACTCAACTGTACCTCAAACACTGTCACCAGTGGTGGCCCCACGCACTGGAGCTGCAGTTGCAGCAGTCTCCCCCCATCCCTTTTCACCCTACCTGTCAAACAGCATCTGCTCTCCTCAGAAAAAAAAGGGATTTTCCAGGCCTGGTGCCTGTGATGTCTGAACATTTCATGCATTGTTTTAAAAAGCTGTCAGTAAACAAGCCTCGATGATAATGCAGTTCCTTGGTTCTCTGACGCTCTCTAGTGCCTACCTTAGAGTGGAGACAGCCAGGCAGGGAAAGTGCCTTGCAGCACATTTGCCACACACGCTGCAAAGCAAATGCAGAGGATGACTGCTCAGTCTGATCTGGCAGGTACAGCCAGTCCGAAGGATACAGTCATCTACAGAGCAGAAGGATGAAGAAAAAGCATCCTGGGCTTTCTGTGAAACTATATAGAAACTAGGGCTGAAGTGGAGTTTGGCTTGTTAAAATTTGTCAGGAGCTTTGAAAATAGACAGTGCTATATATAGGTTACAGGAGACAGAAAAGCCAAGCACGATTACTGGTGAACCCACAGAATGACACACATCTCTGTTACTTGCTGCAGGGGCTCCTCTCCCAAGTATTCCAGCTTTGGCCTTGCACTGCCCTGAGCTGAGTTTTGTTTTTCCTTTGTAACCCAAGCCCTGTTCAGCAAAATGTCAGACAGCACCTCTCAGTGCTCCAGACTGCACGCTGCCATACCAGGCTCCCAGTGCACCAGGTAAATGCAAAGGAGCACGGTGACCTTTAAAGCCATGTCAGACGGCTCCGTGACCCAGAGACCTCCAAGAGGTTTGATTTCCTGCCCTCCTGCAGCTACTCAAAAACACAAGAGGGAAGGAGAAGAGAGCATGTGAAGACTGTCTCTGCATGTGAAGACTAAAAACAAACTGCTCCTTCAATGGCTGCTGTCACCTTACGTGAAGATGAAATGGAAGTGTCTTTGCCAAGGTGCACATATGTAGAAAGTATGGGAATGAAAAAGGGGGGAGGGTCCTCCTACCTCACTACTGGCAATAGCAGGGAGGAAAAATGGGAAGGATCCTTTCCATGTGTTAGGCTGCTCTTCTCTTGTTCAAAGGATTAGTGAGACTAAAAAGGTAGATGATGAAATCTTCTGCTGAAGGCAATGGCAAAACTCCTACTCACTTCTACAGGGCCAGGATCTTCCTTTTTTTTTAAGAAATTAATTATGAGCTGCAAATCCAATTAAAAATAGGAACATCACGGAGTTGTGCCACACTGACTTTTTTTCTAATTTCTCAAATTAAAAACCACATTCAAAACTCGTGCCTGCAAGGCACTCCCAGGAAGGAGGCTCTACTCCTTAAGTCACCTTTATTTAACACAAAGATCTACGCAGTCCTTAAAAAAATCCATAAATCCACATTTATATAAACACACTCAGTGGAGGAGCCAGTCCCCATCCAAAAAGAAACCAATACCTAGGAACATGTTAAATACTCAGTTCTTTCAGTTCAGAACTTATTCCACACCATAGGGCTGGCTCAGATCCCACACACCCATAAAAACGTACCCGGGAAGCAGTGCAGATATATTCAAGCAGTGAATTGTGCAATCTTCCTAGATGAGCACTTCTGTTAAAAAAATTTATCATTTGTTTATGGAAAATCTGTAAGCAACATAGAATACTGGCTTTCAGCTGTTTCTACTTTTTCCCTTGGTAGTCAGAGACACTACCCAGTGATTCCAAGCTTACTGACTTGTAGTTTCCATGGGCAGCACGTGCATCAGAGAGCAGTGCAGCACAGTGAGGGAGAGCTGCAGTGAGACAGCGGGTGCACGGGACCAGCACCACACGGAGTGCACTGGAAGGGAATTATTTCTGGCTGGTCACAGCCTTGTCCTGTGGCTGGAGCTGGGCCATAGGTGAAGCATGCCAGCTGTGCACTCACACAGCTGCTCCTGGGACAGGAAAAAACCCCCACATCTACACTCTGGCCAGGCTGAACAAAGCCTCATCTCAAAAGAGGTCACTTGATCTCCAGGAAACACTCACATCAGACACATCTGAGTTGCCTGGTGAGGATCCTGGAGAAGCAGCCTGCTTGTACACAGAGCCATGTCTGGGAGGGCTGCATCACCAAAACAGTCCTGCAGAAATGCTATTAGACCTTCAGATATACTTTAGGGTTTCAGTCCATCATGACTGCACACTTCTGTGAAGCAGCTTCTCTTCACTGTGGTCCTGGCTGTGTCCTGTGGTCCATACCTCATTTTCACCTTTTCATGTTGCTAGAGTACACTTTATAGCCTGAGACTAGGATGCTTGGGGAGTAGGCTCTCTGTTCCACTTCTGTTTATGGCACCTTACCCAACTGAGCTCTTCTTCTAAAGTACCCCCATAGCACATTTCAGTATCCTCTAGTTCATCCAGCCTGGTCCAATCTGGTAACTGGAGGACAAAGACCTCTGAAAATTTATGGGAAACATGCAATAGTGAAGCTAAAATTATAAAACATGTAATTGTGAAGCTAAAATTGTATAAAATCATAAGAAAAAATCCATCAGACTTTGGCAGCCCTGAAATCGGGTCACTGTTCCTTTTGTGACTAAGATGAATGCAAGACTAAATAATAGGCATCTAGTTACAGAAATAAACAAATTATTGGTACAGCTTTTTCTTGAAAGCCAAAAATTTATCATCTGGAAGTATGAAAAGCCAAGCACACAATCCCATTTACACTCCTGTGGCAAACACACACTAGGTTTCCAGCAAAACATGATGGATATAGCTGGGCTGGCTCTGTAATGACCACCACAGCAGAATTTGGAACTTCTCCCTCCATTTTCCAGCCTTGGGAATTCTTGGTGAGTTTCATCTCATGCAGCTCTAGATATTGAAAGCCATCATCTGACACTGCCACCTATGGCATTCTTTTTCAAGTTAATGGGGAGGCAAAGGCATGGGTGGACTGTGACACATCATACCCAGGCAGGCTGGAATTGGAGGTGCTGGAATTTCTCTGCTTTGATGGTGCAGGGGGCCAGGCAAGCAGCTCAGCTGCACACACCTGCATCTTTGCTCTCCAGCCACAAACCAGAGAACATCAGGTTTTTGCTCCAACATGTATTTAAATTGCAAATCCTGTACAAACCTTCACAACAAATATTTCCTCACAAAACACAGCAATGGGGCTGTTGTCTCTTCTCAAGATCCAGAGACCCCCTGTCCTTGCCACCTACATCCCACAGGCACCCTCTAGGTCCCAGACATATTTCTCTTGTCCAAGAAGTAAGGCAGTGCTTGCTAAGACATCTCAGAGAGGCTGTTTCAGCAGAGTGATTAGTAGAAGCATTAGGGTACAGGACACAGAGGCACCTACTCAAGATCAGCTGAGGACACGATCACAAAACTACAGCACATAATGGGCACGTAATACTTCTTATAGCTGCATTATTTATTGCCAATCCCAAGGGTTAAAAAGTCCTGAGTGCACTCTTCTACAGAAATAATGAGATTTTAAAGAAGAAAACAATAATATTCAGACATCATTTGCCTTCTGCTTTGTAGATAACCTAGGGCCATGGTTTTAAACCTCTCTTTGCAGCCCTGCAGGCTAGGAACGTTTATTTTGAATTGCAGAGGAAGAAATTTGCTCTCTATTCCCCGAATTTCAACAGCAGAGACTTTAAGAAGAAAACCCTCCAGATTTAGGGACATGCATATTAAGATCACAGAGTTCCAGTGTGATGGGGTGAAACCCTGGCTCCATCCAAGTCATTGGAAAAATGTTCATTAGGCTCAAGTTTCACCCTGTATCTTTATGGAGTTGAAAGCAAAGATATTAGGATTATCCATCCATATCTATTTCCTTACCCTCCCAGCACTCTCCTGCAGGGCACTTAGTAAAACAGTCAAGTAGTTTAAGCTCACAGTCCTGCAGTGAGCTTCAGAGGAGAATCACAGTCAAAATCCTTGCTGATACTTCTCTGTGCTAAAATGAGGTAATGTCATGGGACTCCTTTAGTCCCTTGACACTCCTTTTTGATTCAGCCAAAAATGTTGAAAGAAACTGAGGGGGAACCCCCAAATTCGGCCTATATCCATATTTTGAAGGCTATTCAAAGCAAACATTAGTTGCACTATGTTTGAAGAGCTCCTTAATATTACACAGCTACACAAAGCTAGCATGTGAAAGTGTATTTAAGAAAACAACAGGAAAAAACTAGCACGTGCTATAATCCACTGAGAATTCTTCATCTGTAGTTTCAAAATCCAAGAAAAAGTTGTCTGAAAGAAACACAAATATTTCCTTCCTTTTTATAATCTGTAATATAAAAACCATTTAAAATGAAACTAGTTCTAAAAGTCTCAATTTCTAAAAGTATGTATTGAAAGACACTTTCAGCTACACTTGTTTCAAGATTGATGTTCCCAGAGAACTAGACAAACTGTAAAATTACAACTAAGAAAAGGAATTAAATGCAAGATTTCTTGCATGTATTTTTCCTATAAGGAAGCTCTGGGGGTCTGATATGTGTGAAGAATCAAGTAGTCCTTTTTAAGAGTGTTTTAATAACTTTCCTTGCTACCCTAAGAGTGTTTTAATGATTTTTCTTGCTACCCTTCCTGATAAATCCTTTTGGGACCTACTGCTCCTGGACTGGTGAGTGGGACCATGGTGCTGCAGGAGCAGCAGTGTCACTGCAGGATGAACCCAGGCATCCTTGAGAGGCCAGTGCCTGTGGGGATGCTGCTGCTGCAGACAGGAGCTGCTCAGAAGTGCCAGAAGCTGGTGTGATCTTGGGAGAGAAGCAGCCCCCCAGAGCAGAGAAATGCCAGGCAGGCATTCCTAGCTGCTCTGCAGTTTATGATGAAAGCCTGCCTCAGCACAATGAGAAGCCTAACGTGGAACTTCACATTACCAATATTTTATATTTATGTAGCACTCTTCATCTCCAAGGGTCCCTGAGAGCTTTACAAGCTACATACATGGCATACCAATGAAGCCAAGCCATAATTCTACTAATTAGCTGAACATCAGCACACAGCACATGGCACAACAGAAAATGTTCCTGGTCACTCCTCTCTTCCTATGTAAAGTGGTGTATGAGATTTAATAGGAACATCTCAGAAGGACATTTGGGTTTAAAGGCCACTGAAAAATGAAATCCAACAAGACAGGTCTCCTTACCACCAGGGCCTGTCTTCCCTCATTACATACACACACTTTGTCAAATATGAGACTCAGAGGAGGAGCTGCCCCAGACCCTCTCCCCTCTTTCACACCACATTCAGCATGTTACCATCACACAGCTCAGGCAGCAGCTCTGCTGGTGAGGTTACAAAAAAGCTGGTGAGTGGCTGCAGTCCAGAGCACAACAACATCAGCCTCTTTTAAGATTAATAAGTTCATTTCTTCAGCAAAAAGGAAGAGCAAGCTATTTAATACACACATCCTCTGGAGATCAATGCTAATATCTAAGTGTATGCGCATGCAACCCATCAACCAGTAAAACTAATTACAAAAATCAATTTCAGATACTTTTCTGAGCCTTTCATTCCTCAATATACTCCTAATTGATTTTTGTTGGAGAATAGAAAGCCTAATTAATATTTTTATTATTTAAAAGGAATGCAAAGGAGGGGGCAATGGTGAGTGCTTAACTGGTCCGCCAATGTTTTCTACACAAAAAAAAAAAAAAAAAAGAGAGAAAAAAAATTAAAATTGGCATTTTATTCAGTTTTGCCACCTGCTGGAAAAATGGAAAAGCCTTTGAAAGGGTGACAAAGCACAAGAGAAAAGCTGGCAGAAGACAGTATGGGGCAGAAGAGGAATGTAACAGGATTGTGAAATACACAATGTGAGAAGGTTGTGCCTATTTTCAGAAGGGCAGGGATGATCAAGTGTAAAAGCAGAACATTTC
Source organism: Euphonia xanthogaster (assembly GCA_034509185.1). Classification (NCBI taxonomy): domain Eukaryota; kingdom Metazoa; phylum Chordata; class Aves; order Passeriformes; family Fringillidae; genus Euphonia; species Euphonia xanthogaster. Next base: position 25,632,483 of record JAYDZK010000274.1, read on the forward strand.
CATGAATGATGTACAGCTCCTTTCATCCAAAAAGGTCAGAAATGCCCTTATAGAGAGGTGACTCTGATCATATTTATATTAGAGATGGGGGGAAAGAGGTTAAGAAGGAGACCCAATGTCCAATCAGTCTTTCTACAAACTTCAAAGCTCCAGATTAGCTCCTAAGGGCCTTGCCAAGGCTCGTCTACCAAGCAGCAGCAGCAGCAGCAGCAGTCTTCAGCATGTAGCCATTCAGGACACAAAAAGAAACCAGTTTTTGCAGCATTGTGTCTCACACACACACAAGCACCTAACACGCATCCACAAAGCCCACTTGCCTAGCTGAAAAGCAGAGAAAAGCAAAGCATGTAGCAACATTCAAAGAAATGGAAATGTTCCATTTTCTACTCAAGAGGCTGCATTTAACAAGCGCACGTTGCTCTCCATACTGAGCCCTGAAGGAGGGGAGGAACACCAGGCTTTATCTCTTTGGGTCTGAGCAGGACTCCCATTGAGAGTGATAAAGCCTTTGCAATGTGCTCCCCCTTCCAACCCCTCTCCACAGCTCCTCTTTGAAGGAAGCTCCTCCATGGTGGGGAGCAGAGCTGGGAGACAGATGCTGGTGCCATCCTGAGCACACAAGCCCAGCTTGTGCCCCATTAATTGGGAGCACATCCTCCCCTGGGCCAGGCCCTGGGGACAGGAGTACAGCAACAGGGACACACGAGCACCCGGCAGCAACACCAGCAGCAAAAGTACCCAATTCAACCTCCAGAGCAAGGGAGTGTGGAGGGGGAGGAAAATTTAAAAAAAGAAAAAAGAAGGAAGGGGAAGGGGAAGGGGAAGGGGAAGGGGAAGGGAGAGGGAGAGGGAGAGGGAGGGGGAGAGGGAGAGGGAGAGGGAGAGGGAGA
>JAYDZK010000274.1:25633467-25653722 GCA_034509185.1 Euphonia xanthogaster
GGAAAAGGAAAAGGAAAAGGAAAAGGAAAAGGAAAAGGAAAAGGAAAAGGAAAAGGAAAAGGAAAAGGAAAAGGAATGGAGTTGCTTGGCAACGGGCAGGCAGAGGCAGCTGTGCAGCAGGTCGGGCTGGTACCCAGGCGGCGGGGCCGGCCCATCAGCGCCGCGCATCTCCTGCATTTCGTGCCGGGGTCTCCTAGTAACAGCCGGTGCACGCCGGGCTGCTGCGCTTCCCCTCCTCTCCTCCCGTTTCTCCCGATCACGCGAGGCACCGCTGTTTGCCCTAATTACACATTCTCTGCTGCTTCAAGCTGCCATTACTTCGGTCCCCAGAGGAGCAGCAAGAAATTTTAAAAAACGTCCTCTAATAAGGGCTCCTAGTTTCAGATTCTGTGGAGCTCTGCAAGCTCAAAGATGCAAAGCAAGGTAGCAGTGGCAGAAGGAACAGATGAAAAAGGAAAAAAACTCAGCAGCTCACTGGATCAGATTTTTCCAGCACTCTGAAACATGTTCTCTTCCCTTTGTTTTTTGTAAGGTATCCTAGAGGGTGGACAATGAGATAGCCTTTAAGGGACATGGTGCATATTTACATAATCCAGAGCAGTGTGTCAAAGATGTGTTCCTTGGAAACCTAGAGTTTAGGTCAAGAGTTTCTGAGAAATTCCAAACTATAGATAAAGGCAAATAGACCAGGAAAAATATGAGATGCATGTATCATGATCTGTGTTGAGAAATGACAAATTTAAGAGGAACAGACTCCCTTTTTCCAGATGCTAACATTTTTAATGGTTTTGCTCCATATTTTTGCTAATGAATGTGAGGCTTGCTTATTCAAACTCTTGCAGTGTTGATGTTTTTCAGCATTTACCATCTTCTCCCTTTAGTCACTAGAAAATCAGAGAAGAGATGACCAAAAAAATTATGCAGAGTGGCAGAGGCAGCATAGGAATAAAACACCAGGGGAAAAGAACATACATTCCTTTTGATTTCCCACTTTTGTCAACAGCAAAAATGGAAAAAGATCCAGGATCTCAATCATTCAGATACTGAATCTGATGTGGGGATAGATGCAAATGGGAAATAATGTGCTTGGGTTTAAAGAATAAACTGGCAAGTTCTCTCACTAAAGGCTGCCCTGGTGCCAAGGCAGAGACACCTACATGCTGGCAGGCATGGGCTGAAGGAGATCCCAGCCTTCCTGGTGCTTTCTCTGTCCTTGGGCACAGCTGGCAGGGGGCACCCAGCTGCTTCACACTGAGCAGGGCTCAGTAGAAAGGCTTTGGCAGTGCTGCTGGGCAGCCCGTGGTGAACCAAGCCATGGTGAATCTCAAGAGCACAAGGCAGAGAGTAAAGATAATTAATGTTACCAGCTAGGAAGATTCCCCATCTGGATTTTGGAAAAGGCACAAAGGATTACTGTTCCTTAGCTCTAAGGGGGTTACATGCAACCAGCTGGAAAGCACCCAGATCATTCATGCTGCCAGGTGAGTGCAAGTAACCAAAGGAGAACACAAATGTATTACAACATTCCATTGCTGGGTGACACTGTGTCTTCAGGGAGAAAAATCAAAAAATAAAGAGGTTTTCTGTATGAAACATGCTTACTAACACACATTCAAAGCCAAACAAAGCCCAAGAAAAAAATCACCTTTTCTATGGGTCTCACAAAAAATTAATGATAAATATCACTCATACGGAAGTCAGTTTACAATGGATCATAGCTTAATCAATTCAAGTTAATTTTTACCCAGATATTCACAGATAGAAGTCTTTTATTATTTTCAACCCCATGGGCCAAGTTTTTAGCTAAACTTGTTACACTGTGCACAGTTCTTTTCTCCCTGCCTCTCTCCAACACACATGCTCCGATTTCTAAAATAACAAACAACAACCATACTGGAAAAAACCCAAATGTGGAAAATTTCACTCTGAAGAAGGAAAGGCTTTGCAAACTTTACAGGTGACCAACAAGATGTACAAATGGAAGTTTACATTAACTAAGCTATTAAGACCTCTCTGTGTGTGGTGAGAGCCCAGATGTACAGGAGGAAGGAATAAATCCCCACTAAGCCTCTGAATGTGCACAGCCATACAGTTGAGCACACCTTTCTTTCAGAACTCAGCTGGGCATCAGCTTTTATCCTGAAACTCGTGTTTGTCATCATTAGCTTACCTAGCATGCTTGCAAATGTGTTTTCAGCATTCAGTTTTTGCAGCCACAATTTTCAGGTCTGAGTTTTGAAAGGCAGACATCTTCAGGAACAAATCCACCTAACACAACATTTGTGTGCTTATCTGCAAATGGGGACTTCTGGGATTGCAAACTGGCCTGCAGTGTTTTAAAGACTTTGATTCTTATTAAGCCTTCTTATCATGTCTAAAGCTGACCAGTGGAAAGATTTTGGTTCTGCAGTCATTGTCCTGAAACAGGTGGCCTCACCCACTGTGCAAGAAGTTGATCCACACACAGAGGTGAGGTACTTATTTACAGTTCTGTGCAGAAAGGGGCGCTGGGTGGCAAATCCACAAAGGTGAGTGTAATGTGTTACCTACTGCTTTAGTGAGAATCTGAATCACCACACGTGTTATGAAGGGAGTAAGCCCTTTAGAAATTTTATATGGTAGACTCTATCCAATTGACATTGTGGTGGTAAAAGATTAAACACATGTGAAAGGTAATGGTATGTTGAGAATGATCTATTATTCCTCTTACAGGTCAGTTTGTCCATGACCCTGCTCAAAAGAGGTTAAGATTTTTTGTCAAAAACCTGAAATTTTGGCCTTCCTCTTAACATGGGTTGACACTTTGCCCTCAAGAGGATTTTGTGTGGAAACATATCACGGCTGCCCAGCTGGGGCACAGCACTGAACACACCTTGGATTGAGTCTGGGCACAGCTCACAGTGCAAATCCTGGGGGACACAGTGCCACTCCCCTGCTGGGCTCGGTGCCTGCCAGCAGTCATAGCAGTGGGACAGGCTGCAACATCCATCTACTCAGGTGCTTCCCAGCTTCATTTTGGCTTTCATTGCCTGCCAGCCAGGCAGAAAACGTGTTGTGACATCACGGAGCCCTGTGTGACAGCAGCCCATGATGTCACATTGCCAACACGTGCAAGCACAGAGACTGGGCAGCCTGGAATATCACAGCCTGAACTGCGACCAAGATGGCACGCCAAGGCAGCTCACGTGCCAAGATGTCACCCTTGCAAAGGACCAGAATGAGGCTCATCCTGGTGGTCTTCCTGACCATGCTGCTCCACAGGCTGTCTCTGTCATTCATTGCCCCCACGTGTACAGCCAAAGAAGGCACCAGCAGCCTGGACCCTTGCAATGCCAAAGACTGGGTGAGGTTCAGGATGGGCATCATTCCCGAGGATCCAAAGAAACTGCCTGTTGTTGCTAAGAGCGTGACTGCTGGATGGAGCAGCACCACTGGCCTTTGCAAATGCCAGCACCAGGTCAGGGAGGCTGGACATCGCTCCTGAGTGACTGAAGCAATCGCCCACTATCCCAGAGAGCGCAGCCTCCAGCCTGCCCTATCCTTCGTGCCAGGTCTGGAACCACCTTGCCCCTTGACATGAGCTGGTTGCTCTGTACAGCCTGGCAACCTGTGGGGCTGCTCAGCATGGCCTGAATTGCCTTCTGCATCTGGAGAAATGTATAGAAACCTCAGGGACAGGGAAGGTGATGGATGTCCTCATCTTCAGTATGGACAGACTGCTGGGAAAAGAGCACCTTGAGGTGGTCCAAACTGTTCTACAGGGTGGAGGCCAAAACCAGCCTGCCACGCGGGGCCATGAGGCTTTTCTACCACCTCCACATGAAAGAGCTCTTCTAAATCAAGGAACCAAAGACAATTGACAAAACAACCAAGATAAGACCAGGTTACAAGGAAGAAACAATTCCAACTCATCAAACTAGGGAAAGGGAAATTTTGGCAGAGGGAGATTATGATCATCGACACACAGTGCACTGATTCGAGAACTCAAAAGAAGGAGATGACTGTGCAAAAGGAACAAATAATTTAACCAAAAGAAGATTGAATAATAATTAATAACTTAATAATATGAACTGTGTCTTGTAGCCAAGGAATATTAATGCCTTGTTCCTGTCAAATGTTCTGTGGGACTAGCTAGACCAATTGGCAGCGCAGAGGTAAACCCATGTAAGCTGCTGAATTGTGGCAAGACATTGCCACAGGTAGAGAAGCTGCCTGTAACAGTACCCCATGCAGATGCCCACATACCCAAGAGTCAGGCTACTGAAGAACATTGCAACAAAGAACAGGTGGATCAGGCTGCCAAGATGAAATTGTCTCAGATGGATCTGGACTGGCAACATAAAGGTGAATTAGTTTTGGCTTGGTGGATCCATGATGGCTCAGGTCATCAGGGAAGAGATACAACATGATGGGTTCATGATCAAGGGGTGGACTTAACCACAGACAGTATCTTCCAGGTCCTCCACAACTATGAAACACGTGCTGCAATCAAGCAGGCCAAGCACAACGCCCTTGTGATAAGGGCACAATGGCTGAAATATAAGTATGGGGAGGCCTGGCATACCAATTACATCACACTCCCACAAACCCACCAAGCCAGGCACTACATGCTGACAATGGTGGACACAACCACTGGATGGCTGGAGATGTACCCTGTGCCTCACACCAGTGCCCAGAACACCATCCTGGGCATTGGAAAGCAAGTCCTGCGGTGGCACGGAACCCGAGTCAGACAATGGAACTTACTTCAAAAATAGCCTCACAGACACCTGGGCCAGAAAGCATGGGACTGAATGGGTATCTCATATTCCCTATCCCTATCAGGCTGGTCTCCCTACCTGCAGCTGTTTTTTGCTATTAGGTGGGTACTGCTTATGCCATTGTGCCCATGGTTTTATTTGGGAGCCCACTCCCCTTGGCAAAAGCATGGACACCTCTGCTGTATTTAGGTCAGCTCCCATGAAGCCTTGTAGTTCACCTGCTCCTGCTTTCGAGTCGCTGCTGCTGGTATGCAGGTGTGTAGGACTGTGTCCACATGGGGTGGGAAAGACAGGCTCTGGATTAGGAGAGGTCCATCCAGGCTATTGGCTACTATCTGCCCAGATATGACCCAGACTCAAACACCCACACTGTGCTTAGGAAAAGCCTCTAACCCAGCACCTGCTTTTAAGATGAGAGGTAGCACACTTGGCTTTTCCTGCCCAGAGCACTTCAGGTCCCCCAGTCATGCCCACCTCAGCCTAAAACAGCATTTCTGAGGACACATCTCCAATTCATCCCTGGCGTGACCTCGAATACTTTAGAAATGACAGTGCTATTGGACAAATGGACAAGAAAATCATAGCTTCTCCTTGTTAACTTGCCAATTCCATCCAGTGTGGGACAGCAGCAACACAAGGGGAAATTGGCAGAAGACAAATTGGTGGGTTTTTCTTTGAGTCTCTTTTTGTGATCTCTATCATTTGCCCACTGACTGGGTGCTTCACAAGGGCTCAGGAGAGGGTGGATGGGTATAAAGAAAACACCAAATTACAAATTCAAGAAGCTCCTCTGCGCCTTACCAAGGTGGACTGCTGTAACACTTGGAGGCACCTGCACTTGCCCTCCTGCACCTGCTGAACAGACAAAAACCATCAATTCCTAGGTCTACCTTGTGCCAGAATCTTCTCAAGCAAATGGCAAACAAACAAACAAATAACACCTATTTACATTTTCAAACCCAAACACTAAGATTGTCCCATGCTGTTGATTTGGCAAATGATGGAGCAGAAACGCAGGACTGAGAATTCAGGTATTGACAACTGAGCTATGGATGGACACCACTGGTGTTTTAAGTGGCAGGGGCCATCCTCCTGCTGCCTGGGTGGTTCTCATAGATAATTCCCTTAGTCTAAGCTCTTGCTGTAATAATGAAGTGAGGCTCTGACTCTCCACAACAAAATCACAACACTCCCCTCCAAACTTGTCAAATGGCTAAAAGGTTTCAAGGTCAGAAAGTTATAGGGAGTTTAGGATCAAGCTGGGCTTATTTTAATCAGCTTTGATAAAGACTTGTTATGTTTTTACACAAAAAAACTTTAAGAGTCCAACATCACAACAAAACCACATCTTTCCAAATTGGCTAAGCAACTGTACTCCCCAAGCAATGAAGCTCTGAATTAAAGTCTTTCACATACCCTTCCTCCTTCAATTCCCTGGCTGCCACTTCCAGCAGTGTATTCATCTGTTGCTTCAGCTGCTGCCATTGGAGCTTCAGGATCCTCCATGTCCCTCCATGTCCCCTTGGCAGGTTTCAGTCCTGCACACAGAGCTGTGGACTCACCACAAAGCCATGGGTCTCTGTACAACTAAAACATCTTGGGCTTTGGTTTTAATTTCTCCTATGCCACCAATACTGTTCTCCCAAATGCTTTTCCCTAAGTCATCATTCAGTCTTGAATCCTGCAGAATTGGTGCTGTGCTTGACTACTTGCTTTTTCCTTCTCTTCATTGGCTTTTTGTTCACAGATGCTGCTACACTTAAACAACACAGCAATGCAGCACAATTCATGTGCTATCACTGACATAGTCTTTTTCTCTGTTATTCCTTTACTTTGTATTAATCTTCTTTACCTATCATCCAGCCTACTCTCCTCAACTTTGTCCCCTCCAATAATTTTCACATTCCAGATATTTTCTTTTCCATCTCCAACACTTGGTGAAAGTTCTTCTCTATTATTTGATACATCCTCTCAAAAGCCTTCTGTTGGTAAATGCTCTTTCTAATCTCTTGTGTCTCATCTTTTTCTTGCACATGTAGTACTTTGTTTTCCTGCAGGGTGGATTTGTTTGTTTTAGTTACTCTCACCCAGCATTTTGGATCAAAGAACTATATAATTTAAAATAAGATGTCCTGACAATGTGAAACAAACCCCACTTGAAGAAGTGCTATCTTAAGATCACATGTAGACTAGTAACATCTATTTACATGGGTATTTCCCACTTGTTTAGCTCTTAGAAACCTAAATACAGATCTGACATGCCCAGCTGTTGTTTCTCAGACTTGAGCTTCAGTTGTCTCCAATCCTGGTTTTGGATGGATAAAGGAAAAAAAAAAAAAAAAGCAAACCTTCTGATACTTGTAAAATGCAAATCTGTTCTTAGCAGAACCCCATAAGGTTATTTTTTTTTTATCACTGGCCCAATCTTAAGGATTTCCTGGCCAGTTTTTATGTGCTGCATCATCCCCAGTCAGAAAGTATCCACTCCACCTTATACCTTTCCCTGTAAATTACTGCAAGGAAGGCTGATAGGAATGGTTTTGTCAGGAGATAGAAATCTCCAGCAGTCTCTGATATGGGAGACAGTCACATCCCATGACTAATCTTTCCATAGGTCACAGGCCAGCTCACCCTTAGACTTATTTGCATTCAGACACTCTCCAGCAATATCCTGTTTTCTAATTTAGGAAGTACTGATGATTATACATGGGGTTTGGCTCATTGGAATTCCTTTCCTCTCCACTCTCCATTACATTGACAATTCATCTCCAAGCATGTGTGAAGGCAGGATGAAAATTTTCCTCTCTCAAAAGAGAGAAAATGCCATTGTTTGCACTGGTGTCTGCTCCACGAATAACCGTGAGAGCATGTGCTAGGGTTGAATTACCATGGCAGTCCTGGTTGCTCCTTCTTTAGATGTTTTTACTGTTTTTACTGCACCCTCACACTGGCAGTGTGGTTTTCCCAAACCTCTAGCTCACCTTTTCCTCCTGTTTACAGGCCCAGCTGCTATTTCTTCCCCGAGGGGCTTCTTTGCTGCACTGTGACAGTCACTGCTCTTAGCTCCTTTACACACCCTTAACTTTAGATGCCCCAGCTTGCTTTGAGTTCAGTCAAATATTTTCATTTCCCTTTCCATACAGACAATGTTTTTCCCTTTCCCTTCCAGATTAAATTCTCTCCCACACAGATGATTGTTTTTCCCTCTCCAAAGGTCATCCAGAAGGTGGTTTCATAACCAGTTCGACCACTGATGGGCCTTACAGTGCTGTCCTGATTCTCTTGCAGATGAGATGTGGGACAGTAACGTGGAAGATGCACCAAGTGAAATATGAAATGTGGGGTTTGATGGTCCCTGGGCTTCCCAGCAAAGTAAAACCCCAGGAGAGGATTGTTCCCAATCTAGCAAGCTGCTATCAGCCTGCATTGCCCGCAGCCCAGCCTGGCTCATCACGCAGCAGCAGCGAGGAACAGCAGCCAGCGTCTGTCTGGTCAGCCTTACATATGAATGAAAGGAATGCAGCCTCCTTCCGCTGCCTTCCAGCCCCCACCCGCTCCCCAGCCCACGGCTCCTTGTTTTCCTGCACTGCAGTAAATCCCTTTGATCCAGCAAGTGGACCTTGCACACGCAAGCTGAGTGACCAGCCCGCATCTGCCCCGTGCCTGTGAGCCCCGACTGGGAGCTCTTTGTGTGCCGGGTGCTCACGCCCGTTTTACAGAGCCCACACTGGCAGGCTGCTCTCGCATGACACACTAACAACCACCAGCCAAAGGAAAATATCTTGCAATCATTTCAGACCCTCTGGCTCAGCCACTGACTAAGCCAAGTGGCTACTAGCCATTGGCACTGCTGGGTGCATTTGCAACCCACAGCACACTCAGTTCAGGCATGAAAAAAACAAAGCACCCATGGAAAAAAGGGCTCCTTGTCCCATGCCCTGAAGGCTGCATGGGAAAGGACACAGCCTGACATTTAGAATTCAGTCCCAAATGTCCATAGCTACTCCTCTCTGTCCCATGGAGCTCCCTGTGGGGAACCCCACTGAAGAGGTCAGTGTGAACACATTAGATGTCTTGATTGTACCAGCTCTCATTTCAGGCATCCAGCGGTCAGCATGTTTTTAGGGAACAGAGCATGCAAGCAGTATGAAGGAGTCTGAATGACTTTGTGCTCCAGACTCAAATAAGCTGTTTAGGTAAGCCTATCACACTCCTTCCCTCGATTTACTCAGGGTGCTCCCAGGATGTAAATGTTCACAGGTATTTAGACAACCTGCTTTCCACAGACAAAATGAGAGACAGGTTTCCTGCTCCCAGGTTCTGCATCAAAGATGAGTTTTAACAACAAGGCTGCATTCAGCCCTCATCACCATGCTTTCTACAAAGCTGTGCACAGCTAGGACACGGGTAGGGGCAGGGCAGTTTTACAGCTGGAGGACAGGAGAGATCATCATTCCAAGCTTGTATTCCCTCTTGTTTTTTGCCTTCCTGCATTCCTAACAACCTAAGTTATCAGCTCAGGACATGGTGAAGGGAAACAGAAACACTCCCATAATTTGAGGCTGCTTAAACCACTGATGGTTTAACTGGCAAGATCAGAGGAGTAGCTGATCCCACCAAGTGAAGCACTGAGAATGGGAGGTCTGGGCTCTGCACCCAGGCAGCTGCAGTCTCATCATCTGATAAAGGCCTTCCCTCTCTGCCAGCGAAGGCAGACGTGCCTTTCTCACCACATCTCAGCACGTCATGGCACCACCTACAATCCAAGGCCATTCAACAGAAAGATCACAGGGCCAGTGAGAAACATTTCTCATTGTGGATTAATTGTAAAATGTAAGATTTCATATGGTAATGTTAGAGGGGAAAGGTTTTAGCCTCAGAAAATTCAACCAGGCCTAAGGCTGGGTTCAAAAGCATGCAAACTCTTACAAGATTTTGACACCAAAGGGTAAAGGTGCTGAGAGATTTGGATGTTTTTGTAAGTGCTCCTCATGATTCCTTGCCCATATCGCCATTTGCATGACAACACAAGGAAAACTTCACAAGTTCACCCTTTCCACACTATTGTGTCATATCCCTGACTAACCTCAGGAAAAGCTGTGTAAGACCCATCACTTCCAGCCTGAGAATGAACATGGGGGTCATAGCTGAACAGACAAGATCACTGGGTCAACAGCTCTCACACTCTTCATTTGCGCTTTCATGGAAGCTCCATCATCTGCTGGAAGGCCTTGGCTGGGATGTCCCACTGGCCAGCCCCAGCAGGGAGAAGCCCTCAGAGAAGCATTGGTGCTACAAGGAACCAACGTTCTGACCATGCTGATGCTGATTTTAAAATGACTGTACTACTTTCACCGGCTTTCAAATCACTGAATCACAGGTGAGGTCACTCCTGGCAAGGCAGCTATCCCCAGTAAAAGCACTAGAAAGCCCATATAAAAAGATCAATGCCTTTTATGTCTTACTATGATTTACACTTCAGACCATGTAACTTTTACAGTGCTGCCTAGTATGTGATGGATGCAGCTCTCTTAACAATCCACATACTTATCTGATTTACTGTGTTGGTCCAACGTGTTATTTTCTACCTTGCAAGAACAACCTTGCTTCTAGGAATCTGCCTGCATGATAAGATCGTGAACTAAATGTGCAGTTATTGTAAGAGACCACACATTTTACAGTAAAATTGAGAAAACTGATTATAGCAATCCCTCTGGAAACAAGAATAATCACATGATAAGACAGTGCTAATGGGAATTTATCATCTCTCATCACGTGTGAAGCTTAGAACAAAGCAGCAACGTGTGTGAACTGCACAGCTATTAATGCCAATGAATACCAGCTGAAGAGCTGCTGGGGACTATGAAGAAATGAGAGGAGGGAACCTGAAAGCCAGCCTAAGCCAATTCAGTATGCTTCAACCAGCTTACACACAGATATATATATATATATATATATATATATATATACACACATATATATATATATGTAACACATTTGTAAATGTTACCCAAAATAACAGCCTCACATCTATCCATACATCCCATTCCCTCTCTACCTACATTATTTCAATCAAACTCCATGTCATTCTTTTATTTGTTTTCACTATATTTTAGCACTGGAGAAGTCCAAGATCATGAGTATCTGAAGGGTATGTGCCTCTGCATGCCTACACTCTGCATATGCACACTCTGCCTCATGCACAGATTATTCCTCAACCACATATTTAAGATCTGAAACACATTTCTCTTTCTCCCATACAAAAGGCACCAAAAACCTACCCACGCTATTTTCTATTTGAAGAAAATAACACTTGACTAAACTTTACATTTTTAAAGTTGTTTTGGGGAAGCAAGTGCCAAAAACCCAAAGTGACATGCACATAGTTTGAACATGAATGATACATCTATGTCTCTTAGGCATCCTAAAATTACTCTGCATCAAGCCCCATAAGACACATGAAATCCCAACAGGTTAATGGTAGAGGGTGAACTCCTCTGTTCTATTGAATAATGGTACATTTGCCAGGCTACCATATTTTCCACTGTTCTGTTTCATAGACAGAAGCTTGGACTTCCAGAAGAGATTTTTTTTTTTCTTTTCTAAATGAGAATAAAAAGAGATGGTTACAGGCAGGACAAGATGAGAGAAGCACCCTACATTAAGTACCTGTATGAGTCCTCTGGTGAGCCTTTAAGTGGGAGCTCTTTGTATAAACTTTCCGGCACCCATTAAATTGACAGCGATGAACCCTCTTCTTGTTTTCTGGGGATGCTTCTGTGCCTGTACCTCCTTGCTCACTGTCACTTTGCCCACTTTTTATTGTCCCCGCAGTCGCTGTTGCTACACCCACTTTCACAGAGCTGAGTGAAGTTTTCTTGGCTACCAGTTTCAACGTCACTGTGCCATCCACTGCTGAGAGAGTCTGTGGGGTTTTGACGAGGTGGCGGCTGAGCTCTGGAGAGGAAGGGGGGGTTAATGAGGTCACTGCATTGAGCTGGGCCTGGTTGACGGCTGTGTAGCCTTCTGTGGAAGAGCTGGTGGACTGTGAGCTGAGGCACGTCTCAGACAGCAGTTTGTCACGGGAGAGGATAATGTCCATGTTGGCGCTTTTGTCACAGGTACTCGTCTCCACTGGTAAAAGGATGGGGTCCAGCCGGCGTACGTTGTCCTCTGCATCTGGGGCTGAGGAGGCATGAAGGAAGCAGTCCAAATCCTCCCCAAAGGTCTCAGAGATCTTCCGTGGCTCAGTCTGAAGGTATCTCTCCAACTCCAGGCATGTCTGCAGAAGGGAAAGGGAGATGGGAGGGAGAGAAATCGCTGTTAGAGAGAGATGACAGCACAGCTGCCACCGAGGGCAGAACATGGTCCAGAGGCACTCATCAACAGCAACATCTTCTGGTGAGACAGTCACACACTGGGAGACACGAAGATTTGGCACTCGTTTGAGGCTACTCAGAGATAGTTCAGGATTACCCACTATGGTAGCAGGTATTATACTAGAAGTGAAGATACAACTGTGAAAGGAAAGTATCCACTACATTTTCATTAAATGTACATTGTTCCATGGGCACCAGGGCCTTCCCAGCTTAAAGTATAATCTGTCACTTCCATATGCAACTGTCCTAATAGACTCATAATTTGGCACGTACAAACAAAAAAGTCAGCTCTTCAAATAACTGCTTCCTCTTCCTTCACAAACATTAACTTCCTCTCCAAATTTAACTCAGTGTAGTTGGTTGAGGCCTAATCTTCCTTAAACAACACAACTCTGAAGTGTGACATTTTAAGAAAGGAGGTAGAAAAGCTTCCAGTGAGACCACAGCGTGTTTAAAGGGCCTGAGAGAAGGAAAGGTGACAGAAAAAAACCCAAAAACAATCTACTGTCAGTTTTAGAGGGAGTTTTGGCACATCTGGTCAAATGGAGCTTCCTGTGTACAGGACGCCAGGCTTGCACACAAACGCACACTCACCCCTTTGTTAAAAAGTAGGTGACGTTTCAAAGAGGCTGTCACATAAAAATGCTCCTGCACCTCCACAGCAGTGATCCTCAGCACAAGGATGGGATGAACCTCCTACATGAATGTGCCTCATTATGAAGTGTCCTGAGCTTGCCCCAATAAAGCCTTCAGCCACCAAAGCACTGCCCCAGTGTCCTCCACAGCCAACATGAAAAACTTTTATTGTTTATAGAGAATCATTTGCTGTAGTTTCAGGAGCTTTTAATGGAGTTTATTAGCACTGTTTTTCATTTCTTGCAGCTTGAAAGGATAGCTGGTTTAATACCACCACTGTGATTTCACAGGGCTTGGAGAAAGAGACATTCTAACTAACACATTTTAGAAATCTCTAAAAACTACTCCTCAGAGAACACTTCTACCAATATTAAGAAAGGGGTTTTAGTCAAAAATTTTTAATCTATGGGAGCTGGTGACCCAACTACCTCTCGATCTGGAGAGCCCAGCATCTGATCAAGAAATAAAAGCTTCATATGACCAGAGGAGAGACAGAGACTTCTGCCTTCTGAGTACAAAGGTCCCATCAACAGGAATGGAAGGAGGCCCCACTGACAGCTCTCTAGGAACTGGCAGGTTATTTGAGATTATTACTTTCAAAGCTCCCACTAAACAACACTGTTGGTTGCAGATACAATGTGGTGGGATGACTTTCAGGTTCACCACAAAATCTGCCACACTGTTGTTTCTTTTTGAAATAATAGCTGATTATAGATCTGAGCTGTAGAGATGGACAAAAGGCAACAGAACAGACTATCTTCAGGTGAGACATGCTATACTTTAGCATGTATGTTATATTCAGAGGCATGAGGCTGTCTGTGCACAGGCCTGGGCGTGGGACACAATCAATTGTACTTGCCTTAGCAACCTTTCTGTTTTCATTATAAGGTGCATTTCTGGGACTATGAGAAACAGTTTTAGCTGGGAGTCTGGTCTCTCCCCAGATAAATCCTAATGGGTTCTGGGAGAAGCTTTCCAACATGCCACATAGTCTTTCACTAATAACCCCCACCACCAGGAGAGGCCAATGCTTTTGAGTTCTTCACATCATGTTATTTGGGCTTTCTGGTCCACTTAGCCTTCATCCAATGGGGCAGAAACAGGTTTAGGGGCCAAATAAATAAAAGGCTTCCAAAGGAAAGAGCAAGCATAATCACAAATTAGGGGTGGAAAGGAGGAGGGCAGCAGCAGGGGGAAGAGACAAGGACTCAAGGCCATTAAATCTGATGACAGTGACATGAAATTTCAATTGCTGTGGGATCAGAAAGCTGCATGCCAGCTCTGGGCTGCCCATGGAGGGGAGGCAAGCAGGAGGTGCTGCTCCTTTAAGGCATCACTACCCCATGACAACAATAGTGGGCCTGACAGTTTTCCAGCTTCACCATTAATTTTCCATAAAGAGCGGTTTCTCGATGAGCCCTTTTCAGGCAGAGCCTGATGCTTCACAAACCTGTAATTATTCCTGGCTCCCCCCTCCCGCAGCCACTGCACCTGTGCCATTTCAAGACACCAGCTGGTCATGTCTTGCCTTCTGCCTCTGAAATCCAAAACCAGAGGATCAAGCCCATCTCCCCATAGAAGGGGGGAGAAAAACAACTCAAAGAAACAATGTAATGCAGTCCCTCCCACCCACCCCCCTCAGCCTCTCCACCAAGTCAATAGCAGGGAAGAGCCTAGCAACTGCTGAGCCAGAAAAGCCCTGCACCTAATCTGCACGGCAGACAAAGCCTGGCGAGGGGCTACGGCCACAGCCCTTCCCTCACCTCCTGCCCGGACCCTACCTGCTGCTGCACCTTTTTTTGGTGGCAGAAACAAAGAAGCTTTCCCCATATGCACTTCCCAGTTCATTCCAAGTACTTTATGCGACCTTCTCTTCTTGTGGTCCCCATCTCCCAGGGAGTGGTAAGGAACAGTTTAGAAACCAGCCTGCTTTCTTCACTCCTTTCCCTGGCATGACAAATTTTAGGCCAACTAAGCTCACCACCTTGCCTTGAGCACTGACCTAGAGAAACCAGTCAGGCTGAGACCACCAAGGTCCCCCACTCCAGGCTGCTGGACCACCAGGAAGGGCAGAAATGTTCTTTGGTCATCATTCCCACACAGCTATTTGCTGCTGAGCACATCAAAAGCTACTGGGGTTTTTGTTGTTGTTGTTGTTGTTGTTGTTGTTTTTGTGGGAGGAGCAGGACCACTATCTACAGAGACACAAACCCAAACTGCTGAATTCAGATGATGGTGAATCCCTATAGATCTCCACTACCAGCCTGGTAGGAAAATAGTTCAATATCTCAGACAGGAGTGAGCTGCTCTTGTCGTGCTCTTATCAAAGCTCTGCTGGACATCCAGCTTCTCCTCACCACTCGTGCAAGAGAGGGAGCTTTGTGTAAAGATGGAGTACGCCACACAGACAGGAAGTCCCACTGCCCTTTAGTTGCTACACTGCAGGCAACGTGGTGGGTATTAAACTTTTTATCCAGTGCCTGTACAATAGACAGCAGTAAAGACTTTAAAAATTGCAAAGGGAAGAAGAAGATGGCTCCCTCCAGGAACAAAAGAAGATCCTGTAAGACTGCTGTTGGCTGTCAAACCAGTTCCACTGGCTAAGGACAAAAACTGTGACCACTAATTCAACCCATCTGCCCTGATTAATGAGGGTCATTCTCCTTGCACCTTGCTCCTCAGTTTAACCCGTTAACAGAAATGATGATTCATGACTGACAAATAATAGGATGTGACTTTGTGAGACCCCACATACTTGAAGTAAGCCAGATAGAAAAGGCCAACAGTTTGGCATGTGGACAATCCTGTCAAGGCCTTCGTCTGATTTTTCAGTTTCAGATACAATTGCAAAAAGTCTCCCTTCCCCAGTAGAGGAACACTTCCATCACCTGCAAGAAATGCTGTGTGTTCCCTCCCACTAACTCAAAACATCTCTTTGCTCCCTGTATTACACTATCATCCAAGTGCTCTGGGGCACAGGTAGTGGCAGAATACACGTGAACTGCACACCATGACACTTCCATGTGCAGTACCAGATCCTTCATGCAGTACAAGACAGCCACTGTAGAGCAGTCCTATGCCTGCTAAGGACCTACTTTTGTTAGTCCTTTCAGAGTTTGCAATAGCACTGCTCCAGGAAAATTCAGTGCTCAGTACGTTTGTCAATTGAGAAAGGTATGAGCTCTAATCTAGTTGGATTCTTACCTCTAAAGCTCACTTACTGAAAGTAAAGATTATTTATGAAACACATTGAGTATGCTCACCACTGTGAAATACAACACAAGAGAAATCCAGTGCAAGCCTCTGTCAGCAGAGATGTGACACGTGTACCATTTTCAGCAGAGCTTAGTACTCACCTAACTCTACGGCCAGCAAAAATCAAGATAGTTTTGCCACTAACTGCAACAAGAAGACAAACCTCAGACTCTGCAATCCCTCCCACACTTGCAGATACTTGATTTGGTTCAGAGTCTGTATTTTAAGGTGTCTTTCAGCTATCCAGGTTAAAGTTGTCCCAGAATATTCAAAATCCACACATGAAGGAACTGGAGTCACCACTCATGATGCTGATATTTGACTTCATCTCTCTCCCCCAGAGAGGAACCAGAAGGAAGGTTCTAGCTGAGACCACCAGCATTATCAATGTGCCAAGCCTCAAGGCAGTATATCTCCCCTTTAGAGAATGACAGGCCAGGAGCCTTTGCAGGGACACAACTTTGGAATCTAGGTTCGGGTCCAGACAGCTCTGGAAAACCTAATTCCACCTGATGAACCAAAATATACTCCTAGTTCTCAGGGTATAAATCTAAACTTGCTCCAATGAAATGCAAAGAACTAGTCTTGGTTGACAGCCATGTTATGTATTGGAATTTCACCCATCTATACAGACTTTTGAAAAATAACAGGTCACTTGAGAAGCACCTGCCCATGTTGTGAAGTCTTTAAAGCATTCAAACTTCTGGGTGCTTTGCACAGGTAAAGACAGGACAATATGGCAACAGCAAATTTCTGCCAAGGGTAAAAAAAGAGTTCAAACACTTATAATAATTTGAGGACAGAACATCAGGGAAGGCACTGTATCAATATGTTCATTGGCTTCCTCTGTTTTATTGATGCTGAAGTATTTTATAATGTCTTGATTCTGAATTTTTCTAGCACATCATCAGAAGTTCCTATCTGGAAGTGCTAGTTACTTCTAAGTGCCATTTTACTGCAGATATAATTGGACATCAAGCACTGAACTTGGAAGTTATCCAAAACCTAATTAGGAAGTTGGATACTTAGATCAGGCTGTGACAGAAAATGAAAATGTCTAATGTGGCTGACAAGCAAGTCTGATCTACCAAGTCTGTTTACAATACTCAAAAGGATTCTCTTTGTAATTTACACAAGCAAAGCAGAGTTACACATGCAATAGCAAAGGTCAAATTTCAACTTCCATCATGACCCCATTGCTTTCCACTGGGGCCTCAGCTGTAAAAAACGGTGAAAATATCAAGACTGCATTGGAGGAGAAACTGTCTCCAACTGAAGACAACCCAAAACAGTAAGGTCAGTGCCATCACTGCTCACTCAGGCTCAGAGCAAACAGTGGCACCAGCTCCAGTGCCCAGTGTCAGTGTTTCACTGTGCACCAAAGCAGCAAGAGCTCTGAGCGACACTGACACTTGCACTGCTGATAGCACAGGCAGAAATTGAACTGGATGCTGTGGGGCAGCCCTGAAGTTAAGAGGAATAAAAGATTCAAAACTAACCTGCCTCCCCTGAAATGCTATGCTATTTTTCATCCTTAACCCTAAAATGAGATTTGAACAATGGATCTTCTTCCCACTGCCAAAGGCCTTCATTACTTCCTGAACAACAACAACAAAGCCCAATACTCTTGCCCATCTATTCCAAGATTGTCATCTGTTCCCACCCAGCTGCCAAAACCTCCAGCTTTTCCTCTTGGCAACTTTTACTGGGCAGTTGCTAGTCATGAAAAAGCTGCAGCACATCAGAAGCTTAACATTTGGGACAGAATAAAATAAACAGAGTTTTTGTATTAAAATAAGTAGTTTTGCAAAATACACTTGGGGAAAATGGAAAACTGCAGCCTGAAATGAAAGTATATAAGTAAAGTTTCAGGCAATAGCAAATAATTTCTATTGCAAAGGTTTTAAGACAAAACTAGTCACGTGTCAGCACATCTTGCCTTTGTGCTATATAGTTCATTGAAAAAAAAGAGAGCTAAAACCACTTTTCAGGTACCACAATAAGACACTTATTGACAGCTCACTTGCTGTACATGTTTGTATGCACGTTCCTTATCCCTTGTATATACTAAGGAAATCAAGTTAACTGGATGCTCAACAGGCTTTTGCCAAGTGCAGAAAGCAGGCACAGGCACAGCCAGCAAAGCAAGATCATATAACACGCAAAGACTTGTTTTCCTGTGATAAGTTCAACATATGCCTGAGGCATCAGGCCAGTCCTCCCGAATACTGTCCGAATGGGTCACACCAGCCACCAGCCTGAAATGGACAGGTCTATTAATTCTTGACTCCCCTAAACAGCACTGATGTCTCTGTTTGCTAATTTCTTCAATACAATAATGGCCTGTGCCCATTTTCCCTCTCGGTCTCAGCCCAAAGAATGAACTGTTAAGGAAGTGTATTTAGCCAAACCAGCCCATTCACTGTTATTCATGCACAACAGCACTCTCAATAAACTCTCCTACCATGACCCAGATGGCTTTCTCCCTGGATCTTCTCCTCTTATACTTCTCCAGAGTGTTAGAAATGCTGAAATCAGAAGCCTCAATTGCATTCAGCAAAGATAGTTTTAAAGTAAAAATGAGGATATAAAGGACAGAATCACTACTTTCATATAAACATGACTCATTTTCCTGTTGCTCTGGGGCATGATGTAACCAGGGTTATCAAAGATTTTAATCAGATTCTAAAGATCAAAAGATCAAAATCAACATTACCAGAAATTACCAATTTTCACTAGCAAAAATGGGAGGTAACAAATGTCTCAAATAGGAAAAAAGTCTGAACCCGTAACTCTAACCAAGGAGTAAAAATCAGGCTTTGCTCCCTAACTTGGTGATAATGAAATACATCTTTATCTAACTAATATTCTTTGGAACGGACAAGCCAAATTTTTCAATAAAAATCTGTGGTATTTGGGCCTTCAGCATAGAGAATGGCAGTGCACTGGTTATGAGATACTGAACAAAGGACTGCAGCTAAGCATGGCTGAATTTGATAGGCATCTAGATAGAAAAAAAAAGGATGAAAGAAATCTGCAAACACTGAACCAGGGCTTTGGAGGGCTTTTGTTGGGTTTTTTTTGACCGTTTAATAATAACAGAAAAAATATCTGCGACCAGTCACAACAACAAAAAATAGCATCAATGTCAGCAAAGGATTAAGGATAGCCAAATCAAGAATTCAAAAGTGCAAGCAATCCATTGATCCATTGTGCTAGTATCAAAATATGATAAAAGCCATGTGTGCTGGCACACCACCTGCATGCTGCCATACAGTCAAGACAGCAAGCAGCCATGCAATGACCATTTGAAAAATTATATATAAAGTAACAAGGTTTCAAAATGTTTCTGAAGAGAGCATTTATTTATATAACAACCTTGGATGGCTTTCAGCGAGCTGGCTAGTGTCCCTCACTGCAAACTTTTCTCCAAACTTCATCAAGCCTGTATTTAACCTGTTGTCATCCAGTTTGGAAGCAGCTTTGGTTTCGCATTATAAACAGCAAAAAAACACAATTAGTTCCTTGAATTGTCAATCCTAGCTCCCACTGAAATCAAAGGATCAGGTTCAAAGCGTGCCCCAGAGTGTGGTAAACTTCTCACAGGAAATGGATACACAAGAGCAAATGCTGACGACTGTGGAATGTAGGAAGCAGAGCAATATTTTAGGTCTCAATCCTCAATTAAGATTCATCCTTAGAAAGTACTGCAAGGGGGTTACTCAGCAGAATTGGATTCCTTGTAATTACTCTGGTTAGGTTCATGAATGAAAAAATGTATTCTTTAGAGACATTTTATTAACATCCAGAAGTATCTTAACATTTCTTTCTCAACAGCTGACACAAACGTACACAGCAGTTGCATTCGCTCACTCTCAGGCAACAGCATGTTCATAAGCACAGTCTGTCACACTTAGCTTATTAAACCAAACCTGGAGATGTGATCAATACATTCAGTATACACACGTTTCCTAAGAGTCCTGGGCTGTGAGTCATCTTGTCTGCTCTGACCTAAAAACATATTAAACAAGAGGATGCATAACACTGAATTCCTAACCCCAAACGTGCAATTCCTCATACTGACTTTGCGTGATCAACATTTTTGTGCTGGGACTACTGTGTCTACCCTGCCCATTCATTATCACATCTCAGGGCTCAAAAAATCTTTTGTATGTTCCCTTTTGTATTATTTTTGGCTGTGGGGAGGAAGAGGTGGGGACCTGTC
>JAYDZK010000274.1:25653822-25676549 GCA_034509185.1 Euphonia xanthogaster
GTCTGGGAAACAGGAAGCAGGAGGGGAATGCGTTGGAGAATAAGGGCAGAACAAAAAAGCATAAAAGAGCATTTATGCCATTTCTCAATGATAATAAACATATAGGACCAAAGCCTGCTTCCAGTCATGTGGGGAGCAGTGGGCTGTTTGCCTGAAGTTGAGACTTTATTGGGAGCACAGCAACAGTCCAAGTGCATTTACAAGAAGTCATTTGCTGCCTTTTTCTTTGATTTCCTTTCAATCATTTGGGCAATTTGTTATCTTACAAGAGCAAGAAGAAGCACGTGCTACTGTGATAAATACGCCAATCTGGGCAAGGAAAAGAGAAGACAAGAGACTTGAGTTTTGCTGTTGCACCAAGAAAAAAAAATTCAGACTAGAAACAAAGTGATGGAAAGCACAACCGAATTCTCAGTTGGGGTAAATCAGCACAGAGCAGCCCCGATTTCATGGTTCCTGTTTACATCAGCTTGGGACCTTGCCAACACTCAAAATCCATGAAATGCTGCTCTTGATTAGCACCACTTTACTCAGTGGCTTACATTAAAAAGAATTCAATATGTTTTTTGATGGCTGGAGATGGTTATTTTCTATTACAAATCTTGTCTACTTTATTAGGGACAGTGTGACCTAAGTGGAAAAATAGGAAGAATTTTAAAACAACAACTCTCAGACATCCTGATGCTTGGATTCGTTTCTTGTCTCTGTCTCTCTTTGAGTCCTCTGTAAGAGGTATTCACAAACTGGTTTCTGCCACTTCTAGACCATAGTTTTCATCACCTGTGCACAGAAACAACAGCCTCCATGCTAGAATGTCCCATTGCAGGTAAATGTGCATCTCACTTTAAAGCCTGGTGCCTTCCAAAGGATACTACACTACAGTCAAAGGTGTTTTTCCATTGCTTTTCATTTCTACACTGTTCTGCCAAGGCTCTTGTTCCAAAACCCTTAGCCACCAGGGATTTTGATCAGCCTCAAAACCTCAAGAGCAGTGGACTCAGGCTGTTAGACACCCTGATAAAAGCAGCATGGTCCTCTTTAACAGCAATCTGTGAGAGCACACTGGTTAAGAGCCTGCCAGTATTGGCTCAAATGCTCAGCAGCAACCCAGCCAGCCACTCACAGGCATCTGAGGTCTGTATCCCCAAAATGCATTAGATCCAAAAAAAAGAGAGGGGATCTGGCACAGCCTTTTGTGGATATCATTAGCAGCACAAGGTGTGCTGTCAGAACCGGATGAGGCGCTGCTCACTCCCCGTGAAAGGATCACAGCTCAGCCTCGTGTCGGCTCCCAGCAGGCTGTAGGGTACTGGCTGCACGGGGCACGGGAAGCCAGGAGATCCCCTTAAGGGCCCTGCCATTTGCTGACCTGAGAAAGCTCAGCAGGTCACACCCCAGCTGCTCAGAGTCAGCACATCTCGGTGAGCCAACTGACACAACCACAGCTCACACACTGGCTCACTTGCTTCAGTCTGTTGACTGTGGACACCCACCCAGTTGTTATGATTTTAATATGCTGCAATATGAAAGTGCTATTTCAGGACAAAGTTATTAATAGCAAAGCAGCCAGAAAATAGTCTAGAAGGAATGCAATGTTTTGGCATTCCTGGAAGATAGGATGACTTCCCAGCATCCAAGAAACCACCAGGTTAATTCAAGACGTTCCTAAGCCTGTCTTTTGTCATGGCATGATAAGCCATCATGACATGATTTCATAGGACCTGCATGCTGCAGCAGTCCACAGAGACTACAACACAGAAAGGCCCAAGAGTTGGTACTTTGTTACTCTAAGTAGGTGAAAAGCAGAGGCTGAGTGCTGGGACAAAGCATCAGTTGGAACAGGTTAGGAAAAACTCTACTCTTCCGGAAGGACAAGGATGGAACAGGACCAGTTTAAGCCCTTCTCAGAAACCCGTCTGCCTCCAGGACCTCAGAGAGGCTCTAATTTTCAACCTCTCTTCCCCTATCAGCACCCTTTCCTTTCCTTGTTTATTCATATTGCATTTCCTCAGCAACACTCTTTCCTTGGGCAGGAGCTTCATAGTCACAAGGCAAGTCACTGTCCCTTCTCAGGTTCTCTTTTAAACCTTCTGTTTCTCCTAAAAAAATATCCTTGGGAATATACTGGAGAATACTGTGGAGAACACCAGACCCCGACTTGTTTGTGTTGGCAGCTTTCCCCCTAAAATTAAATGGGAGGGTCCAAATTAATTCCAGGTGCATCACTGAGCACAACACTCAGCAACACCTTGCAGGGATGATACCACAGGAAGGCATCTCTCCACTGGCAAGGCTCTGGGCATCCCTTCTGCCTGCTCCCACACAGCTGAGAGGCTCTCTGTATGGCTTTCAGCTTCCCAGCCCCATCCTCAAGTATCCTCCTTGAGCAAACCGAATGAAACTCAGCATTGCATCTTTCCCTAAGAGGAAAACGAGCAGATGGTGATGCCAGGAACTGGAAGATGTCATGTTCACAGAACTACAGCATTACCCACTAAACCACCATAGAGAGCTCCAGCTCACTACTGAAAATGCATTGCAGGGAAATGCAGTCCCCCCACCACACTCCAAAAAGGAAACAAACAAAACCCACTTACCAACAAGGAAAAGAGGAAACACATTATAGTCATTATAAGCCCAGCAGTGGACGTTCTCTGGCATATGTCCAACTCTGACATTTAAAAAGTGCAGCTAGTTTACCTTAAGTGTCCTATTTTTCCCAGTTTCCCTTTTCTAGTCTACTTAAGTCCTTACAGCATCTCCCAAGATAAGCCTGCCTTTGTGGGTTGGCTTTCTATCACTCCTTCCCTTTATTGTCTTTCTGAGATGTGATGGAAGTCTCCAATGTCACAGCTTGGAAGGCTACAGCCAGGTTCCTTGGCATGGTTTGCAGGAAGGGGATGGGCAGGAACTGAGGAAGGACAGCCTCTCTCCAGCTGCAGGAGAGGGGTCCTCTCATGGTACAGCCAATGCTTCCCAGCATTTTGTTTATCATTAACACTGTGTAACTAAAGCTGTTTTTTAGTAGCCCTCAAAGGTGGAGTCTGCAGCTAGCTCCTGTCATCCCAAACACTGCAGACCTCTGTCCCCATGCTTTGGTACAATCCCTGCAATTGCAAACATAAACATTATGTTCCTCCAAGTACAAATAACAGCTTTCAGGAACTGCAATTTTATTTTGGTTATAAACATACAAAGGTAGCCTTTATGGTGGGAGAGGAGCCACATGTGAGACCACAGGCTGAGTCTTTGCTTCACAGGAACATTCCTGGGAGTACTCTGCTGCTTCACCTCCAAACAGCTCTGCTTCCCAAGTGCTTAACTTCCCAAGCAGTTGCACTTCCCAAGCAGCTGCATTAAATTAGAGCTCAAGGGAAAGCCTTGTGGTGGCCTAGGCTGCTGGAGTGATCTCCTTCAGATCCTGCAGTCCAGGAACTGGAACTCAGAGTGAGATGACAGAAACACACTCAACCAGTGTTTCTTTAGCTACAGCCAGCACTACTGGCAGCCTATGCATCCAGGATAATTTTCCAGGCAGGCCTGTTGTCATTCTGAGCCCCTGCAGGATACATGGCAGCAATTCTGAACACACGGGCTCTCCTCAGAGCACCTTGGAGGTGCTCTGACCATCACCACAGCTTCAAGACTCTTCCTCCATTTCAAGTGTCTCTAACCCTTCCCTGCTCTGCAGATGTCCCATCTGCTACCCAGCATCAAGCTCCTGACACCTGTCAAAGAAGCAGGATAACAAATTGCTCCTCCAAGCCCCTGAGTACCCCTAGGCATCTCAGTCCTCCTGTCAAGCTTGCTAATGTGTCCCTTCTCTGCCACGAGTAATGATGCATTCCTGGAAGCAAAAACTGCATTAAAAGTACTCTTTACATGTGAGCTAAGAGCTTTCTTTGTCTCATACCATTTTTACTCATAAATATAATATCAAGGTGATCGTGTTCTTCTCAGACTACTCAAGAGTGTTCTGTAAGTAAAAGCTGCAATTGGCAATTTATCAGATGGAAAAATAAAAGCCACATTTGGTCTCTCCCTACACTTAAAAATGACCACGTGCAGTCTCTGAAGCAGTCTGATCTTTTTAACAAGGTCACGAATATCAGCTGAGTGCACAGGAGGAGAAATAAAACCATCCTGCACGTTTTCCTTTCTGTGCTGTTTTTTTACTGAGGTTTTGCTCACTTTCTAAGCAAAGAGGAAGCCTCTGCTGCTCCCATCACCCCGTGTTTATCCACATTCCAGCAATCAGTGGCTGCTCCTCCAGGCGCTCTCCAAGGGCAAACAACTGGATCTTGCCACAATGCAATTTTGAACTTGAGCCACATCCAGCTGTGAGTGGGAGTGAGGTGGGAGCCCTGTGAGAAGCAGTGATAGAGGCAGTGGATGATGGGACACCATGAAATCTTTTGGAAATGTTGCTCCTGCAGGCTTAGACAACAAGCACAGCACACCCTTTTCCTAGTGAAAGGCCTGGAGTGCACTTTAGGAGGCACAGCCTTAGGAGTCAGAATAAATCCTCCCATATGTCCCTGGTGACACAGCAGCCCAATTTGATCAATACAGCAGCATTATTACACTGCACTGCCTTACATGAGGATAGTCATATGTTCTTGCCTCTGCTGAGAGTGGGGGAAGGGGTGCAAACTCCAACAACAATTCACAGGGGAAACGTCTCTCTCAAAATCATTAAGCCTGCACAAAGAATCTCTTACCCATAGTCATGGAAGCTGCTTTTCTGGGAGCTGCTTTTTTTTGCTTTTCTGCTTCACTAGAATTGATCAAGCTCTGGTGGAATCCTAGAAATAGTATGTGCTTTATGGTTTTCTCAAAAAGAAATTTTGTTTCTAACAACTTAGGATCTCCATCTTCAGGCTTTTGTTTTGGCAGCCATGAATACCCTCCACCGTGGGGGCTGGGTATAGACACAAATGTAGGTGGTTAACAACAGAAGGTAGGACTTAATGGTTAGCAAATATTTAAAATTATTATGAGAATTAGTAATTAAGTGCATTTGGAATCAAGCAGAAGTATTAGCAGCAAAAAGGCATATCTCTATATATATAGATACATATATAGATACATACATATATATCTTGCTGCTGCTCCTGAGCCCCAGCCAGAGTCATGGCCTTTCTGTGTTTGGCTCTTGAGAAACACTTTTACCTACAGTTCTGGTAATTCAGGAATGACAAGAGAATGAGAAGGCAAAGAAAAACAGTCCTAGCCTATCACCTGCTTAACCACAGCCAAAAAATGTGAGAATTCTGTAAAAACTAGGTCCTGTGTGGGCCTGGTGACAAGTTTGCAGAAAGCTAGAGAGGTACTGCCTCTATATGCCAGGTGACTCAAACTGTATCAGAGAAGCTAAAGGCTAAGTGGTAGTAAATGGCATGGGAGGAAGAACTGACTAATAATAAAAAAGGCCAGCAAATAGCCTTTAAAACCATGAAAAAAGACCTTCTTACCCACAAAGAGAGGTGTCATCCACTGCTGGGGAAAAAACCCTACCACAGGAATGGTGCATCTGCACCAGCCACTTTTCTCCAGCACTCATCTGGGACAACACATTGTCAGAACCAGAAACTTGCTCCCTCTTCACTGGGAAGAAATCCTACCATTCTTTCCCTCTGCCACCTCTCCACCAAAAAACACTGAGACCATCAAATCCCAACCCTACACCATGAAGGTTAAAAATGCTGAGTTTGAGCACAGCACACCACCTCCACATTGTGGCTGGTAAGCGTTTCTCACCAGAGAAGTGTGGTGCTGCTTAGAGCTACTGGAACAAAGTTCTTCCAGAAAGGGGTGCTGCAGAAGTGTCTAGACAGACTAAAATTAAAAAGAACAACTTATATGACACTGCCCACTGTCTGCACAGCAGGGACAGATTCTCAGAGGGAGGAGTAAATAGCTGGTGCCATAATTGTAGCTAGTGGAGTCATCTTAATTTACACTGGGCAAGGATCTGGCCCAGAAAAATATTCCTGTAAACTTTGCAGCCAGAAATTCCTCTGCTAGACCACATTCCACCAGTCAAACTGCCAGGGAAGACAACTGCAGAAATAATTTAATTAAAATGGAGATCAGGGAGCTGGTATCCTTTTCAAGCTCTGCTCTTGACTTCTTCTCTCCAACAACTGAGAGCTTGGGTGTCCCAGTTTCCCAGCCTGTAAAATCAGCATGCTACAGCTTCTCTGCTTTCTGAGGACAATGGCTGTGAAGCATCTATCTGTTCAAAGCCCAACCATCAAATCAAACAGATATCTGAATGCTCTAAACCTCCAGCTCTTGGATGAAAGGGGATGTATTTTTCTCTGCTGAAACAGCTCTGTCGTTGCTCTTGAAAAATTTGATCTTTAAAAAGCCAACTTGCAAGTTTTGCTTCCAAGACTGTAGGTGTCAGGCTCTCTGACTTATTGGGGTACTGCTGAGGATTTTTGCTGCTACAGACTGCTCAAACTTGCCAGCACAGTTCTGGTACTGAAGTAAGAGTTAGGCAGAGGGTACTGCTTTCCCACAATTTTGTCATTCATATTTCTGAACCTCCACTTTTGTTCTGATTAGCATCTGGGAGGACAGTGAATTTTCTGCATATTCAACTCTTTCAGGAAGTCATTAGATGAAAAAATACACCCAGGATGCAGACCAGTGCAATCACATGATCAAGTCATAAGGATGGTGCCACGTGATGTCTCATTGTAGCAGATCCTTTGTTTTCACTCCTCAATTTCTGTTAAAATATTTGGCTTTTTACTGGCCTGCAGAATCATTAGCAATGGCACATGGCTTAGGACCTGTTGTTTTTTTTACAGTCCTCATGTTCCACACAAAAATCCCTCACAAATGCCCACAGCTTAAGAGCTTTTAGAATAAAGGGCAGGTGGAGTACAGTTTTTGGGAAAAGTTTTCACAGGGGCAGAACCAAGCAAGAATCCAGAGAGCCCTGGTGCCTGCAGCCTGCTGTGTGCCTCACTGCTGTTTGAGGAGGCCCCACTGTTTTGTGATAACCCCAGCAGACCCTGCATGCAGCAGCTTCCCTCCACACAGGAAAGAAAGGGAATCACCCATCTTCTGAAACACCAGGAAAACATTTCTCTGTCATGCAGGCAGCCCAAGCTGATTCAAAGGATGGTTAAGCAGCACAGTGGACAAACACAGCAGGAAGGCCCAGAGTCCAGGGTGTCCTGACAAGCAAATGGAGAGCATCTCACAGCCCAGAGCAGCTGAGGTTCATGGGTCCCCTTTCTATCCCTCCCCTGGCTCAGGCAGGCTCCTCTGCCTTATGAGGGGCTTTGGCAAACCCTCTTTTAGGGTGCATGGCAAGGGTGCAGGGAGCCACACTGCTCAAGGCCACTACAGTGGGTAGTGGCAGAGTGGGGGGACCCTCCAGAGGGACAACAGTGGGACCCCACTACTGACCACTCAGCATTTCAGGCAGGCTGCTCCCTACCCACAATGGAGCAACTCCCTTTCTGAAGAGCTGTGCAGCCCCTGGGAGGACCTGCACAGGCTGGAGAGGTGGGCGGTGAAGAACAATCAAAAGTTCAACAAAGGCAAGGTCCTGTAGCTGGGGAGAACAACCCCATGCACCAGCACAGTCTGGGAATTGCCTGCTCTGTGGAAACAGCCCTGTGGGAAAGGAGCTGGGGGGTCCTGGTGGACAGTGAGCTGTTCCTGAGCCATCAGTGAGCCCCTGAGGCTGAGAAGGCCAATGGGATCCTGGGGTGCATTAGGAAGAGCATTGCCAGCAGGTCACAGGAGGTGATCCTGCCCCACTGCTCAGCCCTGGTGAGGCACATCTGGAGTGCCGTGTCCAGTTCTGGGCTCCTCAGCACTGAGAGACATGGAGCTCCTGCAGCCAGTCCAGAGGATGGCAACAAAGATGATCAAGGAACTGGAGCATCTCTATTATGAGGAAAGGCTGAGGGAGCTCAGGGTTGTGGAGCCTCCCTCACAGGAGATATTCAACAACCATCTGGACACAGTCCTGTGCTATGTGCTCCAGGATGACCCTGGATTAAACCAGATGACAGATTGTGGACAGACCTTACCCACTCTGTCATTCTGTGAAGAGAAGGGCAGAGATGTGCTGGATGGGCACCCAAATTCAAGGGGCCTTTACTCTTTAACTATGGTCCAGGTTAAACACTGTTTCACATCCAGCAACCACAAAGCCAGTGGTGTTTAACTAACTAACCAGCACACAGATACTTTTTCCCAAACAAAGGTCAACAATGCACAGCAGCCCCAGCAGCTTTTCCCAATACTAATACCACCCCACAGTTAGATTTGTGCTTTTAGGCTCTTTGAAATGCTGAGATCTTTCATGACTCACTCTCAAAAGCCAGCACTTAGAACCAGCTACCATCAAGTCAAGTCATCAACACCAATTTGACTTCATCCCATTTAAAGTCTGTTTCATTAAACAAACAAACACAAATTTGGCATCTTTTTTTGTTTCCCTTTACTCTGATGGATCACAGCCCTTGTTATAAAAGCATGCTTAATAAAAACAAATTGGAAAACTAAGGAAACTCATAAAAAGCTCTGATTGTGAAGAAAAGCAGGGGAAAGGGCTTAAGGAGGAAATGCTACATTTTTCTGTGATGCCAGCAGAAAGAGGCAGTTTATAAAGAAAACCACATAGTGGCAGGAAATAAATCCTTGAGACTGAATTTGGAAAAACACAAATTAATGCATTTATGGAAGAAACAGCAACACAACATGCACACCTAACACAAAGCAGAGATCCAGTAAGGCTGACAAGAGTCCTAGAACAGATAAGACACAGAGAAGACCAATATAGCTTCAAGGACACATTCTAAGCATCTGATACACAGGAAAACTGGAGGGAACAGAGAGATGGAAAGTATGACAAAACTCAAAGGGACATGCACCTTTATTACTATTTATCACGTCTGTTCTGCAGAGTTGTAATCTCCAGTCAATGAGCAGGGATCTCATTTCACATTCAGATTAAAAATCCATGAAATAGGTGATTTAGATGAAGATGGTGAAAAGCATCTCAACTTTGTGCAACTATGAACACAGTGAATCCAAACAAAGCAATGGACTTGCTCATGGAGAGCAGAGAGAATATGGGAGGGAGAAGACTTGGGCACCAAAAGACAACAGTCTCTTAGATATTCCTCCCCAAAATTAGGTTTTAGCACAGGCTTCCAAGGAATACAAGGCTTCACACCAGGTGGATTTCAAAGGACATTGGAAAGCACCACTGAGGCATACATTAAGAAATGCTACCTGGGCAGAATTTCATGATCTAACAGTGCCAATTCCCAGAATTTGCTTGTTTTTTTCTGGGTGAGATCTGCTTATATGCAGTTTATTGCTGCTGGATGAAGACAGAGACCAAAAACGCTTTTCATCATGTGCACCCTGCTCTTGAATCTCATTTGCCTTCAAAATTAGCCAGTAAAACCCACGTGCTGAACACAAGGTCTTCTCTGACCCTTCCCTAACCTTAGAGACCAAGCTGCAGTGTGAATGTGTCCTTTTCCCCCATGATATAACATAACATGACACAACATGACACAGACTCACACTGCATTCCAGCCAGAGGAGGAGGAAGACCCCACTTCCATGAACCTGGTCTCTCCTCTGGGATGTGTTTCCAACCTGACACACAGCACACACGTGATGGATTCCCAAAATGAAATGTGTCTGGCCATCCATGTGTGCACACAGAGGGACCCTTCATGACTCACGTTTGTACTGCAGCTTTTCAACATCATTAAAACAGAGCAAAAAGGCCTCAAAAAGGACTTGTGTGCAGAAGTGGATTTTAATGTCAAAAAAGGCCACTCTGGTAATTTAGTCTCACCTCTGGATGACACAGTTCACTGAAGTGCACAAAGAGCTCCCTTGAACACCCATTTATAACCACTTTCAGGTTGGTTTCCACTGTTAGATATGAAAGTCTGGGAACCTTCAGAATGGGAAAAAATCAGAATGGAAACCTTCCTTCTATCCATGCATTGAGACGTTCAAGAGACTTCTCTCACCTGTCATCATTTCACAGATGGGTATGACTGTCCTGGGGGAAGCTGTGCCTACTACACCAGACATTATCCTACCTTGCACTGTTGGGGAGGCCACATTTAGCTCTTAAAGACATTTTCTAGTTCCCTCCCACACCCACATTTTCTTCATTTATAAAACCAGTGAAAACAAATCATGCTTCACCTTCAGTTTTATAGAGGGCAGCTCAGGACCTCTCATTCCTTCATGGAAAGAAAATTTCTTTCTGTACAGTTTCCATTATTTATTAGCTGAAGGTCGGGGGAGAAGAGGTATTTATAGGATGCCTAAGGCCATGCTCACTATAAAACAGAGTAAGTCAATATAGCTACAGCACAACTTAGTGGCCTGTTGTGCAATATTTTAAAAAATCTACTCTCTCATTACAGCACTTGAGAATATCTCCTCCCCAACACCAGTGAAAATACATTCATGAGAGCTATGGAGCAGCAAGATTGTTTTAATCAAATCATTAACATGGGTGTGCTGTTTTCTGCCCACATCCTGATATGTAGTCCAAGTCCTGACAAGATCTGAGATTTGTATAATCGATTCTCCTGAAAGGTGTCAAGTGACTTTGTGGACACTGGGCCAGTGTAAATTCACTGTAACTTTGGCAGATCTGCACTCACTGACTGATCTGAAGTCCCCAATGTGATGTGGATACTATTCTTTCCATTCACAAAGAGAAAAACTATTCACAACTGAATGCCAAAGGTCTCCTTGGCCTTTTCTACTTCAAGAAACGGAAATGAGACAGAAATTCCCATCTTACACCATACTGGAACACCACCTGACCAGAGGTGCAGCTTGCTCAAACAAAACTGACTGAATGGTGTATGGCAGCACTCACTGCATGAAATAATTCACGAGACGGTCCCAGTGGGGAGAAGCCTTCAACCTAGAGCATCCACTCAGTGTGCAGCTAGGGCACTCAGCACTTGGAATCACAAGCACTAGAGCATTTGGGAGTGAGAAGCCACCCACGCCTTGCTTCCCTTGCTCTCCCTCAAATGTATTCTTATAAGAAATACATTTCCCATGTGAGAAAAAGAAACCCCAGTGCAGCCTTTGTAGAGCTCTCTGCTCCTACTGGCATTCTTCTCAGCCCTCAGAAACAATGCTGGGAAGTCACCCAGACAGTCACCTGTCTACCAAGTCTCTCACACCAGAAAGCAGCTCCACATTGGAAGTCTTCTGTTCTCCCTCAAGCTACTGGGGTTTATTCATGTTTTAAACAAACCCCCAGAGCTCAGAAAGCCCACGACAAGCTAGGCGCACTCAGTAAAGAGTATTTAAACTGGGCACCCTGAAACTTATTTGCCAGCATCCAAGAAAGATTAATAAAGGAATCACTCCCAAAAAACAGAAAACTGTCTTGAGTGAGCAGGAAATCAAGGCTGCCTGAAGAGAAAGCATGAGCTTTGCAGCCAGCTCAGAAGTACAGTGTGGTGCCAAGGCCCTCATACTATCTTTTAAACCCCCAGTTTCTGAGGGGGTTTGAGCACACAACTTCATCCAGGAGGCACTGGAGACAGGTACTTTAGCCTGTGTCTGGAAGGTTTCAATCTGTAACCAATGCAAAGAGCACCAAAGCTCCCACTGACCTTAACTGACTCAATCCCTCTAAAAAAAGCTCCTCAGGTGAAGCCAGGTCCTTCTGTTTTGCCTACAAGAATCTTTTTTTGCGCTTTAAAAACACAGGAGAGGTAAGAGAAGTCTACACTCTTTTCCTGCAGTCAAAAGTAGGAAACTTCTTCAGGTGACATCCACTTACCCTGAAATTCTCAACCCTGAAAGAAAAGCAGCTTCCAAGCTCTTCCACTGGATCACATCACTTAAAGCAGTCTGCCTTGTCCTCCAAGATACTGGAGACCTCTAAAACTCTAAATGCTTTCTTCCTCTGGTCTGACCAGACAGAAACAGGCCTTACTCTCCCTATTTGACTTAAACCCCCCCTGCTCTTTCACAGGTTTCTTAGAACACCAACTCTCAGGGACTTCTGCTTACATCAGAAGCACCTTTCTCAGCACCAAAGCCAAGCTCCCAGTTTCCTTGATTGTCCAGGAAAGCCTACGAACATAACTGAACACTACTCTGAGAGATCAAAATGCAAAAACAAATAGAAGAAACACATACCTTGGTAAGGATCTGATGTACAGCAACCTTCAGATGATCACAACCACTCTGAGGTGCTGGCATAGCTTAGGAACAATTGGGGGAGGACTGTCACACCATCAGAATGAACTGGGACAGCAGCATCAGGTGGAGCCAGAAAAGAGGTATTTTACCCAAACTGACTGTATTCTCAAATCAGCCCAGTGCTCTTTCCTTCTCCCTTATTACCTTAAAATGTAGAAGAATTTAAAAATAAAAACAAGAGACACTGAAGTTCATCCCCATCTGATCTAGCCACTAATAAGGGAGGCTTTTTCCACTAGCACTGATTTTCCACTGTGCAAATGCAGCCTCTCCACCGTCCACGTGTCAGAAACAAAGCCACTTCTGGCCTGATGCTTTCCATATGAAATACTAGATCCCATCTTTCTTCTCCCTTCTGCCTTCCTCCTTTCCATACTTAATTACTCACACAGCAGCTGTAGTAGGTTGCAGATGAGTGAAATGTTTTCTTCAAAGAAAACACAAATTTTCCAGGCTGACAGGGAAGGCCAAAAGAAAGAAAAGGGTAAAAAAATAAAACCCAACAAGAATTATTTAGTACTCTTCACCAGCTCGGAGCAGGCAGCAAGTTCTGCAGGCCTGGCACACTTCAAACCACTGCACAGGAAAAGAACAAAGCCCCTGAGCCACTCACCCCACCCTGCACCCAGGGATGTGGGGCACCTCCAATCCAGAATCCAGCAGTAAGCCAGAGGTGCCAAGGCAGGGCGACTGCACTGACTCCAAACTAGCACAGCACCTCACTGGCAGCAGCTGAGCAAAGGAGAGAGGAGACACCAGCAGCTGCCAGGAGACAAGGAGCACTGTGACTGCACTGCTTTTGTGCATCCTGTGTATCAACAGGCCGTGCCACACCTTGCCCTGGGGAAGGGAGAGCACCGCACCCAGGTGAGAGACCAGAAGCTTCCAGATACTGCTGCTCGTGACATCACATAATTCTGTGGATTCAGTTCTCCAAAGATGCAAGTCACAGGATGCAGAGTCTGGATACCTTTGACTAACCAAATTGCTAATAGCTGGGAAAAATTAATCAACTCTTAGGGGTGCAAGACCTGAAATGAAAAGCTAAAATTGACAACAAAGTGGAAGATGTCACCCAAACTAAGTCTCTCACACTGAAAAGTGCCAGGCCCTCAGGAAATTCTAGTAAGTGCAACTCATTGAAATATTTCTACCAAACGTTCTCAGAAAAGAAATATATTTTTGCCCAATATTTTATTGGAATATATATTTGTTTTGGAGTCAACATGTTATCCACTGAAATGTCACACATCCAAGATGTAATCTGTAAGGGCAGACTTGAATCAAGCCACGCAGTGACTCAAATCTGGGTCTCACACCTAAGTGCTGTGATGTGTGTTTTGGGTGTAAAAAGCAAGCAGGCAGGAGCACCTCTCACCCCCTTCCACTCTGCCACCCAAAGAACAATTTTCACCGTGGCCTTTGATCACTAGAACCTTTGTTTTCTATCCAGCCCTGGTGGAAAACAAAGGCAGCGATTAAAGGCAGTCCGTACTTCACCCCCACCAGCACAAAGCAACTCAGCACAATGCTCATTCCCCTCCTGGGCTGGAGCAAGGCAAGTCAGCAGAAATTGCAAATGTTCAAAACCCAAGAACTTTCCTTATGCATGGAAATGGACTTTGCCCACTTGAGAGTCAGGATTAAAACCAAATGCCTAACACCATAGTAGCCTATTAGTAGTGAAATCATTTTTTAAATCTAATTCACTTGTCCTGACACATGCCTTTTTCCTCACTGCACAATCTAAATAAACATTTATTTTCACTGTGATTCCCAGTCACTTCAGTGGTACCAGAAGAAGGCTGCAGTGACAAAGGCAGAAGGTGGGCCAGATGATCCTGTCCAAAAAACACAAACCTTCTTTCCAGGACTTCTGGATTATCTAGGTGGAGATACTTCCATTGATTGCAGTTTCTGTCAAAATATGCTACCTTACAAGGGTCCTTTATGGTCAAACATCAACCCTATGTCAGCACCCCTTTAAAACTGACCTTCTGAGGCTACAGGTTTAAAGGGCAGGATTTGTAAATCAAGACTCTAATTGGAATGTCTCAGAAGAGCCTCTCACAAGCCAGTGTCCTTCTCCTTTGCATATTTTCCCACAAATCACCCTGTCTCCCAAGCTTGCCTGTGTCACTGTCTACTCCTCTATCCCTTGCAGAATATGAGCTGTTGACCCCATGGATGATTTAAACTCCAGCTTTGCACTCAGGTCCACAATGCTGGGAAATAACAAGAGGATTAGGACATGTGACACACTGCCTGTAAGCATCATGATCAAAACCAGTATGACACTTGAGTATGGCTGGTGGGCCTTCAGCAAGCATAAATGATGTAAACATCCCTGTGTAAATGACTGGGACTCTTTGGTGTGTACTGTACAGTACACTACACACCTCTTCAAAAAGTAACACATGTAATGAATACAGTTGCACTGAGTGGAAATGCTTTGGATTGGAAAGGATCTTTCACATGCAAGAACAGAGAGTGGATGGGTAGAGTACCTACTTCAAAAGGATTAACAGCATCAGAGAAGCTTAATAAATCAGAGTTGATATATTAAACCTTTTAAAGAAAAAGAAATTAAATGCCTTCTGCCCAGCCATCCTACACTCAACTCCAACCCCTACTAAAGACTTGAGAAGGGTCAAATCAGTGCCACGCACAGGTTGTCACAAAGACAACCCAGACCTCTGGGAAAGGGTATTTAAGCTTACCTTTCAGAATCCTCTTTTGATGTTTTCATAGAGGCAATGGCCCAGCCCACCGATGGCTTCTCTGCACAGGAGCTGTGCCGGCAGCTGGTGTGCCAGGATCTGCCCACAGCTCCAGAGGGGCTGGAGCCCACATCCCCATGGCCTCACACAACCCTCCCCTGCCCCAGCCACTGTGCCTAAGCACCACAAACCCAGAAAAGGAATCTCCAGAGCAGCAGATCAGAACACGAGAGCTGCCAACACATCTTGTAACTGAAGAACTGAGAAGCAAAGGTTTGGTGTCCTGATTAAATCCAAGATGTCCAACTATCTTTGAGCATAAAGGCTGAAACATGAACTCACAGGCAGCTTACTCTCACAGGCAGCCTAACAACCTGAGCAGCCAAGCAGTCTTCCTCACCAGCTGCTGCCAGAGCAGGAATGCTAAACACAGCCTGGTGACCAAAGCTTCTTCTGATGTACACACCTATAAATGCCACTTACTTTCATTTTCTCAATGCTGCTGGAATCAAGTAAGAGTCAGAAATCCCAGGTTGTTTGGGATTTTTTTTTAATAACAAAAGAAAACAAAACAAATCTTCAGTGGCTCAAATGCAAAGAAAGTATAAAGAATATCAAATTAAAAAATAAAAGGTCTGTGACTTTAAAGACCATCTCAGTGTCTTGGGAACCAGGCACGATTTTTTAACTCACAGTGGCAATGTTGGGAGGAAGCTCTTTTCCTGGCAGGTTTGTTTTGTTTGCTTGCTACAGAATCCGCTGAACTCTGCAGTTTGAGTGAATCCACACTATTTTTGACCTGGGTAGAAGCATGCACGGTACAAAAAGGACATGTGGGGAGAAGAAATTCAGTAATTCAGGTGAGTGATTCCTGCAACGTCAGTCTAAACGACACCACAAAAATAGCACTCCCAGCTCCTGAGCACTGCCAGGAGTCTGGAAACTGTGGGGACATTGTAAATGTAGGGAATGGACAGGAGGCACTTGAGAGTCCAGGGAAGCAGAAAGAGGAACTCGGAACTACTCTTGAAAACACCTTTATTGACTCCAAAAATTCAGATTCAGCATCAAAAAAGAAAACCACCATCAATTACCAATGCCTGGGCGTAACTTTTAGTGAGGTTTTGAGCATGATGATCAAAAGTCTACAATTTTTCTTCCCTCTGCAAAATGTGACAAACTTGCTAAGAGATAAGGTGTACTACTAACCCATTGCTTAATGTACTAAACAGCAGCATTGCTCAGTCATTGAGCAAAATCCCTTTGTTTCATTAAGACAACTGCAATCAAGGTCATTCACATGCAGCTACAATCAAAGAGAACCAGCTTCCTTCTTGCTTCCCGATAATGTTTCCTAACTCAGAATGGAGAAAAAACACACTGGATGTTTCTCACTGGAGAATCATTTGACAAAGGCTCAAAAAGTCCCCCAACAATATCCAGAAGGTACCATTTGCCTCAACCCTGGAAAGCTTAAGTATGAAATTACTATCAGGAACTGAAAACCTTCTGCCATTTCTACATGGAAGTACCAAGCTGCAGACTAGCTATGTATCATGATTTTCATGTAGCCTATTTTAATTTATGCACTACCTATTCAGTAGGACATACAGAAATGTACAGGCTTGGGGAAGGGTAGATTTAATATTTTCTAGCTGAGTACCCACATTATGATTGTGCATTGCTTAAAGGTATTTACACCATTTCAAAATCACTTGATACAAGTCATTCACAGAATCTGCTATTTTAAGACCTGTAACGTGGATTGCAGGACTCTATGCTTTCAGAATGCCAAAAAATAATCACTTTTAACAATAGATTCTATAATTAAGAAATCATGTAACAACAGAGACAGCAGTTTCAAGTTTGTCTTTCCTCTCTTTGTCTGTCTCTTTCTGTAAGGTGACAGGAGCATGCTTTCAGCACATGGAGCAAGCAGAGGGACTGCAGGTATAAATGGAGCGGCATTCAGAGTCTGAAATACACTGCATGACACATGTGGCTGTTCTTGGAAGTCAACCATTTCTGAAAGTTATTCCCAAGAGGCATGATGCCCTATAAGCACTTAAGAAATGTGTTACACTGTGACTGGAACCAAGATGAAATAGCAATATTAAAAGAGATGGTTTAGTTTATGTAGTGGCCAACTATGCCATTAAACTAGAACAATGGAGACGATGGGGAGGCAGGAATGTTCTTCAGTGTGATTTATTCCTTTCCAGTAGGAGTGGAAATTTTTCCTATAGGCCTGAAAATGACCCTGTCTGCCAAGAAAAAGTCAGCATTAAGATATAAGAATTCTACTAGATTAGTCACCCTGGGATACTCTGCTCTCACACAGCACAGGGATCTCAAAGCCCTCTTCTAGGATGAGTCAAAACTCAGCCTTCTGAGCTCCACAAAAACCATGAGGCCTTAGCATTGCTCTTGTCAGTCACTTCAGAAAGAGGGAAACTGAAGCTTGAAGAATTGATTAAAAACAGGCAAAGAAGGCTATATGAAAGGATCAACAGAAAAACAAAGGCTTCCTCAATCCTATGCTTTACAGGAAATGTGCATCTTTCTTGAAAGGATCATTGTTTGCTGCAGCTGAGAGCAGCTGGGTCAGCCAAGGCAAAAGGAAATGCTATCAGGCAATGGTTATCAGCAAACAATATAATGCCATTTCCACTTCTGCCAGCCAATTAGACCTGTGCTGCCTGCTGACACGTGGGAAAGGCTATCTCCTCCAGAATAAACCAGGGTTTGGCACCTAAGCCCTGCTGCTTTTATACAGCTGCATCAGCTACACAGGATGATTCTGTGCATCCACCTGCTCTTTGTGCTCCCATATTCCGACATTATGGGAACTGTCATGCTAGACACTGCCCTATGCTCCCCATGAATATGAAGACAGCACCAAAATGTCCTGATCAGACCCCTGTTTCACAACAGCACAGTGAGTTCTGAGTCCACCAAGGGGCCTATGGAGAAGGACAATAGGGATGTCTAAAATGTCACCCCTAGGAAGAGGCCTATCTGATTACAAAAGATGCCTTCTGCACCCTGATCTTTCAATGATCCCCTAAACGACATTGTGAAGGCCCAGCAGGAAGAACAGAGGGAAGCCCCATGTCCACCCCTTCCATATTCTCAGCATCGCTCTCCACCTCTCTGCAGCGTGGCACACAAAAGTGGGACCATGTGCAGCTGCACAGGCTATGCTCCTCAGAGTTATCTCCCCCAAAAACAGCCTCCTACCCACTTCCTTCCTCTGCAGAGTAATGAGATGCTCTTCAGCCTCATGCTGTCACTGCCAGCAGTCTGGTTCCAATCTCAGGGATGCCACATGAGACAGCCACCCCAGAGAAATGGCATATGTGGCCAGAGGTCCTCCTGCAGCAGCGCAGCAGCCACGCAGGTGCTGAAATCTCCCCCCACCCTGGTCCTGAACTGCAGAGTCAGCTCACAGGGACAGAGAGAACTAGGACGGTTCAATCAGAGTCAGGATGAAGCACCAGGCAGAAACACGAGGTACCAGCCAGCTGACTTAGAGCAAACGACTCATTTCCCAATGCACACAGCCCACCTCTTCCTTTAATCCCTCCTCAGTGCCATGGAGGCTCAACACTGCTGGAAAAGCTAAACAAAGTTCTCTCTCCTGATGAAATTGTACTATTGATTACTTGTTAGATTCTGACATCCCCACTCCAAGAAAAATCCTCCTCACATCAAAAGTGTTTTGTCTGAAGGAGTACACTCAAAGCTCAGAGAGGAGCTCGGGTTTTGTTGCCTAAAAATCAAGCTCCAAGCTCTCCCTTCCCAAAATGCGTTTTTAAAAAACATCAAACACATCACAGGTTCATTTCCAGCTTCCACTTCAGGTATTTCTACGTCCACAATGCAAACTAGGTCCAGGGTGGAATAAGGGTTTCTTTGTTCGCCTTTTTGCCTTCTAAAACAGAAACCTACACAAAAGAAGATAATTTGTTCCTACACAAAATCTGTTTGTTTTGTACATATTGCTGGGTTGCACTCATTCAACTCCAACACTAATTGTCAAAAGCACAGATACCAAACTTGCTCACGCTCCTCTAGCAGAAGGAAGGGGAAACAGGAGATCAGCTGACTGTGTGCAAGCATTTACCAACCTGCCTGTGCTGTCAGTGCCCTCTGTGAGTGATGGGTGTTTCACAATCCGAAATATGAGCAACTGGCCCAGCTGTATATTCCTCAGCTAGCACCTACCAGATTGTTTTCCAGGCTCAGGAGAAAAGGAAGACAGGACTGTGTCAACGCTTTCACCCCAAGGCATGCTCTGGTTTTCAGTGGGGCAGGTGCATCTTTCATGGTATCACAGTAAGCATCATTTGTCAGAGCAGGACCTGGCACTGACTAACCTCTGCACATCACGCACTAGTAGCTGCTAATCACAAAACTGGAGCTTACAGTGTGATAAAGAAGCTTGCTCTTAACCCACACATCTATTTTCCCCCTCAACCTGTGCCTTTTTAAGAGACTGAAGTAATCTCCTGGGGCACTGCTCTGCTGCTGGGAGAAGCACTGCCCTTGAGCCTCTGTAGCACCATTGGAACAGAGGCAGGACTTGTTCAAGTGTTTTTACTCAAAATTAAAGCTGCTGTTTCTCACTTCTGACACATCCCACAGGAATCAGTCACTACCCTGTAGAATCAGTCTCCTACCCGGAGACTCAACTATAGCCTTTAGTTTTAAAGGATACTTTAGAAACACATACATTCTTTGTCTCAAAGTTGCTACAGTTTGCCTAAAATAAGTAAATCTCCAATACTTGATTACATTGCAAGTGATTCAGAAGAATTAAATTGGGGTCTCTGTGTCAGTGGGTCTGCCAAGCTTGTGTAACAGCACGGTGTCTGCACAGCCAGCTTCAGCTGCTCCCACCACTGACACATCAGTTTTGCTGCCTGTTGTTTGCAAGGGGAGTCCAGGCAGCAACAGGGGAACAAACCGTAAATACAGGATGCATTATGAAACATTGGGCACTGGTTGCAGGATTTCAGAGGAAATAAGGGAAAACGCAGCAAATTATTTTCAGCTTCTCTTTTTAACACACATGGAGACTCAATGGGGTTTAACCAGGAGCACGACTTTAAATTCTGCAATGGTAACAGTGGGATTGGGTAGGTACATGCTACTGTATAAAACAAACTGCTGCTCTTTCACACATAAAAGAAGACAGAAGGAGACAGAGTATCACTCGCAGCACTGCCTGAAGCATGTCTGGCTATGTCGCTTTGGACTGTTTGGACTGTTAGTAATATGCAACAGATCCCACAACGATCCTATGAAATATTTTTTAATTAAATTATATTAACCTCTTCAGTTTAATTAGCATGTTAAAAATATAAAAGGAAAGCAGATGTGACCATCATGGATGTGTGCGCTGAATATTAATAACAAAAAGCATCCCCTCCCCCTTGGAGGATAAAGCAAAGTTGGTTCGGTCATTTTGCAAAATAAACCCTGAATGTGCTCGCCCTGTAACTGACAATGAACCTCTGCTTTGTGTGCACACACACATACAAAGCTGAAGCCAAAATGATTTGGGTAAAGCTTTGAAGATCCAGCCCCGTCCAGCTGGCTGACAATGCTACAGCCCGAGTACTCCCCAGCAGCTCTGCCCTCCACCTTTCTACCCATACACACTTCTAAGGAAAAATTAAATGAACATCCCAAAACTGACAGGCTACCCTTACACTAGCCAAGACTCAGGTGAAGGCTGACAAGATGAAATCCTGGGGCTCATTATTCTCACACTGATAGTGCCACGGGTCCGTGCGCTGCAATAGCACCACATGTCATCCCAGCCACACTCCACTATTTCTACCCACCAGCAGATGTTTTTCTTCTTTTAAAGAGACACCAGTTTCCAGAATTTCACCTGGTGTATCACCTCTGCCAGAAAATCACATCAAAAAACAGGACTACCTCACAACATTTGGTCATAAATAGAAATGCTGTCTTTCCTTTTCTCTCAATATCCCAGCTGATAACTATTTACAGTTAGCAACTGGGTGCATCGTGTATTTTATACTGCTCTTCTCTGTAACCTACTCTTCCCCTTGGTCTCACTTGTATTCATGCTGCCAGTCATCATTTTAATGCATTCATAAGAACTGATTTCCATCTTTCTCTTTATTCTGTCTGCATATTAACCCTACAGTGCCTCAAAACACACTGCTTTACTGGAACCAGCCTAAGGCGTCATTGTTTCAAGACAGCAAGAAGTGTGCGTTTCTACTCATCTTCCAAGGAAAAAAAAAGGGAAAAAAAAGAAAAAGAAGTCACATTCCTAGTTACTGAACTTAGCCTTAAAGCTTTTGCTCGTGCTTCCACACACCTGCCCACCCTCCACCTCCGACATAAACTACGATTTTTATTGACATATACTAATTACCTGAAAATAAGAATGATCTATTCCATTTCCACCAGCTGCCAGTTGTCAGCACTGGCTAGAAGTGGGTAGACTTGTTTAAAAGAACAAAACAAAGCAAAATAAAAAATATCTAAGCTCAAAAATAAAATAAATAGTAGTCATCATAAAAAACAAAACCCTAAAGAATGCCACCGGATCTCAGGTACTGTCGAGTGTGCTCAGAAAGGACTGAAGGCAGACAGATTTGAATGGACTGCTCAGTTTGTCACGGTAAAAAATACAGAGATTGAAAAGGTCTACCCACGCGGCAGAAAAAAAAAAAAAAAGAACCACCAAAAAAAACCCAACCCTGAATTAAAGAACAAAAATAAAATAAAGTCAGAAATGCAGCCTCAATGCATCGACTGTCTGCGCTTAAGAGATTTACAGGAGTAATTTAAATGATTCACCTGCTGCCAGTTTTCCTCCAAGGATGGCAAAGCTGAGAAGTAGCCGGTGTCGTGGACAAGCTGGAGTTCCTGGAATATACTATAACTAGCCAAGACATCCATGCTGCTGCTGAGCAAGACCCTTTCTTTCTGCTTTTGTGTGTGTTTGTTTGCTCGGGTGGGGGGTTGTTTTTGGTCATAAAAAAAAAAAGGAGGAGGAAAATCAACCAATGATAGATCCAGCGTCCCTTTGGCTTTGTTTTGTTTCAGTCACACTTTAAAAAAAGAGAGAGAGAGAAAGAGGATCAGCGCGGAGGGACGGCGAGGTTCGGGGGCCGGGCCGAGGAGGACGAGCGGCGCCGGCGCGCACCGAGCACCCCGCGGCCGCCGCACCGGGGCGGGGATTTCCCAACCCGCTCCGCTCCGGGG
Organism: Euphonia xanthogaster; assembly: GCA_034509185.1. NCBI lineage: Eukaryota > Metazoa > Chordata > Aves > Passeriformes > Fringillidae > Euphonia > Euphonia xanthogaster. The sequence goes on from JAYDZK010000274.1 coordinate 25,676,046, forward strand.
CCTCGGGATCGGGATGCGGATGGGCACGCCGCACTAGGGACGTGCGCCCCGGGAGCTCCGCCCGTGCCCGGTGCAGGCGAGGTTGCCCACCCCCTTCCTGGCGGCCGCTGGGTGCTCGCACGCCGCTCCCCACAGCACACACACACAGAGCCGCATTTCCCCGCGGCCGCCTCCCCGCAGCGCCGCCGCACCTGAGGGCGCGGGATCGCCCGGGCCGGGTGTCCCCGCGGCACGGCGGTGTCCCCCGCGGGAGAGGCCGGCGCCGCGCCGCCCGTGCTGCGGCGGGCGGGACTCCAGCGCGGGGTTTGCGGGGAGCTGGAGGGAGCGGTGGCGGCGGCCTGCGGGCGGGGAGGCGAGAGAGGCGGGGAACGAGGGAGGGAGCCGAGAGGCGCTTTGTTACGAGGAGCCGGCGGGGCCGCAGGGTGGGGTTGTCCCCGCCGCCGGCGCTGGTCCCCGCGGGCGCTGGGTGACAGCGGCCGGCCGCCCGCCGAGCCCCCCCCGCCG
>JAYDZK010000274.1:25676649-25692907 GCA_034509185.1 Euphonia xanthogaster
CCGGAGCCCCGGCGCCGGCGGCGATTGGCCGGGAGCGCTGCTCCCGCCCCTTCCCCGAGGCTCGCGAGGCGGCGCGCGGCGAGCTATTTTTAGGGCGCTATATAAGAGGGCGGCGAGGCGCGTGGTGGTGGCGGAGCGCGGTGCGCTGAGGGTGGCGCGGGGCGCTCGCGCTCCGGCCCGGCCTGGGGCTGCCCCGCAGGCGGTGCCTGCCGGACACCCCACATAGCCCCACCCCGCCCCGTCTTTCCCGCACCGTCTGCACCCCTGTGCATCTCCCCAGCCTCTAGTGCTCGAGTTCCTGGGGCTGAGGATGGCCGGAGCTGTGGCAGATGTCTGTGGAAAGATGTGTGGCTTATGAGGGTGTTGGAAGGAGTAGGAGCGGGAATGCGCCCGGAGCAGGAGCCGCCGGCCTCAGGGGCACGTGCCCGGTGCCTGTGTGGGCAGACCGCCGGAGCCCGGCCGCTGAGTGCTGACGCAGCCGGGCCGTCCCGAGGAATGCACGTGCACTTACTGAGGCATCTATCATGGCATTAAATCAGGCTCAGATGTGAGCTGAGTCCTCTCTGGATGCTAGCCTGAGTTGGCTAATGAGCTGTTTGACCTTAAATGGTTAGTGTGGCGCAGAGCTTCCCCAAAATCACTCTGGCACCGGGCACAGTTGCATTTCTGCTTTTGGAAGGATTGCAGAACTGAGGGCTCGTTTGAAAATGGTGGGGGTGGGGAGGGGCTTCCAGTAATAGAAGAAATATGTTCTCTTTGTTGCTCTCAAATTCAGAGGGCCCTATAGTGCCATCGGTTGCATTGCCAGGGTTGTATGTGGCCATCAGGCTGCAGGATGAAGGTCCCTCTGGTGTCCTTTGATGGTGGGTTGTCAGCGCCGTAAGTTGGACTGGATACCAGCGCAAGCAGGTGCTGCCAGGGATTGCTAAACTATCTCTTTGTGCAGCAGTTGCATCACACTTGCCTTGCCATGACTAAGATATCTCTTCTCACTCTTCCCTTTGCACCTGGATGAGCGTGCCGGGGCCAGGCCTCGGCTGGTATTAATTGCTGCAATGCCACTAGCACAGACACATCTCTTCCCAGGTGTCCCAGTCAGACTGATGTGAAAGCATGAGGCCGCAGAATTCATCAGTGCTGATTACTTCATGGTATGTTTTGTTTCTTGGCAATGAAGACAAATTGCCTTTTCCGAAAGTGGGTCCATGTCAACAATTTTGGAAACTGCATTTGAAGAAGGCTTGTCAGAATAAACCTCTACAGAAAGCCCAGATAGTGGCTGCACCAATCCCAAGTTCTTGTAGGTTCTGTGAAGACTGAGGCAGAGTAAGCATCTCTGTAGTCTGAGGAGTCAAAATGTAGAGGAAAAAGAGGAAATTAAGCTTCTGTGGTGAAGAACTGCAGTAATCAGGAAAGAACTGGACATAGGCAATTTTCTCAAATAAATGGTCTCACCACTACAAAAACACTCTGTGGTTGCATTGAAGAAACAGCAGGATGACTTGCAGGAGCTGACGCTCAGGTGCTGACCTGAGGCTGTGGGTCTGGATGGTCCAGGGGCAGCTCCCTTGAAGTTGAATGTCTCCTGTGAGCTGCTTGTGAAAACGATGCCATCCCCAGCCTTCACCTGGGGAGCCATAGGTTGTCTCAAACAAGACCATTCCTGGCATCTTTAGCTTAGCAGAGAAGCTGCGTGTGAGGCTGGACATGAATAATAAAGTACTCTTTCTCATAAGTATACCCATCAATGTGTAAATGTGTGTGTTAGTAGGAAGATGAGAGGGAAGGTTAGCGCAGCAAGCACTGCTGGAGAGGTCTTGCAGACCATCGTTACCCATTCCAAGCATGCCTCAATCTGGCAAAGCAGCACCTTCCCTGGGCACCTTGGGAAGGGAAAACTTTTAAAGACTGCAGAGGAGAGAACTTGACAAAGGTGGTCATCTGTGGAAAGAAGCAGCACTTGGGTGTCACAACACGCTCCTGTACTGAGAGGGTTACACAAGAAATACCTGTTTCAGAAAAAGCTGTCTGTAAGCATTTATCCTTAACAGCTTGTCAGAACAAGGCCGAATGCATATGCAGAGGCTTTTCTGACCTAGGCAGAGAAATAAAGGACAAAAGCAGTAAAGGTTTATGCTCTCAGCTACTTAAATATCTAAATGTCTTAAGCTTTTTTGTCTTTGAATTCGGTAATTCCCATAGCTGAAAAACATTTTGGTGCTTTATTTCTAACCTTGTTTAGCATAACTACAATTTTAATCTGTAGAAATGTTAGTGGTCTGATGTCCAAGCTCCCCTCTAGCTTGGCCTGTGCGAGCTATGGGTTGCTCATGCTTTGGTTTACTGCAAAGCTTGATGTACAGGCAGCCCAGGAGTCCTCTCTGCTTTATAGTCCCCTCTGCTTTCCACTGAGAAGCTCTCATTTGAATCAATTAAAACCTTTCTAGCTGTCTGTCTTATCCTGAACTTTCTGCTGAAGGCATGCCCTGTAGAAACTGCCAGCTTTCCACCCTCATGGAGGAGGTTGTTCTCCGTTGTGGAGCTCAGCTGCTCTACACCAGCAAAGAGCCCAGACTGCGCCCAGGCTGCACTGTAACTGGTGGCCAGATCTGATGAGCAGATGCTGCTCTGCTTCTCTGGCTGGCTTCAGGAGGAACTGTGTCTGAGGGCAGGATTTTGGCTGTGAGCCTTGAGGTGAAGAGCTGGGCTACAGATCTGGCCGCTTGCCTGGGTGGTTTCCAGGCAGACATTGCATTTTTATTGTCTCAGATACTCTGCTTTGGAGGTCAGTCGAGAAAGCAGAATGGGGTTGTCACTTGGCAGAAGCAGAAAAGCCTAGACAAAAAAAGAATGTGTGGTATGCTGGGTATAAAGCTGTTAGTCCAGCACCGGGGGTGGCATCTACCTGTGCTAACCCAGAGGTAACAGAGGGCGATTTCTGCCATTTTTCTGGTTTCCCAGGCTCTACTGACCTTTCTCCTGGCAGATTGCCACTTTCCCTGCTCTGGCCCACCACGCCACCCATCACGGAGAGCAACGCAATCAGATGTGGAGGAGGAGCCATATCTCCCCACTGCTACACAGCTGGGCTCAAGGGCATGGAGGACTACACAAAAATTCAGGCAAAGGGAGCAGCCTGGTCCTGCAGGGAGTAAGGACAAGCATTTCAGCCAGAGCACAGATTTGTCCCATAACAGGTAAAGAAAATAACTTGCACGAGGAGAAGACTTCATCGTTCCTGTGACTTGCTGAAATGTCAGGAAGATGCAGGGAAGTGATGTGGCTGTTTGTGCTATAGCACCAGTGCTCTTTGGCACCTGGAAAGGAGAAGTGGTTATATTTTTTACATTAAGGGGCAATGAGAGCAGTTAGTCCTAGTGAAAATAAAGAAAGAAAATATTTCTCTGCTCCCTCTGCTCTCCAGGAGAAAGAGGAAAGGTATCAACTGTTTTCTCTGAGAAGCTTGAATTTATCACAGTCCTCCAGGTCCTCCAGCAACGTTTTCTGTCCTCTCCAAGTAAGGAGTGCAGAATCACTTCCAGCACTTTGCTGGGTCTCTGCAAGGCACAGGTGTGCATAGAAGCACAATTTTGGTTGCTCTGATTGCTTTCCCATGTGATATTTGTGTCCCCGCTGCTCCAGAAGCAATGGCAAGGGATGCTTAGTCGGGACCCACCAGAGAAGGCTGATTTGCAGGTGGCTTTCAGATGTTGATTTTGGGTTTCTCTGCTTTGGCTTGGGCAGAGACAAGATGCCATAAAGCAATCAGGGAGGCCATCAATTCATTCTGTAAACATTTCACTGAATACACCTCCTTTGGTACCAATGATGTTTCAACAGCTACGCTGAATTACTCTGTACACAGCTCATGATGCAATTGTAAACCCTACGGCCTTCTGCATAGTCAACAGAAGTGCTAAAGCACTTTCTCTGCAAGGACAGATTGGCCCCAGTGCCCAGGCTACCAGTTCCTTCTACCATCACATTTGCATTTAGGCTGCCAGCTGCATCTCCTCCTCCATCTCAGACTGAGCTAATACAGCTTCACTGTGCTTAGAGCCTGTGACAGCTCTAAGAGGTGTTGTTTAGAGGTGTTGATTCTTCAGGCTGTGTCCCTCCTGGAGAGGAAGAGGTTGTACCTGCAGGTTGGTAGGGTTGAGGTTGCCACTGGTTGTAAAGCCTTGCAAAGATCAAAGAGGGGGAAAAGTACTGATAAATGCACCAGAGCATGCTTGGATTTGCAGTTCAGCCTCTCCAGAAGTGGATGCAGAGAGCTGCTACCGGGGAAGCCGAGGGTTTGTGGTGGTGGTTTATGGCCAGGTGGCTGTCAGAGGCCCAGTGGAAGAGCTCAAAGGTGACCCTGCTGGTCAGCATTGCCTCTTCCTGATACTGCAGTGTGTCTGTGCATCTGTATCCATGTCCACATCTGATGAGAAACAAAACCCAAACAAGCATGAAGCAGCAAAAAAGGAAACAACTTCCATTCCTACAGTGAAGCATGTCTCTGTAGGCCCCAGAAATCCCTGGTTCCTCCTCCAGCTGGATACCTCACTCCTTCCAAACCTCTCATCTCTTTCAGACCTCATGTTCCTGGAGAAAGGTCAGTGTTGTTGGCCCCATGCCTGCACAGCAACATGTCAGTGACACGGAGGGCTGTTCAGTATTTCCTTGTTCCTTCTGGCAGGTGCAGCCCAAGACACAGGGAACAGAGGTTGTTGCCTTCCTGTCTCCATGCTGGGGAGCAGCATGGCTGTAGCTTGCAGCCATCAGTGGCCCTTGACTCTGCCTGGACAGGACACACTGAAGCAGGGTGGTGGCATCTTGGTGCTGGGCATGAGTGGGTGTGGGTGCCTCCTGGTCTCCAGTGAGTCACAAGCTGCTCCCCAGATCTTCAGCAACAAAAGGGGACACGAGAGTATGACACAGCAGGTCCCTGTGCTTCCCCTCCTTCTGGAAAACATGCACCTTCTCTTTCAAATCAGTGCCCTGTGGACATTACAATGGGCTTAATTGCAGGGTAGCTAATGAGCACTCTCCAGGATTAGAGCTGGAATGCATCTAACCCAAAATCATAGCTTAGGGCACCCAAAAGTCTCAGTGGACTTTGCAAGCTGATCACTTGCCAAACGCAGAAGATGCTTGATGGGAAAACACGACATGCCATCCTGAAGCAGAAACACTATCCAGCTGGGTTCTCTGGGCTGAGGGGAAAAAACAAACAAACAAACAAAAACCACAACAAAAAACCACAACAACAACAACAACAACAACAAAAAGCCTGTTAAAGGGAAATTTAGAAATCATAGTTGAATGGGTCTCATCCAGATCTGTCATGGATTATTTTGACCCCCTGTCCTGAAAAGGCAATGGATATGCTCAGCATGTAACAGGACTGAGTTTGCACTGTGGGGAAGGAGTCTTCATCTGCTGTGGTTTGTTCACGTGCTCTAGGGCTTTTGTATTTCTTGTAATAATTTTTACCTTATGGCTGTGGCTGTTTGCATTAGGATCAGTCTCTGTTTCCCAGTTTTCAAATCCAGGACACAAAGCCATGCTGAAGAAGAGCACTGTGGTTGTGTATGTATGATGGTGGGGCAAAGCTTCCAGAGGCAGAGAGGTCCAACCCCGGTGGAACTAGTGGGAAATGCAATTTCCTTTGTGTCCCACCAAGAGCTCAGAACCCATCTGTATCTAACAGCTCTCTCTGCTGTATTTCAAGTCCTCCCTTCTGCCCTAAGTGATCTGTATGTTTCTGAACCTCTTGGCAAGGGCAGTTATCATTGCTATTCTGTTGGTGTTCAGCACTTGACATAAACAGTCTCTGATCATATTAGTAAGCTCTCAGGTGCTTCTACAGTACAAATAATAAATAATAATGAGCTGCAAAGAAGCCCTCTGAGTCTCAAGTTCAGGCTGGACTCCTACAACTTCCATGTGAGATGTCCACTCTGCAGCCCTTCTGGGCTGCTGTTGCCGTGCAGTGGTGCTGCTGGAGAGCAGCCTGGGCTGGGGGTCTGAGCAGCCTTGGGAGATGCTGTGCAGCTGTCAGCAGACACACTTGTGTGCTGCATCTCTGAGTGGTGTCCTTTTAGTGAAGGGGTCACATCACACTTTGGTAGTTTGTAGGAAGTCTTGCCATATTATATGAGAATATGGGCATGGTTCAGTAGATGGTAACTGGGGACTGGCTTGTGTTATTACACATATTACTCTGGGCAGATGTTGGCTTCAGCAGCAAGAGCCCTGTTAAAAAGAGCTGAAATCGCAGCAGAGGTAGCATACACAGCAAGAGGAGGCCTGCTGTGCACAGCTCTCCTGTGGCACTGCAGAAAACACCCACAGCACCTGGGGCCTGTGGGAAGAAGAAGGTTCTCTGGAAACAAGCTTAGAGCAGCATCACTGGGGGTTTCTCCCTAGACTTTTTGCAGAGGAAGGAGATGCAATGCATTAAGAGCACAGCCTGTCTTTGGCTGGAAGCTGCAAGACTCACAGTTCTGTTTCCACATCCTCTTGGGGTTTCCCTTGAGTCCTGTTCCTGCTGCTGAAGGTGTGGCTCTCACAGTTAAGTGCGGATGTGTGCATTAATGAGGAAATGTTGGCATGCAGGGAGGCAAGCCCACGCTGCTCGCCTGCTGGCCAGCTTGTCATGCTCCCCCACAGAGGTGCATGAAGAGTCAAGTACCGGGCTTGGCACAGCAGGGGCCAGGATTCACACAAAGCTACTGCAGTCAAACTCTGCTCTGCTTTATGAGTTGGGCTGGCTCTGCTTTATGGGTTGGGCTTTGCTGGTTCTTCTGGCATGCCACAGGAGCATCAGCTGGCTATGACAGCATTTCCCCCTCTAAAGAGCATCTCACTGGGGACTCCTGTTATGAAAAAAGATGGAAACATCTTTTCCCTTGGGCAGCCTCTTCCTATCCCAACAGCAGCTGCATCTTCAGGGCTTCTCCCTCTCTGCACTCCCATCCTGCTTGAAGAGGGACCTTTGAACAAGGCTTTGCAACACATAACCTGAAAAATTTCCTCACAAATGAACTCTCCTGGGGGCTCAGTCCTTGTCTGCTGGGCAACTGTGAACTGCTGAAAGGAAAACAAATATTGTTCAAGAGGGAGAGTCAGTCTTTGGGCTTCTCTCCCACTACAATCTTTGTTTCTTGGCTTTGATTTCCCTTGAGGGTCTACATGGCTCTGTCTATAGCATGAGCAGCACTTAGCAGATCATCTCGTACTGATTCAGCCTGTGGAATACTGCATTGCTGTGTGAGACAGATACCTGTCTGCAGGAAAAAAGGCAGTAACTCCAAGAGCACTCCATTATTCCTGGGGCATTGGTTGCAGAACACAAGAGTTCACAGGTTAAACACGAGCGAGACAAAGCTTAGTCCAAAGTGACAAATTGTCAGAACCCAGGAAGAACCCATAAAGCTCGGTTGGCCTGTCCTTTCTTCAGGGACAGTGCCCAGCAGGGGGCCAGCAGTTTGTCATCCCTGCCCTTTGTACCCATAGCAATTCCTGCTGACAGTGTGTAACTGTTACTACTGGTAAAGCCACAGGGAATGTTATGAGATTATTTTATAAGGAATGGAGGAAATCGTTTTATAAAGTGGAAGTTGCCTGCAGAAGCTGAGCTGAGAACTTGTTCTGAGGAAAGAAATTAAGAGGTTATACAGGTGATAAAGTGTTAGCCAAGAAAACCTGAGTCTTGTTCTGCAACACTCTGCCTTGAGAGCTGGCTTGTGGGTGCCCAAGCGTAGAGATGCTGGGTCTCCTCATTCCCACCAGAGCTTTGCCAAGCAGAAGACAGGTGCCTTTCATGCCAGATGGATCCCTGCTGATTTCCAAAACCAGGAGTTGAGAGACAGGGATACAGAGCTTTGGAGGAGCAAAGGGTGAGGGAGACATGTCTCTCCAGAAACTCTTACAGATTCTTGGAAGCAGGTGAGCCGGCTCAGTGGCTGCCCCAGCCTCTGACATCACTTTTTCTCTGTGGTAACACACAAAGACATCACTGAGTTTTTGACAGGGGTGTCTCAAGGGCTTTTGTGGCCTGGGTGGGTGACATAGGAAGCTGCCATGCCCTTGCTGTCAGTACCACTCTGGTGGCAAATGACCCCGCTCCTCTTCGGGTAAGAAGGAAAAGCACTGGCTGCAAACTTTCCACTCTTTGGTTCCTCCACCCTCCAGTTCACCAGGGGCCACCCAGGGAGACCAGCTGTGGGGGCTGAACCTCTGCCCTCTTGCATTTTTCAAGAATGTAGTTCTGCTGCAGGGAGTGGCCTGAGAAACCATGACAAATCCCTTTCTGGGCAGAGTCACTACAGCATGCATATATATATTTTAAAATCATTTTTATTAACCTGTCTGCTGAATCTGCCCAAATTCAGGACTGGTTTTCATTAGGTTGCCATGATGAAGGTTAGCAGAGTACTCCTGAAAAAACTTTCACCCAGCACTTGTGGTGTTAAGTGTGATTTTATAAGCCAGCAGGATTGCTCATGCCTTGCCAAAACTGGGGATGCTCAGCCCTTTTCCTTAAGAAGGGCAACTGCTGCAGGAGCTCGGTCTGGGTCCGTTTGAAGTCAATGGCAAATTTCCCATTGGCTTAAGTAGGAACATGTGTTTCAAGAAATTAATAATGTGAAACTTGAAAAGCAAGGGGTGGCATGATCAGGACACGGCCTGGTTTGACCTGGAGACTCAACTTGTGTTTTGCTGCTACGTCTGCCTCCATCTCTCAGCCGTACATTAGGCTGTATAAGTTTGATTTGTGTCAAAGAGAGCTACATACTATTATTAGTAATCTATATTATTAGCATTAATGGGATTAGGACTGATTAATTAGGGAGGTTTCTTTGTTTTCCACTGGAAATTTCCACTTTAAACTGGACTTGGACAGAGTGTGTGTCAGGGCTTATGGCCTCTATTTGTCATGCATGTTTTGTTCCTGCTTTAGATGAGCTGGTAGAAAAGTCTAGGAGTACAAATAAAGGAGGTCTTTGGAAAGAAATCCCTTAACAGAGGCTTGTTGAAGCAGCTGCTATTTTCTTCTTCAGAGCAGAGTAAACAGTTAATAAAATGATGTTGCTGTTGCTGTGATGAGTTGATCCTTAGGGCTGACACGGTGCTTGTCCCCAGGCTCAGCTCTTGCTGGCTGCAGGAAAGTGGCCGAAGATTTCCTGAGCCCCCAGAGGAGCTGGCACTGTGGGAGGGTTTCAGTGCAACTGTGATCCCCAGCCCAGCCCACATGGTCACCCCGTGTGTCTTTGCAGGAGCCGGGCAGACCTTGGCTGCTGCAGCACAGGGAGGCAGTGCTGGGAGCTCTAGCCTTTCTTAGGAAAAGCCACTGGTCAGGGATTTCTAAAACAGCACAGTCTGTAGTGTGGGGCTGTGGCTGTGCAGGGTGTGGGGCAGCTCAGCCGTGCTTTGCAGAGCAGGGCTGCAGAAGGGACATGCCCATGGCTGGCAGCTACAGCTGCCCGGTCTCAGAAGGACACTGGCCACCACGGCTCCAGCTGCACGGGAAGCCCTGCAAGGCAAGATCCCCCCTGTGCAACAGGCACCAGCACAGTCCCCGCCGGCCAGGGCATCCTGGGGAGGCCAGGGGCTCCATCCTGGGGAGGCCAGGGGCTCCTCTCCCCTTGGGACCCATGGCCAGTGGCCGTGTCCTCCCCACTAGACCAGCAGGGAGGCTGGACAGGCATTGCCACTTGTCTTGCCTTTCATTGCAGGACAAATGCTTATTGAAATAATTGCCTCTAACAGCTTGGGAGAGGCCATTAGGGTCTGCCCGGGCAGTGATCTACAGATAATGACTCCCTCTGAGATTTTCTCACTCCTGCAGTCCTCATACCAGGTGCATTAAAGCTGACCTACAAAGAAAAATGTTTTTCTCTTTGTCTCTCGCCTTTGTCTTTTTTTATTATTTCTTAAAATTCCTGGTAGAGTTTTATGAAATACTGCTGTTATTGGTGCATTGCTCATTGCTTCTTAGGGTTGCATCAAAGGGTGAGCCTTGCTTTTTACAGAATGGGAGACAAACTTGCTGATATTTTACCTTAGAAACAGGGGGACTGTTGAGGTGAGCCTCCACTGAGCAGAAGAACTGTGTGGGTCTCAGGCAGGGGATGCAGACCCTTAATTGGAGGGACACAGGTGCCAGGTGTGATCAGAGATACCTGTTCTCCTGAGCCCTTCACCCGCAGTGGCTGAGAAGGTTCCCAGCTGGAGGGAATTTTCATCTGAAGAACACACAGGGTTTTTTCTAATTGAAGCATTTTATGAGACTGTGCCAATCTGGACATAATTTTCCACAGGAAAGTCAAAGTGAAGTATTTGGGTTTCTCTCTTGTTTTGATAATGGTGAAATGTCTTGTTTTGATTTCCATGATGAAAAAAAATTTTTACTCCCACCTTCTCATTTTACTTCATTTTTGCTAACTATAAACATACTGTTCAAAACAGTTAGTGATTTATCTCTTTTTCTAGATATTATTTAATATCATATCTCTTCTTTTATATGTGCTGTCATGTTTTGACATCTAAGCCAAGTGTCTTTTTATTTTAGTCAAATGAAACAAAATTAAGTTTAAATGCCAAGGCAAAACAATTCAATGTTTATTGAAACTAAATATTTTCTTCATTTTGGGGGAAGTTTGGGGGTTTTGTTTGGTTGTTGTTGTTGGGGTTTTTTGGGGGGGGGGTGTTTGGTTAGTTTTTTGGTTTTGTTTTTTGTTAATTTGAGGGGGGGGTGTTTTGGTTTGGGGTTTTTTTTAAGTTTTCCACTTCATGATGGGAAGCTATATTCTAGGTGTGAGGCTGTGGAAATCGCCTGTTTTCAGTCAGTGTGCTCTTGGGCACTCAAATCAGAGCTGGCAATTAAAAAGCAAGAAAGCAGGTTAAAAAGAGTATGAGAAAAAATAATTTCCCTTTTCAGTTAATGAGGCTTCACGTGGAAGAAGAAAGAGGGGATGAAAGGCTTTGGTGTGACCTGTTGTGTAGTAGTGTCAGTGCTAAGGAAATGACTGTAGGATGTCCATGCCTGCCATCACCATCTGAGCAGCTCCCAGGCTGGAGCTTATGAAGTTGTGCCCAGAAGGAATGGAGAAGGTGGCACAGATTCCTGAGGTAGAGGGCAGTGCCTCTGGCTGGCACAGACATCCAGCTTTGGGTGCTGGGCTTTCTGTTATCAGTGTTGTAACTTGTATGATGCTTTCACATTGGGCTGTGGTAATGGCATGTATACATCACACTTTGGAGATGCTTTTTATTGACTTAATGTGAATATTATTGTCATCGTTTATTACGGGGAAGTATCTCGTAGTAATTGAAATACAATATGGTGCCATTAATCACTCTGAGCATGAAATGCTAACTTTAAACTGTTGATAGTATATTAAATGCTCCTCTAACCATAAAACAATTTGACTTGCAGTCAGATAGTTTACAAATGGCCAATGTGTAGGATTCATGGTGATTGACATTTATATGGCAGTGTTCATGTGCTGGAGTTCCTGAACAAAGTACTTTCTTTGGGATTTCTTTGAAGGTGTTGGGACTTGCTGCTTTCCTATGCAGAGATGTAAAGGGATGCAAACTGCAGGCATAACCATTGTGTTTTACAGCATGTCCACTGCAAACCTGAGAGATGTGTGACAGTCTGGATTGCCCAGTGGGCAGAGTGCTGTAAACACTGTCCACTGCAAACCTGAGAGATGTGTGACAGTCTGGATTGCCCAGTGGGCAGATTGCTGGCCTTTCCTCAAGTGTCCTGGTGAAGGAAAGCGGTAAAGAAGGGACAGAAACTCAAATAGTGAGGTTTTAGGCAGGGTCTGCTGAAATGAAACCCATTGGCTTTCGTGGGATGCTTTTCTAAATTCTCTCTCCTGTATTAACTAGAAAGGAAATAAATGCTTTTGAAAATAATTTTCAATTAAAACTTAACCTACCTACCAAGAAGGAAAAAATAATTTAAAGTGGTACCATTGCAAAACAATAACAGTGCCATGCACAGTGCCTTGGTCACATGTGATAATTCACCCCAGGCCATGTCCATGGCTGCTGCCTGTGGCACAAGCCCCGTGTGTGCCCGCTGGCACTGAGCACCCGTGGGGAGGGCCAGGGGCTGTGTGCACCAGCAGGCACGGCACAGCCCAGCCAGGAGCAGGGCGGGATGGACAGAATGCAGTGTTGGAGAAAGCTCAGACATTTGCTGCTGCTGCAGCTGTGAGAAGCACTGCTATTAAACCACTTACAGGAGCCCCACTTTTTACTGCCTGGTTTAAAGGAGATACTTCAATGGCATTCACAAGAGGGGAGAAGATGTGTAAGGTCATTTCACAGGGCACATGTTTAAAGATTTTCCAAGAAGAGCAGAGTAAGGTTTTTCTTCTGGGGACGGAGGGGCTTTTTTTTTTTTAGCCAGAGCTTTTATTGTCAATATGTATTTTTAATAGAAGGGAAGTGATAGAAGCAGTAGCAGGTGACAGAGCCCACTGCTGTTCAGCTGCTGACATTTATAAAACAATGCCAACATCTCTTCAAAACAGACGCTTGCTTTCCACTGCTGTATTGATGTACACATTTATTTTATAGCCAACAGCAGCAAGATGAAAATGATAATGCATGAAGAAATCCCAGAGGCACAGCCCAGTGGTTTTGCGAGGCAGCCTCTTTGCCTTTGGCACGGCCTGGATGCTAACGGTCCGGGGTGAGTCAGTACAAAGCAGCACGGGCTGCTCTCTCAAATGCACTGAATGCTCACTCTTTTTTCCTGTTTCTGGTGGCACCACCTGTGTATATCTTCATCATCCTGATGCATTTACATTTATTTCTTAATTATGTACAAACAAACCTGGGCAGTTGGATGGCAGGTGTTGACTGGAGAGCGCTGATCAACTGGGAGGTTGTGTAACGTGGTGGCCACCAGAGAGGGGAAAAAAAAGTGTACTGCAGGCTATAAAAGAGGAGAGGGAGACTTCCAAGTAGCATAGTGGAGCAGAATTAATTCAGTGTGTGGCATCAGTATAGACTGGGGGACACGTGGATGGTGGTGCCAGTCTGCAGGTGACCAGCTCAGGCCCCAGTGTTTGCTGGGGGAGCGCTGGGTGCCGTGGGGCTCACACTGAGAGCCCCGTGCCTAAAGGGCTTCCCCTCTCTGGCACTGAGGTGCCTCCTGCTGAGGAGGAGGAGGAGGAAGACTGGTCACACCAGCTTAGAGCCCAGCCTTGCAAATCAGCTCTTGATCAAGCTTTTTTGGTCATGTAAGAATAGTCCTCATGGCAGCAGGCTGACCTTCAATCCAGGAGGAAAGCTTATCACGTCTTGTAGGATGATCCTTACCGCAAGGAAATCAATACAGCAATAAGCTTTTATTTCTGGATGAAAAATTAAAATAAAGAATACGCCATATCTATTGATTCTTTGAATTTACATATTTGGATATATTTATGTTTGATGTCTGCCTTCTGTGTGCAGCTGTTTGCCAAATGTGACAGGATTTGTTTTTTAAACCTGGGGGTGAGTTCTGCCCTGTGCATTTAAAATAAGATTTCTCTAAATTATTGAATATGTCAATAAATAAAGCAGAGGAAGCAGGCAAGGAAAAACCCAGAGGTCCTTGGTGAAAGGAAGTTGTAGATGCTGGTAATAGGCTCTTACAGCAGTAAAAGAGAAATAAAAAGGGCAACTAAAAAAAAATATTGAAGGGACAAAGAGTAGAACTGGGTATCTCTGCTCTGATTTTCTCTGGGTTGGATGGTGTTTATTGACTTGGCCGTGAACTGCATTTTTTGCTTTCCTGTGAATTTAATTCTGCCTCATAGTTGAAGGTGAAGGATAAGAGAAACATTTAAATAAATGCTTTGGCAAAGGGAGGAGAGAAGTCTGAGATGTGTGGGTGTCGCAGATGTCCGCAGGAGGGGGCAGACAGGCACCAGGATGAGGGAGCCCTGGAGGAGCTGCCAGTGCCCAGGCTCAAGGAAGGGCAGTGCTGGGGAATCCCAAGGGACTGGCAGGGAGGAAGGGGGCACCAGTGTGGCCAGTGGCAGGGCTGGGGGCTGCCTGTGAGTGCCTCGGCCCTGACCCCACTGCCCCGCCAGCTCTTGGGGGAGCTGATGAATAAAACATCGCATTTTACAGAACATGTGTCATCCCAGCCCCAACATTTTAAAGTCTCTTACTCTCCTCTCAAGAGATATTGCAAGAGCAGCCATTTAAATGAGCGTTACATTATTTACAAGTTTCACTATTATTAAATTAATGTTACATTCATCAGGGCTTTTGTTTTGTTTTGTTTTCGAGGCAGAGCTGTAATTTGAGCAACATATTCATCAAGTCTGAAATGGTGGCTCCAATTATTTTAACATTCATTTGCCCATTCAGCTTCCTTTGCATCTGCTGGTTTCCTCCCCGTGACAGTATGTCGGAGCTGGGACACATTTGTGCTGCTCAGCTGCGAAGCTGCCACGAGGGATGTGGTGGAACACAGCCCAGCACAGTCAAGGCCAGTGGGGTTCCTCTGCAGGAGCACTCGGATGCTGGTTGCAAAGGCAGCACGTGCCCACGTGTGGATCTCCTTTCTCCACCGGCAAACCCTTCCTGGTGTCAGACACGTGGAGATGGAGCTATCAGCTTCCCAAGGGTAGCAAAAAAAGGCTCCATCGATTTGCTGGCACAGGAGCCTCAGTACAGCAGTCGTGTGCCTGTGTTGTAGCAGTGCTTGTCAAAGTGAGTGTGGGCTAATTGGTCCAAATCTGAAAGGATGCTCCTGAGTGCTGGGTAAGCAACCATAAGAAAGCATCAGCCATTCAGCAAGTGCTGAAAATAAGCCAGAATAGCTAAAAAAAAAATGTTTGATTATTTATTTTAATGCTGGAAGTGTAAGCTTTCCTGTCGTGATCGTAAAATCTGATCATTTATTAATGCTCCTTGCTTTGAGGCTACATCATGTACCATCCCCAGCCTTCTGCCATTCCTGGCCTCTTCAGCCTGTCCCACAGCTGTGCCCTGCCATCTACCCACGCTGCTGCCCACCCTCAGCAGGTGCCAGGATCCCCCTCTTCCCAGCCACAGGCTCTTATAAGGCAGCGGTGGGGACAGAGTGGACTTTTAGAAACCAAAAATCAATAACCACGATCTGTTTTCCCTTTGTCTGCTTTCTCAGCCTGGGAGATTCACTTGAGCTTTTCCCTGCAACCACAAGAGCTAATGATATGCTTTAGGTTTTGTATTTTATTTTTTTTTTCTTTCCCAGATGAGACAGGAAGATCTCATCTGATTATTTACCCACAAAAGCTACGGTCTCTGGGGTAGGCACAACCCAAACATCGTGGGCTCCCCATAACACCATGCAAGGAGATGGCCCTGATGTGCAAGCACCCTTGCAGGGCCACACTGATGTCCGTGGGATGAGCCCTGGCAGCTGTCCCAGACCCTGATTTTGTGCCTCCCCTGGCACATCCCCTGGGATCTCTCCGGTGCTGTGACCATGCAGGAGTTGTGGGGCCACATCTCTCAGGGACCAGCTGGAGCATCAGTAGGATGCATGGCTGGGGGGGCAGTGTGGGAGACAGGATAGCAGCATTCGGAAAAATAATGAAACGTGGCCCCAGAAAGACCCTCAGCGACAGCTCCTCGGATGTGCCCGCGCGCTGTTCATTAATCTGTGATAATTAGACTTATTTGCAGAGGTTAACAGCAGTGGCACATGGTAATTACCACTCCTTCCCTGCCGAACAACTCAGAAAGCTTCTCAGATGCCACAGGTCCGGCTCCAGGTAGTTTTGGTGCTGATGAGACCCAGTGCTGGGAGGTCAGGGACAGCCTCCCAGGGGGACATGTCCCCAGGACCTCTCATTTGTCCCAGACCTGCTTCAGGAACAAGCTGCAGGAGGGGTGGGAAGAAAACAAATTGTTACCCATCTGTTCTTTGCCCCTCTCTCCTCCTCCCCTGCCCTAATGGCCAGCTGGGGGCTGTAATTTCCCCAGAGCAGAGGCGATATTGCCCCTGCACCCGCAAGGCTGCTGTGGGCAAGTATTTTGGCAGGGTGAGTACAAAGGGACCAATGTACCCCCCCCCCAGTTTTGCAGGGCCCTGGATATATGGCTAGTATACTATAGAGCTACTGAGCACTGCAGTGGCTCCTCATGGACAGTATTAGCAGAGCTGTGCTCAGCTTGAGCAGGGTAGGGGTTAGGGAAGATGGAGCAGAAGGGTGGATTTTGGACAAGACTTCCCTTTCATCTCTTCTCCCCCTCTCTA
>JAYDZK010000274.1:25692957-25724518 GCA_034509185.1 Euphonia xanthogaster
GGTAGGCCAGGCAGGGAGAAGCCCCGTTGCGTGTCCTATATTAGTAACTCACGTGGGAGTAGCCAGATTGGAAGGAGATTGAAAGGGAAAATCGTAGGTGTACATCGGAAGATAAGTGGGCTAAGCCTTTTCCCGGCCCCGCGTGCCTGGCTCCGGCACAGAAGTGATGTCACCCTTGTCAGTGGCCACCCGGCCACCCCACATGAGCCACCCGCGGCTCCAGCCCGCCCCTGACCCTGAGCCCTGAGCCCTGAGCCCTGAGTCCTGAGCCATGAGCCCTGAGCCCTGAGCCCTGAGCCGTGAGCCCTGAGCCCTGAGCCCTGAGCCCTGAGCCCTGAGCCGTGAGCCATGAGCCCTGAGCCGTGAGCCCTGACCTGTGAGCCCTGAGCCCTGAGCTGTGAGCCCTGAGCCCTGAGCCCTGAGCCCTGAGCTGTGAGCCCTGAGCCCTGAGCCGTGAGCCGTGAGTCCTGAGCCCTGAGCCCTGAGCCCTGAGCCGTGATCCGTGAGCCCTGAGCCGGCTGCGAGCGCGGCAGCGCGGGCTCTCTGAGCGGCGTTAAAGCGACCAGCCAGCAGCGAGGGGGAGCGACGCTGGGTTTAGCCCCCCGAAGCTGCACAGGCAGCTGCAGGAAGGGGGGCAGCCTGTGGCAGGGGTTTCTGTAGGCGCTGACTGCATCCGAGATTCTTGAGCTGCCTGCTGCTTCCACCCCACCTCAGGCAGAAGGGTCCTGCCTGCCAAAATACAACGACTGTGTCTGCGCTGAGTTGCTTTGGAGATCACAAGGCCTGGTTCTTCTCTGCCTTACGTGGGGTTTATCACAGGTAACTCCTGTTCTCAGGAAGTTGCTGTGTGCTAACACCGTCCCATCTGTCTCGGTGATAAGAAATCCTCTCTGCTGCCCTGACCAGCACAGCCCAGTCCCAGCCCAGAGCTGTGTACTGGGGTCCCCAAATGCTCAGAGGACCTTTGGAGTGGGCATCACACAGACACGCGTGGTGACTGCAGCACACCCGTCAGAGAGTGTGTTAAACAAAGGAGCACACCTTCCAAAGCAGCAGGCAGCAGTGTGGTGGGTGATTTGCTGACCCACTAATGGGGCACATTTCAGTATTGGGGGCCCCACGCAGTGATTTCTGTTCTCCTGTCAGTGACCAGCGGCAGACCCTTCCCTCGAGGAGTGGCACACCAGCTGCAGAGTGCTGTCCTGCCACTCCTTCCGAGGGAAGCAGTAGGTATCTGCAATCAGCACCTTCTCTCCGGGCTCAGGAGTTTGCTTCAGCTACCAGTCAGGCACGAGCAGCACGGAGGTGTTCACGTTTGCTGGAGGCAGGCAGCAGCGGGGCAGCGTGCAGTGCCACGCTGCGGGAGCGGGAGCGGGAGCGGGAGTGGGAGCGGGAGCGGGAGCGGGAGCGGGAGCGGGAGCGGGAGCGGGAGCGGCGGGGCTCCCTGCCTGCCCCGCCCGCTGGCAGCACTGGCACCTCTCAATTCCCACGCCAATGGCAACTGAGGTGACAAGTCCGGTCCTTGGCTCTGTCAAACCTACTTTCCTGACCTACTTTTCTCCGCTCCGCAGTGGTGGAGCGATGCCCAGTGTGTGCCTTGTGCTGCTGGCACTGTTGCGTGCAGGACAGCTCTGCTCCTGCCCACTGAGAGGGCATCTCAGCACCAAAAGTTTCCAGGAAAAAAAAACAAAAAACAAAAAACAAAAACAAAAAAAACCAAACCAAAACAAAACAAAAAACAAACATGGAAATGCAAAAAGCAAGGGGAATAAAGAACTTCTCGTGCTGACACCCTGCAGCCAGCAGTGCCCATCTCACCCTGTGAGATCCCCCAGCCCTGCTGTTAAGGGCAAAACACAGCCAGGCGTGGGCCATGCTGAGGGGACTGAAGGATGGCAGGCCCAGAAAGGGCTGTCCTTTGTTCCTGTCACTGCATTCACTGCCACTGCTTTCACCTTCAGGGTAAAAGCCAGGCAAAGATGCTGTCACCAGTACCAAGGGCTTTTTCCTTCCAGTTTTTTTTTTCCTGCCAGGGTTTTTTTTCCTTCCAGGGTTTTTTCCTTCTGGGCCAAAACCACGTTTAGCTAGGTGGTTCAGTGAGCCGTGCCTTCACCAAAGTCAGTCATTTTATGTATGCCTGCCTTTCCTTGGTGATGGTGGGGAACAGAAGAGGCAGTGGCTGGCAAGCTCTGCGCCTTGGAAAGGGAAAACAATGGCGAGAGGAAACACTTCTGCTGCCAACCTCTACCTTCAGAAAAAAATATTTCTTTGTGCCAGGGAAAAATCACGTGGGGAAAAATGTCTTTGCTCACAACTCCGGGGCTGGTTTTACTGGTGTGTGGTCCTGCACTCTCCCTCTCTTCAGACTCCTTTTGCCAGCTTGCTCTTGCATTTCCTCCCAGCCATTCCTCACAGCTTTCCTGTCTGCCTGCTCTTCTTGCCCCAGGACATCTTCACAGTCACAGCCAAGCACCTTTGTTGCACCAGCTCCTACTGGATCTCTCAGGCAGCATGGGTTTTCCTTGTGTGGCTGTGCTGTGCATATTTTGCTCATTGTTTCAGCTCTTTGGGGTATCAGATGAGTTCATCAGCTTCTTTATCCCAAGTGACAGGACACAGGAACCTCCACAGATCTAACACACAGTTTTGCTTGTACACAAGCCTTACAGTTCACAGGATGTGCCACTGTATCCAGAAATTAAAAGCAAAAATTCTTTCTGAATTAGACAGAAACTTGAAAACTAGCTAGACTTCTCCCAGCTGGAAGAACGTTGTGAGTGAGTTTGGGAAGCTCTCAAATCCTGGCTCTGGGCAGAACCACAAGGAGTGCAGTCATGTCCTTGTGACAGTTTTTTTTCTTTTTCTTTTTTTTTTGGTTCAGTGACAGTTCATTGAGCAGGAGACTAAACATTTCAGGATTTGTAAGTGCATTTCTAACTAGATGCAAAAATGAGTGCTTGCATCTGAAGGAAGAGCGTAGCTAGGCACATGTGCAGTAATGGGAATAAGCTTTTGGTCAGGAGGACAGTTCTCTCCCAGCTTGCTGGCAGTGCTCGTGGTTTCTGTGATCCAGGATCTCCTCTTCCCACGTGTCTCAGCAAACACCGATGCAGATCCCAGCACGCGCAGCCCAAATTCAAGACCAAAGTGCTGTGCTAGTGCTGGCTGCCAGGAAGGGTCACTTTGTGCTGACATTTTATTTATTTTATCCCCCCAGCCTGGGGGTCTCCATTCAGATGCTGGCCTCTGTGGCAGGGCTGTGTCCACGGGCTCTCAGGGGCTGTGTGGGTAGTGCAGCTCTGCTGCTGGTGCTGCAAAGCTCTGCTGCTGCACGGCACCTGCCACTGCTGTATTCTAATGGTCATTTGCACGGCGCTGTGGGACAGCCTAACACCTTATAGCAGCAAGCAGGTTTGCAGAAGGACTCTGGAAATTATGCCAAATACAAACACAGTTTGAGGGTTAACTGGAGACCTTCCTTGAAGCCACACTTCACCCCCCTCCTGGAACCTATCTGTGCATCCATCTGGGTGTGCTCAGCAGGCACAGAGGGCAATCTTGTTTCTGGAAATGCTACTGGTAGCCTCAGTTTTCTGAAGTCTGAACCCATAACAGGATATTGGCTTTTGGTTTTTTTTTCTTCCACCTTTTGTTTCCTTTCTTGGTTTTTTTCCAGAGCTGAGTGGACCATGAGAGCAATAATATCTACACCAGCACAACAAAGGAAATGTCTAGTGGTGTGCATACTGACAACACAAACCCATCTTCTGAGCCACAGTTCTAAAAAATTATTTTCTGTAAAAAGATAAAAATAATGCTATAAAAACACTGCTCCTTGATGAGACCCACAGAATGAAAATTAGCCTGGTGATTCAATTTTTATTTTGTTAAAAAGGTTTCCCGTTTTCTAACCAGCTATTGCAAAAGGATTTGCCATTAGTAACAGAAGAGGCTTCACATCTGGTCAGGGTTTCACCATCAGACAAAGGGGAGGACTTTAGTGAGGCATTAAATGTAGATAATGGATTATCAACAGGGAGAACAGACCTTGGGAGGGCGGGTGTGGGGAGGGACGAGGCGACGATGAGGCATCAAGGGGCACAAAGGCAGCAAAGTCAGACATCTGGGAGGGTTGAAAATAGCTCTGGGGGGCTGCTGCTCCCTCCTGTGCTGATCCCCTGATGCCTTCCAGACATGGCAGTCAAGAGGGGAAATCAAATATTAACTGGTTCCTGCTCCCAACCTGCATGAGGAAAAAGATGAGTGAAGCAGGAGGGAGACTGGTGGAGCCAGAAGAACAGTAGGAAGCCATGCAGAAGCCAAACACTAAATTATTAGTGAGCATGAGTAGCAAAGCTTTCAAAGGCAGCTTTGACAGAGACACTAACAAAATCCCCAGGGTAAACAAGAGCCTTTGTTAAAATTAGTGTAAGACCTATGTAGCAGCTTTGGTGGATTCAAAGAGCAGCCCTGGGATGGAAGAAGGTGAGCAGGCAGAAGCCACGAGAAAACAGAGTGCCTGGAAACAGCAGCAGGGAGACCTAGTGGAGCTGAACAAATCCGGGGAGGAGGAAGATTTGCAGTTGATTACACTCCATCCTGCCCAGCAGCCCTAGCCTGGAGCAGGACCCCGGGCACGTGGCAGGCCCAGAGCCAGAGGCAGCAGCCTGGGCAGCAGGTGCTGGGAGGCCGTGCCCAGAGGAGCTCCACCATTGGCAAGCACCAGTTCATCCAGAGCACCTGGAGCACTGGGGTTGGAGCATCAGCAAAGGCTCTGTGTGTCTGTCCTGGACATGTGGAGCCTGAAGCCTGGCTCTGTCTGGGATGAATCCTGGCAGGTGTCCCATGGCACCCCTGCCTTCCCCTGCCTTTGTGCCATGTAAGTCAGGACCCAAACTGGACACCCACTGTCCCTCTGGCAGCCTGGGGAAAGGGGCTGGTGGCTTGGCAGCCCTGGGAGCCTCAGGGTGTGGAGAGCCCAGAGAGGGCCCCGTGTAGACCAAAAATGGGAGAGCAGGAGCCAGAGCCAGGAGCCCCGGGGCGTAGGAAGGGCAAGCTGGGGAGGAGATGCCACGGGCAACAGATTGCTTTCCTTTCTGTCTGCAGACCTTCTCCTTGTCTCTGACACTGTAATAAGGACTCAGACTGGGAGGGAGCCACTTAGGTACCCAACAGGAAGGGCAGACCCTCTGGAACAGCCTGGACTGCTGGTTATTTGGCATTTGCAGTATTGCCTTAGAGACATCTTTGGGATCGTGGCACCTTGCAATCTGTCTCTCCACTGTCTCCCACAGTGTGAAGGCCAAGCAGCTTTTCAGTCCCCCAGCTGTCAGCAGAGTTTGGTGGCAGTAACCTTGTCCCCTCAGGAAACCCTGCTGGAAAGGAAAACATGGAGGGTTGATGGGCGATGCTTGAGGAACTGGGCGGAGGAGGCTGTGTCTGCCTAAGAAACACCTGGGGCTCTCAGGGCAGGGATTGTGCCAGGTCTGCTGTGCACACCACGAGCCCCAGGGCCTTGGGAGCAACGTGCTGGGAAGGGTCAGCCAGCTCAGGGAGAGGATTTGGTCAAGCTCCATCCCTGGAGGATCTGCCATCGCGGCCCACTCCGCCTTCTCTGCCGCCGGCAGAAGCAGAAGCAGCACCAATTAAAAAAGCTTTGGCTGCTCCTCCTCTGAAAGACGGGCCTGGCTCCAAAACCCACTGACGTCAGGAGCAGCCTGGCCCCGGCAGAGCCTGCTCGAGATGGTTTTGGTCTGATGAGAGCTCATCAGTCAGAGCAGAGCTCCAGAAACGCCAAACAAAGGGCGGCTCAGCCCGAAGTGTTTGTATGGCCACGTTGCTATAGAGCCCGGGAAGCTCGGGTTTAAACACAGCCATCGTCACAGCAGCCTTGAGAGGGAGGGATGCTTGTCTGGGTCCCAGGCAAGGATGTGGGGACACGCAGCCATAAATCACTTGCCTGTGGCTGAAGGGAAGGAGAGCTCATGGGCTGTGAGACTTCTGGGGTGCAGGCCAGTCCTTCCCAGCCTCCTCTTTGCTTGCAAGGGTTGACAAAAGGCCAACCTCCCACCAGTCTCTGGTGTTGCTGAAGCCTCTTGGGTGTCTGTCTGGTCCTTGCACAGATGTAGAGATCCCCACAGTTAGGCAGAGCCCTGGGATGGAGCAAAAAGGCAGGAGCAGTCACTGTGCTGGGGGGCTGGAGCACGGGAGGGAGAACAGCAGTCTGTAAATTAGCCATGGCAGCAGCTGAGCAGCTCTGTGGCCTTTCTTTGGAGAAGACCCAAGCGTGTTGCTTTGAACATCAGGCACGCAGCACACACCAAAGGGAGGCTGCCTGACCCGGCCGGGGCGGATGCCTGGAGGACACAGGGCAGGGAGCCACGGGCTGTAACAGGAGCTACTGCAGCGATCAGGCTGTCTTCTTTTGCAGAGACTGGGCTTGCAATGCTAATGCTCTTGGTACCTTTCCAGCAGGGATATGCAGGAGCATCCGGTGGGTGTGACTCAGCACAGGCAGAGCTGCAGCAGCGTCCCCAGCCCTGCAGCACTGCCCCAATCCGAGCGTGCCTGGCATGCTCCGCCCGGGACAGGCACTCCCGGGCTGGCAGCAGCCTTGGCCCGGCGGCAAGGACTGGAAAAGGTGGGGCCGTGGCAAGGAAAACCTCAATGCATCAAAGAGTGGTGTCAGCCCCATGGGAACTGGGTTTCTGTGAGTGACCAGATTCCAAAGTGCTTTTGCTGTAAACTGCATAGGCATACACCCAGGCTCAGAAGTGACCCCAGCCCTTAACAGTGGCTCTGGAAATAAGAGAAAGGTGAGAGGAGAGCAGTGGGGGTGTCCATGCAGGAGTGACAGGGATACAGCTCCCGAGGACACACACACAGATCGAGACAAAAGCCTGTGTGAAGTTGTACAGGCTTCCTATGAGCAGTCTCTGATGGCAGAACAGCCATAAATTCTGCCTCAAAATGAGGTGCAGGGGCTGGCTGTGCTGTGCTCGTGGAAGGAGAGCGCTCTCCTTTGCCTGTGGCTCCTGGAAGAGCAAAGAGCCCTGCATAGCCAGGCCAGCCCTGGGGGCCCTGGGGTCTGAGACTGGGTTTTTCTTATTTGGGTTTCTGTCTTGTAGGTATCTTCTCTGTATGACAAAAGTCCTGGAGGGAAAGAGCTATGAGAGATGTTTCCCATTTTCTGGTTTAGCTGCTGGAACTGACAGTTGATAAGTTTTGCTGAAGCAGATGGAGGATAAGCCCATGGAAAATGGACCACAGGAGAAGGCAGGATGCTGAGGCTTCAACAAAGACTTTTATCCAAAATGTCACCTGGTCATTGAAATTAAGTGATGTTAATAACAAAACAAACAGAAACACTGGACAGCAAACAGCCTGCTCCAGTCACGTCACACCAGCTCAGCTCACATCATTATCACTTCTGTAACCACACCATAGGCGAGCCTTTTTGCCTCCCCAGGGTATTGAGGTAAAGCAAAGATCCCCATTTCTAATGCCAAAAAGTAGCTTTACAAAAATACCTACTTCCAGGTCTTTTTATTCAGCCAGGGAAGCAAACACTGGGCATGGGCCCAAATTGTACTTTCCTTTGTGGGTCACCTTTAAGAACTGAACAAATGGAGGATCTCAACATTAAAATAGAATATGGCTGGAAACTTCATCAGGGATTGAACTCCCCCTGGCATGCCTCCGACCCTCCCTGCCGGCTCTGCTCCCTGGGACCTGGAGCTTCAGGGAGCAGCATTGTCCAGGAATGCACAGCGGCTGCCGGGAGCAGGCTCCGGGCATCCGCTCGCCGCGCCGGATGCGCTGCGCTGCTCAGATACACCCTGACCTTTACAGCCATGGGCCTTGGAGGGTTAGGAAATCCTGGCCTGGCTGAGGGAAAATCCTTGTGCACAAATAAGCCTTGCAAAGCCCCCACTTTGTTGTGAGGTTCCTGCACTGACCAGTGCCCCCACGGTGGGCGCTGTCCTTGCGGGAAGCGAGGACGGGGAGAGGGCTCTGGGGAAGGGGTGTGTGGTAAGAGAGCAGCTTGCCCACAGCACCTGCTCCTTCTTCTGTCAGTGATGGGCAAAAGTCTGCTGGTGACTTCTGGGGCTGCTGTGTTCCTGCTGGGCACCTGTGCCTGCCCGTGGCTCCAAGGGCAGGGAGCAGGCAGCTCTCTCCCTGGTAACAGGAGCTCTGCTGAAACAGGTCATGATGGTGTCTCTCCAGGCACTGGGGGGTGAGCTCAGGCTGAGCAGCTGCTTGGAAGCCCAAACCACCCCCGTGGGGCTGGAGGGGCTACCTGGGCATCTTGTGGCTGGTGCCAGTAGATGTGGTCCCTCCCTGGTGCCATGTTTTATCTCCTCATGTCAAGAACGTGGCTTTTTCCCTGCAATATATCAAGATGCCCCATTACAAACCAGGATGGAAGGGCTGTTTCTTGCAGCAGGAATTGGGAAAAAAGGTCTTTTCCCTCCCAGGTGACAGTGGTGGGAAATGGTGCATGGGCAATGGCTCTTTAGGAACCTGCGGGAAGGCATTTGGTGGCCTGCACCCCTGTCTCAGCTTTTTCTACCTCCCTCATCTGTGCTGCAGTAGCAACCAGAGCCCTCAGCTTAAATCCCAGCGGGTAGGACTGTACCATCCTGAAGTTGGAGAGAGCAGGGCAGTGAGAGGGGAGAGACCTGCCTGGAGCCCCAGATCAGTGGACATCTGTCCTTCAGCCACCACCACTGCCATGCACCCCCATGTCCCCTTGCAGGCTGTGCAGGGATGCCTTCCCTTGATTTCCTCACTTTCTGCCTGTACCCCCAACACCAGCCTCCTCTCGTCCTTGACCTCCCCTCCTCCTAGCACCTTCTCTGACTCTCATCTTAGGGCTGGACAAGCCACACACCTCCTGCCCTCGCTTGCAGCTGCAGCTTTGGCATGCTTACATCCAGAGAGCACTGTAAATAAATCCTGGACATATCCAGATTTATAACTTAATGGTCTGGCTGTAAAAAGTTATTTCCCTTTTCAGCCCTTTTGCAATAGGCTTGCCCCTCCTCTCCTCGTTTATTTGTTACTATGAATATTTGATGGCTGACTGTAAAAAGAAGTTTAAATACCTAAATTCATTCTCTGGTACAGGCACACTGGCTGCCCTGCTGATGCCAGGGAGTTATGTGGCAGCCTGGGACTTGGGAGGTCTGGGGAGGCTGTGCAGGACATTGGGGGCTCAGGGAGAACTCACATGCCAGCATGGGCTGTGGGGTGAGGCCTTGCAAAGGCTCGGGCAGTCACTGGGCTTTGGGAAGGCTTGGGGAGGACAGGAGGTGGCACTGCTCCCACGGTCACCCCTGGTGCTGCCTTAACCCCTTGGCAACTCTCCCTTTCCTTCCTCAGCTCCCCTGTCCTCACAGTGTCCCAATCCCTGTGGGGAGCACGCTTCTCACCCATCAGCCTGGGGGGGCACAAGGGGCTTCATCCCTGTGCAACAGCCTGGCTGACAGAAAGAAAACGCATCCTTGCTGCGTTTGCACGGAGGATATTCATCTGTGGGAGGAAGGGAAGAGTTGCCTTATTTCTCACTCAGGCTGGCTGCCAGCTCTGCAGAGGGATGGTCAGGGCTATGGCCTTGTGTTGGGGCTGGCTGGCTCTGAAAGCCACCGTGAGCCTCAAGAACAGAGGAGCTGCAGCCCCTGTTCCTCGCTGGCTTGGCAGCTTGTGTGCCCAGGTTTGCACAGATGTTTTCTCCTGGCAGGGCATGGCTCGTGTAACTCATCTCTCAGCAGTTCCACCACGTTTTCTCCCCCTCCTGGCCAGGCACATGGCAAGCCCAGACAGCCCCTGCAGAGCAGCAGGAGCCTTTCCTGAATTCAGCCTCGTGCTGCACATGGAGGCAATGTGTTTGTGTTTCAATGAGACCTAAGAGCACCCAGCTGACTCCATCCAGATTCACTCTCAGCACCCGAGAAAAAAATACCACATCAAATTGGTGGGAATTCAGCTTGGTTTTTTTGTCTCACACCTACCAGGGGTGTGGAGCGAAGCCCCCAGCCCTTCCTGCCCAAACAAACCTGCCCTCGCTCCTGCACCAGTCCACAAAGACGGCGCAGGCATGAGGAGCGTGGCGGCGCTGACAGCCATCCCTCACACCATTGCTGGGAAAACTGAGCTCGTGCCCAAAACAACGGGAGGAAAACGCCCTCTGGAATGGCACCTCCTGCACAACTCATACCACCCTGGGTTGCTATAATTTGTCAGAGGTCAGGAGGACCTGCAGTAGCCCAGCCTGTCCCTCTGCACGGGGACTTGCAGCTCGTGTCGCTGCTGCCTGCCCCGAGCATGGCATGGAGGCTTCCAGGGCATAAATAATTCAAGAGCAGTGAAGAGGATTTCTTCCCCCCTTCCTCCCTTCCCTGGCTTATAACAAATGTTAATTTAATCAATTGGCAGTAAATCTGGCTGGTTGCTGACTCACGACAGATGGTGCCCCTGCGGGCTGTAGCAGCAGCTTCCCTCCCTCCTTTGGAGATGAACAATGCGGGAGCCGTTTCCTTGCTTTCCACCTTTTCCCTCTCTGCCTTCAGTTGGTACCGAACGGACGCGACTGCAGAATATGTCAGAGGCTGCAGGCAGAGGTGCTGAGCTGGCAACGGGAAGCCCTGGCTGCTGGGGATTGGCTTGTTCACGTGCCTGGCTGGACATCATTTGGGGCTCATGAGGCCGCAAGGTGCACAGGGCTCAAAGGTGCGGCACTGGCACCGCCGCCGGCGTTTGCCAGCACCAAGGGGCTGCTGCAATGTTCAGAAGCCCAGCAGAAGATGTTAGCCAGGTTCACCATGCTCATGACCTTGTGCTTCTGAGACAGGGGGGGCAGGACCCTGACAGGGATCTACCCCAAAGCCCCCCACCCCACTCTTCATCCCCCAGATGGGAAGCGAGAGCAGGGCAAGGCTTCCAAGGGCACCAAGGCTTTTGGGAGTGTGGCACAGGCAGGGTTTCAGCAAGGGCATTGATTTTAACAGAGAAATTAATTACTTTCTGGTCATCACGTGTGCTGGTGTGCTGTGGTGCTGGTGTCTGCTCACCTGAATACAGGTCATACTCCATTGTCTGGTTGAGGAGGTTGTTTAGAAATGAGAGAGAAACAAATCTCCCCATCATGGGCCTGGCACCAACATGCAGCTACCTGAGGGTGTTATTCTCTTGGGCTGACAGAAAAAGAGGAAAGCAGCTAGACAAAACTGTCTGGAAACAAGTATAAAAGTACCAATTACTGCTAAAACAAGCTCACATTTTTGCACTTTTATCAATCTCTGGTAATGTTTTGACCTGTGTAACAGCAGGACAAGGAGGATGTGACAAGACCAAATTGGAAATTGTATGTTGAAATGTTCCTCTAAATGAAAATTGGCTTACAATGGAATGGACTTTTTTTCTGCTTCAACATGTCCATTTTTGCTTACAAAAAATCAATGACAGCTTAAAAAAATTAAAACATTTCTTCGAAAGTTTAATGGGGAAGAAAAAAAAGAAAAGCCTTTCCATGATGAATGTACCGTTTCCATCAGATAAAACCTATTAAGATGAGCTAGAAAGCTTTTACTTAGTGGGTTAAAGAAAAAATTACTCCAGTGGCCTTTTTTTTGCTGAGATCAAGAGCAGTATGTTTAATATCTGTTACAGCCTCTGTCAGGAGACTACCTGCTGCCTTGGCAGGGGATGCAGTCAATTATCTAATAGGTCCTTCCCGCAGCGGAGCGTCAGGTTGCCTCCGTGCTGCCAGGGCTGGGAGGGGATGAAAACAGGGTTCTGGTGTAGCCTCCCCAGGTGTGATGAAAAGGGGGGCTGGTCGGGGGTCCTGCAGGGTGCTGCTCCCCCCAGCACTGCTGCTTCCCTCAGGGAGGACCAAGATCAAGTTTAGAAGCGAGCCCTGGGAACCAGCTGCAGGCAGGAGCACCTGACACTGGGGTTTCCTGAAAAACAAGCTGTGAATGCCCAGCTCCCAGCACGGGGTTTGGCTTTGACTGGTTTTAGAGTCCTCATACAGCTTTTGGTTAGAGCAAAGACCTTTATTCTTCATCTCTTGTTCTGTGTTTGCTCTCCTCATCGTGCCAGACAACTGCTCACCATTTCTTGCAGACTTGTTCCTAACACGCATTTGCTGCTTCAGCCTAGGTCGGGTGTCTCCCACAGATGCACAGCAGAAACCTCCACTCCTGGCCTTGATTTGCCCTCTGCATTGGTTCTCATCTCCCTGGGAAAGGGATGGTGTCTTTCACA
Source organism: Euphonia xanthogaster (assembly GCA_034509185.1). Classification (NCBI taxonomy): domain Eukaryota; kingdom Metazoa; phylum Chordata; class Aves; order Passeriformes; family Fringillidae; genus Euphonia; species Euphonia xanthogaster. Next base: position 25,705,225 of record JAYDZK010000274.1, read on the forward strand.
TCTCAACGGATCAGGACCAGCATATAATTAATAATGGAAAACAACACCGTGACCATTCCTTGGATGTCACTTCCCTGACAAGGGAAGCGCACGAGGGCTGTGAATCAGCAGCACTTGCTGTGGAGAGTGCTCCTTCAATACATTGATTTCGTGCTGCACAGCTCCCTAAAGAGTGTGTGGGGTTTGCTCACAAGGCTTTGATTTGGCTCATCAGCAGGATTATCTGCTGTGGCGTGTCTCGGGGCTCTTGGAAATGAAAGGAATTATAAAAGTATATTAATATATTACAACATCTACTTGCCAGTGGCTCCTGCCCAGCACGGGCCCTGGCACACGCCACAGGGGAAGCTGGCAGAGCTCCCAGCACTTTCCAGCATCTCCCTCCTTCCCTGAAGAGTCCCTGTCCACACTCTGCCCTGGGGTGAGACTGCTGCTGCAATCCCATTTATTATCATTCTAAGTGCTACCTGGAGTGTTTCTCTTCCCAGCTATAGGAGGAATGAATGTCCCTTCCTTGAAGGGCCTGATGTCAATGCCAGCAAACAATAGGATAATCCAGGTAATGAGAAGGAATATCCAGACTCCGGGTTCTGTTGTTTTGGTTTTGGTTGTTTTTTTTTTTATGTGACTTGAACTTCTGCAGCACCCCCATAGGGCACATGAGAATACCACCATCCCAGCTCTCATGACACCAACACCAGTGAGTTTTCCCTGTCCAGCTGATAATCACTATCAGACAGTGTTCTTTTTAAAGGAAGCTCCAATCTGGGCTCCAGCACATGGTTTAATGCATTTTAAATTGTCTGGTACTTGCAGCTGGTATCTGTGTCCTCCAGCAAGAAGGTTTCCAGGGAACATGTCACCCAAAGAAGCAACCTGTCTTTTTTACCCCAGTGTGTGGCTCTGGTGTTGTGGAGTGACTAATCCCTTCCCCAAGGAGTCAAATGGCTCTTGAGGCAAAACACACATGACATGGTTTCTGTATGATTTTTAAAACCTGCTTTTAAACCTGCTTGTGGAAACCTTGAATTTCTACTAGACCAAGATGCTCTGGAGGGGAGCTGCATGGCAATTAAAATGCTACCGTTGTTCTGTTTCAATTAGAGGTCCTATTAATTGCCAAGTCTTCAAGGTTTTTAAAGTAGCCTCTGGTGAAAGGCTGCAGCAGCGTGTGGAGATAGATTGTGTTCACATGTCATCTCACACCAGCAGCCATCGGAACAGCTACTGCACTGCACCCACACTGGGCTATCAGGGCTTGCTTCTTTATTTCTTTTGTCACTGTTGTTCATTACCCAGGAGCTCGGCTGCTGTTCAACAAAGCACTTAAGGCCTTGCTTCATTTGCAGTGAAGTCAATTCCCTTTTGCGGTGCTGCAGCGTGCCTACATTAGGGGTTAGCGTGGAAAGAACACGGGATTGCTGCTCTGTCACTCCTCCCAGCCCGGGAGTGATTCCTCACCTCCCAAAGCTCTGCAGAGCGTGGGACTGCTTGAGAAAAAGTGTGCAAATTCCACACACATTCTCCAAAATGCACCCATTTATTTGTTCCTATTCAGAATTAAGATGAAGGTTTCCATACAGATTCTCCTGTTCAATTGACTGGGTAAGGAACAGTGTTGTAGTCTCTTCCCAAAACTGTTGTCTTTCCTTTTTGGGGCACTCCGGCTGCCCTCAGCACCCCATTTCTAAAGGGACATGCACTTCAGGGGATGAAAAGGAGCTGATTAGAGGAAAATTATTTCCACGTGCACAGAGGTTACTGCTTGCCTGGGAAGGGGATATGGAAAGGAATCAGTGCAGAGATCCTTAAAGCTTACGGCACGCAGAGAGAAGCAGTGTGGGAGGAAGAGGAAGGAAGTTCGCCGAGATGAATTTGGGGAGGCTGATTTAAATAAATCCCACAGAAGGGTTTTTCTCACAGGAAATATATTTATTGGATCAAGAAGGCAATAAACCCAGCAGATGATCCTTAGCAAGGCTTCTGTGCTTGGGGGGAGCGGGCCCAAAGGCAGCCAGGATGATAACACGGACGACCTCGGCGACGGTTTGCTGCCAGTGACGCGCTGAAGTTTTACACGCTTCTCACAAGCCCTGTCATTCAGCCACTCTCCTTGCTATAAAAAAGGTTAATTGATGCAAACCACATTTTTTCCACCAGCATGTGCCAAAGCAGCCAGTGTATTGTACACACAAAACAACAACCAGGCTTTCGCATGGCTTGAATTAGATGGATGACAAGAGCTACCAGGGGGAGTCAATTAAGCTGCAACCTTGGAGTCAAACTTGCAGATTTTATAACAGTGCCTAGTAAATAATGGGTACTTGCACATCTCCTTTCACTAAGAGGCACTAGCATATGTCTTTGAATATGTTCTCCTGGTAATTGCACAGGGAGCATACACATTTGGTCCTGTTGTCTACCATGAATAATGCATAGCGAAGAGGGGGGAGCCGAAAGTGCCGAGCTGCTCGATTTTAGATGGACTTTTTTATCATTGTTATTTAGATGTCACAGCCGTTCTCCTAAAGAATTGCTTGCCTCCTTTGTCACTGCAAAAGTGGGCTTATTTAGGGGAGAAACAAAAAAAAAATGAACCATGGACTAAAGCTAATCTGAGATTATCCATGCAAATTGGCAGCTGAGATTCAGATGTGAAAATCTACCCCTGATAAAAATGACTAAGAGGATTTCTGCTGAATTTCGTTTTTCTCCTGACTCACTAATCCATGCTGGGGGAAAATCCTCCTGTCCGGTCTTGTTTAGGTTAAGTCACATTAATAATGTTGAGCTGAGGACGGCAGGTATCGGGATCCATTTTAAGCGCGTGCTGCACTGCTGCGGTGCTGCTCACAAAGCACAGGCTTTGCTTCTCCCCTCAGAATTCCCCACACTTGCCTTAAATCAAAAAGGTTAGTCAGCACAGCCAGCTCCTTTGCTTTCAACCTGCTGGGGTTTTTTTCATAAAACTGCCACTCGAAAGGCAGAGTCAATTCAAAACCCAGGAAGCCTAAAGGCTAAGCAAGCTGCCCGGGGAAAAGAGAAAGAGGATGTGTTTGCAGGCTGAGGTTTGAATATCTTGTAGGAGCCAGAGCTCCAGCTGTGTCTGGATTGTACCTTCGCAGTATTAGCACGCAACGGGAGCATCTTTTGGAGACGTCGCCATGCTGGCTCTGCCTGGCGCCAGCAGCCACGGCAGCGAGGAAGCAGCACTGCTCCCAGCCGTGCAGGCAGTTTGGGTTGCCATTTCCGAGGAAAAATTGTTTAAAATCCAGCTTGCCAGTGAGGTATTTACTGTACAACAGTTTTCATCGCTCACGATGCAATGCGAGAGTTGCCTCCCGCAGCGGTGGCCGAACCTGTGGGAATGCATTTCCAGCAGCTGAGGTGGAGGCTGCACATGCCGACACTGCTGCGTGCAGCGCCTGATTGCTCGTCCCTTGTAAGCACCTTCAACTGCTTTGTTACAGCACATGCCGTACAAATTGCTTGCTTCACTTCAGTTCAGCTAGACTGCTACTTGTTAATATCAAGAGCTATCTTTTTTTCCTGTGACAAACATGCTTGAAGCCCTCTGGGGATCCTGAGCAGCGTGCGCTGAGGTGCAGCTCCCGGTGGGGTTTCTCTCAGGGCTTAGGATAAATACACACCAGCAGCTGTAACTCCTGAAACGTTGCTAAAGCCAGCTCAGCACACAGGGGTGCTGGGCCTTCCCTTGGAACACGATTGAGGATGCAGGACTGTCACATAAATATAGCAGAGTCCTTATCACGGGACCTACCTGGTGGCAGAGCATGGAGGGAGGGGAAGAGGCTCTCACCAAACACCACAAGATCACCCAGGCAGGGTGGCCATGCAGTGCCATGGCCCCAGGACAGCGTGGGACTGGGAGCAAGGGCCAGGGCAGCCTCCCTAGATCACCACCAAATCTTCCTGGGTATCCATCCCAGCCTTAAGGTACGGGGGCTGCAGAGGAAGGAAACAGAAATTTGTGTACGGTTTGTTGCATTTTTCAAGGGATTTTGGATCCGCTTGCTTTTAATTTCATTAAAATCCCAGATATTTGGACGCGTTCCACGCCTGACTGAAAAATGAGGGGGCTGGAAAGGATTATGTGAAAAAGTTGTCAACATATTCCTCTTCCCACACTCTACGCTTCCCCAAAGTGCCCCAAAAACTCCAAAAATGTCAATCAATAATAATTAGCCCATCAGACACAAGTGAGAAAATTCAGGCCCGTGAGCCGGCACGTCCCCCTCGCCGCGAGCGCGGCGCGAAGCCGCCGGGTACCGTGCCAGCCTGGCCGCCTCGCCGGGGGCGTGGGAGGACTTGGCCGAGGCAGCAGCAGCCTCCGTGCCAGCTCTGGGCACCAGCAGCCCTGGCAATGACAGCCATTTCTTCAGATTCCCGCGGCCCGAGGGATGCGGGGGCTGCGGGGCACACGGACCCGGCCCCAGGGAGCCTCTCTCGGGGCACCCGCAGGAGTGGCCTTGTGCAGGGGGGCGGCAGCTCCCCAGCCTGCAGCTCCTTCCCCTGCGTGCCTGGGGGATCCAGGGGATGTGGCCGGGCAGCCAGCGTTGGCATCCCGGCAAAGCTGCGGTCAGGAGCTGTCCTGCTCGGATAACCTCGAAATGTCAGTGCTGTGTCACACCTGCTCCCGTGAGCAGAGCTACTGATGCAGCAGCATTTTTAATCCCACCACTGAGCTACATTTCAGGAAAAGCTTAGAAAGAGCTGCTGAGGCTTGTGCCAAAGACATTTGGGAAGAGCTATCTATCCCCCCATGCTCGCCTGCTTGGCTGACGAGCACAGACCCCAGCACTTGCTATTAATCACACGTTGGTAGCACCTGGCTCCAGCACAGGGCTTTTTAGTCTAAAGAAATTCCTCCGAGCTAATGAATGCCATTTAGCTAGAGGGTGTCAGGGGCTTGAATTCGCCCAGGAAAGCTCCCTGGGCAGAGGGGCTTTCTTTCAGGGTTCAAAGTCTGCTTGATGTGTTTTAACCCTTAGATGCCTGGAAAAGGTCCGTGTTTCCTGTAGGAAAACTGCCATCACTAGCTTTATGAGCACATAAAAAAAGACCCATGTTACAAGTTCAGCTCTTAGAATGGTCACCTTTTACCTGGCAGCAAAATGCCTTTAGTCTTCCTCTGTCATGGTGGGATTTCACTTTGTATTCCCACAGTGACTCTGTTCAGGTCTGGTGGGGGCTTTACTCGGCTGCATGGGACCCAGAGCCTGCAGTTTCTGGTGGACCTTAGCAGCTGAAACCACCCTGTTTCCCACACAAAAGCTGGCATGCCACACACCTGAGCACATCCCCACTCTGCACCAGCCAAGCTGCAGATGATGCAACCACTGCTGGAAATGCATCAGGGCCCCAGAGGGAGCCACTGGCGACTGGTGCTCCTGGAGGCTGTCAGCTCCTGCTCTCCACAGCAGCAAGAAACTGTGGTCAGATCACCACGTGTGGGGGATGTCACAAAATCAGGACAAGCAGTGCAGCTAGTGGAAAACCGATCTGTTTCACTCTGAAGACTCAGAGAAGGTTTTTATGAGATTTTAATTACCCCGTGTTTTAATTATTGATTGATCGGTCCCCCAGTGAAGCGTGATTGCCAAAAAGGAGGCTTCAGGACAGAGCAAAGCCCTGCCAAAAAGAGGCTTCAGGACAGAGCAAAGCCCTGCCAAAAAGAGGCTTCAGGACAGAGCAAAGCCCTGCCAAAAAGGGGCTTCAGGACAGAGCAAAGCCCATCTGTGTCTCTCTGGGTGTTAGTTGCTCGAGGCACATTAGTAGGGCTGTTCTCTGTGCACTAAAATACAGGCAGTATGGAAGGAGCCGGGGTCTTTACTAAACACACTGCAGGCATCAGTCCCTCAGGAGTGGTGCCTTCAGCCTTCAGCCCGTTTTCCATCACAACAGAGGCTGCTGCTGCTGCTGCTGCTGCCCACGGCTGGCTGTGCCCTCCCCTCGGAGAGCTCTCACTGAGCCCCAGCCCGCGTGGACACACAGGTACAGCATCCCAAAATCTTTGTCCTGCAGCAGTAGATGCAGTGGCAAGGGACAGGTTGTCCTATAACAGCCCTTTTTGGCCTTCATGTGGAAAGGTGAGAGGCGCTGGTTTATTTATTCCCAATTCCCTCCCACAGCCCCAGCCTTCCCTGCCCTGGGGGCAGAGTCTGCCCCGTACCCTGAGGGTGCTGGGCCACCCCCTGCCCTGCAGCTCTTCCCTGCACACAGGGAGGCATGTGCTTCATTTTAGTGGCATGAGGAGTCCCGCAGGGGCTAATTATAACTCCTAGGATTTTATCAACAATTAGCTCAGCACCGAGGGTCACATATCTGCACAGTGCCAGCTATTATGGGCTGGGCTGGTAGTAATGCTGGCTCCTAATTTTCCCAAGTATTCCCCATCTTGGAGCCTTGCTTTTGGTTACTCACAAGGTTGCTGAACTCTTAACCATTTAGGCTGACATTCTCCATCCCAAGGATCTGCCTACAAGGAGGTTTTACTTATATCTAGAAAGATTCAGGCTAAGACAAAGAAATGGCTTTGCTCATGGAAAGCACTCTCTGGTTTTAGGCGGCTCTGGGCTTTCCCTACTTTGGCAACTGGATACTTTGCAGATGTGATTTTTGGAGTACACAGCCCATGGAACTCACTGCTGAGCAATCTCAGGAGTCAGAGGAACTTTGTGACAGGGCAGGAGGTGGCTTCTGTGATGTCACAGCATCGTGGCTTCTGCTTGCTGCTTCTCTGTGAAGCCCCCAGCACTGGAGGCTTGCTCCAGCCATTAATCTCTAATGTCTGGGTGCTTTTTTACCCAGCCCAGTCTATACTGAGAGAAGCCCAGGCTGGCAGTTCAGTGTTCATCTCTGGGGGGTCTAATGCAGGAGGAAATGCTGCCAAGGAAGCAATGGCATGGGCACCACAGGAGATATGCTGCAAAGCCCAGCACTGCTGGGGCACAGTGGCTCCAACTGAGGGGTCTGCAGTGACCCCCGGGTGATGGGACTGGACAGACCATGAGGATGAGGGGAGCTTGAGCAGGGATGGCAGATTGAGTATCCCTAGGGAAACTGCCTCCCCTGAAAGGTGTCAGGAATATTTGGACTGAGCAGAGATGAAGGGCAGCACATTTCTTGGCACCACATCACTGCAAGCACCTCCAGGGAGCAAAGGGGTGAAGATGCAGAGAAAATTGGCAAAGAAAGGGGAAGAACTGGTGGGGAGGGCTAGCAAGGAGTGAAAGGACAGGGTGGAGACATAGGGCTGGCAGGATGATTAGCACCAGATGGCAGGTATCAATTATTTACCATTTATGTACAGTAAAAAAATACAATGTGACGATGGGAAGAGCATGAAACAAGCTCAATAGCAATTCAAAAGCATATGGAAATAAAATGCAGCAAATTAAGGAGTTGTAATAAATGTGCATCGCTGCTTGTAATGCCCCTGAAAGAATTATAAATGTGAAGCCTTTGTGAATAACACTTAAAAATAAATGTAACATAAAAAAGAAATTAGGTACACAAATAACTTTACATTCAGGCATTTATAAAATAAAATCTGTTTGCAGCAGCTAATTAAGAAAACGGCTCTAATGAGCCTCACTCTTCTTTACCTTAGAGACAAGGCTGAAATGTTAAAAGTGGATATAGGTATGGTGGGTGCCATTAAAAACTTCCCTTCCCTAACTTTCCAGCCATTTCAGAGATGAGCTATCTCCTTTCCAAAGACGGGAGCTGGAATTGTGGTGCCGTTAAACCTCCTCCATGCCTGGAGATGCCATCTGTACCTCCCTGCGGATGCCCCGATGCTGGCACCGCCCTCCTTCAGCATCGCCACTGTTACTCAATGGCTGGATCCATAAATTAACATTGACTGGTGGGAAAAGACATGACTACGCTGAGCTTGAAATGTGCAGCTCCCAGAGAAGACCCTGTGTTGCTGTGATTGGTATTTTTTGGTTTAGCACAGGATGGGCACTGCCGGAGCTGGCAGAATAATCTCAGCGCGGTGAGCAGGGCCAGTGCCACCTGAGCCATGCACTTTGTGTAAAACAGAGTGTCACAAGCAAAACAAGGTCAAAGCAGATTACTCCTTTCTGGTGGATTCGAAATCTTCCATCAAAATATCATTAAGCTGATCACTTCCCACAGAGGATTTGCTTTTTGCCAGCAAGTGCTTTCCAACAGCTGTACAATGAAGGCAAATCTGCAGTGTTCTTTGCTTTGCTCCCCTCCCACCCCAAATTATTGGCAACCACTTTGAAGTTCTCCACAAATAATGTTTCACTGGGCAGAAGCCTGGGGAAGGTTTGTTCAGCACTTAAATTGCATTTTTCATCTTTCTTTTCTAAAGAGCACTGGTAGCAAAGGAAGCAACTGCCAAAAGGGGCCGGCTTTGTGTCCTGAAGTTTTAGGTGTGGAAAATCATTCGGAGAGAGGGGTTGTCCCACAGAGGCTGTGGGCAGCGATGCTGATGGGCAGAGTGGCTGCTCCCAGCCTGGAGAAGCCTTGCCAGGTGAGATGGCACCGGCTGGGCTGCTGGATGGCGGCGTGGGCCACAACCCATTCCTGTGGATGGAACAGAGACACACCACTTGCCCTGAAGTTCTTGCATTCGCCTCACACACCAGCATCACTTCCATATTTTTAAATATTTCATCTATGCAGCCTGGTTGCCATGGGAACTCTCATGTAGAAATCTGGACTTTGGGTTAATCAGAAGGATCCTTCCCACGGCTGGGCAGGAGCCGGGCTTCCCCGGCGTGCGGTGCCAGCACCGCTCCCTGCGAAGGCGCTCGCTCTGCCCTGCTAGAGGGTATTTCAGTGTCTGCCTCTGATACACCGCCACCCAAGCTCTGGGAAATCCTCTCCCTACACTCAGGTAATTCCTACTGGAAGTCCTGGGCTGCCCCAGAGTACTCCTTGTGGAGAAAGCTCTATACCACAAGCAGCCTAGGAAATGTCTGTGCCACCTGGTCAGGCAGCACAGGACACTTCTGGTTCCCACTGCACACAGTGCCAAGCAAGAGAACAGAGACCACGAGCAGCCTGCTGGCAGAAAAGGGCTCTGAATTCTCACGATGGGCTGAAGACAATCATTCCTCACTCATTTCAACACCTCTGTAAGAAGCAGGGACCTGGGCTGAGGATGCAGAATAAAGCACACAGGTTATCAGCAGAGCTCAGCCTCTCCGATTTGGCCAATATACACCAGTGTGTGTGAAAGGACAAGCCCGCTTAGGGATCTCATAATCTTTTCACAGATCACCTTTTTGTCTTTATGTTCTGGTTTGTGGTGTGAAGTGCTCAGCGTGCTGGCAGCAGGAGCAGCTGCACCTCCTGCACAATGGCAATGAGATGCTTCCCTCAGCTTGGGCCCCCTCCAGCAGACTCCTGCTCCCACACGACTCCCACAATTCATCCTCCAGCCGAGCTACTGGGAACCACAGTCTGACCAAAGTACAGACTTCTCATCCCATGCAGTTGTCCCAGCTCCCCCCCAAAAGGTCCATCAGCCCACAGGAGGTGTCCAAGAGTGGGAGATGCTGGTGGAAGCCCAGCACTGGCCATGGCCACAGTGCCTGGGCACAGAGTTTCACAGAACAGAAACCAGAGGTACGCAGTGCTTTACTGCCCGGGATGACCGGGATGCGTTAGCCAGGTCATCCTTATGGCCTCATCCACAGCTTTTCATCTGGCACGGAGGATTTGACATTACTAACCTTTGAGTGGGAGCAAACTGGTGGCTCTTGGTCTGCTTTCCTGGCCACTTTTCCCTTGTGTCACCCAGGAAGACGAGGTGTGACCAGTCACCCCTGACAGCGGGGAGGAGGAGGAGAGGGGTCCCTCTACACAACCAGCACTTCTCTTCCTTCCCTTCTATTTTTAGATGTCTCCTCCCACTCTTGTTTAAATATATCACCTAGATCCCTAATATTTGCCAGCTGGGGGTAGTAACACTGGCTCCCAAGGTGCCTGAGGCATTTACATGAAATTAGGCAATGGAAGAAAACCGTCTCAGCAATTACGTGAGAGATGATGGTGAGCCAAAAAGAAAAATGTATGCAAAAGGTGTGTTCTCCTGCCAACAAATTAGGGTTAAATTACAGAGCTCAAGAGCCTTCAAATAACTTAAACATTGTATTACAAATTTAGTTTCAATTAACGAATTTAATAGGAAAATGAGATTATTGCCTAGCAGCTACCATAGGAGGTAAACAGCAATGACCTTCTCTCCTGTCACCAAATGACTCAGTTAATAAAAAACCCACATTAAGACAATTTCCTCAGTGTTTGCACTCTGCAGCCCTCCTCTGCTCCCAATCTGCCCAGGTGCTGGGGCCGGCCAGGTGGGTGGGTGCCACACAAGCCTCTCCCAGCTCCTCTGCAGCCCTGCCTCTGTAACCTCTGTGCCTCCCGAGCAGGGCCAAGCCCCAGCCGGGCTCAGCTCTGCTGTGGCCACTTGCCAGCGCCCTGGCTGCAGGGAACGGGGCCAGGGCCCAGAGCATCCCCCAGGCTGGGTGCTGTGACCAGCAGGAGCAGGTCTGCCCCACCACATCCCCTTCGAGGCTGCTTCAGCAAACAACTCGCTGCCGACTGCCCTTTTTTATTACTTTACAGCACAGTTTTTCCTCAAATTTTATGGCGTTTCATTAGAGCCGCCAGAAGGTGATACTGCCCCCTTTCCAGAAGTGAAATAAATTCAAGTTTTATCGCTTCTGGAAATGCTGGAACAGCTGTCAGGACATTTGATGGATTTTCTCAATTACAGGACTTGTGGAGCATTTTATACTTACATCCGCACCCGAGTCTAATATACTGTACTGGATGTTTGTTCCCCCCGTTATCTCTTTGCATCTCCCTCCCTAATAATGGTCAACTTGTTACTTTTCCCTTAATTCCTTTTTCCACTGTAACCTTTTTTTCTGCACAGTAATCATTGGGCGTTTTCCTTCTTTACTTCCCAATAACCTGTCACTGCTCTATGCCAGCAGGCAGTGACCCTGCAGCTGGTGAGTGCCCCTGTGGCAGCTCAGTCAAAGAGCACTTCCCTCAATCCCAGCAGCTTTGGGGCTGGATGTCATGGGGACAGACTGAGCAAGGAAGACGGACTCCTCTGTGCTGCCCTGCGCCTTCTGGGCACAATTCCCTTGGAAATAAAGCCCCTCTGTCACTGATTTTGGAGCTTTCCAGTGCAGGCAACACCCCACAAGCAGGGACCCATCACCTTGCCCCTGCCTGGGCCAGGGAGCACAGGAGGAGGCCCACAGCCATCTCCACCTCCTGAAGACATCCCTGACAGATGAACGCTCATTTCCCAGTGCTCCCAAGGGAGCCCTTCTCATCTGGGCTGCTCCAGGGACTGTTTTCCAAGTGATCTATAAGAAATAATTTCTCAGGCTCCTCTCCACCCTGTCATGTACCTGACAGGCTGTATCAGCTCACACACCACCATGACCAGATCCTGTACTGATAGAGGCATTATCTCCTTGTTGCATCTTTCAGTGAGGATACCCCACCAAGGTCTGGGGATTGATGGAGATGTGTTTTTTTGTCAGGGTAAAATTATCTCAGCTCACCAATGAAATGCACGAGGATGCCAGGTTACACCTTTCCCTTCTTTCTGTCTGTGATCCAAAGTGGAGCGACAGCTCAAGGTCTGCAGCTTCCCCAGGCAATGAGCAGCACAGGGTTCGGACAGGAACGTCCCCTAGGAGCATCCTCCCTCCAAAAGGAGGAGATTGTTGGGGGCAACAGAGCTAAGCACTGTTGAAAAAGGCTGCTGCTGCTTTGTGCCACTTAAAATAAGCACTTTAAATCCATGCCCAACTCAGAGGCACAGGGAGAGGAAATCTGCAGAAACGAGTGCCCCAGCACTGCATATACTGCTGGAAGAAGCTGCAACAGTAAAAAAGCCCGTGTGTTTTGAGGTTTGCCTAATTTAACCCAAAACTTCATCTCTTTGAGAAGATGGGGGCAGCCAGGGAGCAGGATGAGGTCTCCACTCGCTGTAGGAGCAGGAGTGAAACAGGATTGAGATGAAGATGTAGCCCAGCCTAGAGGAGCACTTGTACCCTCTCACTGCCAAGATCAGGCATCACCTGAGTTCTCCACCTTCCCCCCATCCCCTGCCATCCCACCCCAGAGAACTGACAGAGAAATATGAAGGAGTGCAGAACCCCGTAGATCTGCAGGAAATTTCCACAAGCCAAGGTGTGATCCCAGATTTATTCAAATTAGAACAATTAAGGCAATTAAAGGCAAAGAAGTGCTTGGGGAAGGGGGGAATCTACTACCAAACAGACTTGCTATTACAGTCTATCAAATTGACACAAAAAGATTAAAAAGCTGATTTACATTAAAAAAAAGGAATAACAAAAAGACTAGCATTCCCTAAAATAGATAACACATCCTGCTGAGAAAATCACTCCACACATAACAGAGAAGCAAAGGTGATTACATATAACAAAACTAATCTTCTCTATTGCTTTAATCACCTCAGACCATTTCACCTGCTTATTTGGAAACTGTTAACCCAAGGAAAAAATTATTGTGAGGACGTCCTCATTTCCAGAGCTATGCTCAAATGGGCTTGTTTTCCTAGACACCCATCCCCAGTGTCTTTAACAGCAGCCATTGCTCCGCAAGATAAATGTTTGCCTAAGACTATTCTGTAGTTAATACATATATTCATGACTCAAGCATAATGCAGCAAGGAGAGAGGGTTCCAGGAAGCCATGAATGACCCACCAGGGTCATGGCAGGAATCTGTCTGTCCTACTACTGCAACAGCCAGCAGTAAATTTTGCCCAGATTTTACAGGTGTGCGGTGTGGGGGCTTGGAGGGTGGCCTGGGCACAGGGTGCACAACAGTGGCTTTGCGTGTTTTCTTCCTAAAATCCTGACTGGCAAGGTCAGGACAGAGCTTACCTGGGGCTGTTCACAGAGCTAGTGACATGAGTGTCTGTGGGATGAGCAAGATGAGGGATAATCACCTCTCCTTTCATGGGGTGCCTTCCACCCCAGCACCTCCAGGACCTCCTTGCGTGCCAAAATCATCATTGCTGGGACCTGCAGCTGTCAGCAGCTGATGCTCACACCTGTCACAGCACAAGAGAGGGAGAGCACTGCATGTGGTGAGCAAGAAGAGAGGTTTTAGGGTGGCAGCGTGGATTTACTGTGCCAGTGCTGTCAGCTGGGGTCAGTTTGGAGCAGCAGTGCTTGCGTGCGCCTGTGGGCACACGTGTAGGGGTGTGTGGCACACAGCAGTGCCCAGGTGGGTGCAGAGCCCCTGTGTGCCCATAGTTGGCCCCTGCCCTGCACACCCCACCAACACACAGCCTGCAAGCAGCTGTGGCACAGCTGGTGCTGAGCTGGTAGCTGGGAGCAGGGGCTGGTAGCTGGGAGCAGGAGCTCGCTGCTGCTCTCCGGGGGCAGGAGACTGCAGTGGCCGGCCGGGGCACGGGGGAAGAGGTGATGTTAAAGCAAATGGATTTCATACATTGATGCTCTGGCCTCTAGCTGGGGGGAGCTGCAAAGAGCCCCAGCTTTCAGATGCATGTGGTGTCCCGAAGGTGTTGCCTCTGCGCTGGCAGCAAGAACAGGAGTGCCTCAGCTGGCTGCAGGGACCTTGACACGCTGCTTCCACAAAGGTGAATGTGTTGGGCCTCTGCTCTATGTTCATGATTATCTTGAATTTAATTGTGTTTGATACTGGGATGCAACCCCCCTTGCTAAATCAGCGCTGGTTCTTTCTTCGCCCAAGCAGCAGCTTGTGAGATTTTACGGACGGTTTATCGTCCTGTGTCACAGCTTTGATCCAGCTGAAGCCCATGGAAACTCACCAAGGTGGCAGGTTCTGTGTCAGAGCGAAGTGAGTAAATAAACACGCAGAGGAGGGTCCCAGCAGCAGCGGCCTGGCGTGGCTCTGGGTGCCACTGCTGCCACTGGCAGCTCCGTGCTGTGGCAGCAAATTCTTGCAGGTCTCCATAACTCACCCCAAACGCCTCCCTCATTTTTCTTACAAATGCACTTTCGCCATAATCTCCAAATTCAGGACTGGCGTGAGTGATACGTGTTATCCTGGGATGCCAGCAAGGATAGGTAAAAAAATTCTCTTTCCCAGTTCCTGCTTTAAAAATCAGTTCAGGCCAGAAATACGTGCACTGCCCTTTCAGACACTCATTACCTCCAAAAGCCAGGATATTCAGAAGAGGAGAAGACATCAAGCCTGGGTGCATGGAGGGAATGGGGCAACAGCAAGCATCCTCCTCCCAGCCATAAATCACAGAAATCGAATTAAATCATGTCAAATTGAGGGACAAAAAGCCAGTTATAGATCCATTTTGCTATGCCAGCCGACATGGCTTCCATTTGTGACTCGTTGAGTGACATTACTTACCCTGAGTGCTCCTCTGACAATATAAGCTCTTAATGTGAAGACGTGTAAAATTACAGTAAAATGAATGAAACCCAGAAAATTATGTAAAGTTTACAGGGTTGCTATTTTTTTTTCTTTTTTTCTTTTTCTCCCCCCTCCCCCCTTCCTTTTTTGAGGCCTCCTCTCAATTTCTGCCTTCTAAATGAGGATTTGGGCAATGCATCAGCTGGCAGTGCCTGCCTGGAGCAATGGGCTCTTCTGCTTGTGATGCATCTGAGCAGCTTGAAACTAATACCAGCATGCACTGTACAGTGAATAGACCTTCATGTTGATGAGGCAAATCCTGCAGCACTTAAAAGCAATCTGTGCTGAAGCATCCCATGTATCTTCGTCTTCAAAGTGCAACACACTTATGAAAATTGCAGATGCTGTGGTGCTATTTGTCTGCAAGGAGACATTACAGGTGACATATGAACCTGATTTCTCAAACAGATGAGGTCTGTGAGAGGATTAAGGAAACATCAATAAATTAAGATGTAGAATAAAGTTCCTGCTGTTTTCCTTGGCCTGTCTCTTGTTGGCTTGACAGTCAAGTGCTCACGACTGCAAACTTGGCAGAGCACCAGGCATCCCTCCTTTGCCTACTGCTATAACACAAGCAGATCTTACGCTGTGATTCCCCCTTGCTGGAGAAGGCAAAGCCCCAGTCCCCAGCACCCCTGGCAGTGCCCCCTCCCCAGCACCTGCCCCCAGCCCTGTGGGTATGCAAGGCATCCAGCACACACACGCAGATTTGTCTTGAATTATTTTCTTCTTTTTCTAGCTGTGCACTGCAAACCCACGTGGTGCTCTGCAGTGACCCCAGGAGCAGTGTCATTAAACCCATATCACTTTAAACCCATATCACATTAAGCCCCACTTGCAGCAGCTCTGCGCTGCGCTTCCCAAGGAGACGAAATACAGGAAGGGAAACCAAATTCCTGCTGCCATCTTCAGCTCTGCCCTGATAATGCATTGCAGCAGGGCTGTGCAGGGGCAGCACGCTGGGTAACCCACAGCTCCCAGACTCCCACAGGCAGACCCCTGTCCTGGCTGCTCGTGGGAAGAGCACTTGGTGCTGTCAGGAGTGGGTGCTGGCTGCCCAGCCAGGGAGCTGCACTGGATGGACACCACCCCAAAATCAACACTCCATAGATAAATCATCTGAAATCCCAAGAAGTGTGTCTCTCATAAAGCGTTCATAGCGACAGAGCAAGGCATCAAAATATTTTGCCTTTTTTTCAGAACAGATTTTTTTGCTGTTGCATTGGATAGAAATGGAATTTTTCAGAAAGGGTGAAATAACTCCATGAGAGTCTGTACCAGCTAAACAATCTAGACTGATCTGAACTACATCTTTTTCCTGACTTGGTTAGAAATTGTGTGACTCCCCACACTGCATGGAAAAAAAAAAAAAAAAAACACTGTGAGAAATTACTCTTTTCTTTATGAGCACAAATCCAGGTGGAGAAGGTCAAAGATAGGAAGGCAGATAAAGGGAACAGATATGACCTGGTCTGACCAAGGTTACAGCAGATGCTATCACCAGCACCCACAGCTGGCCAGTGTTATCCCCTTGGGACAGGACTGTCCACATGAGGAATTAGGAGGGACCAAGTGGTGAAGGAGCTTGGCTCTGTCTTTCCCGACTGCAATGGGAGCAGGGCAGCAGAATGCAGGCCCCAGAGAGCAGTCTGGGAACGTGCAGGCTGCACCAGCAGCATGGCTCCCACACTGCAGACGGCTGCCAGCCATGCTCCTTTTTGTCAGCACAGTCTGCTTCACGGGAACAAGGGAAATCTCCAAACCCAGCACATAAAAAAGGCATCAAGCAAAGACACAGAAGTCTTTCCATTTGTTTCATTGCAGATAATGGGTGGCAGCTACCACTGTGAGATGTCTTCCACTGCTGAAGACCTCCAGCTGAAACATCACCAGTCATTTACAGCCTGCCATTAAACATGCATGGTCATTATAGCTCCTTTCTCTGCTATTTGCAGCCTCAGGACTTTTTGCTCAGGCTGCACATAAGTTCTTGCTCAGAAAGATTTAAAAGGAGAAAAAAAACTAACAGTCTTGATCTCCCAGAAGCTGTCCCAGGCGGGGTAGAGAAATCATGCTGTTGTCCCAGCAGGGTGGCACACTCAAAGAGAATTATCAGAGTAAATCAAGGTACACAAATAACTTCTCATGGCATTGTTCCAAACCCCAGATACTGATGTCATCCTACATACTTCTGGGCATGGCACTCCAGTATTTCTTGCATTAAGCTCATCTTAAACAGGACTCCAAGAGTTTGATTTTACTTGCAGGTAGTCACAGGAAAATCTAATGATTAACCAAACCTTTTTCCATAGCAGTTTTTCTTCCCTGTAGCAGTAACACCTGTGTCTCTCTGGCTATTAAATATGTAATCCCAGAGGCACTACCAGCCTTTGCTGACGGGCTCAGCTTTGGTCAGAGGCACATCCATCATGGAACCAACTGGTATTGTCTCCATTGGACATAAGGGAAGCTTCTGGCAGCTTCTCAGAGAAGTCACTCTTGTAGCCCCTCACTACCAAGACTTTGCCACACAAACCCAGCCTTCCATCCCAAAAGCAAGACCAGATCTGCAGGGAAAGGTGATATCCTCTGTTAGACCCTCTGCTGTGGCAAAAGCTGATGGAGGAGTTTTGGAACCTGGGAACCTGCTGGTATCCCACAGACCGCTCAGCAGCCACGCTTGCACAGCAGCATGGAGGAAAGCTTCACCAAAGTCTGCCCAAGAATTCTTTGTTCAGATCAGAAAAACCACCTCTTCCTACAAACCTCCCATCACCTGAGATGCCTCCCCAAAGAGATGACATGAGAGAAATTCTGGGAAAAGGAATGATCAAAGATGGCTGTTATCAGGATTTTTGGCAGCTTGCTGTCATTCCAAATGCAGGCATGGCAGATACTGCTCTGGAGCACTGATGGGCCCATGGCTGCAGAGCAGTCCATGCTGAGTGAGATGTTCTTAACAAGCAGGAATCCTTCACAAAGAAATCAGTGCTGGGAAAAACCAGACTTCCTCCCCAGAGGTGTCTGACCTGGGGTAGTTCCTGTGAGCTTGCCTAACTGAGCAGACACCATCACCCAGATTTTAACTTGTTTAAGTAACGGGCACCCAGGCCACTGCCCTCTGCAGATGAAGCCAACCCCAGGTTTTCTGGCCTGTGCAGCTGTTTAACCTGAGGTTATTCCTCATGGACTGTGGTTGGCACTCTCTAATGGAGCTTTGGCACTGTGCTTACAGAAACAGCTTGTTTCTGTTCACTTGAAGTCAGTGCTGGAGTTTGATGCTTTCTCTTGCATTTTCAGGTTCCCATGGCTCCCACATTCTGCCTTGCTGAGATGTTTGTGTCAGCCAACTCATGGAAGCTTGGCACTGAAATGGTGCAGTGTTGCATTGTTTTCTCACTCTACAGTTCATGATCCCTCCCGTTCCTCTCAAATCACAGTTACAATGAGGGTGGCCAAGCCTCGGAGACAAAAGCATCTTTGGGATATTTATCCCACCTTCTTCTTGGATGTGTAGTTGATGTAGCAATGACCAAAGTGACAGTGACAGCAAGCCCAGAGAATGAGAGGAGGGTGAAATTCAGAGCTTAGGAACACAAAAACTGCTGTAACTCAGGGCAGGTCTCATGTCCACCATGGGAATCAGTGGTGGGAGACATCAGGAGCAAGATCAGACCTGACTATAGCTTTGCAAACTACAGAGCTCTTACTGCATTTCCATTTTGCAGAAATCAAGACTCATCCAGATGAGGTTCAGCAGAAACTCCAAATTGAAGCAAGAAACCCGAATAGGTAATGTCCAATTTATTCCTCCTCTGCTTAAAGCATCCATGAATTAAAACAAAGTGGATCTTTAAATTGGTTTTACTTGTGTACTTATGTTCCCAAAAGAGCTAAATGTATGTGGCAGATTGAGACAGGTATGATGGGCATAGGGCTAGAGATCACCCATGCCCCAGAGCTAAATAAAAGTGAGGAAATATTCTCTGCTAAGGAATGTCAGCTCTCCATGTGCTGCATCCAGATACAGCAGCATCCTTCCCACTGTTCTTCTTACTCTCTTCCTCCTGATAGAAATGGGCAGGTGAGTTCCTCTCCCAGAATGACTTACTCTCCACTCAGAGCAGAATCTTTCCAAGGTGAAGCTATTCAAATTAAACCACAAATCTTCTCATCTAGAGATAACACTCTGCTGCCTTCCCAAACCTGTTCTCATTTTCTTTTGCCATTTTGACACCATTAGCCTTCCACAAGCACTAGCACACACAGAGATAATTCTGTTAATTTTATCGTGCTTGGAAAGGCACAGAACAGCCTAAACTCAGCCAAATGCTTGGCTCTGCCTTTCCCCCATCGTATAATATCCTTTTGTATATATCTCTGCATGGAAACTCATTTATATCAAACCTTACCAGTTAAGGGAGGAGGAAAGGGGGGCAATCAATAGTTATCTTGCCAAGGGGATCTGCAGTCAGCAGCCTCCACTTTTCCCGCACGCAGAGCCAGCTCCCACTCGGTGCTCCCCAGCCAGGCTGGTGCTGGGAATCCCATGGCTCCACACCCACAGCTGGGCAGCAGGTACAACCCATGGCTGGACACCCACAGAGCACCTCACAGCCAGCCACTGGTTGTGGCTGGGGGCTTGGAAACACAAAACCTTTGTACCCTTGGGGCTTGGGGGAGCTGCAGGACGTGAGGGAAACAAGCATTTCCACGGCTGTATGGTATGAGCAGGGGCTGTCCAAAAAAAAAATAAATAAATAAAAACAAAAGAAAATCAACACAATGCCCTTTGTGTATGAATTGAGGTGAGGA
>JAYDZK010000274.1:25734699-25787698 GCA_034509185.1 Euphonia xanthogaster
AGGACAGGCTACTCCAGCCTGGAAGCAGGGGCCTTCTCTCCACCGGGTCCCCGGTTATCACAGTGGCGTTACCAACCTCTCTAATTGGCCCAGCCCTGGCCATCTTCAGAGCCATCGGGGATTGGCTCTGACAGACATGGTGGAATCTTCTAGCAGCTTTTCAGAGAAGCTACCTCTGTGGCCCCCCTGCTATCAAAAACCAGGCCATGCAAAACCAACACACTATGCTAAATTTTATTCTTGATTCTCTACCTCCTCCCCCCAGCAGTGCAGGGGGTTGGGGAAATGGAGCTTATGGTCAGTTCATCATATGTTTCTGTTGCTGCTTCCTCCTCAGGGGGAGGAGTCTTTTCACTATTCCCCATTCCCCTGCTCAAGCGTGAGGTCTCTCCCACAGGAGACAGTGCTTTATGAACTTCTCCAAGGTGAGTCATTCCCACAGGCTACAGCTCTTCATGAACTGCCCCAGCATGGATCCCTTCCACAGGGTGCAGTGGGTGCAGTCCTTCAGGAACAGCCTGCCCCAGTGTGGGTCCCCCAAGGGGGGTCATTAGTTCTGCCAGGAAATCTGCTCCAGTGGGGGCTCCTCATTCCATGTGATGCCTTAGGTTTTAGCTTTCATATTTTTTAGATTCTTTACTGCCTTAGTGTGTGACTCTGAACTTCATGTGGGGTGTAAGTTCTCTTCACAGGGTAGTTAGACAAAACAATCCTTTTCCAGCTTGAGAACCAAGGACAGCTGTTACATCCTCAGGCCCAAAAAGCATAAACAACAGCAAATTGAAGAGAGCAAACTGAGAGGATGAGATTTCTTAACCTGAAGTTGTAATTGGACAATTAACCCAAATATGTAAATAGAGCAAAACTTATAAAAGTGTGAAGACTCTTGACCGTCGTCCATCTTGCGTCTATCTTGGATCCATCTTGGGTGTAGCCACGGCCAGGCTCTTGTATTGCCCAAGGTGTATCCTTTAAAGGCCTTTCTCTAAATACCTACTTTATTCCTTTAACTCGGTCTAGTCTCTGTTCCAGATCAGCCTCTCAAGGCATCAGTTCTGGCAACCCCATGAAGGGACAGAAGGCATCTGGAAAACCCCTGGACCAGAGGAACACCCAGCTGCCCCCCACTCCTGCTGACACTCTGAGGGGGGCATCAGCTGTGGTCCAGAAGGTATCAGAGCCAATAAATCCTCGGATCTGGCACAGAGACACGTGAGTAACTGAATAAAGGTGGTATTCTGTTTTAGCACCTGAGTTAGGTGTTGAGAGATCTCTTGTAGTTTTGTTTAGTGTGGAAGGACCCTAGGGGGTCCAGGCAGAGCTGCTTTTGCTCTCCGTCTTGTCCACTGGTAGTAAGAGAGGACTGTCTCTGAAAAAGCAGAGGTTAAGCATGGTAGTGATAGGTAGCATTCTGAGGCTAATGGTGGTGCAATGGGTTTGCTCCTGTGCTGCAGCTCCAAAGGTCATGAGTTCTAATCCCTCTCTCTCTGGCTACTTTCTTACCTATAAGTATTAAGATGGGCTGTGTATTCTCCTGTGAGTTGAAAAGCAAATTACTGAGAGATAAACAGGGTTAGTATTGAAAAACTGGGGGGACCTAATTGGTGCTAATCAATGCTTTTTAAATCTAGAGTTATCAGACTCTCAGAAAAAATGTGACCAACTTATTGTGAAAACTGAGTATTTTATGATTGGCTTTTCTCAAATATTAATATTATATGTGTTGTGCTAGAAAGTAATGCTGTATTAATTCTCTTAAGTAGTGTGTTAAATATAGTTTTAGGTTATAACAAAATGTTAAAATAGAAACTATGCTATGTAGGATGTTTTTTTTCTAAAGAAAGGACTTGCACTGAGATAGCAGCCCCAGGACACCTGAATCTTTCAGAGAAAAAGAATTTATTGCCCCATTATCAGGAGAAACGAACTTCTTCCTGCCTTGCTCAGGTTTGAAGGTGGAGTTTAGGATTCAGAGGAAGAAGTTGACACTGACCAGACAGAATCCTGTGTTTGGATGGAATTGATGCATCATGGATGAGGTGTATGAATATGCAACAGGTTGTTGTTTTTAAGGGTTAATCCTCTGTTAACGTGTGTCCTTTTTCGGGCTTGTGCTGCCCAGAAAAAGGTACTGTAATTCTTTGTTTCTATTGTCTCATATTGTCCTAATTCAAATTTTCCAAATTATTATTACTCTAATTGTATTACTATTTTTATACCCATTTTATTAGTATTAAACTTTTAAAAAATTTAAAACAAGTGATTGGCATTTTTCACACCAGGCAATTACCTCTCCCTAAGCCCCCCAAACCACCCTCTCCCTACAAACCAAACCAAATCCTCTGCAAAACAAACTAAACCCCCCTCATTTCTATATTGTACCAACACGCATCTCTCTTTTTTTCCCCCCTCCTGCTGCAGAGTTCCATGCCAGGGATGGATTTCACGGAAGCCTATTCGGACCGGTGCTCGGCCGTGGGCCTTGCAGCCAGAGAAGGAAACGTTGAGATTCTGAGGGAATTGATAAATCGGGGATACAGCGTCGATGTCCCGGATAACAGGAGGTGGTTGCCCATCCATGAAGCAGCAGCGCACAATTCCAGTGAGTGCCTGAAGCTGCTCATTGATACAGGTAAGGCGAACCTAATGGGAAATAGTGTGGTTTTGTGCTAAATTACCCTCTCGTAGAAAATTATTTACATAGCTTTATCCTATTCTTGTGTGGGGATTTTCTGTGTGTTTTCCCAACTGCGGTAAGTAGAAGTTGGTTGCAATTCATGGGTGGTACTTGAGGTGATAACAGCATATTCATGGGTGTTCTCAAATAACTCTGTTGTTTTCTTTAAATGATTGTATTTTGTAATTCACTGCCAAATATCCCTTTTTTCCCCTCATTATGCTCCTCTGCAGCTCCAGCTGAGGACTACATCCACTCGAGGACGTTTGAAGGGATGTGTGCTTTGCACCTCTCGGCCCGGCACGGCTCTGTGGAATGTCTCCGGGTTCTCCTGGAAGCTGGGGCTGACCTGGACAATGTCACCACCGAATCTGCCACCACCCCACTCTTCCTAGGTGACACGAGCTTTCCTCAAGCCCCAGAGTTTGAACTCACCAGTTAAAACTCAAGTTTCTCCGAGTTAAAACTCACCAGAGTTTCTTACTTGCCTGCCATGTTGCATCTTTCTGTAGCCCTAAATAACCAGGCTTTAGCCTGTGTGGAAATAACCTTTTGTTTATGGGTAAATCTGCTTCAGACAGTGTTTTAAAACAAAATTATAAAAGCAAACTGGTTTTCTGCATCAAGCACAGAAAAACTTTAGGAGGTTCAGGATTACATTTGTGTGAGGCTGTTTCAAAGCCTTTTTGATTTTTATAATTCCTCCCTAATTCTTATGTAAAAAACCCATATTTTTGACATTCCAAGTTTGGCAATTAAGGTCCATTATTTTAGCATTTTTTCTATTACTTATGTTTGACTTAATTAAATGCTTAAAACCTCTGTTACAGTGAATCCTGGGGTCTAAATCATCTGATTAAATATATTTATTGGTTTACTTGCCTCTCTGCCCAGACATCATGTGTGCCATGTTACCTTTGTTTCCAAGTTTGGGGGAATTTTGGCATCATTTCCATTCCCCAACACTGTTTTGGGGATCTAAATATAAAAGGCAAGCCAGTATATAATGGGCAGGT
This sequence comes from Euphonia xanthogaster, assembly GCA_034509185.1. Lineage (NCBI taxonomy): Eukaryota > Metazoa > Chordata > Aves > Passeriformes > Fringillidae > Euphonia > Euphonia xanthogaster. Next base: position 25,738,393 of record JAYDZK010000274.1, read on the forward strand.
TTAAAGGAATTATGATTATTGTTTCAGGAAGTATGCAGTGAGAAATTTTGAGCTTTTAAATCCAAATACTTAAATTGTTTCTTTTTAAAATTCTTCAATAATTTTTTTTTTATTTGTTACTGTTCTATGGAAGCTGTTGAAAATAAACATACAGAGGTTGTCAAGTTCCTGCTCCAACACGGAGCAAATATTGAAGGTTCTCATTCTTGGTCTGGATGGAATTCTTTGCACCAAGCTTCCTTTCAGGTAACCTGTGAGCACATCATGTAATTTTGGTGTAACTGGTGTATTCTGGGGGATAATTATTTATTTAATAATTATTGCATTTTTGTCAGGTAATTTTTCCTAACCTACCCTAGCAGTCATAAGCTTGTACTTAAAAATGTGTTGGCTAAATGGTTCTAACACATACAAATGACTTTATCATGTAAATGAGCAAAAGTGATCAATTTGAACCAGCCTAATTTCTTTTACCATTAATTTTTACGTGCATCTTCAGAATATTGACTGTATTGTGGGTTTTATTATTTCTGTCTGGAACATGTGGGGAAAAACGGGTTGTGTGATTTCCTCGCTTTCCTGCTGATTGAGAATAAAAACATTGATTTCAGGGTTCCACTGAGATAATGCAAATGCTCCTGGAGAAAGGGGCCAGCAAGGACTGTCGTGATGACTTTGGAATTACCCCTCTGTTTGTGGCTGCTCAGTATGGCCAGCTGGAGAGTCTGCGCCTGCTTCTGTCCCACGGTAACCAGCATCCTCCATCTCCCTGGCCAGGCTCCCAGCAACTCCCACTGAGTGCAATTGGAGCTCTCCTCCTGCATGTCATGATTTCAAATGTTAGAGGTTTTATTTCCTTATTGCTGAGGAGAACTTGCTGAATTTGAAGCCACCCTGTGAAAAATAATGACTGATGGAGGTGGCTTTGGTTTTGTCTTGTGTCAGGTGCGGATGTCAACTGCCAGGCCAAGGACAGGGCCACTCCCCTGCTGATTGCTGCACAGGAGGGACACCTGGATTGTGTGAAGCTGCTGCTGGCTGCAGGGGCAGACCCAAACCTCTACTGCAACGAGGATAACTGGCAGCTACCCATCCATGCAGCAGCTGAGATGGGCCATGCAAAGTAGGTGGCTGCAGAGGCATTCAGACAGAAGGTCCTGGTCACACAAATCTGATCCCCGAAAGAGGAAGTTCAACCCTGAAAGGGAGGAAGGTTGAGTGTTCAAACTGATCTGTACTTGAGAAGTTCTGATTATTTTTGTATTTTAAATGTCTCTTAGTAGTTTCTTCAGCACTGACAGGGAGTAAGTTTAGATGAAATACTAAGGAAAAATGCTTTCCTGTGAGGGTGGTGAGGCCCTGGCACAGGTTTGCCAGAGAAGCTGTGGCTGTGCCACCCCTGGAAGTGTTCCAGGCCAGGTTGCATGGGGCTTGGAGCAACCTGGGATAGGGGAAGTGTCCCTGCCCATTGCAAGGGGTAGAACTGGATCACCTTGAAGGTCCCTTCCAACCCCACCCATTCTATGATTTTTAATTCAGCATCTAACCTGCGTTTGATCCATAACCTAATGAATTTAGAGGGTTTTCCATGGTGCTGAACCAGATATCAGTTCACTCCATGGCCATTTTACTTTTCCATTTAAAAATGCAAATAACTGAGTTATACATTATACATGACTTGAACAGCTGCTAATTAGAATTCTATATTAAGTAGCAGAAGTAATTATATGCAAATATTGAATTAGCTGGACCAGCCAGAAAAAACAAAGCCACAAAAACAGTTTCTTTAATCTTTCCAGAGGTGCATTTGCAGCTTTGCCCAATTTCAGATATACAAGTCGGTTCCACAGCAGCGAGCCAAGAGTGGAAGGAAGTTTTGGGAGTAGACCACTGGGGAGAAGGATCTCTCAGGAACTCCATGATTCACACATGGACAGCACTTAAATATATAAATGATGATACATCACTGGCAACTCTTGTGCAGCACCAGTAAGTTCCAGCAGCAAAGGAACTGGTGTTTGTCACTAATGTGATGTGGCCTGGAGTGTGAGCTGTAAACAGAATGATTTTTCTGTTTCACAGAACTAAGAATTTGTTTCATTTGCAACTCACATTTACAGTTTGCTTCCAAACTTCCTTGGAGTTGGGATTTACTGTGGTATCCTGTTGCTGTAAAAAGAGTTGCTGGATAATAGGAAGTAGCTTGGTTTGGTTTAAAATACTTCTTTCCAGCCCAAATCCATCTCAAAGCACAACATTTGCCAGCGGTCTGTGTATGGAATTATAAAGCTGCAAATTCAAGAGTGAAAAAACACAATTTTCTTCCAAAGCTGCAATGACCCTGTGAAAAAAATCGTTGTGTGCTTAATCATTGCAATGAGATCAGAAAACAGTGGTTTTAAACATCTGCAGGATACTGGAGCTGCTGATTCCAGTCACTGACCGGGTCTGTGACAAGGGCGAGGGCAAAGTGAGCCCCGTGTATTCCGCGCTCTACGGCGGGGACGGCGAGTGCCTGGAGATGCTGCTCGAGCAGGGCTTCAGCCCAGATGCTCAGGAGTGCCTGGACTTTGGCTGCAGGTCCCCCATGTGCATGATCTTCCAAAAGCAGTAAGCAAACCTCTTCTATTTTGGAGTTATTCATAATCCTATTTGCTTTAATAAACTTGCTTTAAACGTGTAGTTTCCCACCTTCTTCCCTCAACTGCTGTCTATCATCTAGCATTTTTCCAGAATTCCAGTGTGTTCCCTCTTTGCAGACACTCCTCATTGTTCCCATTTCCTTGGGAATATTGATGTGAAGCCCTGGAGTGTGACTCACGTGCTGCACTAAGGAAAATATCTTCAAAAACGGCTTTTGAATCCTCTCAGATTTTAACAGATTATTTCTTCGTACGTGGATTGAAATTTATTTATGGAGTATTTATAATTTATTTATGGCTGTCATTTAAATTAACGAGGTTTATTAGTAGTGAATTTAGTTTGTGGCCTGCTCCTAGGAAGCTGCCTTTAAAAATCCTTGGACACCATTTTTCCCTTTTTGTCCTGGTGTTGCTTTATAAGAAAAAATTTAGGAAGGGATGCAGAGCAGGTGATTGCTCTGTGAACAAGGCAGGTAACACACGTCACCATTTCTGTGGAGTAATGTGCCCTCTAATCACTAAAAGGCAGCACCAGTCACAGTCTCAGTCCTTACCCTATTGGGGTAATGATAAAAGGATTTTAATAAAAACATTCTGAAGTGTTTTATTGCAGACAGATGTAAAAAGCGGTAGGTGCTTTCTGAGGCAAAGCTCACGGGATGCCCTGTTCCTTCTCCTGTTCACAGGTATTACCAGTTCATTGATGTCCTTCTGAAATATGGCATCACCCTGCGTGGCATCAACTTGGCTCACTGCCTGTGCCATAAGAAGTTTGCTCTGTTCCGGCGCTTCCTGAGGTTCGGCTGTTCCCTGCCCTCAGAGGAGGAATTAACAGACTTCATCCTCTACAGCAGCACGGTGCAGAAGGAATACAAGGAATGGCTGCCCTGCCTGCTCCTGGCTGGCTTCAACCCCGTGAATTTCATGCACAGGTTCTGGTAAAGCAGGGAGCCTTGTCTTTCTTTACTTAAACATCCCATGCTAATGTGCAAAGCTGCTACAGGATGGCCCTTGATAATCTGTTGCCACCATCAGGAACAGGAGGGGTTGTGGAAAGTCTGAAATAAATCATTCACACGTCATGGCTGGAGGCAGTAAAACAATTTTCTTTAGGAAGAAAGCCAGACTGGAAATTGCCTTTCTGTAGGGTAGCAATAAAGCATTGCTTCCCAAATTTACATCAAACATCTCTACCTAACCCCCAAATTCAGCTGCAAGTTGTGTGTGTGATACTTTACTACAGCCATGGTAAGAAGAAATTTCAGTGGGAGAAATGGGTCAGGAGGGATGGGAAACAAATGGGAAGTGAAGCTGGGCCAAGGCTGGGAGGAGAGGAAACGGATGCAGTTTGAGACTGTTTTGTTTAACACAATGTGGCAAAAATTCCAGTCAGATCTTTTTTATTATTATTATTATTATTATTATTGAAGTTTTTCCACATATAAACAACAGCTTGGTGATGTTTTATATATAATTGGGCACTACAGGATTAAACTGAGAGTTATGAAATATTTGTATTTTCTGCTGGCTGTAGTAAACACACTACAAGTTTGCAACTCAGTGACTGAATGAATCTCACTGTCCTTGTGTATCACATGTGATGCTTTTTTGGTCTTTTATTCTGTAATCTACAAATGCTTTTAAAAGGTATTTTAGAGAAGTCTTTGTTACACAGGATTTTCTCCATGAGTGAGGATGTCCTTAATTTTGTCCTGGAGTTCATGAATTGGAGCAGACTTCCTCCAATTGTGGAGCAACACCTTTCCCAGTACAAGGAGAAGTTAACTTGGACTTCCAAGAGCCATTTTGGTAAGGAATACAGGCAGGAAAATAATCCTGTCTCCATGTATCCAGCTTCCAGGCTGCAGATGGGGAGATTTAGGAGAGGATGACAATATGACTTAGTTGTGTTTTACTTTTCTAATTTGATTTGTATTTCCAATGAAGCATCTGTCTTGTTTTGTAAGCGTTGGACAGTAATTAAATACAAACCATAAAAATCAAACATAATCAAAATGTGACCAACCAAAAAGATTCAATTGGTTGTACAGGAATTTTTCATAGTTTGGCCTTCAGAAAAGCATGTCATGTGTTATGTGACTGAGAAACTGCACTTAGGTGTCTTTGTTAATGATTCCTTTCAAAGAAAATTCTTCTTTAAAAGGGTCTCTAATAATTTTTAAGTTGTCCTAGTGATAATGTCATTTAATAATATTTCCTTTATAATGTTTGAAGCTAATGAGGATGTTTTTGGAGTTAAAAAAAATTGGGGTTATTTCGGGAAATGGAGATTAACTTCTCTCTTTCTTTCCTTTTTTATTAGTAAATGTATTGGTGTAGTAAGAGCTGCTCTGTGTTTGACTTGGGATTCCATTTTCCAGCCTTCCTTCCTCCCCTGTCCCACCTGTGCCGCCTGGAGATCCGGTCCCTGCTGGGGAGTGAGCGCCTGCGCTCGGAGCGCGTGATCCGGGAGCTGCCGCTGCCAGCCTGCCTCCAGGACTACCTGCTCTACCTGGATGTGCTGCGAGCCAACAGTGTCCCAGAGCTGCAGGATTGCCTGGAGCAGGGAGAGGAGGGAGCTCCTTCCAGTCACTCTGAGGCAGAGGACACGGAGGAGGGACAGCAGTAACACCGGTGCCCCGTGACGGCGGTGCCAGTGCCTGGACTCCACGGCCACAGGTTTTGTAATGGGAATCAGGGAGGAGAGCTGCTGGAAATGTCTGTTCTCTTCCTGTGTAATCATTCTTTTCACGCTGTAGTTTTGTACTACATCTAGAAATTTCCTATGGGTTCTATGATTTGCTTGTTTACAATCTTTTGTAGCTTTGTAAGTGAACAGTTTCTGTTTCTTTTCTAACTCTTGGGAAGTAAAATGAGCTTTTCCAGTGAGCACAGCTTACAGAGTAGTCACAATCTGCCCGTTGACACTTTATTCCAAATACAGCTTTTACCAAATGAAACCATCTGAACGTCAAGGAACACAATCTTGTATCATTGTTATGAACTTGTGTTGGGGAGGGATGGAGTTGAACTGGAGAAAGGCAAATTACATAAGAAAGGAGATTGTTTGCTGAAGGAACGGTGATTTTTTTTTTTTCCTCTTCCCATGGTTGTCAATATGTGGCAGAGTGTCGGTATTAGAGGCCTGGGGCCTGCACCCAGCCCCTCCCCTTGCAAGTCCCTCCCCCAGGTAAGGCAGGAAATGTCCCAGAGGCACACCAACGTTTCCCAGCAAAATCCCTTCTGTGATGCAGTGCAAAAGGACTTGCTGTTCCTGAGGCCTGGTGGCTGGGCTGGAGCAGGGACACCTTGGGACAGCAGCAGGGTCTCTCACACTGGGAAAGCCCTCGTCCTGTCAAGGTGAATCTGGTGCTGCCAGGATCACTGGTAGTAGATGCTGAAGGCGTGGAGGATGTACAGGAAGGTTGTGAGGAAGGCAAAGAACTGCACGAGAGGAAGAAGAGGAAGGGTCAGCTGGCAGAGTCAAACCCCATCTCCTGCCAGTGCTCTCAGCATGGGGAAGCCTCCCAGCATAGAGCTCCCTCCAGCCTCAAAGGAGAGGCAAAGCCTCAGCTTTTCCCAGCATCCAGCCACGTCGGGCTCTCCGTGAACTGGTGCACCCTGAGAAGCCAGCGCCAGCTGCACAACCCACAGAGCTGAGGAGCTGAAGCTCTGCCCTGCTGGCACTTGGGGTGGCTCTGCTGTGGCTTTAGCACGTGCTGCTGCCCTGGCAGGGGTGAGTGTGTGTCCTGCAGCCCGGCAGGGTGCTCTGGACTCACCGATGCAGCGCTGTTGAGTTGGTAGTTGAGGGGCACTGACTCAGAGTTGATGGTGGCGTTGGCCTGCAGGACAGCGGCGCTCATGTACAGAATGGCCGTGGTGCCATGGTACAAACTGTCCTGTAAAACAAGGCACCAGTGAGTGCCCCAAAGCGGGACAGGTGCCTGGATAGGCCTGGGACCAAACCCTCCCAGGCAGTGGTTTCACAGCAGAGCTCCCCTGGACTTTCCAGTCGAGGCAAAAGGAGGAAAGGGTTGATGGGTCACCAGCCGTGGTGGTCCTGCACCCACGTTGCTGCTGCCAACATCTGCCCGTGTTCCATCCCCTCCTTACCAGCACTTTCCAGTTCTCGCTGTTCCTGTGGAAGCCGAGGAGGTAGCTTAAGAGGAGCAGCAGGGAGATGAGGCAGGAGGTGAGGGACACGTACATCACCCATCCCTGCAGCAGCGGCAAGGAGACCGAGGTAGCAGCGACGAGGATCCACACCCAGGTCCCGCAGATCTGCCAGGGACAAACAGGCGCCGCTGATGAGTGTGGGATGAGGAAAAGCTCTTTTCCTCCCCAGTTCCCTCCTCGCCTCCCTCCTGGGCCGGCTGCAGGAGCCAGCGGAACCCCTGCATCTGTCCCAGAGCATCCCAGTGCTCTGGGAAGCAAGCAAGCAAGTTGGCACCGGTTTCCCTGAAAACTCATGGGAAATGAGTGTTCACAGGAACGGGAAGGCTTTGCTGCCGCCTTGCACACAAGGAAATGTCTCACCCTGAGGGATTTGGTGGAGAATCCAGAAAATGTGCTTTTATCTGAGAAAAGTGAGTGGCTGCCTCAACCCAGCCCTGCCCGCTCGTTAATCTTCAGGGCTTGGAATCACAGCACAAGGAAGTCTCCTCTCAGCTCCACACACCAGCCTGGAGCAAGTTGCTTTCTCTGGATCCACCCAAAATATTTACTGAGCACAAAAAGCCCACAGGGTCATCGGGATGAGCCCGTGCCACGCTGTGCCATCCCAGCTGCGGTGGGTGAAACCCCTGGAATTGCAGCAGGGAGCTGAGCCTGCCGCCACGGGCAGGGATTGTGCCTGTGGAGCATAGGGTGTGTGGGTTGCCAGCCCCGTGCACCATGGCAAAGTACACCAGCTGCAATCTTGGTCGGTCCCACTGGATGCCCTCTGGACCCAGAAGCAATTGAAAGAATCACGGAATTACCAGGCGCCCAATCGCCTTCAACCCCTGGAACGACCTGATACAGAGAGCAAAATTGCCTTGATTTTCCAGCCATTTCTACAGAGAGCTGCTTCATGATAACGAGAGCTGCTAGTCTGCCCTGGATGAGCCAGCAGCTCTTCAGCCTCGCCCAGCCCCGCGGCAGCCGGTGACCCTCACACAGGCTGGGATGGAGCCGAGTGTACCGTGTCCTCAAGCTGTTCCTAAAAACCCCTTCAGGAATACTTTGTGCATTCAGCGTAAGCTCCAAGACAAGATGTCACTTCCCAGTCACGGTGCCTTCAGGGTGGCTTCGGGGGATTTTAGCCAGGAGTGGGCTCCGCCAGGCAGCGAGCGAGGCATACTCACGATCTCCGGCAGGATGAAGGCGTAGGGGATGGTTTTGAAGACGGCGGGTCCGGAGGGCAGGGTGGGCTGCGTGGAGGCTGCGGAGGGACCCACCGAGGCCATCTCTCCCGCGCTGCCAGCGCTCTGCTCGGCTCCGCCGGCGCTTCCCTGCCCCGTGCCGCTCCCGCGCGGGATTTAAGGGACACGCCCGCGGGACGTAAGCACAGGAACCGGCCCGGGCTGGCACCGCGCCGCTGCCCCGGCCCGACGTGCCCTGGCACCGCCCGAGGCTGCGGCGGCTTTGTGCATCCCACTGCCAGCCGCGATGGGACACGGCGGGACCCCGGCCCCGCCGAGCACCAATGCAAGGTCATTAACTGCAGGGGGAAGGAAAAAAACTTCCTACACCTTGCCGGCACAGAAATGTTTCCTGCAAAGAGTTCTCTTGGCACGCTTCCAATCCTGAAATATTTTTGCTCCCACTGTTGTTGCCTCCTCCCCTTTCTGTTCAGGTTTCTGCTCCGCCGTCACGTCGGACCCCTCCACGCCCTCCAGGCACATCCAGCCTTCAGAAACTATCAGGTAAATTTCACAAACACACCAGGAGCGTTTGGCAATGTGCTCCCGAGTGCCTAGTGAGGTTTGAAAGGGAGCTACAGGAATTTCTGCCTCCTGGCAAATGCAGTTTGGATTCGGGAAGCACTTGCTGTCTCATCCAGTGCACTCTGCCTGGCCCCAGAACTCCCAGATCAGGATGAAAGGCTGGGGGTGGCACTTCTGCCTGGTGGCTCAGAGAGGACAGAATGACCCCATTAACCAGGGCAATGGGCTACAGCAGGAGGAAGACACTGTCCCAGTGAGTTATCCCAGCTCTGCTAGGCGAGACAGGTGATGCCCCTGGAACTTGGCTTCTATGCCAAGCTCTTGCACAACACAGAGCAAAGATCAAATCCATGTCTCTGAGTGTTTCCTAGGCTGGGGGAAGTGTCCTGTGGTATTTCTGGAGGCTCCAGTTTACAGATACTCCAGTGGGAGCTGGTTTTTGGCTCCGTGTAGTGGAGGTTTTCAAAAATCTTGTTTCGAATCTCGCCAGACAAAACTGAGCCTGGCCTGGGCTTAAATCCAGGTGTGACTCGGTGGCAACGTCCCCATCACCCTGCAGGAAGCATCCAGATGCTCCAGCACTAAAGAGAAAGTGGATTAATCACTTCCCCCTGGGAATGGGCAGCACACAGAGCCTGTGGTCACAAGGTGCTCAGGGGTCAGCAGTGGAAATAATCCTGGGGAAACACAGCATTCCCAGGATTCCCACCAGCTGCTATTTGTGCTGGGTCAGGCACATTCCTGGGAGGAACCCAGCCTTCTCCTGAGTGGGGGAGAGGAACAGGCAAACAGTCTAAAAACGGAGCAACCTGCTGGTCACTGGTTGGGCAAGAGAGGATTCTTCCCCTGAGCTGGCTGTCCTTGCTCAGCAGCATTCTTAAAGATCCCTGCTCTTTCCCTTCCCCGCTCCCAGGCTGCTGGGGGACTGGGACAAAGAGTCTTTTGTTCACCTTGATTAAAACAACACTGGAAATTAATTGGAAGCTGCACAAGAGGAGAAAAGGGCTACCTCAGCTTTGGCAAAAGAGGACATCTGACATGGCTCCAACAGGTAGTAACAGGTAACCAGAGCCTTGTTTAATGCTGCAAAGTTAAAAATTTAAAATACAATTTCCACTAGATAAAGAGATAAAATAATTTTAATCTCTCTCAAAATCTTAGTTGTGCTAAAATATCCTTTACAATTCAGCTCCTACACAACCTCTTTGGTAAGAACTTAATTTTATTGTAACCATGTCCTTAGAGAGCCTGAATTTTTCATTCCCCAGGATTGTTTTCCCTCACTTCTCCTAAGAAATCATAGGCCAGCTCTGAGATGTCAAAGGCTCTGTGGGTGTTTTCTGATGACAGCAGGTACTCCAGGGCACCGTCCTTCTCCTGGCTCCTTTTCAGGAAGTCATGGATCACCTTCCAGCGAGACAATTCCACCTCTTCCTCAGCCCATCTGTAGCTGGGGAGGGACGTGGAGCAGAGCAGAGGGAACACAGAGTCGTGGTACACCAGGACAAACGCAGACTTCAGGAATTCTTGATCTCTCTGCAGAGAAGAGTGTTTGAAAATAGCACAGTGCAAACGCATGGTGTTGCCAAGCACTTTTCCAAAGTATTGTACATGGGAAAAAACCCAAACAACTCACTCCCAGTTCCTAGGAAAACAACGGGAAGAGATCTGATCTTCCTAAACACACATCCGTTATCTTGGATAAGCCTCCAGCACACCCACAAACCTGAACTCTGCCAGCCTTCCCACAAACTACAGGCACTGAGAGCCCTTTGCTGTGGGGTATTTATATTTCTCAAAAGCACTGCCACATCCTCCCTGCCCTGGAAACCCAAACTCCTCTCATCTCCCTGCTGTCCTAGGTGGAGCGTGGCTCCCATCCCACTCCTTGGAGCCAGAGCTGATGCTGCCCCTGGGCACTGCTGTCCCACTCTTTGTGCATGATGTGACCTGTGTGCTCCCCTGTGAAGATCAGTTTGGAAAACCCAGAGACAAAGGATCAGCCTGGTCAATTATCAAACACATGGGAAAGATCCAAGTGCGGAGTGTCCCAGCCCCAGGAGTGCTGTGCCTGGCAGGGAGCGTTTCACAGCTCAGCCTCACGGAACCACACGAGGGGTGAGCATTCAGCAGGCAGCAATCCTCCCCTGGGAGTGGCACATGCCAGTCAGGTAGAACTGGATGGTTCTGGGATCCCGGGGAGTTGCCAATTCCGTGAGCAGATCTGCTCTCCTTTTGGATGAATGGCCCTGAAAAAGCTGCTCTGACTCAGCGGGTGTTTGTTCTGTGTAAACGGGGAGCCATCCTTGTGCATCAATTCAGGAGCATGCACAGGGAATGAAATATCCCAATATATGCTGCTTCCAGGAAATCCAGCATTCAGAGGCAATGGCTTTCTCATTCAGTTCCTGCAGCTGCCCTCTGTCCAGGGGACAGGATGTAGGACGAAGTCTGGGTGAGCCTGGGGACAACCAGGTAAATTCTCAAGCTGTCTTTGTGCCAAAACATGGGATTACAACTCTCTGGGGTAGGGAGATCTCAGGAATTTAGGGGGCCTTTTCCCAGGCAGATTGTGGGAGGACTGAAGCTCAGAGTTTGGAGGAGGGAAGATGATTTTGTGGGCATACACAGCCCCTTTTTGTATCCATGGAAAGCTTTTACCAGCTGACTGTTGGAAGCACATCATGACAGGGAGCCACTCTGGGTACCAACCTATAACAGGTTCCCCCCTAACAACACTGGAATAAAAAGTTATAAGTTAATTTAATTTTCCTCCTGCTCCTGGTTTACTGTTATAAATCTGGGTTAGAAATGTTAAGAACTGCATTTACATATCTCTATTTTCTAAACAGATGTATGGTGAGAGGAAAAGCTAAGCAGCAATTGCACTGGCAGGGAGCAGCTAGTTGGAATTACCCTGAGTATATGGAAAGAAAAACCTGTAGTTTGTTACCTTCTCAATTCTCTTCAATGTTCTTTCTTTGTCTGCCCAGGCACTCTAAAATGAAATGAAAAATCAGAGCAAGGCTGGAGAATTTTGTCTTCTCCCCGGACCAAAAAAAAAAGCTCAAATTTTGCCTGGAAATTCTGACAAGGTAACATACCCGAAGTGCATCCATCAGGTCTGGCTGATCCAGGAGTTGAGGGAAAGTTGCTAGAACAGGATTACAGATTAGGTCTGAAACAGAAAACAAACACATTCAAGGCTAAGGAAGAATCAGTTTTCCAAGTATTGGCACATCGAGATATTCAGCACATCCCCTCCTGTCAGATAATTCCAAAGGGAAAATGAGCTGTGACAGTTCTCCAGAGCAGGGAAGGCAGGAGACTCCCTGAAACCTGCTCTGACTGCAGCCAGTTCTCAGTGGCTGAGAGACAGTGAAACCAGGAGAGGGGACACACAAACCCCAGTGCTGTTTTTTGGGAACGCCAGCAAACATGAGCCCTTCCTGATTTACCTGCCAGAGGTGTTTTCCCTCATTTCTGCACCTGCCTTTTTTATACACAGCTGCAATTGTGCTGCTTAGTTTGGATGTTATGGATAAACACACTTGGGTTCTACCTCAGCCTGGTGTGGCACTTTAGGAGAACCAGGGACCAAGTGCACAGTGAATTTTCCCAGTGGAGCACATATCCCACTGCACTGGTGTCCTGGTGCTTTTTGGGTCACTTCCATGAGAAATCACTCTGCTCCTGTGATTATTTTAATTAATGAGACTGTGGATAAGATTCCAAGTGACGGAGAGCAAGATTTTGGCTTAAGTGTTTTCTTTATCATGTGATTTCAAATACTGAACGTACACTTGTCCCTTCACCTTGAAGCTGATGGTAAGTTTGGTAAACATGAAGCATTTACTAATGCCCAAACATTTCAGGGAAGAAAGCCAGGACTGATGACTTCTGGGAAGGAGAACAGACATTTTCAGTTGTCTATTCCTAAAGTAATGGTGGATTTTGAAATAATAGACATCTTCTTTAGTTGCACAGCTACCAGAACAGCTCCTGGGATAAAGCCTTGCAATGACTTCACATGAAGTCTGACTCCAAAGAGATGCAATTTAACTCCAGGAGAGGTTGTCAGCCTGATCTACTGTCCTAAATTATGCAGATCAAATCAGGTAAGTGTGGCAGTTCTCACCTATATAAATTCATATGTAGTACAGTTAAGAAATGTAAATTTTCCTTATTTCAAGTTGGTTTTAAAATGGAGAAGGCTATGATCTGTCATTAGTTCTGTTGAATAATCAGGGCAAGACACTGAGTTCTAAATCCAGAATTCTCCAACTTCTGTCTCTCCCTACTGTCAGTAAGTAAATAATAATTAAAAACTAAAAATAAAAGAGGATAACTTAGCCTGAGTGCCAAAAACATCTCTTACCAAAGGGAGACCTGGCAAGAGTCATTCCCTGGATGAACCTGATCTTCCTCCAGTGCTCACCTGTGCTTTGCATGCTCATCCTGTCCTTCAGGAGGGCATCTCCAAGGATTTGCCGATAAAACACCAGGAGATGGATGTAGCACATGCCCCCAACTAATGTTTCAGGGAGAAAACTGTTGGGAAAATAAGGGACAGCAGTTGAGGTGTTCATTGCAAACACTGCAGATTTCTCTAGGCTACCTGGAATGCTTTTTCATTTTATGGAAGCACAAGGACTCACTTCAGGATGCCTTTTGAGTGCACACTCGGTGACTTCACTTTCACCAGAAGCACAGGCTGCTTCCTGAGGCTCATAAGCTGCTGAAAAACCCCAGAGCCTGCTGCAGGAAGAGACAGCCCAGATTCACACAGGCAGTTTGAAACAACAGTGACAACTGTATCACAAAAATGGGCATTTCAGTGCATTGAGAACTCTTTATTTAGCCTGGTAGCACCCAGCTCCCCACAGCCAAGGCAAAAGCAGATAAATAATGAAATGCATGCAAAAATAGAACACACAGACCCAAACCAGGCTGTGGGGACTGTTGTGAAGGAGATGCAATATTAATCACATTGTTATGTTTATATTATGTTGAAAAGAAACCAGACCTCTCCTCGATATTGATGGGTCAACCTCAACGCCTCTCTCATAGGGAGTTCCACCACTCAGGACCAGCTCATGCATCCTGTCAGTAAAGATAAATTTGAAGCCCATATGATATTGGGAATTCAACTATTTTTGGAATTTAATTGTACTGGGAGGTCAATTATATTAAAAGCCATTAACAGCATTCTTTCTTTTCCACAGCCCAAATATTTTTCTTGTATGGAATTTAGCAATTGTTTCACTACAATGGTTTTGAGGAATCACCAACAACTAAAATCTTTCATATTTAAAATTTGTTAAAGAGTAACGTAACCCCAGTTCTGCCAAGAGCAAGTCACTGTTGAAAAAAGCATGAAATTTAATCTGTAATACCATGCTTACTTAATGAAATAGTAGAACAGTATTTAAAAAATGAGACTTAGAAGAAATTGAGTTCTAGAACAGTAGAGGTGTCCTGTGGGTATTTTTTTTGAGCTGTAACCCAGATAAATCCAGAATACATATACACAATATATATATGTCTACCAATATTTGGCAAAAACCGAGTCTTGAAAGTCTGAGCTACAATCAATTATTTCTGTCAATAAACAGAAAGTTTTCCTACATTTAATAAAATAAAAATATACACACTTCATTATTCTTTCAGATGACTAGACCCACTAATGATAAATCATAATTTACACTCCAAGAGCAGTGAGAGATTCATTCACAACAACCTGACTCCAGGTCTTGGGAACCAGTCTCCCAATTTTCACCTGGGAAAGGGATAATGCAGCCAAGAAGAGCCAGAATCCCAAAGGACTGGGCTGGATGCCCCCTGCCCCAGCAGTGTGTAAGTATGAAAGATGAGCTTTACTCTCAGTCTCAAACAGATGTGTATTCATCTGTGTGTAAATACTGGGAGAGCAGGAAAAGGCAAAAAATTTACTTGGAAGGAATAGGAATCCCACTGGAAGTGAAAAGCTTCAGAAAGGCCCAGCCACAGCTCAGCTCTCCTCTTTCACCTGTTGACTAGAAAAAAAAAGAGAAATGTAAATTATTTGAGGAGCTGACCCAGAGTGAGTGACTGAACCACAATCAATAACAGTAACCACATGAAAACTGTTGTAGTTATTCCCTTTTCCTCCTTCACCCTTGTGTGTTCAAAAATCACAATCTGCCTTCTCTGAGGATCGTTTTTCTGGCTTTACCATCTATTGTCGTACTACCTGTTGTGCTTTCCAGCAGCATGTCCCAGATGGACAGGGTCTATGTGTGTAAACTGGAGCTGGAAACCACTGTCCATGCTGCTGAAACAGTTAAACTTCAGTTTTCCAACTGTACAGGACATTAGTCTGAAATAAATCACAGAGATGGAAAACTGCAAGAGTAAAGGGAGAACTAGTCCATCGTGATCCCATGGCATGGCATCTTTGGCACAAGTTATTTCAGTGCTGGTACAGGGACTCTCATGTCCATGAGTCAGAGGGATTTTTATTCTCTAATTAGGGATATTCTCCCATTAGAGAATCCCAGAATGCTTTGGGTTGGAAGAGATTTTAAGGATCATCTTGTTTCACCCCTTGCCATGGGCAAGGATATCTCCCACTATCCCAGGTTGCTCCAAGCCCTGTCCAACCTGGCCTTGGACACTTCCAGGGATCCAGAGGCAGCCACAGCTTCTCTGGGCAGCCTGTGTCGGGGCCTCACTGCCCTCATGGAGAAGAATTCCTTCCCAATATCCCACCTATCCCTGCCCTCTGATAGTGGAAAGTCATTCCCCCTTGTCCTATCACTACATGAGCTTGTGAAAAGTCTCTCTCCATCTTTCCTGTAGGCTCCTTCCAGGTAATCCTATTCTCTAATCCTGTTCTCTGAGGAGAGATATTCTGTAGTCCAATTCTCTAACTGGGAGCAGCTGGTTCCCTTTATAAGCCTGCCCTTGGAGCGATTTCCACTGCACCTCCCCACACTCACATTGCACTTGTACGTGATGCCAAGCTCAAACAAGATCCCAATGTCTGAAGCCAGGGAGCTGGATCTGACAAAACAGTCACCATCAAGCAAGCTGGATAAAATACCCATCACCTGATACAGAGAGAGGGAGGAGAAAAAAAAGTTAATATGCCTATAAAAAAGAAAATCTTGATTTTTAAAGGCCATCAAGCACATCCCTCACTCAACACAAGATCTCAGACCCAATCCCACTGCATATAAAAATGAGGAGAGAACCAATTCCAGTCCAAACCTTCTCCCCTTATTGTCTTTCCATGGAGCACAGCTGTGCCACCAAGGAACACCTGAGTGACACTGAAGGAAGAAGTTGTAAACAGCCGGGGGCCGTGTCACCTACCCTTGGAGAAAAGGTCCAAGTTTGAGGATTTTTAGGCAGCCACGTAGCTCTCACTGTGTGAATGTTACTCAGCACCTAAAGTGGGGAAAAAAGCTAAGGTCAGTTTTTCTGGAAAGCCCCTTTCAGAAAATGCAGGGTTATCCCAGATGGATGCAACACTGCACACAACCAAGACAACTGGAAGAAAACTGCTGGATAATCAGGGTTATGTTTCTACAAAAAGCTGCTCTGCACACACACAAAGGAACAGAGGATCAAGGGCATGTGGAGGAATCTGCCCCTGACCCAGCTGCTCCCAGGCCCATCCCAGGGGACAGATCAGCCCAGGAAACACTCATTGCCAGGAACACAAAGGAGCCAGGAGGCACAATGGCAGGTGGGGACCCAAAATTAGGGACTCAGAGAAATGGAGCCCCCGCCCCAGCCCCTCCCAGGGCCACCCAGCACAGCCCAGAGCCCCAGGGGCTGGGTGTGACTGTCACCCTGAGTCAGGAGCAGCTCCCTGGCTCACCTCACACTGCTCTGGGGCATTTTGGGGCTGCACCTGATTTACCACGAGAGGAGAGCAGAGGGAGAGAAACCAAAGGCAGGAAAAGGGAGGGGTCCAAGTGCCTTGTGGAGTACCTTGGGTGGGAAGCAGGGCTGAGGGTGCTTGCCTGGCCATGCCCAATGCCCATCGATGCAGTCTGGCCGGTTTTATCATTCAGTTCTGCTCTTCTGGGTGAGTGGGCTCAAACCAGACTCATCTGAGCCTAAATTAAGCAGCTTGGGAGGCAGGGTGTGTGTGTGTGTGTGTCTGAGTGAGACGGAGAGGAAGCAGAACCTGAAGGATGCTGGAAGCTCCAAACCTCCTGCAGCCCTTTTTTGGGAAGCAGACACGTTCCTTACCCGGCTGCCATCGAAGAGGCAGAGCCGGACGTGCCGGCTGAGGACCCGCACGCCGCTTCCAGGGAGAGGGATCATCTTGCAGCTGCATAAAGTGACAATCAGGGACACTCTGGTGGGTCTAGGATGGATCTGAAACACGGCACAAGAAGGGTTAAACCCACAGGGCCCTCTGCACGTGGTCTCATCCTGTGTTTATGGACTGAGGTTATTCTCCAACCACAAACCCAGTGCAGTGGTAGCAGCAGGATTTCTTCCCAAGCCTTTAGCTCTGCCCCAGGGATGTTTTAGGGGGACAGACAAAAGGTCCCAGCAGAAGAAATATTTGCACCAGAAATGGTGCAAATTAAGACATAATCACCAGCCAAAAGGAAAGAAGGCAAATAAAGTTCGTGTGCCCCTTAGCAGCAATACTCACAGTATTTCTCTCAGAGTTCCACACCAAGTCTTTGAAAGCCAGCTGGGATGGAGTAAGCTTGGGTTGCAAATAGTAACTTGCTCGAAACTCTTCACCTACAACGAGAGTAAATTAAAAAACTCTTCATTTTTCAAATGATCTTTATCGTGCCAAAAAGGACAACGCCCAAAATTCATGTCCAGTTGAATATTTGACTAAACAAAACCATGGAATTATCTGCCATGAGCACTGTCTACTATTTGTGAGTGTTCTCAAGTACTTAATCTGAAAAACACAATAACTTAATTTTAAAAAGAGATTAAACAGCTTTAAACAGAAAGACTAACAAAACATGAGATATCTTAATATATTTAGTGAAGAGACTAGAAAAGACCTTTTCTAGGAAAAGGGAAGATTAAAATAAAACAAAAAAAATTTCCATCAAAGTCAACAGGAATGAACTTCCAAAGAGAAAACTCTTTGAAATCATGAGAAAATTTGTCAAGATTTCACATTGATAAATTAAAATTTAAGGGAAAAAAAAATATTTTATGCATTTTTTATGGGTCAAATATAGCCAGTTAGCCAATTAATTAAAATTGAGCAGTATGGATTGGGGTCCAATACGCTAGTGACCAGAAAGAGAAAGCCACCACAGAGACTTGAATCCTGCCAGGGGAGATTCCTACCTTCCTCCAAGAGCTGGAACAGCATGGATGGGCGGAACCCTGCAGGAACTGCCCCTGTGGTGGTCAGTACCTCCACAGTGTCATTCTAGGAAAAACAAAGGAAAAAGGATGTTACTGGTCCTGCTACTTAACAGCAAATTTCATCCTAATTTACAGCTCTGTTTAGAAGCAGAACTTGAGGTATCAATCACCTCTTCTGAAGCATTTTTGTGGCATTTCTTGCTACCAAAAGCTCCCAAAACACAGATGTTAATTAAGAACAATGGTCTTTGATAGGAGGCACAGTGTTTGGGAAAAGGCACAGCTTTTCTACAAAATAATGAAGATTATGGCAGGTGAAGCTGCCATGTAAGAGGGGCACCTACCTCTACAATGGCTCGGACAGCACTCCAGTGGGAATCTGTTCTGGAAGAAAATAGAGGGATTTATAGCAAATCCTCATGTGAACAAAAATTTAGCCACTAAATATTGCTCTGCTTCCTAACAGCAGCAGCTTCACAACCATATCTGAGGCATTCCATTTACCTTTTTTTAATTTCAGTTCCATCTGCTGTTTCATCCACCACTTCTATGTGTTCTTCTGACTCCTCCTGGCTTTCTTCTTCTTCCTTAGGAACCTGGAATTCACATTTAAAATGGCAAAAGGCCTGATTTCTTCCCAGTTCTGTTCTTAAAAATGCCTTCTCCAACCACAGCCCATATTAACGTAATTTAGAATAAATTAAGTTTAGAAAAGGAGATTTTCTCCTGGTGATGCAGAAAATTGTCCCATGTTTACATAGACTCCAATTTCAGATTAATTATTAAAACCCCAAATCAATCCACAGCAGCTTGGGATCTTCAGAGTTGACCTTTAAGTGACAAAGATTCTGACTTTGATGTTCAAGAAAAGCTGCTTTTGATGGATATCTCCAGCCTCATGGACAAAAACATGGAGTTATTTCCAAATAACTGGCTTTATTTCCAAACAACACCTGGCATTGTGACCAGATCATTAATTATAGATCATTAATCTGTATAAAAGGGAGGAGGTTGCAGCACACCCACCGCAAGGTAGGTCCTGGGAACAAGGCCTCTCTCCCCCTTGGAATTTTCAGCTACCCACCAGCCATCCTCCTTCTTGTCATGTATGAGCAGGATTTCACCTTTCTTTGGCATTGGAGGACGAGACAGAGACAAAAAAAAACAAGCAAATATTTAAATGAAAAAGGGCCGAACTCCAATTTCTCCCCAAATCCCACAACTGGCTGAATCCCAAAAGCACAGGATTTCATTATAGTTACTGCCTAACCCAGAGTGATCTGCAGTAAAAACCCTTTCCAGAGAGATACTTACCACAAATGTGAGATCCCCTTCCTGCTGGGCATCAAAGTTCCCAACAGCAACACATTCTCTAACATTTGGATCATCCAACAACTTCTCCTCATCTTCTTCTTCTTCAGTGTCTTCCTCCTCACTTTCTTCATCTTCACTCTCCTCCTCTTCCTCATTTCCCTCTTCTGCATGAGGGCCTTTCTGGTGCTCCTCACCCCTACCCAAAACAAATCAAACTATTTTTTAGTATCATTCCCACCAAACTTTCTGAAATGCTGTCAAGCCTCTGCAAGGACATTACTCAGATACAGCATTTCCATTCCTCTGTTTGGCTCTCTGTCCTGAAGAAACTCCTCCAAACCTTATATTCCAGCCATTATCCAGCACCCTGAGAAAATCCCAGCAATTCATAAATGACTTCTCTCCTGAGCACTTCTATTTTCATCCTTCTGTTATTTTTCAGCTACTTAAGGGGGTGAGATAAAGATTTTTCAAGGTCCATTCCAGACACCCTTTAAAAAACCAGTTGCATTTGTATCTTTAAGCTACTCACCCTGGATAATTCTTTGTCACATTATCCTGATCCAAGACTAGAAGGAGTTTCTGCAGCTGCTGGGAGAGTCTTAGCAAGAGCTTTTCTTCCTCTTCCTTCCTCTGGCTGTAATTCCCCACCGGCGCAGGCTCGTCAGCCTGACAGAGAACCCAATAAATGCCCCAAATAATCAAAGTTCCACAATAAATTGCTCCAAGAATCAAAGTCCCTCTATAAATTAAGTTTTCCAGACATGCCTTACAAGTTTGCCCCTTCCTGGGCTGCTGTCACTCCCTCTTTAGTGACAATTTTCTTACCCTTCCACTCTGCTAAGGTGAAATTCTCTGTTAAGTTTTCACCTGGGACTTGGAGAAAATAAAGCATTAAAGTGAGTTTTAAAATATATAAATGGATATTAAAAAAATATAAATTGGAGAGATGACAAGCAGGGATTGTGCAGTGCTGGGCAGTGCTCTTGTCCTGAGGCATCTAAAATGGAACATTGATATTCTTTAAACACTTTCCATGGTGAATTTTGGAGAAAACCACAAATTAATCTCCATACTTACTTTTTTCAAAGCGTGGAGAGCCTTTGTATTCTCCTCCACCAATTCCTTCAGCTGTGTACATCTGCATTGAGAGCAAGACAGGCAGATGGTATTTTCTTAAAATTCTGACCCAAACCACACCTGCTGGCTGAAAGGTGTCATTTTAGGTGCTGTGCGTCCCTTCAGGTTGAGAATCCCAAGCCCAAACAGCAGCATTTGCCAGAATCCCAGAAGAGCTGGGACTGGAATGGACCTCTGGAGCTCATGCAGTCCAACCCCACTGCTCAGGAAGGATCACCCAGAGCAGGTGACGCAGGAATGCATCCAGGTGGGTTTGGGATGTCTCCAGAGAGGGAGACTCCACACCCTCCCTGGGCAGCTCTTCCAATTGTCTGCCACCCTCATGTTGAAGTGGATTTGTGTTTTAATTTATGGCCATTGCTCCTCATCCTGTTGCTGGGAACACTGGAAAGAGCCTGGCACCATCCCCGTGGCACCTGCCTTGGAGAGATTTATATGGATTGGTGAGATCCCCCCTCAGCCTTCCCTTCTCCAGACCGTCCTCAGCCCCAGAGGGCTGGGAAAGAGCCAGCCTGGACAACAGGAGAGGGAAGGGCAGGGAGAAAGCTGTACAGTCGGGAGAGAAAAGGCATGGAGGGCACGGACACTGCTGAGGGTACCGGAGGGGAGGGTGGGGGCAGCGCCCGGGGCGCTGGGATGGAGGGGCGGGGTTCGGGATGGGGTTCGGGATGGGGCTCGGGATGGGGCTCGGGATGGGGCTCGGGATGGGGCTCGGGATGCCCTCACCTCAGCCGAAGGGCCTCCCGCTGCCCGGGGGCTGCGGCCGCGCTCTCCGCCCGCAGCGCCTCCACCTGCAACAGGGGACGGGGCGGTCAGGGCCGGAGGGGCGAGACACCCGGTGTGGCACCGGCACCGGCCCCGGTACAACCCAGGTACATCCCCGGTGCAGCCCCGGGACCGGCCCCGGTACATTCCCGGTACATCACCGGGACCGGCCCCGGTACATCCCCGGTACATCCCCGGGACCGGCCCCGGTACATCCCCGGGACCGGCCCCGGTGCAGCCCCGGTACCTGCTCCCGCAGCTCCCGGCTCCGGCGCGGCACTCGCTGCCGCGGCCCCCGCGCCCGCCGGAGTTCCGCTTCCCCGGCGCCCCGAGCGCGCCGCACGGATAAACAAACAGACTCCCGCCGTGATGGACACGAGTGCGTGGGGCGCTCCCCGGCTCTGTAACGAGAAGCTTTTAATAAAATCTGTGCTCGGAAGCCGGGGCAGCGCTTGGTCTGGTGGCTCGCTGTTCCTCCGTCTCCGGGAGGCCGCGCCGGGCAGAGGTGCCGGTCACCCAACACCGCGCTCCGGGCGGGACCCGCGGGCGCAGCCCGAGCCCGGCGCGCAGGTCACGTAGCAGGGATACGGTTCCCTCCTGCCGCGCTGCTTCGCCCCGGTAGTATTTTTAACCCAAAGTGAACTTGAGCCAGGCTGCGGCTGGTAAATCTCGGTTTGGGATTTGCTTTTGCCAGTTTTCCACAGACTTGGGTGCTGCACAGCGAACAGGATTTGACCTCTCTCCCAGCTTTAATAGCAAATGTCAGCTCAAATGCCTTTTTCCACCTTACACCAGCCTTGCCTTGCTGCAGCTGGGGAGCTTTTCCCCCTCTTTTTTTGCCTAGAAGACGGTGTTTTGACTTTGTTCTACTTTCAAATCCTGGATATCTGCAGTTTTGTGTTACAGTAGTAAGCAAAAACAACGTGGCAGACTTTTTAAGCAAACGTTGTTACACCTCTTAAATGTATACAGGGATAAGAAGTTTTAAATGGTCATATGGTTTTTTTTTTCATGAAACACTTCAAAATTTTGTTTCTTTCTCTTAAATATGGGAATGCCGGCTCACAATCTGCTTCTGGAATAACACCTTTTTTTTTTTTTTTTCTTTTTTTTTTTTCCTGGGGTTAGAAACACGTTTCCTATTTCTTAAATAAAAGACTAGAGACTTCTTAGAAATATCATGTATCCCTGTTTAGTCCCATGCTGACCACCACTAAACACGTTTTAGAATACAGGAATTTTGAGACTCTACTTGCATCCTTTCTTCCATGTATCAACAAATGTGGATTTATACAGTAAAATACAAAGTCGCTGAAATAGGTTTTGTTCAAAATGGATATTTGTAATTCACATGTATACTTCCTTGTGTGTGAATTTCTGTTTTCTGTCACTTCCACCACTTCTTTTGAAATGAAGGCCAAAGATGCTCTACGTCACTTGACTGTGTAATGCCAACATGAGAAGAGGGTTTCTAAACTTGAAAGTGATTAATAGACATCTGAGGACTTCAGTAAGCAATGTAGTTGTTGCTAGTGATTAAAGAGAGTCTAATTGTTGGTGTATTTCATTCATTCTTGGTTTGATGGAATACGTACTACATTGTAAATACAGAAATGGGACAGAAAACCCTTGCTTGTTGTTTTTTGTAGTTTTAGAAAAACATTTCATTTTATTCTATTTTGGAATGGAGTGGAAGACTCTCAGATCCATGTTTTCAAGCACATATCTCTTCATTTCCTCACCAGCTTTGTCCCCACACAGGTCAGGGAGAAAAGGGAACAAAGTATTTGGTTGTGTATTTGCTAAGCATCACTTACATGTGACCTAAAATGAAATTGCTGCATGTAGTAAAGAAGAGTGTAATCATTTTTAATGCTTTAATTGAGAGAACACCAGTATTCAGATTGGTGCTCTCAATATGGTGTTTGGATCTGCACTGAACAGTCTGCATCTAATTTTTTTTTTTTTCCTTATAGGTTTGGTGGTATGTGTGTGTACTACTCTGGGTAAAAAAAGTAAAGAACCAGTCAAACAAAAAAAAAAATCAAACACAAAAAACACCCCAAAGGTCTGAAAGGGGGAGAGGGGTTTGATGATGCGGAAAATATAGAAACATCTCATTTAGACTGTCAAGTCATCAATCTGGCTCTTGCTTGGAAACCTGCACCAGCACAGCTCTTGCTATACAAAATCTCCTGCAGATCTTACTCTGCAGAGTAGCTGTTCTGCTCCAGTGAGAAGCAGCCTCTTGCCCAAGTGCAGCTCCAGCTCTGTAGGTGCATATTTTGATGGGAGACAAGGCCCCAGCTGGGAATTTCTGTTGGCGCAGTTTTGAAACAAATGGGATATTCACACTTCACCTCTATTTTTGGATCTCTGGAAGCAAGTGGAGATCAGTTACTCATGCCACACCTCTCAAGGCTTTTGTGCCATGAGAAGGCCGTGTTAGCTTTCTGCCAATAATTAAGTAAAGTTAGTTTTATGGGATGTGACAGCAATCCTCCTCTACAGAAACAACCCTACCCAATTTCTTTTGAGCTCTCTGCTACCTACCTCCATACAGCTGAAGTTCATGACAAGGCAGTGATTTATTTTTTTTTTTACTGAACCAAAAATTATGTTGCCTCATCTGCAGTCTGAGGTCATATTTCATAGTGATTATGAAAACCTGAGCAGCCTGCCATTAATCATCTATGTACATCTCCCAGCATGAAGGCATTGATACCTATTTTGTTCTTCAAAGCTTTTAGATCACTTGATTGTACTGCAATTAAAAAAGGTGAGTGAGAATGAATACAACACCTTCCAGCTTTCCATATTTCTGAAGCAGCCTTGTCAGCTGCACAGGAGGTGAAAATGTGCCAGGCTCTAGTTGGCTTTCAGGAAAAAGAGCACTCAAAAACAGCCAAGAATTCTCTGCTGCTGTTTTTGTGTGGCAGTGCTGGATTTATAGTATTATGTGTCAAGTGGAAAGAATAGAAAACTCAGTGTTGGAAGAGCCACTTGAAGGTGAGAGGATAAGAATTTGGAGGAAGTGTGTTCCTGTTTGGATGCATATATATGTTTACCTAACATGTACATACACACAAGTTTAAAGCAGCACTGATACTTGTTAGTTACTTGCAGTGACTTCTGAGTAGAGTGCAGAGAGGTACAGGATATTACCCTAAGATTATAAGCATTCCTATTTTTGTCCTAAGAATATTATGAGAGTTGATATTTTGTTAAAAAAAGACCATTAGGTGAAAGATGGAAAAGTAGTTCTGGAGATAGGAGAGTCCTGCCAATTGCTTTTCTGGATTTTGTTACTTTTCAGTTGTTCCCTGACAGACTACGCTGGTTACTTGAGACACAGTTGCAGGAAGCCTTACAGTTAACTGTTTTGAACCTACCTTGGTTCAGGAAACTGAAGTAAAAAATCTCTATCCTTGATGCTTTCACACTTTTTGGAGGGGAGAGTTAAAGTGATTTGTAAAAATCTCTGATCTTCTAAGTGTTTAGTGATAGCCTGTTTAGTCAGTGGGGTTATGAAAACTCCTTTTCCCTGCACATGGCAGAACTAAAGCTGGGTTGTAATTTCTTTAAGCAGAAACTTTTTCAGATAGGTTTCTAAACTTGCAAAAGAGCAGGTAGCCTAAGAAATCCAGGAATTCTTGAAGCTTATCTCCTGGTTGGTGAACTGAAACCATAGTTCCTCATAGCATTTTTTGGTAGTTATACTGGCCAAAGCATCTTCCATGTATTTTCCATTGCTCTCCCACAAATGCTTGGGCTACTGCGTGGGGAAGTGGTTCAGCTGTTTGAAAGGTGTGGAGCCTGGTTCATTTTCACCTGGATCATCCCCTCCCCTGATTGCTGCATGGCTGCACAGGAGCTGTACCAGCATAATCAGGGGAAGGGATGGGGCTGGAATGAGCAAGAATCAGGGGAAGGGATGGGGCTGAGAGATAAGGGCAGCTCAGTCAGCTCTGCTGCTAAATGAGAAAATGCAGCCTATGTAAAAATTTTAAAATTTTAGCTGCGTTTATAACTAAGCTGGATGACACAGATCCTGCTGGGGTTCTTCTTGCCACAGGGCTGAGTCATTCCCCTAAGTTATTGCATGTGCTAACCATGAGCAAATGAACATGAGCAACAGCTGTTCCCAAACTTTGGTATCATGTATTAAACTGATTTGTTCTGCTGCTTATTTACTTGTCTGAAACACCTTTTGCGTGTGTGTGTTTTTAGCAAGTTCTCTGTGCACTTCCTTTACTTCCTTTTTTTTCCACATTTTTCACATTTTAAGTTCACCTGTTGCTGTTCACTGCAGCTCTTTGCTGCAATATTTTAATCATCTCTTCAGAAACTCTGCAACCTCCTGTAGATTTTGGGTCCAGTATTACATGCTGGACCCAGCATGTAATACTGGGTGCTATAGGTGCTACCCTAAATTTCTTATAGGTGCTCCCCTAAATTTCTCATTCTCTATGCTGTTCCAGTATCAATTGGATTTTGCTTCCCCTTGCACCTTTCCTTGGGCTTGAATATCAAAATGTCTTCTCAGCTGTAAAATCTCTCTCATCATCTTTTATACCCCATTTAATAATGGATGGGAAGCATTATTTTCTTGCCTTTTTTTTTCCTGATGACACAGCATCTGGCTATGTGTAGCTGGCCTGGCCTCAAAATCCCGCTGGTGCCTGTCCATGTCTCCACAATATGAGCAGGCTTTGTAAATTTACACCTTTCTGGAATGTAGAGAACTTTACTTCTCTTGAAAAAAAAAAAGCCTAGGATGTTACTGTAGGGGTAGGACCCCTGCCCTCTTTGTGAAACTCATCCAGATTTTCCCTTTGTACCGATAGGAAAATGCTGGGAGATAAAAGGAAGGATAGGTGTGAGAAAGGGCACTGTGTACTAATGCCACAGTATAACCAACAAAAGTAATCTGTTGCTGTGGTTTTGTGTGAGCTGATACACCTTAATGTGGTTCTCAGGAGACAGAGTCTTGCTCTCTCCCTCCTGCTCTTGGCTGTGTGGTGTTGGACCATCCCTTTACATTGGCTGTGGTGTTGATTGTATACAAAACCTAATAACCCAGTTCAAATCACTAACCCAGGAGAGAGCTGTGCTTTTTTTAGTAGATAGTTTTTTCCTGAATTGGTTGGTGGTTGAGATTTGTTTGTGCTGGCAGCATAAACACCAGTGCAGATTAGCAGTGACGGTAGGGGAAGGAAGGAGAGGTACACAATTTCTCCCTTCAGCAGCAGAGAGCTGTGTCAGCAGACATCCTGGGGAATGGCAGCATATCCATGACTTGGAGCGAAAGAAGGAAGAGTTGGCCTCTCTCCATAGTGATCAGAGCCACATGAGTTTGTCTTTGCAGCTAGGAAAGCTAAGAACACAGTAAGTCAGAAAATAAACAACGACAAAAAGAACCAAACAAGGAAAGTTTCCTTGTTTTAAAAGCTTGGTGATACCTTTGTGATTGAATTAACTGCTCCTTGTCAGAGGCAGATTTCAGTCTTCTCAAGAGGTTAGATCAGTGTAGCACTTAGGTACTTTCCATTATGAGAAGCCCAGTCAGCAGGGGAGAATTAAGTATAACATCTCTTTAATGAAGCCTAAGTTGAGATACAAAGCTGCAGAAGGGGTCCAGGTCCAGCCCTTGGGTGCACATCCTGTCAGTGGGCTCGCTGTCGTGTCACTGCTGCTACCAACTGAACTGCCTTGACCTGTCTTCCAGATTGTAAAATAATTCATGGTGGCTGAAGCTACTGGCTGGAAGTTGTAGTGTAAAGTTAATGTGGGCGTGTAACCAGTGCACCTTACCCTGGACTGGGGAGAGGAAGAAGTATGCTACCTGCTGCAAATAGCTGCTTTGTCAGCAGCATGGCTGTTTGAAAAATACATCTCTGCCCAATCCTCAGAAAGCTAATGTTGATGATATAAAAAGTACTCATCCTGTTTCCAGCCTCCCACTCCTAACAAGAGTCATCACAGCAGTAATCAAGTTACGGAACAGAGGTGGTTTTTTCAGCATCTTTGTTGGCTTCCCACAGTCTTGTGACACCTCTACCCATGGTTTGATTTACTTTGCTTTCATGGACAGGCCTGGCTGCAGCAGGGTAGACTTGGCTCCACCTTCCCAGTTCCTGCTTCTGTTCACAGTACAACTGCCTGTGAACTGGATCAGAGAACTGGTCCAGGCTAGGAATTAGTTGTGTTTCCTTGTCTGTAGCGCAAATTGGTTGCCTGGTCTCATTTACTAGACAGCTTCACAGACAAGTGTAAAGGTGTAAATAAGAAAGGATTTAGAGGAAACCAGAGCCTGAGCTGGCAGTGCTGCCAGCAGAAGTGCTTGCAAAACTGTCATTGCAGGAAGCAAAATGGAGATTTTTCTTTTGTGTGCAACACATGGATGTGAAACATGGATTCTGTTTCTTTCTCTTGTCCTTTCTGGTTCATCAGTGGCTCCCATTGCTTCCTCTGGGTCATTGCAGACCTTCAGCATTACCAGCAAATCACACCCCTGTTCTATGGGGACAGTCATGTTGCTCACAGATAATGGAGGTCTTAAACTCCAGTGAAGTATTTGAAAAACATTATTCTTTCTTTGGAGATTATGCTTTTGCAGAGTTAGGTCTGCCTGGCAGGCATGTGAGTGATCTTTCTCCTTTAAAAGGCTCTCCTGCACTGCCCAGGCAAATTTTAAAAATATATTAAAAATAAACTAGAGTCCACTTGCCTGATAACATTAGTCAGAATTATTTTACTACAGAGTTTGATCACTGTTGCATTTCTGTTGGTTTTTAGGGAGAGGCTGGGTCACAGATTTAATTTTGGTGCATTAAGCAACATAGTCTGATGATCCTTCAAGACTAGTGCTAATAGACAAGCAACAATACTTTCAATAACATTAGTAAAGTCAGAGCGATTTTAGGATTTAAAAGTATTTCCAGGTCTAAGCTGTGGTTTAAGATGTAGATCTTTTGGTTTTAATGTTGCAGTTAATTTTGTGAATAGGATGCATTCAGAAATTTGACAAGGGCAGGGTTTGTAAGGAGGTGCTGTTTTTCTTGTGCATACTTGGGCATAGTCTACTCTAGCACTCCAACCTCAGAAAGAATTCAAAGGTTTTCACTTCCTGGAGGGCATTAAAGCAAAAAACATTCTATACTGCCTGTTAAAAATTAAACAAAGGTATTTAATAATAATAATGAAAACCAAATTATATTGCTTTGCAGGGTTTTTTTTCAGAGACTTGACTTGATAATTATCAGCTTTGTATGAATAACTCACTTTTACTTTCAGGTGACCAATTCTAAAGATACTTATTAATAAAACAGTTAAAGCATTGGTCTGAAACATCCATTTTGTTGTGTTTTCTTTCTGAACTCATTAGAAGTGTTCTGGTTTTTTTTTAAAACAAGACTTTCCAATATTTACCAAGTTATAAAATTTCGTGGTTTTATACTGTTTGTTGAACTCTAGAAATACATATGTTCCAAGCATCAATCAGACTGAGTACTGTTTGTTTCTATAGTTCATGTCTGTCAAGCTTGCAGTGTAAATATCTCAAGTGATATTTTTTATGAATTGATGCTTTAGCCACTGACATTCAGAAGTGGGTTAGAAACATTAGCCATGGAGCTGTCCCTTCTCACCAGCAGACAAAATCTCAGCAGACACAAATTCTACCTGAAATTCTCATGTCAAGTTTAAGTGTGCAGCTTATAAATACCTGAAACTCCGTGCTTGCCCTAAGTTCCCCAACTGATTTGGTAGTTCTCTGCAACAGAAGAATGGTGTGAAAGGGAGTGTGGTATGTGTCAGTTTGGGATTCCAGTATCTGACCCTTTTCAGTGTACAGTATTTTGCTGAGGTGACCTATGCTATTTAAACCTCAGGCTTATTGTTATCATTATTATATTATTGCAAATGGATGATAAAATTCAGGTCACCAATTTAACGTTTGAGCCCATAAAAAATCTTTAAATAATGACAGTTGCTCTCCTTTATTATAGGGCGGAAAAGGAAACATTTACTTTATTCATGGGAAAGTCCCCTGAATATCTGGGACTTCCCAGAAGATTCGGTTTCAGAATATAAATTTACATTCATATTACTTTAGAGTGTCATATTTAATCAGTGTAATCTCTTAAGAGATTTTTAATCAGTGTAATCTCTTAAGAACCTTTGGTCCAGTCTTGCAGTACTCTATTCTGATAAATTACATGTGTCTATTAATATTTTCACACTGTAAAATTAACAGAGATTCTGAAAACATTTCTTTGGAATAGAAAGATTTCAGGTAATAATAAACATGTTTATGTGGTTCTCTGGCTCTGTCACATTATTCCATTAAATCATACCTGGTATGTAATTTAAATTAATAGAATTAAGGGAACACCTATATGGATGTGATTCCTTTTTCTGTTACAGGTCTGAGATTACTACATGTTGTATTTTTGGCCCTTGGGCTTGGAGCACTCAGGTTAACCACAGGTGTAGGCCTGTGGATGCTCTGGCTGTTATTTGTGTCTTTCTATAAGTTGTTCCTGATCTGCTCTGAGCACCAAAAGAGAGCTGGGTCATCTGTATAGATTCAAAGTAGCTTTAGCTTTGCTCACATAAGCGTTTGTCGCAGACCCAGTGACTGAGCCTGTGGATTTCCCTAGCACATCTACAGAGTGCAGCCTGTGCAGGAGGCAGTCATATATTAAATATCCTTGTCCTAACAATATCTTAGTTTTCTTCACTTTAGGAGAGTGACTCTGCTGAGCAGCAGTCATCGCTCCTGTAGTTGTTGGCTGAGAACAAGCTTAGTAGCTCCCTCACCTCAGAGATAACCCTTTATTTGATAAAAATGTTTGGAGGTTCTCCCTACAGAGTTTCAGGCTGCCCCTGGCTTGGAATTGCAACAGTTCTTCCAGCCGATGCCTCAGACCTGGAATGTTTAAACGTTGCTTGGCAAGTGGACAAAGATCCTTACAACATGACAAAAGGTTGTCAAAATATGTCATGCAGCATTTAGGTGGTTCTTACTCTGCCAGAATGAATGGTGAGGCAGTAAAAGACCATAAAACATAGAAGTGCATATGGAGGAGAACAAATGTAATATTCATCTGAATGACTCTGGCAGGTCAGGTGGAAATCTCAAGTTCTGACAGCTCTACCCAGTGGAAGAAAGAAACACATGCACCTTCTTTTAGATGGATCTTAGCCTCGCTAACTTGGCATCATTTTCTGCTCTGAATACTCCTTTAATTGTTGTAGTGAGTCCTCTTTTCTCCCTGTCCATGGGCAAGGAGACGGTCTCTGACCGCTTGCGGAATTGGCTCTCCTTTCTGTCACTGGGCTGCCTTAGCTCTTCTGCTGGAACACCTCCCCGTGTCAGTGTTGGAGGTGAAAGGAAGTGGCTTGAAATGTTCTGCTGGTTGACCAGTACAGCAGGGTGAATTATTTATTTGGCATGTCTAGATATCTGGGTGGTAGGAGAGACCTGTTTGTGAATTCTCGCTGCAGGTACAGCCTGCCTCCTTCGAGGGCTCGTCGGGCTGCTCCGGTGTGGGGCTGAGCCCAGGCTGGTGCCAGCCCGTGCTGAGAGCAGCGTGTTCCAGCTCAGGCACAGGGCCTCCTTAGCAGAAGAGGTGTTAGTTTGTTGTACCCATCTCTGTTCCCCCCTGACAGGTCAGGCTGCGTTAACAGGCTCTTAGATGGGTGCTGTTTCCATCCAGCAAGCTTTCACCCTGGGCTGGGCAGAACTCCCTTACTTGGCATAGTACAGATGTGATCATGTCATCCTTTTAGCATTGCCATCAGACTGATGTGCTGTCACAGTTCAACACTGCAGTGAGAAGAGCAGATATGAGAAGTGGCTGTCTTCAGGTAGCTGCCCCCATCTGGGCTGAGGTCAGCTTCAAATCCCATGGAATCCTGGATCCCTCACTTCTCTACCCACAGCTGTTTCGGTCAAAGGTAAAATGAGAATTTGATTAGGGCCAGAAATTAAAGCTCATCCCAAGTGGCTGTGCTGATTATTGATTGCAGAGCCTCTTCCTGGAGTTGTGGTGTATTCAGCAGGAGCCTTAGCTCCCCGACAGCATGATAAAAAATCATTTGGTGCCTATATTTTATATTGCATTAAAGATGCCTGCCTACAAATGATACCATTCAGATACAATGTTGTGATGGATTTTATTAAGTAACCAGCAACCACATGTGGTGAGGTGAGCCACAGTACTTTCAGCAGTCCCAGGGGGAAGAGAGGCATGTATTTTGGCAATTTCATATGCTTTCATTTTTGTGGGAAAAAAAAAAAGCTTTTACAGTTGGTAAGAATTGCAAGAAGTCTGCATAGATTGAAAATTAGGTGAGTTTTATGCCCTAAAAATAATGTCAGAGAACAGATGGTAAGCTGTAGTAAAGTGCAGTCAGTAACTGAAATACATAAATATGATATTGGCAATGAATGTGTTAAGAACGACAAAATGGGTAGAGTTCTCAGAAGTCTGTGAATAAATTGGATATGTTGACCAGAACATTCTTGAAAATGTCTTGCTTCTCTGAAATTAATTTTGCAGATCTCTCCTGGTGGGTTTTGGTTGTTTTTACTGCACTAATAAAGGTGTTTAGAAATAGTTACCACAGTTCTGTTCTGCATGTTGAGGACCATGTGAATTAGTATTTTAATACCCTAAGTGCCTTCAATAGGAACACAGAGCATTTATAAATAGAACATATTTATGGATTATGTTTTCAATAATAATGTTACCTAATGACTTTGTTACCTTTCTGGGATTTGTTTTGACATTTTGTTTTGTCTAAGTGAAGTCTGGCAGTATTTTGGGGGCATTTTGGAAAGAGGAGGGAATAAGACAGTGGAGTCATTTGTTTGCTTTTCACTGTTAATGTCTTAGGAAATGCTTGCTCTGGTGTCTCCCCTTGGCTGCTTTACTGGGCTCTGCTCATGTATTCACATCAGACCTATCCCAGCTATTAGATAAGGTTACTAAAAAGGGGTGGCTGGTTTGTTGGTTTGTATTGAACAAAAAAAGGCAGTATAGGTTAAACTTGAATTAAATTGTGTGTACCAAATACTAGCTGGATGCTTTTGTATTTATTAGTGTAATTTGTGGTACAAGAAACGAACTGCAGTTAATAGCTGTCAGAGCCTTTTTTTCCTTTTAAAAAGCTTGAAGGCAGAAATTCTAGATACTAGTAGAATGCCAGGAGTACAGAGTCAAATCAGGAGGATACAGCAGTGGAGAGGGTTCAAGCAACTTTCACTCATACACCTTACCTGTGCCTACTGATTCACCATCTGCCTGGTAAATGTCAGCTTGCTTGAGCTATGCCAACAGAGAACAAAATCTGGAGGAGATTGCTGGTTTGGGTGCTCACCACTGTAGCTGTGAGATTACATTTTTGGTCTTCTGCCCTTGTTTTAAAATCTGCCACGGCATTTTCTTTAGTAAAACAGAGGTTGAGTGTGCAACACAAATAATTTCCACTACTTTGATCACTCATATATTTAAATCTGGTGTGAGAAATGTTCACTGACTGTAGAAGTGTAACTAAAGTTTTGTTGAAAAAGTCATGATCCAGAAAAGTTGGTTAAATTTAATTAAGGGTCCTGGTTGCATTTCTTCTGTGTCCTGTATGAAAATACTACCTTGTTCCCAGCTCTTGCAGTGGCTCTTCCAGGCTGTATTCAGTCAGCAGGGAGTTTTTAGACACTGCTCTCAGTGTCACATTGATGGAGACAGCGGGTGGAGCTACAGATATCACATTATGTTGATGGAATCATTCTGCTTTGTGTGAGATATTTTTACAGTGAGATTAAATTTTTCTCATATGTTCAAGATTAAATACTTTAATTTCAGTGACAAGAAGAATTTTTCCAGCTTTTTATTCCTCAGTTTGCCTGGCAGATTGCTTTATTGCAGATTATTTGCAGAACACAATCTGAAGACTCTTCTTAATTTTTGGCATTTTTAGTGGCGTTGGTTGTTGCAGCCATTCTTTTATTTGCACTTCCACTTGGTTTTCCTGACCTCTGGGCTTCCCTGACCCAGAAGCTGGTGTAATCATCAAATAAATGGCTTTGTGGAGAACCCATTCTGTGGAGTGCCAGAAGGTGGATTTCAGATGAAGCAGCAAACACAGGTTGTGTTCACAGTGTGACACACAGACTGCTCACCCAAGGCAGAGGACACAGGGAGCAAATACCCAGGAGCAGTGGCAGTGCCAGCTTGGGATGACAAAGAAGATGTGGTATAAATTGCAATTCTTTTGCCAACCCACTTTGTCATCAGTGACAAAGAGAGAGAGTTATGGGCCTGTCTTGTCCTGTTTAGCATTTATTACTGGTTATTTGAAGTCCCATATGTTAGCTGTAAATAAAATTATTTTTCTCTGAACATTTTCAGTCTGGCAGCAGCTGAATGGAGTTCATAAAGTGGCTGTTGAGCTGTGGCTAGAAAGGCTGCTGCTCTGCAAGGTGACAGTGGAAATGTTTGCAGATTGCAGGTCAGTGTTCTCAGTGCTTCTGCTGGAACCATGAAAGCAGTTGTGTCCCAGAGTGGTGTTTGATGATCTTCTCAGTGCTTTCATGGTGGATCCATGGCTTTATAAAGCCACGTGCATTAAATACGGAGTGAGTCAAATTCCTGAACTTTGGATACTGGAGCTGGGCTTGCTTCCTGAACAATTGTACTGGCACACCTGCTGTGAATACATGGCTTGAGAAACAGGCATTGCCTCAATTTCCCTTCCCTCAGCTGCTCTGGTCCTTCACTGCCATGAGCAGCTGGGTGGCTGGATATTGCCCTGGATCAG
This sequence comes from Euphonia xanthogaster, assembly GCA_034509185.1. NCBI lineage: Eukaryota > Metazoa > Chordata > Aves > Passeriformes > Fringillidae > Euphonia > Euphonia xanthogaster. Next base: position 25,772,354 of record JAYDZK010000274.1, read on the forward strand.
GAGCCTCATGTGGCAGTAGAGTGACCTCTGAAGGTGTGAGCACATGAGAGGGTGTGGTGCAAGTCAGGCTCAGAATGGGCATGAGTCTGTTGGCTCTCTGCTCTGCACTGTTTCTGGAGACTTGTTTTTCTTCAAAATCTGTGTGTATGCTTCAGTAAAATAAATGTAAATGTAGAGCAGGACTCCTCCCAGCATTTCCACTTCACCAGTGTCCCTTGGTGAAGCTGTGCTTGCTGGGCAGCAGGCGTGACAGTGCCTCCAAGTGTTCCCTGGAGGTGCAGTGATGTCAGCTGGGCAGTAATTGTCAGTGTAAGCTTGAGCTTCTGGCAGTGAATTGCCACCACCATGCTGATGAAGAGAGAAAAGAAAGGCTTGCAAGGAAAGGTTCTGTGTTTTACTGTGCCAGCTGTCCACTGAAAAGCATAGAAAGCTTTGGGGTGTTAAGGACTTTTGCTTATGAAACTGGATGGGAAGTTTTATCTGATCTAACAGCCACAGTGTGGTTTGATTCTTGGATTTGATGGTGTTTGGGAAAGGATCTCCACCTTTCTTTTCTCCAGTCTGCCTTGGGAGATGAAAAGCAGCCTGTCTTCAGGGCAGGAAAGCTCCATGGCTTGTGTGAGTGAGGGGAAACCAAGGAGCAGTGCCTGATCTTTAGGAGGTGTGCTAAAATTCAGGGGGGTAAATCAGACACACCACTTTAGGAGGTGTGCTAAAATTCAGGGGGGTAAATCAGACAGGAGATAGAAAAGAATAAGCAAAATAGAGCAGACAGACCAGACATCCCAAGGGAAGGATACTAAAGAGTGAAGAAGATGAGATGAGAGCTGTTGGAAGACAATTATATTTTATCCTGACTCTAGGCAGGTGGGAGGGCGGGTAACTAGCAGCTGTGCTCTGGAATGCACAGCATTGATGGCACTTTAATTAGCTGGGATTACAGGAGTTAGCACTACCTGTAGCACCTTGTTCAGCATCCTGTCTTCAAGATAGTGAAGATCAGTAGGTACCTCAAAAGACTACTTGAAACTGCAAAAATCACATGGGATATAATCTTCCCCGCTCATAAACGCAGTTATTTGAATTTTTAAAGATTACAAATCAATTTAAATCCCGACTCATTAGTATTTTATCTTCCTTTTGTTTCAGCACTTTTTTGGCATGAAAAAAAAGTCCTACTTCAACATATTCTTGAATATTCTTTTTACCCAAGTGCCTGTCTAACCCATGTGTAAGTCCTAATAAATTTCTTATCAGTAGCATCATTGCTCCATTCATGCAGTACATGAAGTGTTAATTTTCATAATTTTTAATCTATTTTGTTATTTTTTTCATTTTTATACTTGAAAATTTGTCATCTTTAAGCTTTCCTGGTTTTATAATCAGACAGTGCATGTTTCTAGTTTACTTACCCTCTTAATAGTTTAAATATATTTTCTAGATAATTTTGAAACATTTTTCTCCTTTCTGGGATGAATAATAAAAATCCAACTAGTGTCTTCATAAAAGAGGTTTTCATTGCTCTAAATACTTCTTTCTCTGAATACCCAAATTCCACAGAACCCATTTTTAATACAGGCTCCCAGTCTCTGCACTGTAATCCTGGTGATGTGTAGGGTCCAGCTGCACAAATACAGGAGTTCAAGATTACCCTGTTTCTTATTATTGTTGCAGTCTAACTCTGTAGCTTTTCTTGTCATAAATGCACGTCAAGGAGAAATCTGAAGTGATCTCTCTGCAGCAGTCCTTAGCTAAGTGCCCCTTCCAGCCTTATGCAACCAAGGAGACAGGTTTATTTGGATTTTTCTGCAGTGTGTGTAGTTCAGTTGCATTCTGCAACTGTTTGTTTTTATTGGAATCTGTCTTCTTTGGTCATGGTGTAAATTCAGCTGGGACAGTTAGTTATCCTCTGCTGAACTCCTTTCTCTCAGTCTTGATTAAGCTAAAATAAATCCCCATCTTCAGCTGAATGTTTCACTGTTTGGCTCTTTGCTTCCAGAGTTGAGATCATTAGTAAGTTATTAGGGAAAAGCATTAGTAAATATAGTACTGCTGCCACTTCTGAACTAATGAAGAAAGCTGTGCACTACAGAAGTCATGAGTTAAACCATCTCTAACCAGGTAGTCTCCTCAGCTTTCTGGGGTTCAGAGTTCATACCCAGGATGTTTTAGGCAAGCAGTCTCTGTTTTTCCAACCTGGTTGTTAATAGCTATTATTTTCAGTTAGTTTCATTTAGAATACTTGGTTCAATACTGCAGTAACTAATGTTTTCTCAAAGTATGTGCATGTGGGTGTCCTCTCCTGACAAGCTGGAAAGTAGCCTGGAAGCAAGGAAAAATGAAAAGTGTGCTCCCTTGGCTCCCATATGCTGTCCATGCCCTGGAGACTTGTTCCCCACTAGGACACTTTTCAGATCCCTGTCCTCATTTGAGAAGTCCTGGTGTGGTGCCTGCCAGGGAAATCAGTGCCAGGGAGCAGGGTGGGCCACTGTGAACAGGGCAGGAGGAGTAAAAGGAGGGGGTGGCACCCACAAGAACAGAATGATGCTGGGATCCATGTCAGCAAAGCTTGTCTGGACTAGGGGCTTGAAAGCTTAGAAAGGAGATGTACAGATTAGCATTCATTTATGTTTGTTGGGAGGTCAAGGCTTCAAACCAAGCATATTTTCACTGTAAATTGCAAGAGTAGGAATCGACCACCTTAATTTCAGCTGTCATGGCCTTGCCCATACGTGCAGCTTAGTAAATGTTTGTGTTCTGTGTGCATGGGCCTGTACATCTTGGCAGGCTGGATCATACCCAAGCGTTGAACAGTGCAGTGGCCAGTGTCTCTGGAATGGGATGCCTTGCTGCTCAAAAATCTGATTCCTCTTTTTTGCCACAAATTACTGTAAAAGGCAGTAGTAAAGCTGTTGGAGTTCAAATACTGTGATGTATAAGCACAAGGCAAATTGAACCAGAGTCCTTAGAACCTGTAAATAACATGAGACTGAGAGCTTGTCAGAAAACTGCAGGTCACTGGAACTTGCTTCAGCTGCATGTGTCAATATGTAAATCTTGCAGCCAGCTTCCTGCACTGCTTGGTTCTTACAAAATGAGGAAGTTCCTTTTAGGTGTTTGCAATTCATGTTAAGAATTTGATTTCTGAAATGTTGGTGTTGTAGAAGAGGGAGTATCTCAAGCAGTTAATCCTTTTGCTGATTACATGTGCAAAAGATGATGCAAGTGTGGAAGCCAAGCTTGTGGAGACAGAGGACCTTTGCTGAATAGTGTATGAGAGGATTGGAAATTCTTCCTAGGAAGACATTGCATTTATCAGCAGGAATTTGGCAACACGTTTACCTCTGTGAACATTGCTAAATACCTGATACTTGCACATTGCATCCATTTCTAATCCCAATTCACTCCATGCTGGAGTCACAATTTCTATCAGCAAACAAAAGCATTATTAGTGTTGCAATATACTTGGATTTGTAGCTGGAAAGTTGTGTTCAAAAGTTCTTTGGAGAGACTTGGCTGGGAGATGTTGCTGATGTGAAAGATCTGCTTCTGAAATGGTTCCAATGAGGTAGTCTTTTGACTGAAGTCACCATGATACATGTCTAGAATTGGGAAAAAGTTGTTGATTTGCTTACCTTGGAGAAATATTTAAAATAATGGTAAAAATTAAAAGGGAAACCTTTGGTAGTCTGGTTTGTAGTTTTCAAAATACAGAATACACAAAAGAAAAATGGGCATATAGCATGGAGGACTGAGTGTTAAAATGTGACTTGTGTGTTAAAGTTGGGGTAGAAAACCATGTAAACTGTTGTAATTAAGTCTTTAAAAGCTGTCTGGTAAAATATGTTGCAGATATCAATAGTACATGGGTTTTCTTGTGTGCTTTTTGAAATATGAAACGCAACATGGGAAGGACTTGGTTTGTAGTACAGAAATCTTGGCTAGAGAGGCATAACAAAATTCCGCTGCTTAGAATAGTTTAATTTGCTTTTTTTAAAAACTCTGTTTTCTTTTATTGTTAATTTTCAAGGAAAATCAGGTTTAATTCTTTTCCTTCTTTACTGATGTTAGAACTAAGTATTTGATACTTTACATTTCAGTATTGACACGCATACAAGCTCATTTAAAGGTCACTTTCAATAGTAAATATACAGATTTTGATTTATATACACTGACTTGGTTTCTTTCGATGTAGGATGCAGTTACTACTGCGAAAAGCTGCTTTATCTTCCTTGATGATCAATTGCTTACTGTAAGACATTTCATATTCAGGGTTGAAGTGTGACTCTGCTATTTTAGGCAGTATAAAAGGTACTCTCTTTCCTGTAACACTGAGGTGTAGTTTGCATTGAAATGGAAGCTTCCCTGACTTTGTGTTTAAAATGAAATTACTGGAGTGTGGACATGGTACCACCATCTGTCTTGATGCTTCTAAGTCTTTTCCTCAGAGGGCCAGGGAAGGAGAGGGGCATTTTTGCTTCTTTCCACCTTTCTTCTGCTCTGAGCATCCTCTGCCTCCAGGCCCCTTCCCAAAGCAGAAATGCTCTAATTGTTGTTTTGGACCAGCTCTGAAGAGAGGTGTGCTGCCCTGGGGTAGCCAGAGGCCAGAATAGATTGGGCAGCACAGGGTGGTACACAGAATAAATGTGGCTATGGAGGTAATACCCATTATTAATATTTGGTATTTGGAGTTCTGTATAATACAGTCGCATTGCTGTATAATTTCCTTGTATTTTGAAGTTCTTTTTCATATCAAGTATTTTCATATCAGTACTTAAAGAAGAACTGAAAAGTGATTTTCTCAGATCAGCGCAGAATTTAACAGGCATTGCACTCTGCCTACGTGCATGGGTTTGGAAGTTATGCAACCTCTTTTTATAGAGTTGTATGTTCTGGTGATCTAGGTTTGCTCAGTTAGTGTCTAGAAATATCAGTGTATTAGGAGCTGTATATAATAAAAAACTTAGGTCATGGCAAACTAATGTGTACCTCTAAGTATAAAAACATTTGCAGTAAGGTTCAAGTAGAAATGGCTTCCATCATTTTGTATACTGGCTTTAAAATCACTGGGTGGAAGAGGCTAAGTTGCTGTGACATAGAGCCATACACAGTGTGGTGATGGAAAGAACTTGCAAGGAGATATTGCTTATTTAGTTCAGGCAAAGACAACTGAGAACTGAGCACCCAGCACAGGAACAATTGCTGTTGGATATCTGCAGACTGCAGCTGGGGGGAGAGGGAGGGCTGTAACAGGACATTGTTGTCACCTTGGCACTGAGGGAATGCCCTTCCTGACATACTGACAGGTCTTTATTCCAAATTGCAGAGGTACTGGGTCACCAGAGTGCAATTGCTCGGGTTTTTTAGGATGAACAAAATGCATTTTTTCCTGTTCTCATTGTTGGAGGAGACTGGACTTGTTTTTCAGAAACATTACACGCAGAAAAATCAACCTGAGGCAAACACCTGGCATGAAAAGAATTTGCCTGAATACTAATAATTTGGCAACATTTAATAAGCAAATTAAAACAGTATGTAGTAATGGGAATGCAGCTGCAGTGTTTACTGCCACATTCACCAAGAGTAATGGACTTGCATACCAACCCAGACTTATGACAAATATTGTGATTGTAGGTAACTAAATGACCATGGAATCTGGAGCAGAGAACCAGCAGAGTGGAGATGCAGCCGGTACAGAGGCAGAAACCCAACAGATGACAGTACAGGCACAACCACAGATTGCAACGTTAGCCCAGGTATAAAAATCATATGGTGTAATAGTTTTACTTATGGTTAATATTTTTAAGAGGGATAATGTCTGCTCACGGGGCTGAGAGAAGATTCTGTTGATACCATTCTGAAACACATGTGATGTATAGTTCTTATAATATTTGTCTTCACATTTTTAAAGCAGTAGAGTAGTAGGCTGTGTTAGTTCTGGAGAAATGTATATGTGTAAATTGTGTAATGTTAACACAGTAATGAATAAAAATATTTCTAGCATTCTTTACCACAACCAGAACACTGAAAGGTATTCATTTCAATACGTGTAATCTACTGTCTTGCTGTTGTGTTTTCTGTTAAAAACTTGTCTGTAGTAGTCAGTTTAATTCTGAAGAAAGCAAACCTAACATGTAGATAAATAATGCAGCAAATAAAAAAAAATTATCAGATGGGATTAATATTATGAGCATTACAATCAAGTGGAACAATCTGGCACTTGACAGCTCATGTTACCCTGTTGTCTCCAGAGTTGCACAGAATTGTTGGCAAGTTAGAGAGACAGTAGTAGATAATTTGTCGTCCCCAAATTATTTTGGAGTGACAAGAAGCACAATCCCAGCTCTATCTCTGATTTTGGGATTGGATTTCATTTTTGAATACACTGATGGTTGGTAGAAGCAACCCTGTTGTATGAATGGCTACAGAGTATGTTTGGCTCTCTTCTGTAACCATTTAATTTGAAAACTAATTGTAGTCTGCAAAGACCAAACCGGTGATTTTCATCTCATAGTTTATGGAATTGAGTGCCTTTTAAGTGGCACAAGTGTTAAATCACTTAGTTTCTGTAAATGATTAGTGCATTTTTAAAGTCATTGCACCTTTTGGTAGTCCAGAGACTTCAATCAAGTCCTGCCCTCTGTAGTTGGTACATTTCCATTCAAGTGGTAGTGTGGGGATTGGAGCTGTTTAAATGCACAGGGTGATTTTGTTGGGTGAAGCTCTAGTGTGAATTTACAAGCCACCAGCTGCCCTGCACCAGCTTGCCTCTTTGGGCAGTTTTCTCACTGTCTAACTTAGGCACAGGATGTAGGTGGTGTGAATAACACTTCAATGTGAACTGAGTGGAAGTAGTTTATTTCTCCTGCAAAACCAGTTAACTGCTGCTCACTTGATGTGCTTTAAGGTTTAGTCCAGAGAATCAAGAATGTTTTACATTTATGTGCTAACATACTAACCTCCAGGGAGATGAATTTAAAAGTATGTAGTGGGTAGCATGCACTTTACTTGGACATAATTACCCCAGCACTTGAATGAGACTTTTCCAAGTAAGAAAATGCTATTCAAGTGTGGTTAAAATCCACGTGAACCACCATGTTGTCATTCACTATATTATCTGGTTTTTCCCCCAGCCTGTGCAGAGTTTGTGGAGGTGATAAAACAGTCTAAACATAATTCCTTGTGTTGCTCACCGCAGTGTTATGTTACTATGATATTTTTAATAAGTGAAGTGGCAGTGTTTGGCATTAGGGAGTGCCCTCAGAGGCTTAGCCAAATCTAAATAACTAATTATATCAATTTAATTCTTCCATTCGCTCTTGTAAGGTCACCCCTTTTGCAAGCTTAGTTTAATTGCTGATTTTTTAGTGAGTTCAGGGTAGCTTTCAGAGGCAAAAGGAAACTCGTCCCAGTTCCACAAGGTATGAGTCAGAGCCATGTGCGGAAGTTACACTCTGCTGTGGGCTTAATCCAACCACAGTGGCCTCCAGTTGATCAGCTTTGCTGTCATTGCCAAGGACTGTTTAGTCAGACATGCATTATTGAGAAAGGTCACTTGGCAAAGGAATATAATTTGTCAGAGGAAAGGGCTCTCATGTTAATCTCAGCCCAGTTTCTCTCAGATGCAAGTTAAGTAGCACCATGTAATGCTGCATCTGCCTTCCTGAAAAGGGAAGGTAAAAGCAAATGCAAATTGGTGGATTAGGGAGAGACAGCTGTGGAGGAGAGAGGTCTGCATGTAATTCCCTTTAATTTTGTTGTTAAACAAGATTTCATTGTAAGTGGTGGATGTTTATGAAAATTCAGAGATGAGCTGTTGCAGCTTTTTGAGAATCACGTGTTCACGGGGACAGCAGAGGATTTCCTTCTGCATCCTGTGCACAGCAGCCCTTTGAGATGAGGTGGGACAGCAGTGCAGCCCTTTCCTGCACTGCAGCCCTTTCCTGCACTGCAGCCCTTTCCTGCACTGCAGCCCTTTCCTGCACTGCAGCTATGCGGATCGGATTTTTTTTAATGCCCTTGAACCCTGGAGCATTGTTAGGTTTTCCAGACATGGGTGACTAGAAGAAAACCCGTGAGCCAGTGAGCTGTGACCTGGCTGAGGTCTGCCAGAGCAGCTCAGGCTTGCCTGCAGCCCTTCCCTGAGGCCATGGCGTGTGGGAGAGATGCTCACTGGGGCAGGGTGTGCTGCACCCTGCAGCCTTCCAGCAGCCCTGAGCCCCTAACCCAGGCATCCTGTCAGCAGACAGCTGGAAGCTGTGGATGTGCACTGGGTGTGGACCCAGCTGTGGAGCAGCCTTGGGGCATGGCACTCAGCTACCCAGACTAGGTCCTGTGGCCTGCCAGGGTGGGACTGCCCCGTGTCAGGAACAGCTCCGTGTGTGGCTACTGCTGCCCCAAAGGCTGAGCCATAGTGTGCCATGCTGAGCTCATCACTGTATCCCTGCTGGCATGGCTGCCGTGCCTGCAGCTCTGTGCTGGAGAAACAGTTGTGTTTAAAACATTGGCAATTTTTTCCTCATAGAAATAACTCTTGAAAGTAGAGTTTGTGTTGACCTGTTGCACAATAATCACAGTGACTGCCTGCAAAATACTTATTTCCACTGCAAACTCATGGGGTTTTTCTGTCTGAACACGTGGTCAGTTTTCTTCATTTACATGCACTTTGCCAGCTACTCATATGGCTTAATCTGTAGAAAGTGAAAGGTATGATTCCCTAAAAATGTTAAGTTCTTACATCTGGCAAATTCTTTGCATTTTCCTGAGTGAGAACAAAAATAGCTCCACTCCATATGTTTCTGCCTCTGACTCAGCAGTGTCTGTAGGAGTACACCCGACTCTGAGCAGTATCCAAGTGAAGTAAGTGAAAGGTAATGATGTATTTGTATCAGGTTACCTCAAAATAGAGGCAGTTGTGTTTTTCTTCTTTTTGTCAGTGATTTTACAAATTATGTTTGAGCCTGCAGAAATTCTGCATTAGATTATTTTGTGAAGTAGGTCAGGTGTTGGGCTCAGGCAGTTCAGGGGGGTTTATATTACGCTGAAACATTTGGGTCATCCGACTGGGGTCTAGAAGAGACATAGTTCTTCCACCAAAACAAATACTGCACTAAGGAGATTTTGCAATAACCTAATTCATGCTCACTGTCTCTTCTTTACAGGTATCTATGCCAGCAGCTCATGCAACATCTTCTGCACCCACGGTGACCTTAGTTCAGCTGCCCAATGGGCAGACAGTTCAAGTGCATGGAGTAATTCAGGCTGCCCAGCCATCAGTTATTCAGTCTCCACAGGTCCAGACAGTTCAGGTACTGACATTTTCCTGGCAATTTCTGGAAAAAATTCCCCCATAAAAGGCAGTCTCTCTTTAACATATCTACCTCATTATTTATAAATTGATGGTTTTTCACTATTATATTCTTTGTTTGCAAATGTTTCTGCTACCTTAAGTTCGTTTACTTATTCTCTCCCTAAATGTTACTTTAAAAAAAAATCTTTGTTTCCTTGCAATGGATGAGAACAAAACATCATGGAAGGCAAAAATTGTATGGTGTTAATGTTTCGTTTTTCTTATTGGAGTATTTAAATTGTAAAGAACATTCTGATGGGTAGGTCACTGACTGTGGTCATTCTTTGTGGATCTATTACTAAGCAGTTACTTTCTGTTCATTGTCTAGATAGAGCACTTGCATTGTGATGTTTTTCACAGGATGTCAACATCTCCTAAAAATGAAGGCATTGGAAGTGTCTTGTTAAATTTGATTGCTGTTCTAATTTACAGATCTCCACTATAGCAGAAAGTGAAGATTCACAGGAATCAGTAGACAGTGTCACAGACTCACAGAAACGAAGAGAAATTCTGTCCAGACGACCCTCCTACAGGTAGGGAGGTTAAAGCAGAAGCATTTCTTGGTGGATGGGTGTGTTGACATGGAGATACAAACAGTGGGTTTGTATTTTTATTATTTTTAGATTTGCCATGTAACTGAAATCTGTCTTCTGTCATGTCTTGCAATTGGAATATGGAATATATCTGTGGAATAGGATGCAAAGAGATAAGCAGGAGAAGGAAGAAAGCTCAGCAGTTACACTCAGTTAAGACAGAAGTGAGCGGAGAATATGCTAATTTCCACATTTCAGAAAACTGAGGTATCATTGTGATAGATGCCTTAGAAATAGCTTTAATGAATACTTAATATACAAAATACACTGAAGCTTTGCAAAAAGAGACTTTTGTGTAATCTGTAGTCTGCAAAAAATTAACTCTACTGGTTTTCATTATTGCTGAAATGCTAGCAGCAATCAAACTTAATTCCTTTCTCCCATGAGACCTAAGGAAGCTGTGATGTTCCATAGCTCAGAGAGAGTTTCTGCTTGAGCAAAATAGTTTGTGTTTAAAGCTAAGTCAGTATATGAGTAGAATATGGTGAAAGGTATCTAGTGTCTCTTTCTCATGGCAAATACCTCTGGCAAAAGCAGCTGAGGTTCTCCTTCACGTGGTGTGTTATGTTACTTTATCAATAAAGCCTTTGTACAGCTTTTTGTGTCTGTACAAATCCCACTTTCATTCTGAAAATACGCTTGATAGCATTAAGGAACAGCTCTGGGGTGCAGTAGGTTTTAAGTGGCCTGTGAGTTCCTGCTGCTTTAGAAAATTCAGATGCTCCTTTTTCCTTTATGAGCATAGCCTTGGAAATAGAAGCTGGGCTGTGGGCCTGAGCATATCTCAACCGTGGTACTTTTTCAGCACTTGGGAGATTGCCTTGTCCAGCAGCCTTCAAGGCTGTTCTGCCAAAGATAGTGAAAATCATTGCTGAAGATCCCTAGCCATAACAGATCTGGAAAAATGTTTTTATTTGTGAGGAGCAGTGTTAACTTCAAGGCTGCCACAGATTCCCTTCAGTCTGCTTCTGCAGCAAGACACTTGATTTTACTATATATGGAAGAGTGGCTGTAGATGGTGAGGAAACAGAGCTGAGTAAACAAGCAGCAAAACTGAGAAGAGGGTGCTTGTGCATGCTGACTTCTCATTGAGATGGACTCTTCTGCATGCACTGGTGCCACAACACAGCCTCTGTCTTCAAACCAGATCGTGGTGACACAGCAACATTTGTTGGCTGTAAAACTTGTATATGCAGCTCAGACTCCAGGCTGGTGTTGGTTAGGTCAGGAAGGCTGAGCCAGACCACTGCTGTCTTTAGAGACTTCCCAGCTGGCATTACTCACCCTGCTCTAAGTGGCCCCAAAACAAGATAGGTGCAGGTATGTTCACAGAATTGAAAGCTATACCTCTTCCACAAAAACTCCTCTGTGATTCTGCTACTCAAGTACATCATGTATTCCATCAGTTCACAGCTCCTGTATTTGTAAAGCTGCCACCTTATCCTTTACCTTAAATCCATTTTTATGATGGCAAAGGTAGGTTTTAACCACGATGTAATAATGACATGAGGTTAAAAAGTGATTTTTTTTTAATATCCTTGGATTTTGTTCTCCGTCATCCCAGCTCTCTCCAAATTTTTTCATCTGTTTCATTCACTGGTTTCTGATCTAACACCTAGACTGCAAACTCTTTGGATGGGTATTTTTTTATTTGTCCAAGTGGTTCTTCATACAGTGTTGTCCAGTGCTGGGATTTCTTGCATGCACACAAAGTCAAAGCAGCAACAGCAAAGCTCTGTTTGTCAGGCTGCTGAGCAGAATGACTGCCCTCCCCAGATAGCTTCACAGAGGTGTTCTGGCTCCCACTGCCTTGGGAGGCTTGTCTAAGGGAGTAGTGTTGTCTTGGAACTTGGGGTCTACAGCTGTGTTTGCTTTGCCATTGAGTTCCTTTGCCAGTCCACTGGAAAACATAGGAGGAGAATTTAAAAAAATATTGCCCTTTACCTGAGGACATTTACTGCATTTTGCAGTGACATAATAGAATATTCCAGCAGTGAAAAGGGCTTGAGTCCTCTGAGGAAGGACTGTGTTTGATCTCAGTGATGCAAATTGCAATGACTGCTGTGGTCAGTCTACACTCATGTTCCGTGGGACCTGTAGCAGTGATGTTTTAAAAGTTTTGACTTTGGATAATTAGCTCATGGAAGTAATGAAACAATCTGCTCTTTCCTTTACCCGTGAATTTTCTCAGGCAGGGCACCTGTGAACATAACTGCGAGACTGTTCTCAAACACTGGGCATTGTCTCCCAGGCAGGTGTTAAATTATGAACTGCTGGCTCTCTGCAAGCATCCCTGCTAACTCCCTTGGTACTCAGCTCTCTGGCTGAGGTGTTTATAGTCTTTGAAATGGAGCAGTTCCCCCAGTGTAAGTGAGGAGGCAGGTTCTGCCTTTTTTTCCCCAAATATTTATATAGCTGAAAGCAGAAAACAGATAAAAATGGACGAGAGAAACATGCTCTGAAGAAAAAGGAAAGGTTGTAATAGCTGTATCATGGGTTTTGACAGACACAGCTGTTCTGTGCTGGCTCCCCTGCCCATCAGTGCTTGGCATTTTGAACAATCCTCTCCAATAAGAGTTTGAAGATAGTGTGTGGTTTTCATTCTCCACTCATATTTTCCTTGCTGGCTTGCTGCACTTCACAGTTTTCCTCAGCATTGTGTATCAGATAGACTATTTTTCTCCCCCAATTTTTATTAAAATCTCTACAACACACTGTCTTTGCCAGAAAAATTTTGAATGACTTGTCCTCAGACGCCCCAGGAGTGCCAAGGATCGAAGAAGAAAAGTCAGAAGAGGAAACAGCAGCACCTGCCATCGCCACTGTTACGGTGCCAACTCCCATTTACCAAACCAGCAGTGGGCAGTACAGTATGTAGTCTGAATTTCTCAGTGGTGCTAGTAAGTGGGGATGAGAAGATGAAGAGCTATTATTTCTGTAACTGTTGTTTGGACTAGGACAAAGCAGGAGGTGAAAAAAAGATCACTCTATTTTGACTGCTAACCAGGCCTTTTGAACACATTTCTATTGTAAGTGTTTGAAAGGCTTGATTAACATTCTGGGACTGCTTGCCACTTGGTGCAGCTCATGCATTCTGAGGCAAAACAGGAACTAACCATAATGCTATTATAAACTTCTTCACTTCAGGAACTATATGGGGGAATTCAGAAGTCTCTTTTTTTTCTTGGCAGATCATTAACACTTGTTCACAAATCTGTAACCTCATCGTTAGGAAAAAACATTACGATCTGCAATTACATTTTTAGAAAGTCCTGAAAAAATAAGGTCGTTGACAACCTTAATATATGTCATAAGTATATGTTTCTGTGTTTTCTGTGTTAGATTTTATAGATACAGTGTTTTGACTTGGAGAAAGAACTACTTGTTTACACCTATCTCTTAAAATCTCTTTTAAATTTTATATCTCTGCTTACTCCTTAACCCCTTTGCTTTGTACCCTGCTTAATTTTATTGAAATGGATGTGGTTAATTCTGATTCTGATTCTGTACAATAACTGTGCATGCAGACACTCGAGGTTTTGGTGTGTCTGTATATAGGAATACAGTGGAATTCTGTGACTCAAAAGAGGTGATGTCCCAGTATACCTGTATGACAGGACTGAGGGAAAGAAAGGAAAGAAACAGCAAAGTTAAGACTGCCTGAACCAAACTGTACCTTTATGAATGATAAAACAGCTAGTAAGGGTCTGAGGAAGTTGTAGAGAAGGGGGGACACAATCAGAAGGAAAAAAAATGCCAAATTAAAAACAAAGTGAAACACAAGATGGATAGCACTAGCAGCAGAGGAGACTGAAGGACATAAAGCACAGAAAAGGAGAGGAATTTCAGATGAGAAGGAAAACTTAAGGACTGAGAAAAATACCTAAACCAACCAAGAAGAAAATCTTAACAAATTAAAAAGTATTCCCTGGGGATGGATTGTAGCTCTTCCATGTAATTCTGTTTTATTAGAGAAACTAATTTGTATTTTAGCTGTGGGTTTTGGCCCTCACAAAACTTACCTTTCAAAGGATGACTTCTTTCATGTACATTGAAGCCATGTGTCTGTTTTGGGGGTGTGTAAGGGTTCAAAGGATTTAGCTTAGATCACTATTCTTCCATACCTAGGTTTAATACTGTGAGTTAATGAGTGAATTAATGTCTTAAATGCTGGGTTGATTGTTTTTGTCTGCAGTTGCCATCACCCAAGGAGGAGCAATCCAGTTGTCTAACAATGGCACAGATGGAGTACAAGGTCTCCAGACGTTGACGATGACCAATGCAGCTGCAACCCAGCCTGGCACCACCATTTTACAGTATGCACAGACCACAGATGGACAGCAGATACTTGTACCCAGCAACCAAGTTGTTGTACAAGGTGAGAAACCTCACAGCCACTCATTCTGTGTAACATTTTCTCTGTGCAGGTAGAAGTTGCCAGCCTGAGTCCTTCAAATGTGTCAGGAAACAGAATTAACAGCTTTGGCACAGATAAGTCCATAAAATTACTGAAATTCTGCACAAAGCTGTTTGTCATATTTTTTGGAGCCTTTCCCTTTAGATTGGTAAAACTGTGGATATTTGAGGTTTAATATATTTATTTTTGCTTTTCCATGCTGTATTTCGTGCATTTTGTCCACACAGTTTTTTTATATGTTCTGCAAAAACTAGTACCACTTTAGAGTTCTGAGTTCTCCCATATGTGCAACAATAGGAAATTTCAAGCAAGCATTAAAGACAGGAAAGAAGGATATTTGATTCTTTCTAAAGGGCCACTTTAATTTATTAGTAATTTTTCCCTTTTCTCAATTGCAAGTCATAATTTCCTCCTACTGTGACTTTTGTAAGTAGTCACTGAGTGAGTGACTCAATCAGTGAGTCTTGGAATCATAGAACAATTTAGGAGAGTGCCTTGAGTGATTGTTTGGTCTAGCCCTCAACTTGGCAGAGCTACTTTTGCTTAGAGTAAGTTGTGGGGACCTATTGTATCAAAATACATACTTTGGTTTATTAAAAATTCAGGAGTATTACCAAATTTTTATTGAAAATAACAGAAATGTAGCCCTGCTTCTATGACTCTGAAGTAGTTGATTTGAAAGTTATCCAGCGAAGAGTTTACCAGGCATCAGTGGAAATGCATAGCAGAGAGAAGTACTGTTGTTGCACTGATCTTTGGGGTTTTGTGTTCTTAAGGTCATATGATTTCTTTAGGTGGTATTGTGTTTCTTTATGAGCTCAGGCAAAATTAACACACTCCTAAGATTAAAATAAAGTTAAAGAAAGCCAAGACCTTGCTCATTCTAGAGAAGCAACAGAGTGAATGCACTGTCCATCTCTTGTGAGAGTAAATGCTACATTTTTACACCTTTTTTTCTATGTTAGATACTTACACGTGCAGTTCCT
>JAYDZK010000274.1:25787798-25804912 GCA_034509185.1 Euphonia xanthogaster
TGTCCATCTCTTGTGAGAGTAAATGCTACATTTTTACACCTTTTTTTCTATGTTAGATACTTACACGTGCAGTTCCTCTTTTTCCAGACCGACATTTGGAGCATAGCTAGAAACAGTGACCCCATCTTTCTGTAGAAATGCCAGAATTGCCCAAAAAACAGAGCAGTGCAAAGAAATATAATAAGGGAGAAAGAATCACAGCTATACTGCAAGACAAATCAAGTTACCAAGCACAAGTGGCAACTTCTTCAGCAGGAATGCCCAAAACCTTGCATGTATGAGTAAACAGAGCCTGGGGTGGCAGTGATGGCTGTCCCTCCTGAGCTGTGGCCCAGCTGCACGCTTAGGGAGATGGCTGGGTCACAGAGGTGACTGTGTCAGGGAGGGGACAGGTTAGAGAGATGAGCAGGCGCTCTCCACAGCACGTGTGACAGTGCTGGTCACCAGACTGACGTCCTGTTGCCGTGTGTCCCTGCAGCTGCCTCAGGAGACGTGCAGACCTACCAGATCCGCACGGCCCCCACCAGCACCATCGCCCCGGGAGTGGTCATGGCCTCCTCGCCAGCGCTGCCCACCCAGCCGGCAGAGGAGGCTGCGCGCAAGAGGGAAGTGCGTCTGATGAAGAACAGGCACGTACTTCACATCACAGCTACTGCCCAGGCACCTCTGCACAGGCCTAGGGTGCTGGGAGTACTGAGTGCTGATCTTTCTTAGCCATGCTATGAAATGCTTCATGAAGGATTTGCCTTTATTTAAAAATGCAAAGCAGAAATGCACATCTGCTAATGCTGCGTGTTGCAGCTGTGAAACCTCGAGTGAAGTGTCAGCCTTGTTCGGTGGGGTGTGTGAATTTGGTTGTTGCAGTAAGAAGAAAAGTAATTGGTGAGATACTTGTATGACTGCAGATACATTCTTACAAACACCAAGATGAGTTGCTTTCTTTGAGTTACTAATTCATGTGGTTTACTTTGCTTGATTCTCTCCCTTAGCCTGGCTGCTGCCCCTCGTGTGCTCCTTGAGAGTACTCTCTTGATTGTCTCACTTGTTCTTTTAGCCACTTTGGGTTTTCTCCTCCAGGGGCTCAAAGGCTCAAGCAAAGGCTGAATGAGGAGCTATTCCTTTTGATTCCTTCTGGAGCCAGTAGTGGCAGCAGAGGGGCTAAAAGAACGATAAAGACTTGATCCTTGTAGGATCCAGTGTGTGAGGAGGAACAGCTAAGCTTAGAGGTGGGAGTGGGTGGAAGCAGCAAAGGAAGGGAGCTGTAGGGAGAAGTTGAGCAGGATGTTCTGCAGTCTGCTGCTTTGGGAGTGGGAAGGGGTGGGCCTGAACTGGCCCATCACACCAAGCTTGAACTCTTACCCACGGGCCACAGATTGGAGCCTGTGTGTTCCACTGTGACACTGAGAACCCAGTGCTTCCTGCCCTTCTGAGCAGGGGAAGCCCCCCAAAAACCTTGTTAACTTCATCTGTCAGTCTGAAAGAACTGATGTGCAAGGTTCATTTATCTTCTGTAGGTTGCTGTGCTGTGAACATAATGGAAACTTATTTGAGCAGACCCAGTGCTTATAGAAGGAGCTTGAATGAAATAAATAATGCTGTACAGCAGAGGTCACTTTTTTAAAAGGTTTTTGTACAGAATGTCACCCATCTCCCTTTTTATATAGTTTTCTCATACCAGTGAATAGTGGATATCACTCTTTCAGGCTCTGCATTTGAAAAAAAATTAATTAGAATCACAGAATAACCTCATTTAGTCATCAGTCTTATTGCAGTAAAAGAAAGCTTTTGTGTTTGTGAAAGCCAAGAAAAACAATGGGGAATTACCCCACTTGAGTTAAATTGACAGCTTTTGCAACAGTATCATGTTGCATGTGGTGCTTTTAGCCTGTCTGCTTAATAGATATTTGCAAATCTAAGCTCCATAGCAAAGTGGGGAAAAAGGATAGAGAGGCAGATGGTAAGGTGGTACTTACTGGAGGATTATAGTGTAAATATTCATAGATATTATTGTGCAAATTTTTTGTATAAATTTTACATTTTTTAAAGCTCTGTTGTAATTCAGTAAAACTCTGGCTGTTCATAATAAACAAGTAGCACACATAGACTTGAGGTGGCTTAATATACACAGCCTAAAGGGAAAAAAAAAATCACAGAAAGAAAATGTCACCCAAGAAGACTTGTTAGTAGTTTGCACTGGGAGGCACTTCCTGATCCCCTAGTACTTAATCTTTTGCTAACAGCCCAAAATTACTTGAATGCTAAATGTTACACATGGTTTACTGAAGCACTGCAGGCATGTGAAATTGTATTTGTGGGAGTGACAAATGGATGACTGGGTCGTTTCAGGGCTTACAGGCTGTGTTTTCTTCATCCTGTCTCATTTGTGGAGCTGAATTTCAGAAATTACTTTAGAGGCATCTTATCAGTTAGGTCTGGAATGCAATGCATTCTGTTTTTACAGCTACTTTATATCTAATAAGGGGAGGAACTGGGTTCTGATTTGTCCTCTCATTTCCCAGAACACTGACTGTCTCACCAGTCTGTGCAGTGTTTGCAATGAAGGGTCACACAGACTCTTATTTTTGAAGCTGTTCTGCTTTGCACCTAAAGGTTCAGGGCGAATAAGTGTTTATTTCCCTGTGTGTGCAGAGTGCTGCTTGGACAAGTGGCACTGCAGGAGCAGAGCCCTCTGCCTGGGCTCCCATCTGCCCATGGCATTTAGCCTTGTGCTTGCTTTGCACGTTGGTGCCATTCTATTGCTGTGCAGGGTAGTTCCTGCCTCGGTGTTCCTGCTTCAGGATGCTCAGCAGCACATTTATACCTTCTGGTGTTTTTCACTGGTGTTCATGGTATGTTACCAAGTTACCTGCAGGCAGCTCACTCTTTACAAGCAAGACTTAGAAGTTTGACTGTCTTGAGGTCTGTTTTTGGTGTAACTGACAGGGACTAAAGAATGACATGGGTTTTTTTGGTTTTTATTTTTATTTGAGTCATTAATAGTATCATTGCAGTGATGCAGACGTCATTATTAAAATGAAAGCATTGCTCAAGAGCAAATACATGAATGCTCTAAATACAGCACTTTTTTACACCAGTTGATCCATCTTGTTGGACTGCTCAAAGGGAAAAGTTAAAGACTGTAAAAAGAATAATAGACGATAATAAAGTCAAATTATTGCAGCAGCATTTTACTCAGCCTAAAGGCTCCAATATGAATCCTGCAGGCAAAATTTTATCCCTGATTAGGATCCTTTGCTCACTATAGTAATAGTAATAATTTCACTGGTGCTGTCCTACTGGGATATGTATGTTGAAATGATATGTGGATCTTGAGTGTGTGTGATTTGAGAGGAGCAGTTGCTGTGAACTCAGTGTTTTTTCCTCGCTTGCATTTCTTAGCAATACCTCCATATTCTGAAAATAGCAGTTCTAGTAAAGGTTTGCCTGAAAGCAGTTAGGTAGCCCATGTCTGCAAATGATTATTCTGGATTTGAATGGCCTTTTTTGCTTTGCAGAGAGGCAGCACGTGAATGTCGCAGGAAGAAAAAGGAGTATGTGAAATGTCTAGAAAATCGAGTGGCTGTGCTTGAAAACCAAAACAAGACACTGATTGAGGAGTTGAAAGCACTTAAGGACCTTTACTGCCACAAATCAGATTAATTTTGGATTCTCATTTTCACTTGTCCAGGTGGGATAGAGACTGGTTCTGGTTATACCCAGAAAGACAAAGTAAACTTTTTATTTTCTAAACATTTCTTTTTTTCTATGCGCAAAACTGCCTGAAGCAACTACAGAATATACTTCATCTGTGCTTTGCATCAAACTGTGAATGTTCAAGTACTTGCCTCCACTTCTCCCCTTACAAGATGAATTTCATCATCAGTCTCAGCGTGAAGAAGAAGAAGAACAGGCTTCTCTCTCGTCTCCCGATCCTCTTCAAGGAGTAGCAGTGGTCACTTGGGAAGTTACTGTGGGGAGGGTCCTTTTGTAAAGATGTCAAGAATTTGTGCTGAGCTCTTTCCATTGCCTTAGAGACAGAGCCACCCCAGCCTCTTGGTGCAGAGAGCGGAGGGCGCAGAGGTGGAGCATGCATGGTGCAATGAAGAAGCAGTGGTTGCCATGCTGGTTTCACACCTTGGTGCTGAGCTGTGCCCATGCAGGGCTGAGCAGCACGGGCGCTTCACTGCCACCTTCGTGGTGTGGAGATAACAGACCTTCTTCAAACCAGCCCAGGAGGGGGCTTGATCTGCAATCTCCATTAAGCCCTCCTGGAGTAGTAAAACCTTCTTCATACTTGAGAAACAAATGCATTGACATGAGCTTCACTGCTCAGTTGTTGATTCTCATAGGTTCTGTGTGCAAGTGTGTTCAGTGTTCTGAATGCACAGAAAACAGACACCAACTCATAGGATATAGATTGGGAAATGATATTTGGATGGGAAAGAAAACTTTAAAAAAAGATGAAATTGTGATGTTCTGTAAACAGTCACATAGTAAACAGGGGTAAGACATTAAAGCACTACCTATTTGTATGCAGAACAACTAAGCAGTTGAAGCATAGCCAACTCCACTTAAGTACTCCCTGAAGACAGTGTGGTCTGTGTCCCAAGTCCTCTCCAGCAATGAGGTTGTTTTTATTTCCCTACCACTGTCTTATGCAATGGAAATTATTGTACTCAATAGAAATATCAGCCTGGTTTGCTAAATTCTTTTTTTGAACTTTGAGGCTGCCTTCTATACATAAATTAAATTTCAGTATAACAACTACTAGGGCAACCTCAAATATTCAAGAGGACTTCAAACACAAATATTCCAACTCCTGCTTTGAAAGGGAAAACACTGATTATTTGAACCTGGCCAGATTAGCTAAACTCTTAATTTATTTGGGATATTTTTTCATGGAAAGGGTCAGATTTACTGAGTAATCTATTCCTGCAACTAAAATTACTTACGTGCCTCAGATGTTTGCAAGATCAGGGTTTTTTGATGTGCACTGAGGAACTGTGGTCTTTCCCAGATTTATGGTGTTAAAAAAGGTAGTTCATATTTTAAAAAAACTGTGTGTTAAGCATTAGGACTTGAAAAGAATCATGCTCTAAAAGAACATCCAGAAGTTGTCAAAAAGAATGTGTCCAAAAGAATCGTGTGCGGTTTCTGTACTGGCCCTCTGAAGCCAGTCTCTCACTGTGTTGACTCGGGTCATTTGATGGAGTAAGTTTACTTTGGGCTTCTGGTCAAACTTCTATGTGTAGAAACGTATGGATAAGGCTCTGGTCTATACCAATGCCTTGCCTAGCAGAGTATTAGCTAATATTTTTTCCCATTCACTCTATATCTTTTGAAGATAAATTTCGCACACAGGCTTCTAAAAGGTTGTACAATCAGTGTGACGTATAAGGAAAATACTTGGAAGACTCTGGGCAGTTGAGTCTCAAGCACCTAAGCAGTATTAAAAGTTCTAGATTTCTCATTTGAGGGGCATTCAGTTTCCAAGAGACTTAATTTAAAAGGAGCGGGGTTAAACTTACAGCATTATTGTTACATCTGGAGTTATCAAGAATTTCAAATTACACTTGTATTTCAAGAAAAGAACACAAGCATCAGAAATATGAAATAATTCACTTTCACAAGTTTTGTGGGTGTTTATAAATGGTCTGGTTTTATCTGCCATAGAGAGTTGATTTTTGTGTTTTTATTTAATGGGAGATGAATTTATTAGTTTAGCAGTGCAAATTTAAAGAAGACCCTAAGTTCTCAGCAGTGCTTTTATAAAAACGATCTGATTCTTAACATCAGCGAATACAAATACATAAAACGGTTACATTTTCCAGAACGAGTACAGGAGTCATTCTTGTAAAGCATGAAGCTCATGGTGGCCTCATGTGCAATTACATGGAATGGTTCCTCCAGCTTTGAGGAACACAGAAAAGGCTGCATATGCCCACATTAAGGCTGTTTCTTTTGTAGAACATCTGTTTGCAAAAAAATGTGAGGTTTTGCTCTGAGAGCTGTGTCTCATGGGTAATGAACATTATCCAGGGCTTGCTGATAATCACTGGGCACAAAGCCTGGGGGCTGAATGGGGATGGGAGCCTAAAAGAGTGCCCAGGTGGGGTTCTCCTAATACACAGTTTTTGCAGACTTGTGTGGCAGTGAGAGGAGAACTGTTACCCGTTTGTCTGTGTGTGATCTGCAAGTGGCCTGTAGTGGTTTTAGCCTAGACTTCATTAGCAAATAAAGTTCCACTAAGAAGAGGAATGTAATTCAAAGTACATAGGGGTCTGCAAGAATCTTTATTTTTATTTATGCTGCACTGAGGATTATGGGGCACAAATTTATTTAATGAAAATTATAGATTACAATAATAAAAAATGTGTTAGACCAAGTACAGGGCTGGCTAGGCTACCCATACATGCTTTACTATTCATATTGACCCAAAAAGGGACAGAATGTGACACAGGGATTCCTGTGTTCCTGTGTTATTTACCAAGTAGTGAGGTTGGGGTGATAAGCTTCTATAAACTAAGGCCATTTGGAAGTAGGATGGAAATGATGCTGACAAGGGGGAGGGAGGATTAGTTTTATATCTCACGGTTGTGAGTTTTCAAGAACTGATAGACTCTTTTACCTGAAGAGAGGGTTAGAAAGGGCTAGATCCGTTACGTTCATAATAAACAAGAATTGGTTTGAAATATAATTTTTGTAATGTCATTATTTTGCAAAACAACAGCACCAATCAGGCAGTTAAGATATTGTCAAAGGTGCTCTTTTAATTTAGATATTCTTGGAAAATACATATGTATAATATATGTACATATATATATATACACACAGTATATAATCTACAGCTCTGAGAGCTTTTAAGTCAGGAATGCTGAGTATTATAGTATATGGAGGTCAGAAAAAGAATTTTTACTTTTCTGTGTGTCTGGGTGTGTGTGGATGTGCGTGTGTGTGTGAAAGCTTTCCCTCACCCCAGTAGCTCTGGGCTGCGTTATTCTAGCTCTTAATTACTGATTTGTTTTGTGCTGTCTCTCAGTTATCCATTTTCAAGAATTTTATTTCATCTTTCGTGGCTTTTGTGAGGTTTGTTTTTTATTGATGAAGATTTTTGAAATTATGTAAACAGTTGTTTTACAACCACCACCACCCAGAGTAATTCACTTCTGTGCTTTTTTTCTCTTTGGCAGCTATATATATCAAAGGCAAAACATTTGGAAAGGTTGTTAAGGTGTTATTTTCTAAAGGAACCACTGGTAAGACTTCTGTTTTCCTCCTGGGGTAGTGGTGATGCATTCTTCCTTAGGCAGCAGTTTCACCAGCACTGGGTAGGTGCTGGCACCGTTGCTTGTGTTTGAAAGCACAATTTTAGCCTGTTGTGCTCGTCAGGACTGCTCAGACACCTGTAGTTCTGGCTAGCCTGGAGCTGGCATTTGCTTTGGAGATCACTGTCTTCTCTGGTACTTGTACATTGGTCAGAAAATTGGTGGGGTGTTTGGAATCATTAAGAGGCTCAGGAAAAAAAAAAAAAAAAGATTTAATAAGGAAAAACAGCCCTGATAGTTTCTGACCTAAATTTGTACCACAGGTTGCTTTTTTTAAATCTGGGCTTCCAGTAAACTGCAGCAGCAAGTAGTCATCTGTTAGTGAAAACTGGCACCTGCTTTTTTATTTTGTTTTTTCATTTGTGGCAGACACTGCTTTTTGTGGTTTAAAGACAAATCCACCCATCAAAGCAAGTTTGATATCAGTGGTTGTAAATCTATGATAGTTCATAGAGGATTTAATTGATTTTCTAAGACCTTGTTTTTGTAATTTTTTTACCCTGGAGCCTGGTTAGTGATGTAACATTTGCCAATGATCCAACCAAAAGGTCATGTATTTATTTTTGTTACACTATGTTCTTTGTAAATGTTTAATTAAAATGTGCACTTTTAAAGAAAAAAAACAACAAGCAAAACACAGAGGAAGAAAAAAAATAAGGTAAATTTGATTTGCTTGAGAAGATTTCTGGCAAAATTGTTGTGATCCTGCTTCCTGCACACAATTCACTCCTCCACAGCAGTTGACTCCTTGGCTAACTGAACTTGCAGATCAGCAGCTGGTGCCCAGCAGGCATTGCTTCAGGAGGGCAGGAGAGCTGAAGGGGCAGGAATCAAGCGTGTGGGGTCTGGAGCAGTATGTAGAGGATGGATGTGAAACTATTTTTAGAGTAGAACTAGTTCAGTGATCCCATGTGGGAAAGGGAGGTTAACTTGGAAGGAAAGCTGAACTATTTTTCAGCCACTTTATTCCCCTTTTCTTAATTTGAGATTTGTCTGCAGATTTTACAGGCTGCATTCCAAGAAAATAAATCAAAAGGCTTTCCAGTAATTTGACACCAGGAAGTAAAGGTACATTGACAATGTGTCACCTTGCTTGAAAAGAAAAACACAGCACAACCACCTTTCTTTAGCAGGAATGATCATAATTTAACCCTGAAGTCTGTCATTGTGAGCAGGTTTTAAAAAGCATACAGTACATTGATGGTTCTCTGTTGTCTGCCTGGGAACTCGTTTTTCTGAGCTGTGTAATTTGCTAGCTGATTTTACAAGAGCCTGAAGCTCAGTTGGTCAGGAAGGAGCCAGACTGGTGAAGAGAGGGGCTGAAATCCACCTTCTGTGTGCCTGTGACAGGTTCAGGTCTGTGGATAGATAGACTTACGTGTGTGAATCTTTGGGGGAAAGGGACCAGATCCAGGTGGTGTAAAGAGGGTTTGCATTTCAAGTGTTTTGCCTTGGAATGTGTTTTTAAACTGTATTTAAGCTGTGGCCTGCAGAGAGATGTGCTTGGGCTAGTTGGCATGGCACAAACTGAAGAGAGTGACCTGTTTGCTTTCTGGCACTGCAGGTGCAGCTTTGTGACTTGCTCTGTGCTGAGTTCTGGGCTGCTTCCAGCAGCAGAAGCAGGAGCAGTCAGCTGGCAGGGAAAGGGCCAGGGGCAGGCTGGAATGACCCGTGGCTGGCACACTCCATAAGCTGAGCATTCACTGCACTCAGGACTCGAGCAGTTCACTCAGCCTCAGCTGCATATTCCTCTAAATTAGGGGATAGCTGAGTGAGAGCATGGGGATGGCAGGCCTTGAGCCAACTGCTTATCCGGAAATGGCCACTCTTAGGAACTAAGGATGTTTGGGTGCTCTCCACAAGTTGCGTTTTATCCAGGTGCCACTCCATTTTTTTGTGTGTTTAATGACATTTATTTATATTAAAACATTAATTTTAAAACATTCTACAGCTTCAAGTTTATACGAGATTTGAAACTGTGCTGCTTATAATGGACTTCTTGGGATGGGAACAGGACAAGAAGAGGTGCTAGTTGGCAGCCAACCCCTTCACAGACTTTTTTCCACAGATTGGTTGTTCACTTCAGAAATTAGTTGTTTCTACTCTGGATTTATAATTTGAAATTGTTTTGAAACAATGTTTTTCAGGGAAGCTTCCAGAGCGAGGGTATTATTCTCCCTTTGTAGTGTAAGCTGGAAAGAGTATGTTCACCTCATCTGCATTTCTGATTCTTTACCCAAACCATGTCAGCACAGAACAGGGTATTTGAGCTTGACTCCCACGTACTTGTGGAAGTTAAAAGACTAAATTAAAATCCATCATTGGGGGAAAATAAAGGCTTTTTTACATCTCCCCAAAAATCTAGAAACATCCCTGTTGTGTTCTTTTTTTTTTCCCTTTTTTTTTTCCTTTTTTTTTGTGCTTTATCTGTGTTTAAAAGGAATTGTACTGGGTTATAATGCATTTTATTAACACTATGTACATATTAGCTGCTTTGTGTTTCAGAATGGTAGTAATTGCTTTGTATATTAAAGTGATTCTTGTGAATTTGTGAATTATTGTCATAAAGAAGTGCTTTTTCTTACTGTAACCTTTGTGGTATAAACTGTCATAACTCCCTTTTTACACAAACATTTATGTGCAGTCACATAAACATGCTTTAAAAAACTCTACAAAGTCTCTTTTTTGAGCAGGTGTTCCATTTACACTAATTCAATTTAGTGGCAAATGGCAACTAGAAGAATATGGGAAAAGGTGTATTTTGAGCAGTCTATGGTGTCATCTCAGTCTGTGCCCTGCCCTAAGTATTCATCAAGTATTCTCCCCAAAGAGAAAGCTCTTTTTAATCTTAATTGAATTAGATTTAGTTAAAGTCCTGAAAAACAAAGTTTCTCTTCCTCCTGATATTTTTAAACCTGTTTTCCAGTACCCATTCTGGTGGCAGTTCTGTTGTTTAATAATGTTTGAAAGGCTTATGCCATTCACAGTTTAAATATGCTGCATGTCTCACTTTCAGGCATCCCTGTAAACCATGTACAACTGGTCTTCAGAACAGAACAGGAACAGAAGGCAGCAAACACTGCAAGGATCGCAGCCCTATTATGTAATCTGCTAGGCTGGATCCAAACACTGGGATGGAAGCCAGGAGAACAAACTCAGCACTGAGGTAAACACACCTCCAGTGAAATCAAGGGGAAGCAGTAAGGTCAGCTCATTACGGCTGGGATTTTCTAGTTTTTATAATGCCATTCACGTTCTTGCTCAGACAAATCTACAGTAAGGAGAGAGAATCCCAAACAGGGTTAGTCCCTGAGATAAAAACAGTTTGGCTTGAATTTTGCACTGAAAAGAAGTGGGTAACAGATCCCTGTGTAGTCAGCTATGTATCTCAATATCAGTCAAACATTACCTTGGCTGCAGTGACATTTCAGAAAAGCTTGCATGTGTTTCAGGGATGGTTTCTCAGTGTCACAGCGTGGTCGTGTCTTACTGGGTCACTCCCCTTTGGCTTGGACCCACTCCCTAGAGCGAGTGAAGTTCTCAGGAACTATTTGTGCATTGCCCCACTACTCGGGGATGCATGCCAAGCACTTCCTTCTACAGATGAGCTCAGATCACCTGTTACAAACCAGGATCAGTGCAATGGAACCACCCAAAGCAGTGGGATTCTCTAGTGCTGGGATGAGCAGGGTGACAGAAAGTGCTTGGGCAGGGTGTTGGTATAATTGCCAGACAGCTGCTGGCAACAGCTGTGGTCACGCATGATCTCATAGTAGAGCAGGAGCTCCCGTGGGACCCGTGGGCTGGGACACCCGAGTGTGCAGGTGCCACTGCAGAGGGCTGCTCCCTGTGCTCCTCACCAGCACTTACACTCTGCTGCTCGTCCTGCATGCCTGGCATGATTCACTTGCAGCCTGACTCACTCCTGACCTCTCCCTGAAGGTAAGCAGGTGGGAATACACAACACTTGTGAAGCCAGCCTGGGACAACAGAAGGCAGCACTCACTGCCTGGTGCACCTGGGTGTCAGCACTGCCGGGGGGATGGACTGCAGCTTTCAGCTGAGCTACATTCTCGTGGCTGATGCCTGCTCCTAAACACTGTAGCTTTAAATGCAACCACAACTGACGTGCACATGGCTGTGGCCTAACTGCAGCATTCCTGGCTCTGGTCTCCCAAGTCTAACAGGACATGCGCCCCCGTAGCAGTCAGAGGAGAAGGTGTCCCCTTGAGGGTGCCACTTGCTGGGCTGGCGAGGGGCCACCAAGAGCTCTGCAGGTCAGGGGCAAGGCACTCACCTGAGCTGCCAGTGCCATCTCTGCTTTTCTCCACAGTTATTTATGGGCAGTAGCATTGCTGCAGCCTTCAAACACGCTCCCTTAGGTGTGCGTGCAGCCGCTGTGTGCAGCAGCACGGAGAAGGAAGCCAAGCCTGGTCTCCACTGGCACATGCCTGCTCTGGCAGGATGGCTGTGGGCTGTAACAGCAGCAATGGGAAAACTGACACTGAACAACTGTCAGAACAATTGACAATTAGATGGAATTAAACTGCATTAGTTTAAAAGTACAAAACTGTTTGTATCGTCAAAGCAAGACCTGGGGCAAAACCCCCTTCTTAGAAGTGTGCAGGTTGCTGCACCAGCCTTTATTCTGTGCTTTATTCTCTGCTATTTGGAGATTTCTGCAACTTGAAGCAGTTTCAAAAATTAGCAGAATTTTTAGCATGTTCCTGCTATGGCAACAGTGCAAGCTGCTATGGCTCAGCGCTGCAAGCTCCAGCCTCTTGCAAGGGCCAAGCGCTGCCAGGCTTTCCCCACAGGAAAGTTCCCCTGGGCACTCACGAGCCCAGGCAGCAGCACACTGCTTCCTGCCAGCTGCAGCCCAAGGGGAGCCTGAGCTGCACATGAGCCTAATGCCTAATCCCAGGTGAGTCTGGAGACAAGGATACACCAGTGGGGAGGAAAAGGAAGTGGAGAGGTGAGAACTTACAGCCACACTCCCAAAACTAGAGCCAGAGTGAGGGGAGAGAGCTCCTAATTCTTTTCAACCACTGCTCACCCAGCTGATAGGACAGAAGGAGCTACACCTGACACATGAGAGCTCATCTCATGATCTGTTCTCAATTAAAGGTGCTGTCTTCCTTCCCCCAAACTGACTCCAACTCCAGTTTCAGGCTGTGAATTCCCAGCCAGCTGCCTAAGCACTGTTTTAGTGACACCATGTGGCTTCTGAGGATACTGTTACAGCCGGAGCAGCAACTCCCAGGCGGGTCTGAAGCCAAGCAAGGAAATTCGCTGAAAACAAGCAAGAGATGTGCCAGGGATGAAACACAAACCTTAATGATAAATGTGTCATTTCCACATTACAGCCAGCACAGCACTTCTGGACCACCGACCAGGAAGTATGATGGAAGCAAAAGTGACAAAATCTTCCAAAATGCCCATGGCCCAAAGCTGCTCTGTTCTGCAAAGCTGTTTGCTGTTGCCAGTGCCAAATACGTACACATGCTCATAGTCTGAGCCTGACCTGAGGCTTTTTGAGTTTAAGCTTAAAGCAAAAAAAGTTCCACATCCACACACCAAAAAAGTGTACTAAAGCAATTCCTGCATTCAGAGGTGTAGCTGTCTTCTGTTAGCCCATTGTTTTCATCAGTTTCATTCTTCCACCAGTAGAAAGAGAAGGAAGTCTGCTGCTGGTGCGAGATGGATTCCCAGTTCTTGTGGGATGTGTTCTACAAGCTCAAGGTATGAAATCTGTTACTTACAGCAGTGTCTTAACTACCACTGTGCACTGAAAGCACACTGAAACCTAGATGCTGCCCCAAGCTCCCAAGTAATGCACGGGTAAGTATTTCTCCTGCTGCAAAGACTTAACAGGGCACCCTCCTGACCTAAGTAACAGCTCCCAGAGACAGAGGGAGCACAAACAAAGGCACAAAGCAGAACATTATCTAGTGGTACTTTGAGAGTCAAGGCCTGATTTGATATTTTAAGAACAGCTTGAGTTTCCTTGTTGCACTTTCCCAGCGGCACATGTGAACATGTATCTCCTCCAAGGAGCCTTGATCTGTGTGAGGCAGACTTGTTAGGGGCAACTCAGAAACCACAACTGCTTCAGTACTGCGGGTGTAGCCCACTCACTTGCAAATCAGGTTAAAATAACACTGATTTCTAAGCCGGCTTACTTGGCAATCCCTGCTCCCAGTGCCCCTCCAGATTTTGTTCTTTGTTTCACTGTGCCTCCTCAACACAGCAGTGACAGCAATTTTATAGCATCTGCCTTTGGTTCTTTTTGCCTTTTAAGTGGTTTCTTTTATTGCAACTTCTAAGATGCAGAAGTCCTGAAGAATTAAAGCATTTAGAGCTGGAGCAATAGCTTTTATTTCATCCACTCTCCTACTTTTCTAGAGTTAAGGAAGCGATAAAGGGAAAAAACCCCATTGTAATCTCTTTAAGTTTCCCCCAGAAGTTAAAAGTGGTTTGATTTCAGACAACAGACCTTTTGATATAACAATTTTGATGCTGGAGATTTCTGCAACTTGAATCAGTTTCAAAAATTACATTTGATAAAAAAACAGTGGAACACCCTATATGACTCTATTCATATATGAAGCAGAGGCTCAAGATGCAGAACACAGAAGTATCAGAACCAGTGATCAGACAAGACCATCAGAACAAGAAGCCAGTGAAATAACACAACTGCAACCTCATGCTTAGGAACAAGTGTATTGAGTAGAAAAAAAGGGCACAATTGAACAGCATCGGTGGCTTATTAACAAGGCAGAGAGTCACAAGTCATCCTTGCGACTACCCCTCTGTGCTTTGTAGATATGAACATCCTTGCTGGAGTCATAGTGGACCTCGGACACCGAGAAGCGCTCTCTCAGCATCTTCAAGAACCTGAGGTCGCGCTCATAGCGGATGCGGCAGGAAAGGAGGATCACCGTTCGCTCCGAGCACAGGTGCTCCAGCGTCCCAAGCAGTTCTGCAAACGTTTCTTCCAGATAAACGATGTCTGCACCCAGGATTAGGTCAAATGCTCCTGGAGAGAAGTTATCCAGGTCTTTTCCCCATGTCAGCTCCTTCACCACCGCTCTGGGACGCAGTTCAGGGGGTAAGTTTGCCTGCACATTTGACTCCAGGAGCTCCAGGGCTGCCGCCCTGTCTGTGAGGGTAACTCGGGCACCTAAGGGGACAGGAGGACATGGCTCACACTCACAATCCACATCCCTCAATACAGCACGTGGAATACAATGCTTAACTCCAGCAGGCTCCTTAGTTCCTGTTAAACATTATCAGCTCCCCTGAGCTGCCTGATTTAAAACAAACAAATAAAAGAGCAAAATAAGCAAAACTCCCCTGTCTAGAGACATCCTACCCTTCATCAGTCACCTAAGAATATAAAGTGTATTCCACGTGAAGATTAAGCTGGGTAGGGAAAAAAAAACATCTTTTCTGGTGCTTTTTCTTAATGCATGAAAGTCAAGGAGTTACTTTTGGCCTTTCCATATCCAACAAAAGAACAAATTACAGGGGGTGTTACAATTAACCTGCTCCAATTCCATATTTTTCTGTAGGAGAGAGGCAGCTAGAGAGGCTCTTTCACAGGTCAGACAAAAGTTATGCCTCTATGAGTTTTCATGGCATGACTGTATTTTGTCAAACTGTTTTGTTTCCATGATTTCAACAGGCACCTTTCACAGCCACTAGAGCTTTGAATTACAAAGTTAACCTGGGAATGATTGCACAAATTTAACACAGTACCCAGTTCCTGCTTCATCCACAGACAGATCAGCAGCAAATCCAGCAAATCATTTCTCCATGCCCTGTCTGCAAGACAGGCTAATGAAAGGCTTATGCAAGCTCAGAGAGTGGCTTCTGTCTGTAGCTTTATCTGCATTGGAGGACAAGGGGAAGAGGGGAAGCACAGCTCTTGTCCCTGGGGGGGAATGCTGCAGAGCTGGATGCTGCTGAGCTGCCTGCCATGGCAACAGGCAGCAGCCTCAACAGGGTCCCGCCACAAAGTAAACTGCAGGGGCACCCTCACTACAACAAACACCACAGCAGGCTCTGAGTCTAACAAGGAAGGAAGATGACTCAGAGAACCATCACAGCTCACTCCTGCAGCCTTGGTGCTCACTTCTACACCAGGCATGTACATGTAAAAAAGCTGGTTTTACTACAGTTGTGATTCACTTTAAACAAGGCAAGGAAAAAGCCCTTACCTAGTAACGTGACCACTATTCCCAGCAATCCAGTTCCAGCTCCCAGCTCAATCACAGACCGATCCCTGAGGTCAATGCCTTCCATCTCCAGGTAAGCACACAGAACAACAGCCTAAGCCAAGAGACAAGGGCACAGGTTTCAGTCATACTGAACACAGGCTTTCTGGTTTAACCTGAGGGAGAATGTTATGGGAAGGGTCAGGTGCTTCAGGTATGCAGCAAACTTTGTTCAGCACTTCTCCACCTCCTGTGTGCGCCTGTAGTCTTTTTATGCTTTATGGAAGTTTTTTATAGAAGAGTTTTATGGAAGACTCCTACTGGCAAAAGGAAAAAAGAACCACAGAGGTTACAACTTGGATGTGGTAACTGCTCCATGAATCCCCAAACATAACAGGAGGTAGAAAGAGTTGTATTTGGAAAGGAAAAGTTGTATTGGAAAGGAAATACAATAATTGTATCTGGAAAAAAATTTCCTCAAAGGAAATTTGAGGGGTTGTCAAACACTAGCGAATGAACACAGTATTGCAAAAGTCCAGGATAAGGTTTCATAGTATCTTGTACGGTATTTCAAAAGGTTTCTGTACAACACTGGTATGCCCTCAGGAAGGACACAGGGAAAGTAAACTAATGACACTTCCAGCTGGTTGTATATAATATGTTATATGTTATATAGATCTTGGTAAGTACCTCTCCCACAGCAAGTTCTGTCAAAGTTGATGTCCAGAAAGATCGGCAACCCTGTACACCAATTCATTTGGGAAGTTTGCTAAAAATGGTACACTTCTTCTTTTAAACTAGAGGTAAAAGTGCAACTTGTGTGTGGACTGAAATCCACCTCGATGGGAAGCCCTTGGATTCCTGCAGTGACGCTGTGAGCGACTGCGCTGCGGCCTTGGACCCACCACAAACCCCTCTGTTTTGGATGGTTCTTATCCCAAGATAAAGTCTATCGGCAGTCCTGCTTGGGGCTACAAGCAGTGGGACCTGTGCTGTGCTCCGAAGGGTGCCAAGCTAACATCACCAGGCACTGTGAAGAAAGAGGTGAGAGTTATCCCGAGTATCTCCTGTATTGGCCACTGGCTGTGCAGGGTTTGGGTGGTGCATCTCTCTTGCATTCCTGCAGGATCTCTTATGAGGGAAGAGGGAAAAGTAAAGCACAGATTAACATATTCTTTCCTAACATGAAAAAAAAAAAATTAAAAACCTTCCCTTTACAATTCTACAGTAAATAATTTTCTACGGTGAACCTGAAAGCTCGGCAAGAGCCACAGGAAGCCACCGAGTGCAGAAAGGCTGCGCTTGCCATGAACACCTACCGCGTCCCAGACCACGGCCGCCACCCCCAGCCGCCGCCAGTCCTGCTGCAGGCGGATGGTGCGGCTGGCGAAGTGGAAGGTGGCCGAAGGGCTGTGCAGCTGCCGCGCTGTCCAGCCGCCTCCCTCCTCGTAGGGCACCAAGGCCATCCCGCCGCCGGCCCCCGCAGCCCCAGGCTCCGGCTCGGCGCGGCCCCGGGCGGGCCCTGCCCGGCTCGGCGCTGCCCCGCGCAGATCGGAAGAGCGTAGATCGG
>JAYDZK010000274.1:25814867-25831323 GCA_034509185.1 Euphonia xanthogaster
GGCCGCTCGGCGAGTCCCCGCCCGGGCCAGGAGCGCCTCCCCTGCCGGGCAGCGCCCGGCCCTGCCCGGATCCCGGAGAGAGGGTCGGGGAACAAGAAGGGAACGTGGCAGAGCCCCCGGGTGCTCCCGGCTGAGGCGGAGAAGTCTGGCTGCTCCTTTCTCCCTAACTATGGAGTCGTGAGTCGGTCGTAGTGTTCGGGCAGATCGCAAAAGCTGCTGCATTTCCAGTCTCTTTTGAACAGGAGGAAGGAAGAGGGTGTGTGGGGAGTAAGGGAATTAAGAATTACAAAGATTGTGAGCATATGACATCACCGTGGCTGGACGTGAGTAATTTATACTCTGGCTGTGCAGGGTTGTAGCTGTGGACTCATGACACCGGTGTTCCTTGTCGCGTAGCTCTCGGTGTTCCCAATTTGCTTTCCCCGGACTCGTGGGAAGAAGGTCCGTGTGTGCTGCTCAGTTTGCTCGCAGTGACGCCCGGAGCACTGGTGCCTCGCAGAGCCGCTCTGTGCGGCATCTCCTCCCGGGCCGGGAGAGCCGCAGGGCTGCGCTGCCGGGAGGGAGCTCCCCGGACACGGAACAGGTTCGGGGTGCTGCTGCAGCCGCACGGCGCAGTCTGGCACCTCATGGTATTCAAAACTTAGTTTAATTAACAAACATCTTGCTGTTCCTCTTCGCAATTATAACCACACCTATGGGAACTATATTCGCTTGGAAAAAGATAGTCTGCCTGACATCTTTAATGTACGGTGCGTACAATAACAATAATCACTGTAATCCATACTCTTCTTGAACTTAAGAAAAAAATTGTTGCTGTCAGACTCGTTGCAGAAGAGTGTGAGGAGACCTTCAGAAATGGAATTATTCAACTTGCAGGGTTCTGCACAGCACCATATGGTGCAGCTGTTCCAGAAAGGAGATGGAACAGTCAGCCCCTTGGAGCTCCTCTGAGACAGCTGTGCAGTAGTAGAAATTATGTTTGCTGCCTAGGAGAAATAAACCTTTATTTTTGCAGGGAGATTATTACAGAACTCTCTCAGCTCATTAGGGGAGGAGGAGCTAAACTCTCTAAAGATTCTAATAAGCCAAGCAAAAATGCCTAAGCTGAACAAATCTCCTCAGGAATAAGGGTTGTATTTGTTTGAATCTTTAGTATGTGATCATGTTAGATGTGCTAAGTAACAGATTTAATTGTAAATTCATCCATGTTTCAGGACTGGCCTTGAAGTAGAGAAGTATTAATTTTTTTTTTAATTTGCAAGCCTGGATAAGAGTGTATAGTCCAAGAATAAGATACTATCTGTCTATCACAAATTTTGTTTTTGTGGCTATAGAAACTTGAGTCTTCAGGCAGGAGATAATCCTAACATTAGAACTGCATAAGTGGTATATGTTTAAGATGATTTTAAAGATCACTTTTACAGTGGTTCACTGTTGCCCTCCAAAGTTGATCTCCTGCAAGTGATAGATGATATTTGAAGTTTTCTGATTGATACAAGTCTTTAGGGGCACAGAAAGTATCAAAGTTTGATACCTTTATTAAAATAAAATTCGGGATAGTCAATCTTAAAAGTAAAACTTCTTGTGTTGATTTTTGAATGTTTCAAAGCACTCCCTGGATAGAATTGAAGAAGTTAAGTTCAAAATGTAAAGTACTATTTGTGAAGTCTGAAATCCAGTGTTACGATCCAGGCTTTATGAAGAAGTTAGAAGTGAGACAGTTATTTGTTTAATTTAATACCTCCTATGAAAGAATAAATCTATAATAGACTAGATAGTTATGCCTATTTCTCTTAAACTCCAGGATGTAAAAGCTGTTGGCATACCCAAACCATGCAGACAGCCTGCATGTTTCTGTGCTCTTGACTTCTAGAAAGTACTGGTTTCATTTGGGGGATGAAACGTATTTCTGTAATTGATTATTGTATAATATCATAGGCTAGCTAAGATGCAAACTTAGTCTATAATGAGGGGCTGAGAACCTACTGACTGCCCTTTTCTTGAATCCTTTGGCAGGGGGAAAGGAGAAGGCTGCAAGGAAAAAAGTCAAGATCATTTTGGCTATTTTTGTTCCACACTGCTCAGTTCTAGGAGTTTCTAAGAAAACAGCTAAATACATCAGAAAGCTAGCATCTGAATGGGATGGAGATGCTTCATTCCTTAAATTCTACCTCCATGTTGTTTGTTGTTCTGAAGTCTTTCTTAAGTACTTTTGCGCTTGTTTTGCTAAAATTGAATGTTTTGGTTGTATCAGGAATGCAGAAGTTGCCAACTGAGCTTTGGCCTTTTTGTTTTGTATTGTTTCATAGCTTTGTGTTGCTCTTCCATAGCAAGTGGAATGTGTTCCTCGCAGGCCTGTGCTCTTAAGTGAGGAATATTCTGTAGCTTCTCCAGCACTCTCCTTAACAGGCATTACTTTCCAGCCAGCACTGCTTAGATTGTCTGTATCAGGTCAGAAGGAAACAAGGAAATTCTCGCTTTCTTAAAATGGACAAATTACGATGTGGTATTTATGTATGACAAAAAATCAGTGGTAGGTGGAATAGAGGTAAAACACACAGTAAAACTGAAAGACTCATGTTTCAACAAAGGTTAATTCAAACAGGAAAGGTTTGTCAGATCCTCTGCTAAGAGAATTTAAAGGATGACCTTGTATTTTATGGCTCTCAAGATCCTGAGCCATAACCTGTTTGGTGCACGCTTTCTCCAAACGAGAAATAAGCCTGTATTTGTGGTTTGATATGCTAAGGCAAGTTGGATTAAGTAAACAGGGCATAAACATAACTTTGAAAACAGAAGTTTTTTCCAGATAGGTTCATGCCTACTGCCAATATTAAATATCAAAGTCTGTCATGAATCTAAAGCAGCTAGTTGACTTTTCAGCTGAGCATTGTGTTCCTTAAATCAACAGTTCAACACAGTTTGCATTGACCAAAAAGGATTTCCTATCTAGTTTTAGTAATGGAGGCTCTTTGATCTTAGTGTGCCATTTAGTGGGCTGTGGTGATTGGTTTGGTGTTCAGTTTGGTTGTTTGGGTTTGTTTGGTTGTTTGGGTTCCCTCCCCGATGAGTGTCTGCTAATCTTTATTTTGGGCTTCCTTTTTTTTTTTTTTTGTTTTCCTTGAGATTTTTTCCCTTGTTATTTAGGGGAAGAACTTCTTACAGCTGACACTTTCTTGCTAGATCCCTGTGTTTAAACATAGATCTACTTCTTCAACAATCCTTTGATCCTTGGATAAAAGAACGAGACTTTGCTTAGCAGATGTTTCTCACTTGTACTTGAAATCATCTCCCTGCACTGCTGCTGTTCACTGAGTTGGAGCAGAGGTTTGCCTGATTCCCTTGAACCAAGGCGAGGAGTACTGCCCTACTGAAGTGGTGGGACACCTGAATACCTGGGGGATGGAGAATGACAAGGGAAAAGACAGGGAAAAGAGGCAACAGCAAATGGGATCAGGAGAGGAGCTGAGTGGGATGTCATCATCACACACTGGTAGATGGGAAAGCAAATGGAAGAGGACTTTGAAGAGGGATGTAGTAAGTGAGGTTTACCTGGCTAGTGCCTAGAGTAACTCTTGAAAGCTTCAGGTTGTCTGCATGCTGAACTTATTGAACAGTGTTGAAGGTGAACAGATATTTGGATATATTGATTGTCTGTGATTTGGTTGTCTGTATCACCTTGTCTGTAAATCTCCTTGCAGAAGGTCTAAATACTGTTCATTTGTTTCTCTTATATAATTTCATCTTATTTCAGGCATGTGGGTGGAGGTTTTTTCCTGTTTTTTTTTTTTTTTTGTTAGTTTGAGGTTGGTTTGTTGTTGGGTTTTTTTTTAAATCCTAGTTAAAATGTTAGTTAAGCTAAAACATTCTGGTGCAAAGAATCAGCTTTTTCATGCCAGCAGTTTCATCACAGGGAAGGCTTAACTACCTTGTGTTGGTTTTTGTGCCTCTCTGTTTGAAGACCCATAGCTGCATAGGTTGATAAATACTGTTGTCTATTTGGACAAACAAACATGAAGCCAGAGCTAAAAAACAAATGATGCTCTGGTGCCTTTTCTTAGTATTCCCTCTCCTTTTTTACTTGTAGTCACCAAGTTTTTCACCTTACTTGGACTGACTCTTGGTTCCCCATAACTGTCAATATCCCGTTCCAAAAACTGACTGGACATTCATTACAGAGGTGTTTGTAGCAGTTGCAGATAGTCTGTGATCTTGACAAATATGAAGTGTTGGACTTTCTGTAAGCCTGAAACACCTTCCACGTTGTTACCTTTAGAAGCTTGATGCCTTGGCCTCTAGAAACAATCTGTGAAGTACCTGTAGTGGAAATCACTGAAACATAAAGTCATCCAGGAGCAGCAATAAAATTTACCTATAGAGTTGGGAATTTAAAATAAAATCATTTGTTCTGCACTGTAATATTTGTATTTCTGTATTTATGCTTGGTTGCTGCTAGCAACTAAAGAATCCTCTATCCTTTTTTTTCTCTTCAGTAAGTCTTGGAGACTTTTGCAGCAGGCAAGTAAACCTTAGGTTTTTAAGAATAGTTGGTATAGAAGATATGTACAGGAAGCTCATGTGGAGGGAGACTGATTTGTGTTTCTGGTGTGTTTCTTCAGGCTTTCAGCATAACAGGTAGTGAAAGGAAATATATAATCAGAGAGGTTTGATGGGACAGAACTAAGGAAACTGAACTCATTTTAATCTGAACTTTTTTTTTTTTAGCTGATTCTGTGTGACTTACCTCTAGCATCCTTATCCTCTGCTGGGCTGGCTTTCTTTAGGAGATTTGCTGTTTTCCCTCCTACCGGCAGGGTAGATGTTGTAGAACAACAGGAGTTCAGTGGCTCGAAGTATGTGTTCTCTCAAGTGTGATCATTGTGGTGAGGTCATACCCAAAAGCTGACTAACAGGGGAATGAACTCTTGCACAGCCAACAAAACACAAAACCCTGAACCCTACTCCTCCCAGATTCATATTGCACATTCAATTAACGTTTCTAGTCGTGTTTCTTCCACATGCAGGGAGAAGGAAAAAGTTACTATGGGAGGCAGGAGGGAAATTCTACCAAACGTGAAAAACCCAGACCTTGCATCTGTAGATCCTTGCCAGCAAGTTTATGTTGAGATTTCCAAAACTATCTAGTTTTTTCTTCATTACATCTGGAGTTTGAGTGTGCACTTTTATTTCACACATTAGAAAAATACTGTTTTCAGAAGAAAACTCAGAATGTTTGGATTTCAAGAGATGAGGATGGTACTGACTTAAAAAACTTGGTGCTATTTATTTAAATATGTAGTAAAGCCAGATGAATGAAATTGAAGATCTTCCTTGCAGGTGATGTGAATATCAGGATTACCTTGACAGCTTACACACAAATCCCCTTGTCAGCCAGGTAGCATTCTAGCTGTGTGTGTATAGCACAGCTTTGCTTCTGTTTGGAGCTCTGAAAGAGTCTGGAATCATTGCAGTAATCAAATTTTTCCAGTTTAGTGAAAACTAACACTGGCTTGTTATGAAATGTGTCAGTCAGGCTCAGATGGTAAACTGCAGAATGCCAGTATATTTCAAAGACTGAAACAAGTTTTTATATAAAGCTCTTGGGCATGTTTTGTTACGTGGGTAGTTCTTTTTCTTTTACAGAATAAACTGCAGGTAAGGTCCAGGCTTCATCTGAAGTTTGCAAATGTGAGCAATTGGAAGGGGTGTAAAACATACCACGTGCCAGTCCTTCAGATGGCACCAGCAAACGCTGCAGTGTGTCTTGCTTTGGTCACCTGCAGACACAACCTGAGACTGGAATTTCTGGTACTCACCTGTTCTGCTTTCTGAGCCATGGCTTGGAAGTGAGGCAGAGAACATGTGAGGAGTGTATGGGAAGGCTTTCCTTATGCCTGCTGTTGTCAGCATAGATCTAAGAGTCTAAAATTTGGTTACTCTATATATAACTTTATATATATTGATATATACAATTTTTTTTTTTTATGGTTTGGTGGTTTTGGTGTTTTTTTGTTTTGTTTTGTTTTTGGTTTGGTTTTGGGGGCGGTTTGGTTTTTTGTTTTGTTTTGGTTTTGTGGTTTTTTGTTTTGGCTTATCAGTTAGAAAATTAGAGCTGTGGACTTTGACTTTAACCTCTGGTGATAGTGAGTTGTGTTGTGTGCTAAGGTCGGTGTGGGGAATAAAGTGACAGCATAGACCTAATTCTTTCTCCTTGCCCTTTAATGGTCCTGAATTAAATGCAGTACAGGAACACACCCCTAACAAAACTTTAGTTGCTTCTATAATCCAGCTTGTGGGCTACTGTTTTCCTTCTAGTTCAAAGATAAAATCTTAGGGGCATCTTGTTTACAACTGTTTTAACTTGTCCTGCTTTTGCTGTGGAATTTGGGGTACTCCTGATACCCTGCCTTGGCTAAAGTCTGTAGAAGTGCTTGTAACCCTGGCAGGTACATCAGGAAAGGTGTGGAAGCCTCCTGGCTCCGTTTGCTCCCAGAAGGGGAGGGTGGATGTGGCGTGGAGTGGCGTGGAGCAGATCTCAGCCGTGTTTCCCCAGCAGGGACTGGGGTCCCTGTCACTGGGGGTGTGACAGGATCGTGTTGGGCTGTCCTGGGGAGGCTGTACAGAGTGGTGTGGGTTCTCCTTCACTTTGAGAAATGAAAGAGCATGTATTAATATGGTATTAATATTTTTTTTTTAGTCCACAGAAATTAACAAATTACTTTAACCCCAGGTAGTTGCCAGTATTTAATATATATATCTGCACTTTCGCTTTCTAAAGTCTTCTGATTTAATAGCAAATTGGAAATGTTTACTGTGTCAGTTTCTGCAGCCCAGCTCTGGAGTGTGGTGTAAAAGAACAAATAATTCCTTCCTAATTAAGAGAGTTTGTTGTATATTGAAGTAACTTCTGCATCCTTCTGAAACATCAGTGTGTACTTAAATATGTATTGGTAATGATATTA
The DNA here is from genome assembly GCA_034509185.1 of Euphonia xanthogaster. NCBI lineage: Eukaryota > Metazoa > Chordata > Aves > Passeriformes > Fringillidae > Euphonia > Euphonia xanthogaster. The sequence continues at coordinate 25,821,830 of JAYDZK010000274.1, forward strand.
CTGTTTCTGCAGTAGTGCCATGAAAATTAACTGACAGCTATTAAATAGCTTTAAAATATCTGTGTCTATTGTGTAAATTCACAATATTTAGAAATAATCTTTTAACAATCTTGCAACAATGAGAGTTGCAAATAGAAAGCAACCTGTGCATGCTGGGCTCTCTGGTGCATTTGGAGTGGCTGGGACAAATAAACAAAGCAGGTTAAATGTAGAAACCAGAGCTGTAACTTTCCTAAAAGGTTTGGGGAAAAGAATTAGAGTAACATAATTTGAAGGAGAAATAATTGTATATGAAATTATTGTTAGGAATAACAGACTTTCTGAAATGGATTGGCAGATTTGCTCATCTAATTTGTTATAATTTTTACATTTTTATTGGCAGTGTTAAGTGGCTTGCATCTTTACAGCATGAGGTAATATAAGGGAAACTCTAGCATTAGTCACAGCTAGTAAGTCATTGAGCAAGTGACAAAACACAATTTACAGCAAAGAGATTATTGTATTATTTAATGCTTTAACGTTGTCCTGTATCAAAATGTTACTGCTGTCTAGTGAAGCAAAGGATGGGGCTAAAACTGTTAAAGAAAATGCAATAGTTTATTGTTCTGAAGTGGTGAAATTGTCAAAGGGCTGCTACTTAGTGTCATCTTTGACTGTCAGCTTTCTTCACAGGATAATATGTGTAGCAGGATGCAATGTGCAAAACATGTTTGTAATAATTAGAAGTCACCCGTGGAGGTGTGTAAACCACAGATAAGTTGCTAGCATAATAAATTCCTAAAGCCTACACAGATTCTTACATGGCATGGATAAAAGTAAAGTCTTCATGTGGATTTTGTGTTGTGGAAAGGATGCAGGATCTTGAGCTAGGGCAGAGGTGGCTGCGAGTGTCCGGAGTGCAAGCGAGCTGCAGGGGATTCCTCAAAGGGGGAACGGTGGCAGGGGAAGCAAGTTCAGGCTTCTCTCTGCTCCACCTGGAGGCAGGGTTGATCTCACAAGCTTGGTAGTGCACATGAGCAAATGGCTCTGAGAGATGCAGAGAAATAAGGGGGAAGGGTGATTTTAACACCCTGTTCTCAGACTGGTGAAGTGCCCTTGTGTAGCAGCATTCTTGTCCTGCTCTCGTGGACCTAATTTCTGGTGGGAATCTTCCCTCCTCACTTCTTTATCACTAAGTGTGAGGGTCTGATAGGAATTGTTTTGATTTCTTTTGAGTTTATAGCCTCTAGAACAAAAATATTCTGGAGCTGTTTTCTTGCTTTTTGTATTATCCTTTTGTTCCTCTCATTTCTCCCATTCTTGTTTCTGCATGTTTTTATTCCCATTATTCCTGTTTATCCTGTGCCATACATGCTTTCTTTTTCTGTGAGCTTACTGTGAAGCTTGAGTTTTCTGTCATACAACTTCTGGTGCAGCTCCTACTCAAGACTTACCCTTACCTTCAGGGCTTTGGACTCCTAAGTGCTGCCAGGATGAAGTATTAGGAGTTGTGCTTGGTTGTGAGTCAAATTGTTTGCAGACAGATTTATCTCTTCCTCTGCCTTTTCTTTTGCTGTTTCCCATTAAATTACCTCTGCTCATGCCCTTATCTGCCTCTTGCCTTATGTTTCCTTCAGCTCTGTTGCTGTTGCTTTTTGGTATTTCATGAGCAACATGGGCAGTTCAGGATGAGCAAATCACATGATTGGTTTTTCCATTGCTTAGAAAAAAGCATTGTCCAGGGAAAATGGCACAGGCAGGATGGTTAAAGTTCTCTGGCAGCTTCTACAGGAAGGTGGTCTGTTAAATGCATCTTTCTTTGCAGTCTCTTGCCAGACCAAAGCAGGTACACTGTGTCTGCTCAGGCCACGTTACCTGGAGTGACAAACCCAGCTACAGTTGGCCTCGATCGTTTCTGGTGGGATTTTGTACTGGGAGCTGTGTGATGTGTTTTGGACTATTAGTACCTTAACTCTGGTTGTGTAATCTGTGTTGTGGGTTTAATGTGCTGTGGCTGCTGATGCACCTGGCTTCATCCAGCACAAAGTGTCTGGCAGAGCCAGTGTGGAACTGGAGCCAGTGAAGTCTCTGATCCTTTCAGTTCTGTTCCTCTCCTTGGATGTGTGGGTCTGCTTGGCTCAGGGGGCTGACTCATGTGGCCTTGTTGATTTTGTGTCACTCAGTACATGCTGCAGTGCTGTGGATCTTCTTGCCTGGAGTGACAGGAAGACATTGGAGACACTTCTTGTCTGGGATGAAAGTTTCTTATGTTCATTCTTGTGCTTTTATCCTAAACCTGATTTCTAACATCAGAGGCATGGATGTAGGGACTGGCAGAGCACAAGGAGAGGCAGAAACAATGTAAGAAGTGAGCATGAACAAGTCACATGCTTTCAAAGTAAATCAAAACCATAGGGGAGCCAAGATAGCAGTGTATTTTTTAAAGAGGTGAGGGAGGATGGATGTTATCCTGTATTGTCTCTTCCCTGGGAAAAAAAGCATCTGTCCTGCTTGATGTTTATCAGTGACCTGGAGGAGGTGATGGAGGATGCCCAAATTGCAGATGACAGCCAGCAGTCAGTGTGCTGGAGGCTGCTTATTCAGAGAGACCTGGATGTTGGGCCAACACCAACCCTATGAAATTCAGCTGGGAGAAACATGGAGTCCTGTGTTAGGAGTTACTGACTTCAGTGCCCTTTTCCTTCCGTTTTCCTGTGTTTTTTCCTCCCCAGTTTTCCTTGCTGCCTTTGCCTAAATATGGCCCAAGACTTGTACAGTCCTACAAGCTCTTCCCTGCCATTCCATTGTGAGTCTCACAGCCCTGTAGGCATTAGTTCCCCAATGGGAAAGGTGATCTAGGCTCTGTGGACCCTCATTGGAAGTTTTCAAGGCTCAGCTCAGTAAAACTTTGAGCAGCCTCATGTTGTACCAAAAGCTGATTCTGTTTTCAGTGAGAGGTTGAACTGGAGACCTCTGAGATCCCATCTAACCTGACTTACCCAGTTAATCTAAAAGTTGCTGCTGAACTGTAAATAAGTAAGGTCTCAGTCATTTGCTCTGTTTGCATCATAGCTTGCTGATAATAATCTGTATTTTAAGTCTGCATATTGCAGTCTTGATTGGCCTGTTGATGATACTTCAGCTACTTACAGGCTGGCAAAATACTTCCACTTCTGAATGCCTGTTTGTGTTGAGCTTGTTAGTGCAGTGCTAGCATTAGAAGCTGTATACTGTCTCTTAAATGGGATTTTGTTAAATCAGCGTTAGAAACTTGTCAGACTTGTGGACAAGTTTTAAACAAGTTATACTCTTTTGTTGAGATGCTACAAGTGGTACTTAAAATGTGGCAGTATGGCATGCTATGGCATGCTGGGTTTTTTATTTTTTCAGAGAATTGACTGTGTATCAGAAGTACTTGAGGTACATGAGGCAAATTCCACTCTAGGGCATCTAAGCCAGGACTTCTTACGTTTTACTGCATGATAAATAAATTCAGGTATCTGTTCACTGTGTGCTGTGAATGAGCACAGTAAGGTGACAGTGGAAATACTGGTTTTATAAATTAACTTTCTTTACAAGATGGTCTGCTTTCATGGCTGACTCTGGTCTTTTTGAGAGGAGGAGGGAATTCCCTTTTGAACAGTCTTGGTGTTCCTAAACAGATGTTGTCTACTTAAACAGTAGAGATCCAAAATTACAGTGGCCCACATCCTGGACCAGTGCCAGAGCACCAGGGCTGGACTGAGATCAGCAGTGTTGGAAAGCCCAGTACCTGGGAAACATGGACAGCAGTGTGGTGCATTCCCAGGGGAATGAGGAGCTCTGGGGACTGGTGCACTTCCCTTGCTGGTGCACGGGGGCTGTGCTGTGTTGTGGGGAGGTGCAGTAGCACAAACATTCACACAGTCCAGCTTCAGCACCCCAGCTGTTTGTGGTCTGGCAGAGTTCTGTTGGTTGGGTGCAGGAAAGATTATGGGTTTTTTAAATTAAAAGTTGGTGGTGATTCTTGGATGGCTTTTCTTTTTAGGGGTGTGGCAGCTGTGCTGCCACCTCAGAGTGCCAGTGCCCATGCAGGAGTGTGTGTGCTTGTAAGGCTGGCATGGCAGAAGAGTGACAACTGTAAATGGAGGCAGATACGCTCTTCCCAGGACTTGGAGGATCACAGTCCTAGATTATTCTGTTCATGTGTTCCATGAGTCTCTGTCTGTAGCATGGCTTCCTCAGAACAGCTGTTTGTTCTGTCAAAAGCTAAGGCAGCTCAGAATTTCATCACGATGGTCACAATTTCATCAGCAAACTTTTGTGATCACTTCCATCTTCATCTAAGGGAGTAATATATCCTCTTCTAAAGCCATCACTGCTCTGCTGTGGCAAAGGATTAAAGCAGTCATTTGGTTCTTCAGTAACTTCATTTTAGCTTTACATGGTTTTATTTAAAATTCCCAAAGAGCTGAATAGTGTGAGCTGCATGTTTTGATATTTATCAGCACTGTAAATGTTACTTATTAGGTTCTTTTGTAAGACTACAGAGATTGTTTCCTGCTGTATTTGGTACATAAAGCATAGAGGGAAAGACCACAGAGGGAAAGATCAGCAGTGATAATTTTTTCTTGTTTTGGTATGAGTTTTTTTAATGATTCTCTTGATAAAGTTGTAGCTTTCTGCTCACTACTGAGTACATGCCCCACAGCCAGCTACCCTAACATGCAGGGGCACAGGTTGACTTTGGAACATAAATGGACTTTTGAGATCTCCCTGTCCAGTTTTTTTGTTTGTTTGTTTGTTTTTTTTCTCAGAGGGAAAAATGTAAAATTTTTATTCATCTTGTCAAAAGTACAGTTCTGTTTCAGAGAGCCCATTCTACATGGGTTTGATCATGTTTCCATTACTGTGCTTGAGCACTTTGAGGAGGGGTGGGAATTGTTGCAGTTATCATTTTTTATTAAAGCTATCTCCTTTTTCTTTTGTCCTTCTTATTTCAGATTTAGCCTTGGAATCTAATCCATCTGATCATCCCAGAGCAAGCACAATTTTCCTGAGCAAGTCACAAACAGATGGTAAGCTAAGGTTTTTTTTCCAATTTAACAAAAACCAGGAAAAAATTGGAAAAGCAACCAAAAGTGACAGCTCAAGAACAATGCTTCAGTCCTTTCAAGGCATAAGGGATGAGTACTTTATGTATTTACACAGAAACTTGTTTGTAGACCATTTTACTTAACACTTAAAATCACTTGATCTTTAAAATGCTTAAGTATCAGATTTCAGAGTGCAGGTCCTAGTAGTCTGAAGGAGCAAGGCTCTCTTCATTAGTGTAATTCAAGTTTCAAGCAATGGTGGGTTTTTTAACCAAGGACTGTTTCAAAAACTGTTTTAAAGTAAAAAAGTTGTAGTTGAAAAAAATTAATTTTTCTGTAATAAATAATAAGCCTAAGCCATTAGTCTAGATCAGTTGCTTTTGAATATGTTGTTTTAAACTGTTTGAATAGTTTCAGAGGATAAATATTCTCCAGTCCCAGTTTTAATTATATAGATGTATTGGGATTCTCAATTTCTTTGCAGATCCTGTATTTAAGTAATAACTCAATTTTCAATTTCTTTGCAAATCCTGTGTTTGCCTCATAACTCAGTTTTGAAGCAATTGCTGTAGCTTGTGCATTCCAAAAGGCTGTTAAAAAGTGGAGGCATTTCAATATTGCAGATATAAAAATTCTGTTGTCAAATTCTGGCAATAGGACATTTTGAAGTTGCAACTGAAACAAAGTCTAAGATAATTTTTTAAATGCTTCTGTTTCTTTTGTGGTTGGTTTTTGTTTGAAGCACTGTTTTGCTAAGAAAGTGATGCACTTGAGCTTGGATGTGTTGATGGAAAGCTGCAGTGTGTCTTTTAACTTGGCACAGCTTTGCCACAGAAAAGAATTATTTTGACAGGTCTGTCAGTTGCTGTCCTGCTATTCAGTCTTGTGGCAAGTGGTAGAATTGTCAGTTGTATCAACTTTGCAGTGCTCAGATAATCTGTGAGCAGTGGGAACAAGCACTAGCCTGGTTCTCCAGAGGAGATGACACCAGAGAGATGTAAAGACCTCTTTTTCTGGGGTCTCTGAGGTCAGCCTTCAAACAGCCAGAGGGCCTGACCTGCTCATGTCAGACCCCTGTGAGATGAGCTGTGCTGGAGGTGGAGCTCACAGGCTGGCAGAGTTCATGAGCAGTCAGTGTGCAGCCTTCCAGCCTTGCTCTGAAGTGCTCCAGCCACGTGAGCAGCCTTCTCAGGGTAGTATTGCTTCTAAATGTCATCTGGATTTCTTCCAGTGAAATGTAGTGAATTGTGCAGACTTGTGTTCGTGTAGAAAAAGGCTCCTCTAGGTGAGGTAGAAACTATTAAACTATTCTCTGAAGTTTGTATTAAATTAATTAGTTCTTCTGGAGAAGTCAGGCAGAATAATTGATTTTCTAATGTCCCTTGTTCTACTTTAGTTGACCCTCCATAGAATTAGCAGAATTAATATCTGTAAGTTCTCTCTCAGTGAGATGTTGTCAGGATTATGAGTTTTGATTTATGAAAAAAGACTAAAAAAAAGTGGATACTATTTTCCAGTTGTGAGTTTTTCTGAAAACGTAAGAGAATGTGTCCTAAAGAGTGGTAATGATCTGAGGTTAGAACTTTGGAGAGGTGCCTGTCCATGCTGGTCCCATTTCTGGACTTTGTGCACGTGTGCAGCTCTCCCCAGCACGCTGTTGCGTTGCTGCTGTCACAGCTGGAAGTTTAACCTTGCAGTCTCTTTTGAAAGACTAACACAGTTGAAAATGATCAAATGGCATGGTTGCAGTTAAACAATTAAATGATAAAGAGGTGCCCAGCTTGTGCCAGCATCTTCTGTAAGTGAAATGCCCTTTTACCTCTGCTGATGGGAGGAGAGGGAGCACCTAAATAATGCTGGGCACCTCACCTCCTCCTCGTGTGCCTTTGGCAGGCTCAGGGTGTGCTGGTTTTGCTTCTGTTTGCTGTTGGATGTTGGGCATTGTCTGTTTGAACAATCTGAAATCATCCTGGTTTTTGTGATACACAGCATCTTTTCAAAGCTGAGATGTTTTTCCCCTTAGTGTGATGGGAAGTAGTTGCTCCTAAATGTACCTGTGGGTAGATAGGAGTATGTAGCTTACTAGCTTGATAAAACTTGGTATTTTTTTCCTCAAATTACTTTTCCAGACACCTGAAATAAAATTTGAGACTTTTAATACTCCCATACTTTAGAAAACTAGGTTAACAGAATTACTTTATTGAATGTAAATTGGGAAACCTTTCAGTTCATATTCCTTTTCCTTCTTTCTAGTGCGAGAGAAGAGGAAGAGTAACCATATAAATCATGTAAGTAAACCATATCTATGTACATAAACTTGTAAATAATATTAGGATATGGGGAAAAGACAAAATCAAGGAAACAACTATAGTAGTTCTAGGTATCTAGTCTTACACATGTTCCAAATCTTCCTTAGAAAGGTAAAACTGAATTATCTTTGCCTGTCTCTAAGCAATAAGCAGGCCCAATATCACAAAGCATAGAATGGCTGATGTCAGCCAAAAGAATAAAAGAATAAAAATTAATTTTTTTGTTGTCAGTTGTAAGCATTTCAGAACAGTAAGAAAGTAAATATGAGCCAACCTGTCTGTATTTTTTTTAAACAAAAAATAAAACTGCATTAATTTCTCAGCCGAGATGGCAAGTCTTGAATGACTTGCTGATTGAGTATTGCTACAGGACTTATTTTAAAAAGTGTATCCAGTGTGAAAAGAGCACAATGAACAAATATCATCAGTATGATAAACAGGTGATTCTCCATTAGTTTTAAAATCTGAAATTATGCTCTGAGCTTCTTCCACAAATATTAGTTGGTTTGGATACTTCACTTTCCAGAAAAACAGCCAAAACAAAAAGATGCAATGTATTAATAGGTGGAGAAAAAAATCATTGACTAGTAAAGGTAAGAATGGAAGTTAGTAACAAAGCTTAAAAATATCAAAAGTGTCTACTGAGAAAGTACTGGTGAGATAATGGTATTTCAAGTCTCTTATTTTGCATGATTATGCAAAGAGTGGGGGTGATTCTTTTCCTTTTTTCTCTCTTTTTTTTGTTATAATTCCAGCTTTGGTCTGCCAGTACCAAGGTGAAGTGTGATTGGAGTGGTTTTGCTGGCAAACTTCAGCTGGAATGGGAGATATTCCGAGGCATCTGTTGAGTTTTGAAGGGTGTCAGCATTTTCATATTTAAGACTTTCAAGTTTTAGACAAGGAATTAAAAAAAAATCTGGTGAAAACTAGTGAATCTTGAATTGTTTGATTAAAATTCCTCCCTCAATGATGATGTCCTATCTCTAGTGCAAGGCATTCTCTGAAAATGCTGAGGGCAGCCTGGGTAGGGTGGTATTGGAAGATTTCTCACAGTACAGGATTAGAATGGATGATGGAGTAAATTGCTAGCTCTAAATAATAATAATAAAAGTAAGGGTAATAGCAGCACTCTGCTTCCAGATTCCAGATGCTAAACAAGATGTGTGTGAAGGGAGCCATGTCAGGAAAAGGTTTCTTTTTTTTGAAACTGTCACGTGACAAACCCCCAAATGTTAAACTGGATAACCAGAAACTGGAAAGGTATAGGGTGTAAGAGAAGGGAGAAGGGGATTATGGAGTCACAGGGAACTCTACTGGAGTACATCACAGAGAGGGAAGACTGGGACACAAACTGAGAAGAATGGAATGGGAAAGAACTGGAAATCAGGGCTTGCTGCTTTAGCTCAGCTGTTTCTGCTGTAAATTATCTAAAATCCTGTTGTGTATTACAAGGGATGGTTTATAAATTTATCTTACTCAAAGGAACTAGATGGCTGCAGGGTAGCTTACATTGCAGCAGCAACCACTTGAGGTGTAAAGCCAGTATTCAGGGTGCTAAACAAAAGCTTACAGGATCCCTCTTCTTGAATGTATTTCAGTTCTTTTTTTCTTTTTTTCCCCCAAGGTTTCTCCTGGGCAGCTTACGAAAAAATACAGCTCATGCTCAACAATATTTATAGATGACAGCACCGTCAGTCAGCCTAACCTTAGAAGCACAATAAAGTGGTAAGGACCCTTGTCATCAAGCAGGGCTTGTAAGAGTGGCAGTGTAAGGGTTATTTGGGATTCTGTGGGGGTCCTGTCTGTTCCAAAGCCAGCTGCAGCCTTGAAATGAGAGAAGCACAGCACTGCAGGTTGGTCATGGAAGGGGTGTAGAGCTCTGGGTAATTGGCTGCTGGAGGGAGCTCTTGTTTCAGTCACAGAGCTCGTGGACTGTCCTGTTCCAGAGCTGTTCTCATTGTGCTCTTGGGGCAGTGCAGAAGTGGGTCAGCACTGTGGGTGTGGGGGTCCCAGTTGTTGGTTTCTCTGGGTCTGGATTGAAGGCACTTGAGATGGTAATTCATGTTCAGACTCAGGTGTTTATCATTTCTTATCAGTAAAACAGTCTCATGACTGTGAGTTCAGCAGCTTT
>JAYDZK010000274.1:25831423-25859327 GCA_034509185.1 Euphonia xanthogaster
CCCAGACCCATGAAGAAGAAACCCAGGATGACACCCTGTGCCCTCCATCTTGCTGCCATCCACAACGTACTAAAAATCCCCAAATCTCAATTTCTCACCCAGTGACACACCTGCACTGCTCTCTATAATTTATTCCACACTTTTGTGGATTCCAGTCTGTATTGAAGCCTAGGAAACTTTCTCCATGAATGAGGGTCAAAGTCAGGGCTCCCCTGGGGCTCAGGGCACCCCAGAGCAGAGAAATATTCCCGGTGCCCTGGGTTTCCACATCTCTCCCTTCTGTTTGAACCAAAACCATTCCTTTGACAGCCTCATCCATCATCCATCAGATGCAGTAACATAGACATGGCACAAATATTAAAAGGACTGTGACCAGTCAGTACATACACACCTTCCTTCAAGAATTGTCTCCGTGCTGGTGCGAGATTAAATCAGCTGAACACACCGTCCAGCCATGACCCATTCTCTTCCCCAAGTTTGGCCACTCCATCTTCTAACTGTTGTATGCTTTCCTGAATAGATTTTGAATGATCAGACAAATTCATGCAACACATTCTTTCAAATTCCTCACATCCACGTCCATGCACTAATGAAAGATAATCAATTGCTGCTCTGTTTTGCAGTTGCCTGTCTCACACCTTGAACCTCAGCTGATCAATTGCTCAGTGCCAGAGAGGTAGCACGAGGGTGCTTACTCAGCCACCACCCCCTTTGATCCAGCTGCTTCAAGGCCACTCCTGCAGCTGCCTGTGGCAGAAGCTGAGCTGTTACAAATTTCTGGCCTTTTTCCATGTATTAACATTGTCATCACAATTGGGGTCGTATCAACTGACAGATCTTTTCCCTCTAGGTCTTTGTTCTCTTATCATTGTCATGTTGGGTGTCAGGAAAGAAAGTCTCCCTGTGCTGCATGGACCACCTTTGGCATTGGATGGGAGGGCGGGCCAGATTCTGTCCCCACAGAGGAAAAAGAGTCCTTGCAGTAACTGCAGTGGAGCCCTGTTGGGTGGTGTGATCATCCTTGCTGTGAAATTGCACCAAGATGGTGCATTTTTATATATTATGTGATTTGGGGTCACATCTGTTATTTTGTCCTCATTTTGTTTTGACCCAGGAAGACTAAATGCTGTACAGAAATCCATCCTCACTGAGCCAAGAATTTCCAATTCTTTAGGTTCATAAAGAGCCTCAGGGAGAAATTTGGTCCAAACCCCTTCTTGTTTGAACCATAAACACTGCACTGACAACTTTGTCAGCCATCTGTCAGACACACATTTGGCCACACCCCATATTTTGCTTAAGCTATCATCTGACAAAAATTCTACAACAGCACTGATTCCCACGCCCGTGAAGAAACCCAAAGTCCACAATCTTCTGTGGGCAAAGCACAAGGGTTGGAATCTCTGTGCAGTCCACATCTGCGTGTCTTCTTCTCTGCTTGTGGAGTGGTCAGTGTTTTCTTGCACTTGATAGAGTTTCACATTCTTCACTGAAATCCACTTGCTTTTGCACCTGCTAAAACACAAACAAATCCACGTCCCCGCAGGGACTGGAGGATTTTCTCAAAATCCCGGAGGGGAAGAATGGGTCCTGATGTGAAACTAAAACATTGATCAGTTCTGTTTTGCAAAATTGCATAGAGAAATATAAGATACCAACATAAGTTGCTATTATTAACATTCTTTGGTCATGAACAGGAGAAAACATCAAGAGCAAAACAATGCATGTAGTAAAGAAGAAACTCGCAGCAATTAGGAATCAATCAGATAATACACATAATCAATAACAGGTGCAAAATCATTCAGTTACCAAGCACTACAACACTGAACTGTCACCCCAGAGTCTGTGATAGCTGATAAACCTTAAAACAACAGAAAATTTGAGAAGTCAAGTCCAGATTCATGTTTCTCCAAACTCCCTCTGAAAATAGGCTCAGCTGTCATACATGGTCAAATTGCCAAGCCAGAAGGGCTTGAAGGCTTTTTGATGCAGCAAACATCTGGGCTGTCTGTCAATCACTCCATCCAAGTAGAACTGGAGCTTGGCCAGAGCCTGAACTCCGGTGGGTATCACTTAACACAATTTAAAACAAGACTCTTAAATGTAACAGTTATGAATAAGAAACTTTAGGGTTAAAAACCAATCAAACCATCAAGCAATTGAATCCCTCCAAAGTTTCTGTCAGGATAGAGATTCTTCAAACACAGCAAATCTCTTCCTCAGAGAGCTGAATTTGGTCACAGTTGGGATTGTGAGCCTAGATCTGGACACTGAGAGTGGAGGAAATGCAGCTGAATGAAAGACTGATTACCTAGTACAAAATTGAAACTCAAAGAAGAAGTTAATGTTACAACTGAACTCTGCTGGAGCACCTCTGTAATAATAACTGAAGAAAACCATGAAACTGGCAATCTGAATTAAAAAAAAACAACAAAAAACAAACATATGAGTAGTTAAGACATAAAAAGGCAGGATCCTGAAGAGACACCTGTCTTGTAGGTGATCACACAAAGAGATAGTAAAACACAGCTGCAAATATTACAACAATACCTTAATAAGAATTCTTATCACAAAAATCGGAGTATAATCAACTTATCAACAGGAAGTGTTTGAAAGGGTTAAAACAACTTTTTTAAAGCATTCATATAACTTTAACAACAATCACTATTTATCAGTATTACTCATAAAACCCAAAAATAACAAAGGTTACAAACTCAATACCAACAATCCCTAGAACTCTGAACCATTGGGGAATCAGAAATGTCTGACTGACATTTCCCAAATGCTCTGCCTTCAGAGATATTTTGGGCAGTTGAATCATTACTAATACCTCTATCTTTACATGGTGGTTTCCCTCCCTGGGAAGCATTTTTCACAATAGAAGATTTCCATCTATATCATATTTGGAATAACTCTGATTTGCATAGCATTCCCTTTTTTCTGCATCTTGGGCAAAGGCCTGGCGCTTTCACGCTTTTCACTGGCTCTGGACACTTCTTTTTCATGGTCCACATCTTGTGCATCTGGTCCTCCAACAAATGCTGCTGCCATCACTTCTGTGGAGCCAGCCTGCTGAAGAGCTGGACACCTCAAGCTTTTTGGAGAATTCTTCTCATTTTCCCAACCAGTTCTGTCCAAACGCCCTGGGTTTCCACATGTGGGTTTGAAAGTGCCTTGAGATGGGGAGTTCAGGTCACACTGAAAGCCAAATCAAGAAATTCTTGACCTGGGAAAACTTGCAATGGCTTTTGTGTGGAGTTGCAGGAGAAGTTGGAGGGCTGTGTTTGGTACTTTCCAGTGATATTAGTCTGCCCTCTAGTTGTGAAAAATCAGCATATTGCTGACTTAGGGTTTAGTTCTGGCCTTTCTGCCTTTTCTTCACGTACTTGTTATTTTAGTAAGTGATAATTATATTCTGCAATGTAAATGGCTGCTGGAGCTATTTTTCTGGGTACCAGAAAGTCAACTACTCACACTTAGATGATACCAGCTGAGAATTGAGAAGTTTTATCAAGTAGATCGAGGCCCAGAAGGCTTTACAGATTTAATAGTGTAGTAGAGTTTGGAAGTGTCTAAGTTGATTTGTTACTTTAAAATTTGGTTTCAGACAAAGGTATGCAGCATGTCACTTCTCCTTTTCTAGAGAAAAACAAAACAAAAGCCTAAAAAATGATTTTTGTACCATTCTGAAGTGACAGTGTACAGTGATTTTGTGCAGCTGACAGCAGATCAGAACCTTTCATGATAGATTCCTGTGATGGCAGTGTTCCTGTTACCACCCCGAGTAAAGAACCTGAAATTTTCCACAGCAGACGAGTGTTTAATATATGAAACCTATTGCCTCCCTTAGCAGAGACTGAAATCTGTTCTTGTCCACTGCTTGGATTCTGCTGGTACAATACCATCTCTATTATTCTCTTTTTTAGACAGTTTCTAAGTTAGACAACTAGACAGGGTTAAAACATCTGCAGAATCTCTGCAATGGCATATGTAACACCAAGGAGAACTTACATTTTAGTTGGGAATAGTCTACATTTGCACTAAATATCACCTAATCAGGAAATTAAGGTATATGTGGAAAATGTCACTTAACACTTATTTTGTCTATATCATGAATGCCAAAGTAGTTTGGCAGGCAGATTTGATTTGGCCAATTTCTGTCCAAACAGTTAAACGTCAGAAATGAGATATGCAGTGCATGGGGATGGAAGAGGAGGTCACTGCAAAATGGATTTGTAACATTCCACTGAATGACAGCTTTTGCAGTGAAATAGTGTGCATGGAAAATGCTTTGTTAAATCTTTTTCTCTTTTCTTTTTTTTTAGTGTAACATTAGCAATATTCTACCATATAAAGAACAGGTGAGTGAACTCTTCCTTTGCTGAAATAGAATGACTTTCTTTTGGAACCAGGGATATAAAATCATAGAATCACTAAGACTAGAAAAAAACTCTCAAGATCACAGAGTCAGATATGGTCTTGGTCACTTCAGTGGCAGCTGGTGAATCTCAAAGGAGGTGAAAACTCTGGCACTGGATGCTGTATCTGTTTTCTCTTGGTACCCCCTCTTGAGCAGCTGTGGAAGGTCAGTAATGCACCCATCCAACAGCACATAAAACTCCAAAACAGGGAGGGAGGAAAACACGCTTAACTCATCACAAATCACCCTTTGGACTTTGTTCAGCTTATCCTGAGTACAGAGCTATGGATTAGTTTTGATGGGTGAAGAACACTCTGTCCATGTGCAAATCACTCTTGCCATTACAGCTAGTTCCAGCCTGGGCTTCTGAATTTCAGCTGACCTTTTGAAGTAATGCTATTAATGAGTTTCACACTTTGGGGAGAACTTCAGAAAGCATAATACAAGAGCATGGAAAGCTGTTCATTGTTTAGCATCTTAAATATTGAATTGAAAGGACTCATCACTAAATGCTTTGCAAAAATACAAGGTAGCTCCATACCATATTTTAGGAAAAGCTGAAATATAAAATATGTCCCTTGATTCTTTTTAATGAACAATGATTTTTAGCAGAGCATAGTATTACCAATTAAGTCTTATTGCTAAACCAGAGACTTTTGTTTTGCAGAGATTCTGACAGATCATTGGATATTTTTGATGAAAAATCTCACCCTCTCACAGTAAGTATTTTTTTTGCCCTCTGAGTGTATATCAGTAACATCTTGATTTATATGGTATAAGTCATAAAAATGTATTAGCACCAGGCCACAATCAAATTGATCTTAAATTGTGTCTTTATACATAATAAAGTGCAAACAGTGACTTTTGAGATCAGCTAGATCATGAATAGAGCCCAGTTTAAATGTTACAAACTATGTTTGATTCTTATGCTTTGACTATAAACAGAAACAATCACGTGCTCAATTCTTTTGTATTCCATGTGTGAAGTTTCTTGTCTGTCTCTTTTCTCCCCCTCTTGAATAGCTGCTTTATTAGAAGTGCTCTCTGTTTCTTTAGGAAGACATGGTTAGTAGGTATGTGCCTAACCTTTTAAATGACTGCAGGAGAATATAATACATGAAGCATCACACAAAGCAGGCAACAGTGAATTTGGCCTTGAAAAAACTGGAGAAGCAACATTTTAAGGCAATTGTGCTTGCAGTAACAGCAAGGAGCATTCAGGATGTGATTTTAATGTGACTGGTCCTGGTACCCCTTTTTAGACACTGTTAAAGATGCAAAACCTCATAGTAGAGGGAAGCTCAGGAGCAGAGTGTGTGCTTTTCACATCCAGTCTGAGCACCTCTAGCTTAATGCCTGTCCTACAGAACCACTTACTTGGTTTTTCATGTGAAATCAATTTAGCAAAGATCCAGCAGCTTTAAAAATTTAATTTGCTCTGGGACTTACCTGAGTGAATGCAGGATAGCCTATTTTGTGGATCTCAATTGTTAATAAACAGATTTTAATAAAGAAGTTAATATTTCAAGTTTATTAAAGTTTCATCCTTAAATAGGACCGACTGTGCTAGGAATTGTACAGTGCAATAGAAACAAATACAACTCTTTATTCAATTAAAAAAACCAAGAACTTCAGGACAAGAGCTATATTCAGGATTTCTTGTATGGATTGTAGCACTTCAGAGCAAAAAGTGTGGGCAAAAATGATTTTATGTCGTGGTTGAGACAGTCACAATACAGAGCAACACTCCATTTTCAGAAGGCTTCAAATCCTTTTTTATTCTAGCATGCATGCTTTTTATACATTCTTAAAAAACTCCTAAGTTTACACTTTACTCATTGGTCAGAAGAGACAGACAGAGTGCTTATTGGAATAGAGAGCTGCAGGTTTCTCTTACTTATCCTTCTCTCTTTCTTGGTGTCTATGTCAATGACCTTGGTAGGAAATTCTTTCAGGGATAAACATGGATCCTCTTATCAAACTTCTCTCTGGCTCACAGGAGTCACTGTAAAACCTCTTCCACAATTTTAAATGCCTGAATGTGTTGTTTTGCATTCAAAATTATTTATGTAAGATGAACTCCATCAGACAATTTCTTTATTTAACAACCTGACATCCTTTGATGCTTTCATATACCTCCCTCCTATTAAATGAGAAGAAAATCATGGTGTCCTCTGGGGAACACTTTAAGGTCTCTTCTGTCTTACTGCAGCACACGGACAGAAATAGAGTCAGGGCAGGTTGTCACACTTCTGAGGGAAAGGCACACGTGGCTTGTTAGTTTCTGTAGCAATGCTGGTTTGCCTGGGTACCTCCTGTTCCTTCAGAAAGGTTAATTTGCAGGAAGGAATCTCTGAACACCTTGTCTTCTAAAGATGCTGTCACAAGGAGTCCAAACCCAGCTCTGTTGACCCTAATGGGACCCAGGTACCTGTATCATAGATTTAGTCACAAATACCAGTCTTGGTGCTTCCTTTCTCACTTCCAGTGTCTTGGTTTAAGACAATTTAAAAGGAGAACACTCTGGAATAAGTTGCCTCCATGTATAGGTTCAACCAATCCCTTTCCACCAATAAGGAATGAACACAAGTAGATGTAAGTGAAAAAATAACAGTTTACTAACAAACAAAACAGCAACAGGCAAAAACTAACAGCAAATAACTGCTAAATACCAAACTGCTGACTCTCACATCCTGGGGGACCAAGGAGAAACCCAAAATGCCAGAAATACCCTTCCCAAGATGAGAAAGCCACCAGCAGCAGTCTCTCTGAGACCAGGAAATAAAACACCAAAAAAAGAACCCAAAATGGGCAAATCCTGTGCTCAAGGCAAGACCAAGCAGCTGGCAAAGCCAAGACCACACAACAGCAGGGCCCAGCTGCCTTCCAGAGCCAAGTTTAAAAGCACCTGGGATAGCACCCACCCATCCCCAGCTTCCCACAGCAGGGTCCTGCAGACACAGCGACAGATTTTGGGCACAAATGGATGAGGAACACAATACCTTTTTGGGTTATCTCAGGACAGCCAGCCAGCAAAAGTGTACTTGAGATGTGCTTTTACACCACGTGTGGCACAGGAATGAGCAGTGTTCCTGCTCATGCTGTTCCTGCTCATGGCCCCCCTGCAGAGGTGACCTCTGTTGGTCAGTGGTGTGTTAGAAGGCTGTGTGGGCAGCACTAAGTTAACTTACCCCTGCACTTCACTTGACAATGCTCCCCAGCTATTTTAAACTACACAACCACAGGAAAAGGCTGCTCTGCTTGCCTTACAACTGCCAGCTTGGTGTCAAGCAGCTGTGCTGTTCTCAGCTCCTTCCTGACCATACTGTAGGTCTAACTTGGACTGCAGACAGAAATCTATTCAGTATCAGTCTTGCAGAACCAGTGTACAGTGTTGGAGCTCTTGAAGTTTCATCCCTCCAGAAAAAGTGCTAAATATCAGAACATATCTCAAACACTTACTTTAGGATTGCTTTTATAGACTGTTTATTTCTGAGCTTTTCTTCTCCCCTGTGTTTAGAAACAGTTTAGCACTGTGTCAGAGTTAAATCTGACTGTTCATTAGCTTTGTTGTCTTTCTGGAGCCTCTCAAGAATGAGTCCTATGAAGTTAGTGTAAATTACCTTCTAGTTCTGCCTGTGACAGAATTGTTGCCATGTTTTCTTCAGTGCTTCCTCAGCTGGAAGAGGAATCTCATGAAGCCTGTTAATTTTGCCTTTTGAAGAGCCATTATTGCCCTGGTGTGTAGCTGTTGTCTTAGACAACACGAGTTCTATCATTACAGTGCAAGGATTTCATATCCCCAGAGCTTCATAGCTCCTCCATGGTTCTTGCCAGCAGCTCCTCCAGGCACTGCCTGTTCCTGGTCCTTGCAGCAGCCACCTGACTCCTCTCTTACTCCAGATCCCATCAATCTATTCTTTTATACCACTTGTTCTTACCCACACTGTATCCCCCTACATGTACATACCTGTGATTTTCTTGCAGGGAGAAGCTTTTTTATTTTTTTTTACATCTCTTTTGGTCTGAAGAACGTTCCATGGGCAATGGTTAGCACGTAGCAGTGATGATGGTAGCTCATGCTCTTTCCTGTTGGCCCTACAGATCAAACAAGCGTTCAGAGGAGAGATGCCAGCTAAAGCTCCCGTGTTTTGTTTGGAATGTTTGCAGTGTGGCAAGGCTGCTTCTTTCAGGGTATAAATCTGTGACAGGAAATGGGTGTATGCACCTCGGTGAGGAGAAACAACCTGTGCTGTAGAGTCAGTGTTGAGTAGGCAGCTTTCCAGTAATCCCAGGAACTTTCTTCCAGCGGGAGGAGGTCCCAGATGACTACTACAAGCACGACCCTGACCACAAGCACATCTACCGCTTCGTCCGGACGCTCTTCAGCGCGGCGCAGCTGACAGCGGAGTGTGCGATAGTCACGCTGGTAAGGCACGGCTGCAGCCCCTGCCCTGGGAGGGCCTCCCCTCTCCTCCTTCAGGCAGCCAGGCTGAGCTGGCATTGAAATAGCTCAGGGTAGCTCACAAAACCCTGTCAACGGCAGCACAGTACAAGTGAGTTCATTACAGACTTCTAAGTAGTCACAGAAGTGATTAAATAAAAGGGCAGTTCCCTTTTCTGTGTGTAAATATGTCATGCTTAATTACTTGCTCAGTAAAACCCTGTTGGTTTCATAATACATAACTCACTGAAGAAGCTTGAGAAGAGCAGAACAGTGGGATGCTGTAAACAGTGGGGTGTGATTAGATCATACACAAAGACATTTTTTATTTCAGCTGTGTGCATGGGAAGGTGTTAGTTTTGAGTTCATATTAACCACAACTGTCTCAAGGGACCAAGAGTCAATCCTGTAGGAACTCTAGAAGAGGATCTTTCTCATTATTGTGTCCTTCAATCATTGCCATCTTTCTATCAAACTTTTTTTTAATTAAGCCAGAGACTATAACTTTTTTCCCCTGGTGACATGGAGGTACTTAGAATTTAAGAACAATATTAAGATAATAATCTCATTATAGTTCATTGTTTGATTTCAGAAAGCATGATGGATTAAAAAAATTATGAATTACAATGATTTTTATGTACATATATATATATATATTTGTGTGTGTGCATATATGTATATAAAAGGAAATTTAAATACCACAACATGTATAATTGCTACTTAAGACTGTCTCTCAAATTGCACTTTGTTGCACACTAAACTTGTCTTCATTGTGGGTTCTTTCTGAAAAACAGTGTAAAAGCAGAACAGAACTGTCACCAAAAGAAAGTACAGCAATTAAGCAAACTTCTTTAATAAGGAAATGAGTAATTAAAAAAGCTGAATATTCACAAGCTGTTGAAACTCTGAAAGTAGTTGGAGGTTTTTGCTTTTTCAAAGACAGGCAAGCAGTTTTGACAGAACAAGATGACAGGTAACCCTGGGCAAACTATGTGAAGTGCTTACAAAAAATGGAGTTAGTTTTTAAGTGAATTTTACCACTAGGTGGCCCTGTTATTCTAGGAACACCTTTAGGCTATTTGAAGGCTACAAGCCAAGGATGGGAAGAAAGCATGGAGAGAACTCAGTGACAAAGATCAATCCTTCCCTTAGACCTTAATAGGTGGAGCTTCCCTTACCCACTAATTTATCTGAAGCTACAGTAGAAATTTGGATTTAGATGAAGGAATATAAAATTAAAAACAATTTATATTCAAATTTGAAAGTGCATATTTCTTAGTACATGGGTCATTATAGGAGTGTGAATGGTAGAGGACTTCCAAGGAAGAGAGAGATTCAGCATCCTGGAGTTGGTTTGAGATCTCATGGGAGGAAAAGACCAAGGCACATCTTTCACTTGGGCATGTCTCACTGCCTAAGCAGTTGGTGATGGAAATGAAGGGATTGAAGCCTGTTCTACAGGGTAGGACAGAAATAGCACTGAAGGCCTTTCACTGTGGGAAGGCAGCGATTAACACATCCTTGTCCCATCGCTAGAGATCAAATGCAGGTTTTAGCACTTCCTGTTAAGCTCCAAGTGCTGAGCCTGGCTGGGATGAAAGGCTGGTGTGCTGGGGAGTGATCTGCTATCCAGCAGATATCCAGGCAGGCCCTAATGAGAAGCTGCCAGTGATGTGTGACTGGCTGACTGAGCTCTAGCAGGGTCTCCCCGAAGCAGCAGGACTGCTCATTGCTCAGAACCCTCACCTCACTAGCTGTTGTGTACCCTGGTGGTCCAGCTCTTGGGGGAGAAGAAAAAATGGAACCTGTAGCTCCTGAAAATTTGGATTGTGAAGTGTAAGTAGTAATGACTGATACTTATGTTGACACACTTAACAGTATTAAATAGTCCTATTGGACTGGCATGTTTGCTGCTCAGCTCTGCTCCAGGTCTTAATTACACACATACAATTGTGGGGCTTTGTTGTTTGGTTATTTTCCCTTCTTCTTTGTCTAGGTGTATTTGGAAAGGCTTTTAACCTATGCAGAGATTGACATATGCCCTAGTAACTGGAAGAGGATAGTCCTAGGAGCTATTCTGCTGGCTTCTAAAGTCTGGGATGATCAAGCTGTGTGGAATGTGGATTATTGCCAAATACTGAAGGACATTACTGTTGAGGACATGTAAGTTGCAAGGTTTGGGTAGTCTACAGTGGTGGGGTTTTGGGGTTTTTTTTGTGTGGGATTTTTTTTGTTGTTGTTGTTGTTTATTTATGTTTTTTTAAATAGCACATGATCATGCTGAAAAAATCTCTCTGTTGCTGTGATATATATATATGATATATATGTTGCTATTATCTATCTATCTATATATAAGGTGTATATTTAGTGTCTGGCCTCATTCTCTTTTTTACCTCAAGAAACTTTGAATAATTACCCTACTTTGAGACAAATCTCTATTAGTAATTTTAATGACTTGCATGAGTGACTTTGAAGTTAATTTTCTTTACCACCTTAATCTCAGTGATGAGCCATAGAACTAAACTGCCCAATTTATAGTCTTATCAAAAGGTTTTTTAGAAGGGGAAAAAAAAGTGAACTAAATTTGTCCCCTGCCTTTTCTGTTTTAGAATTTGAAGAATTGCAAGGTAATCCATAACTTGGGGCTGTCATGTGTGCTTGTGTATCCAGTTAAACATCCCAAGGTCTGAGCTCTAGTGCTGCTGCTGGCCAGCAGGTGTTGTGTGGGTACCTGTGGTTGCCTGTGTTCCACACAGCTACTGCTACAGCTTAATCTCTCTGGGTAGGTTCTTGGATGTCCTTACAGTGCTGAAAACAAAGTCCTCAGTCTTATTACTGCTTGTTTTTGTAAGGCTGTTCCTTAAATGTATTTTTGTCTTAGGTGACCATTTCAGTTTTTCAGAAATTTTGAATCTGCTGTCTTTTCTTGCTGCACTCAGCTTTAAGCCAGATTCTGCAGCATGGGAAGTGTTCATCCTCATGGCTCCAGCTCATACTTTGGGCTGGAGGTGTGTTTCTGTGAACTGTAGTTGGCCCATCAGGTTTTCTGTTAAATTCCTTCTCACAAAGTTCTACCTCAGAGCTTTGGCATGTCAATATTTTTGTTTCAATTCTGTTTGCTAGCTTGTTCTACTGATTCTCTTATTATCACGGGTAGAAATTATACAAGTCCAGCTTAAAACACCAGGCTTCCTGGCCTTGCTTTCATGAGATGCTGTGTGTGTGTTTGAGTTTAATCACAGTGCTGTGCCCTGAGCCTGTGTCCAGGCCTGTGCAGTGACAGCCAGTTCTAGCACAGGAGCAGACTGAGCTGGCAGAGCTCTGCACACAGCCCTGGGAGGCTGCCTGTGTCGTGGGGCAGTGTTCTTGCCCCAAGCTCTCTTCCCTGGTTTCAAATACAGTAAGTAATTATTCATTTGGGACTCTTTAGGAGGAGGAATATCTACTTTTCTTCCTTTTAGGTGGGGGCTGTATTTCTAAAAGTGAGGGAGTTTTCTGCACCAAAACGATTTTTATTATTCAAATTATTTCACATCTCAAACAGCAACCACTGTTACTTGTTTTATGCATACCCCTTGCCTGGGAGTTCTTTGTCTCAAAATGCAGGACACTGCCAGCCCTGCTTTCAGGAGAGCATAATTAGTGATTTTATACAATGTACATCTCCACTTAGCCTGGCCCCGAGTACTCATCTGTCTGAGGAACATACTTTAAGCATTGCTGCAAATAACCTGAGATGGCTGAAGTGGGGTCAGCAAAGCCACAAGTGCTGGAGTGTACATCTTGCTCTTTTTGATGTCTCTTCTTCTAGCCCATTTGGGACAAATCAAATTGATAGCACAGAAAATAGCATTGACAAGCAGGATATTTATGCTCTATTGCCAATGCTGGGTCTCTTGAAATTGTCAGTACTTGCATTTTCAAAGCAGTGATGGTGGTAAGGAAAATAGATGGAATTTAGGCTTTTTTTCCCCTCCAATGTGAGGATGGGATTTTTGTAATTCCCATCTCATTTGAGATTCTTTAGACCTTTGAATTTAGGTATGGGCAGATGCTGTACTACCCCCTTCCTGACAGTGGCACAGGGTGGTCATCCCAGGCTCTGCAACTGGGCAGACCTCAGCACTCCTTGGCTGGATAACATCACCATTATAGGGACCTTGGAAAATTGCTTCAAATACTTGGCAGAGTTGTTTTAAGTTTACAAGCCTACTTTCAATTCATGGTTGGTACATAGTTATTGTGAGTTTCAGTAGTTGCAGCATTTTTGATAATGAGTGTTCCAAGTACAAGTGTTAGTGAGAGAAAATAATTGGCAAGGGATTTCAGTCACACTTGCATTCTACTGTTGGGGATGGCTGGTGATGCTGCCAAAAAATCCCCCCAAAATCCCAGCAGCTCTGCAGCTGAAGACAGCTTGGCAGGACTCTCCCAGGTGTTGCTCCCTGGGTGGGCCATCCCTGTGCAGGAACCATCTACAGGAACTGGTGGCAGGTTGTGAGCTCCTCTGAACTCTCCTCTTGGCTCTCTCTGTCTAGAGTGATCTCACTGACCTGACAGATGCTCTTGCTGAGCCACTGCAAGCCAAGCACAGGGGCTGCACCACTCTGGAACTGGCAGAAGGTTTTATGGCTGGTCTAGTTCTCCAGTTTGCAGATATGTGGGGGTGTGTGCTTACAAGGCAGGCACCCCTTGTGAGGGCAGCACGGGTGCACCTCCTCCCCACCCAGCTCTCCCCCACTGCTCAGAGTTGTGCTGGCAGTGCCCCCAATAGCTCTGGGCTTTTTTAGGAGCTGGGGGCTCCCAGGTTCTGAAGGGATACAAGATCCAGGCCTGGCAATTGCCACATGTGGTCATTTGCCTTTGCCTCATCCTACTCAACATAGCTGAAGTGTTTATCTTAATTTTTCTATCACAAGCCCTTTTCTATTTGCCCAAGGCAAAGGTGGGGTTTTTTAATGAAAGACATTTTTCTTTGGGGTTTTGGGAGATAGCTTTTTGTTTTGTTTTACTTATTTCTAATGGGAAAAAAAATCAAAGGAAATTCAGTTGACATTTGGAAGTCATCCTTTGTCAGAACTTGCTAGCTTTGATGAGCCCGAATCCATAATTGCTAAAAAATTAACAGTACAGCTGCTAATCTTGCCATGATTGTTTGTAAGGGGACACATGCTGTTCATTCTTTAGGCTACATATATTTGTAAATAAGGCACAGAAAAAACATGGGCATTATCCTTTTCCAGGTTTTAAACCACTGTTAATGGACTTGTTAATCCAATGAAGAATTGTATTTTTACAGAATTAAAATGTATTAGCCTAGTGAGTACAAAAGGGGCAGTGAAGAGCATTTACTCACAGGGTAAATCAAGCTCTGATCAGCTGATCATCAAAACATTATCTGATTTACATTTCTATAGGCTTATGACCATATGAACAGGAAATTAATTTTGGCACTAGGTTCAATGATACTCGAGTCTGCTATGCTGGAAAGAAACACAAAGCTGCTATTCATACTGAGACCCACCACCCAATACAGGACAACATAGATGATTCCTTGATTTATTTGCCCTCACACTGATAGGTAAAACATCCATTTTAAGAGCTCCCAAAAAAGCAGCAACAACCTTGGCACTGACTTGGTGCAGCTTATCCTCTGGTGTATTCACAGTTGGCCTGTACAGCTGCTAAATTCTGTTGGAACAGGTTTGCTACCTGTAGGGGCTGTTGTTGAGTTGTTGTTGAACTGAATTGCTGGGTTTGAGTACCACCAGTTTCTTTTTAGGTTAATTTGTAAAAACATTGTTTCTCCTCTGTAGAACATCTCTGCTTTAGCTGACCACATTACAGTAGCTGAAGCAGTTTTTTTCGTGTCATGGCACTCTCCACGCTTTCCTGCAAGTATCTTGCTCAGTGAAAACAGACAAGAGTAAAA
The DNA here is from genome assembly GCA_034509185.1 of Euphonia xanthogaster. Taxonomy (NCBI): domain Eukaryota; kingdom Metazoa; phylum Chordata; class Aves; order Passeriformes; family Fringillidae; genus Euphonia; species Euphonia xanthogaster. Next base: position 25,846,220 of record JAYDZK010000274.1, read on the forward strand.
ACTGGACAGTGCCCTTTGACATAGTACTTTGTTATCCTGCCTAATGCTATTGAGGAGAAAATTCCTTCTCCCACCTAATGCTGCTTATTTATTTATTTATTGGAGATGAATCCATGTTGCTTCAAGAGGCTTTTTTCTGTGAGATAATAGCAGCAGCTCTTCATAGATCCATTTGTTGCCGTGGTGATCTGCCTACTCCTTTTGTTAGTCCGCCTCTGCTTCAATAAACCCCCTTCCTGTTATCAGCCTGGTGAAAATGTCTGCAAGTTCTTCAGAGCTAATAAACAGCATACATCATTCCTTTCATCTGATCACTATAGCGTGGGGCCGTATGAGAGTGAGAATGGCACATGAATTGTACAGCTGCACTAATGGAACTCGGGAGAATGAACCTCCCCGCTCGGGCGGGCGGGTGCGCGACAGGGCACTGCCTTCCGAGCCGAGCCGGAGGTGCCAGCACTCAAAAGCTGCACCTCGTTTGGAGCACCAGGGAATGACCTGTCTCTCGAAACTAATAATGCAGAGCTCTCCGTGACCTGTTTCAAAGTTGCTGGGTTTAAAACAAGCTTGAGGTCTCTTCAGTGGTTTTCAGCCAGCTAAAACAATCTTTTTTTTCCTTTGTCTCCTGTCCCTTACGCCTCCTAGGAACGAGATGGAAAGACACTTCTTGGAGCTACTGCAGTTTAATATCAATGTTCCTGCCAGTGTTTACGCCAAATACTACTTTGATCTTCGCTCCCTAGCAGATGACAATAACCTGAGCTTTCTGCTGGAGCCTCTCAGTAAAGAGAGAGCACAGAAGCTGGAGGTAAATGGTCTGAGAGTGGCTGAGCAGGGGACTCCTCTGTCTTGTATGAGTAGTAAGAGCATCTGTTGCTAATCATGTTAAGTGGCAGTTAGAAAAACTAAAAAGCTTTTAGATTAGTGTATTACAGGGTAATTTAACCCTTTTTATAAATACAGCTAGCACTTCTAAAACCATGCATAGGCTAAGCTACAATTCTGAGGAAAGGCAGGGTTTTGGAAGAGATTACTAAAGTCTAGCAGATAGCAAAATAAAATGGATGCTATTTTGGGAACCGTAGTTCAGCTAGGCTACTTAAGATTGAAAGGATTAGTGTCATATGTAATGGATTGTCTGTCCTTCCCTGGCCACAGTCTGTATTCCAAGCACCTAGAGACAGTCACACTCAGACCCTCCTAAATACTACCAGCTGAAGGTTTCCCACTGCATCCCACTGCCCAGCTGCTTTTAGATTTAGAGGGAGCACTCTTACTGCTCTCATGGTTTAATAAACAATTTGTTTGGGGGCAGCTGCAGAAATAAGTTGTGGCTTCCCACCTTTACAAAGAAACGCTGCTTTAGGATAAACTTGTGGAATAGCCCCTTGTTGGGAACGCTTCAGAATGCCCAGAGGAGTGCAGATTACTGTCCCTTTCTGCTCCATGGAAAGGCTGCCCTTGTGGAGAGGCCCCACAGCCTTCCTGGCACGCAGGCTCATTTTAAAAAGCTTTAACTTCTGCAGAGTCAGTCTTCCCAGTTGCTGGAGATATGTAAGACTTTTTGAAAATATACAAATTACCTGGGTTCCCAGGGAAATTTCTTGTTGGATCAATGCAACCTTTCATCTGTCCAGGTTTAATTGATGACTCTGCATGTTGTTTTGTTGACCTTTCAACAAAAGCATTACCACAGGCCCTGTACACACTGATACCACAGTCCCTTTCAGAGAGGGGTGTGCTGCAGATTCTTGGCTTATATTGTTCCATTGTCCACCCCCAATAATTCTGCCAAGGACTAGGGATTTTATTTTGTCCCATAAGTGCCTGAACTTCAGGAGCAAGTGGGATCCCTCCTGGTCCTTTGGAATGAGAAGTATGATGTGCCTGTGAATTCCTCTATTTAAAGTTAAGCAGTGCAGCTCTTCTGCTTTGTCTCACCCTTGTTACTTGCACTTTAAGCTAACATTGTCACTAATTGTAAATGTGGTTCTAGGGCAGTTCATAGTCCACAGGAAATTGTTTACTGAACTGCTCAGTGCCAGGGCATAAGTGGATGATTTACAGATTGTGAGCCTGTTTTGTTTCTTCTTTCTTAGTATTTGGGGGCTTGGTATTTAAACCAGAGTAATTTTCAGACCACTATGTAATTTGCTATCATGCACTTACTAATGCATGTGTACTGGACATTTTGGGGTTTAATTCTAAAATGTGATAAATATTTAGACTATTTGCTAAAATTTTTAATTCTGCTTTTCATTTAGAAGCATATAAGCAGCTGATAGGAGCCTGTAAAAAGCAGTGAATTAGTGAATTCCAGAAAGTGAAAACTGATTTACACCATATGGGCAACTGGGGCTAAATATGTCAACACAGGTTGCTGTGTGATTGATGTGCTAGCATTAAAGCAGGATGGAGAGTCTGTCTGGTCTTGCACCAGGAGCTCATGCCGCCAGTGCCTCAAAGAATGCCACTCTTGAGCCAAATGCATGCCTCCAGAAGGTCGGCAGAAATAAATGTAAATAATTATTTTAAAATACACTTAGAACTTTATTCATGCTCAGAGAGCTTTTCACCTTTTGAACTTGCAGAACACTGGGCTGTGCTGAATGGGTGCTGCCTTAAAGGGAAGGTGCAGGCTTGTAGCTGATCACAGGACTCTGAAAGTTCATCTGGTGATAGGTGGTAAATTATTAATGGAAGTAAATGTTCAGGGCTGAAATTCAGTTTGACTTTTTTATTACAGGTATCCTTATTAATTTGCATTGATAATGCCTGAAGGCTCCAATCAGAAACAAGCCTTGCAGGGGAGGAGACACAGTATTTTTTTGACAATTGTGTTATTAGGATTTAAATAATTAGGCTTTTTACTAGAATAGCTAGGTAAGCAGGGCAAAGGCAAGCCAATAAATGGATGAAAAAGCAGTTCAACGCTAGATTGTCTACACGTGCTAATATTTAATTGCTATAATAAAGTACCATGGCTGCCCTCCCATCTCAGATCATGGGGGTGATCCTGGTAAGAGAGAATATGTTGGAAGTGAGGGCGTAGAGAAGGCAAAGGCAAAACAGACACCCTAGTAGAAATTCATTTCCTTGGCTTGCTTGCCCTGAGTGGCCAAGGGTGAGATGCCCGAGGGAGCACAGAAACCTTTTCAGTTTGAACCTTTTCTCTCAGAGAAATGCCTGTGTGCATTTTTGCACTGTTGAAATAAAATTTTTGTGCTGCTGTATGCACCAGACCCAGCTACCGGGGTGATTTTCAACATAACTTACACAGACTTAAGTCTGAAATGGATCCAAGTTTTTCATTAGATAGTGAGACTAGTAAAATAAAGAAGATCCTTGCATGTGGAAACCACTTACCTTTTTTAGGTCTGCCTTTCTGATGGCTTGTGTTTACCTGGGGACAGAGCCCATTACTCTTTTCCCTCCAGAGTAGTCCTTATCTCTTGGATTCTAGCTATAAGCCAGAAGTGTCACTGCTGCAGGGCACCCGTGCTGTTGGAATTGCCCGTGTAAAACCTCCCTTGGAAGGTTCATCCTTTGCTAATGCAGACTTTGCACTCTGTGTGTGTCTGTGGTGTCCAGGCAATCTCCCGGCTGTGTGAAGACAAATACAAAGACTTGTCCAAAGCTGCTATGAGACGATCTTTCAGTGCTGATAACTTGGTCGGTATCCGCCGTTATAATGCCATCCTCTCCTGAGGAGAGAGCGAGGTGCAGCACCAGGAGCAGCATCCCCAGGAGCCGCAGGGATCACCACTCCACGCACGCCAGCCAGCCGGGATGGAGTCTGCCAGCAAGGGGAAGAGAGAGGCTCAGCCAGCCAAGGGAGCCCAGGGCTTGAGGAACATCCTTGGTGCAAAAGACAAGAATCGACTCTCTCCTCCTTCTCATGTATCCAGAGGTGCAAAAACAAACTTATCTCCTTCTCTCCCCCACAGATGTTTGCTTACTATGTAGGCCTATAGCTGTGAACTCTTGAGGTTTTTAATAATAAGTAGTTTTAAATTTTAGAATTTAAACACTAACCACATGACTATAGTTACAATGTTCTTCCCTCCTCTCCCCTGCCATCCAGAGTCTTCGCTGCATTTCTATTTCAGGTCAATGCAGTGTTAACAAAAACAACACATGGGACTCTTAAAGTATAAAGCCACTCTGGAGCTGAAAACAGTAGCATAGACACGTGTTGATGGCTTTTCCCTGGTTTGGCTACTAAAAGCTGCTATTATTGGTGATGTGTTCATACCAAGAAACTGCCCAGCAGGAAGGAATTCCATCTCTGCACCCACAACTTCACTCCAGTAAAGATTGTCAAAAGACTTTGAATGTTTTGACTGGGGGCAGAGATATGGTTTTATGTATTGTTAAAATGTATAGGGTCCATGCTGCATTTCTTGTGAATTATGGTGCTTCTCTCATTTTCTAATACTTATATTGCTCTGGAACAGATGTAATCTGTGTATTTTTCTGAGGCATTGAATGAAAAAGTTGGTCTGGAAACATCATCACCATCCCAAACAGTGTAGCAATCCAGTGGTGAATGGCGTGTGTGCAGCACTGCTTCTCTGAGTTCTACTGCAGATCTCTTGTGCTATATACAGTGAGTTCCTAAAGCTGATATTGTGCATCCTTCTGGCTCTCCTTGGGTTTCAGTTTCCTGGGAGGAAGTTACATTCATAATGAGACAATAATGAGTTTGAGAATCCTGGACTACCTGTCAAGGTAGATGGAAAGATATTGTGTTCAACTGAGAATTATCAAAAAGCTTTCTATAAACTTTTTTTTTCCCAAAGTGAATTTTATCTTGTGCAACTGCTCTAGAGGCTTGGGGTTTGCCCTTTCTGAGACTTTAGAACAGAGCTTACTGTCAAGCTCTGAAAGTGAACTTTAAACAGGATAAGTATTATTATAGACTCTTCCTGTTACAAGTCTTTGTAGTATCTTCCCTTCCTGGATCCAAACAGGTTCTAGGCAGTGTCCTAGGAGCAGATCCCCCTCCGAATGACACGGGTTTTGTGCACTTCCTCTTACGGCCAAGGCCCAGAAACTTACACTGAACAACAAGTCCATCTGCCTTTGGGAGTGGGGCTGTGTGAGTGCCAGCATCAGTGTGGCTGCACCCAGCTGTTCAAGTGATGCATACAGCCTTCTGCAGTATGCAGACATGCCCACCCCCGGCCCCCAAACCCACGGGACTTGGCACTTCAGGTATTGATCACAATTCAATACTGAAAATAACACTACATCTTCAGGTGGTTTTCCTTTCTCATGTTTGTATTAAAAGAAAAGCTAATAAACTCTATTTTAATTAAAGTTAAAGGTGAAGGGTGTGTTCTGTACAGCTGTTGGATTCCACTGTCCCTCAAAAAAAGGGATTAAAAACAAAAAGAGAAACCCCAGTGGTGTGTGTGAAGGCCTCTCCATTGCCCACACCAGCCTATCACCTTCATTTGGTCCCCATGGGCTGGCAATGTCTGGGAGCAGGCAGCAGATTCCTGGGAAGGATGCAGCCCTGCATGGCTGCCCAGATCTTCCCACATGCTCTTTGGATTTAGAACTCGGGCTGCTCAACTAAAACCACTCAGTGACAGTTTCTTTGCACTTCAATGAGCTTTAAGTAGGGCCAGTCTCTCTAGAGGAGATTTGATGGTTTTTAAGTCATCCCTTGAGGAGCACTAAATTGGAAGCTACAAGTGACCAGCTCCTGGATTGACTTGTGACCTAATTGCCAAGGAGCTTTGCTTCCCTCAGCACGGCCAGGTGCCTTCAGCTGTGTGGGATCAGTCTGGTGCACTCTGCCACTCACTGGGAGCTGCTCAGCAGACACTGGGGCCACTCGTTTCCCTTCTTTGCCAGATGAGATGGAGACTCTTCCTGCTGGTCTGGATGGCAGGTGAATGACATCTCAAGCTGATGGCTGCTTCTGCAATACCTCCTGCAGGAGACAGCTGCTATGAACCTAATTTTGCTTTGAATATTACTTGGCTTTAGTTTTACTGTAGCCCAAAGCACATTATCAATGGGACTTTGATCTGTTCAGCAGATACTAAGCAGGCCTGAACTCCAGCTCAGCTTCCTGAGAGGAAAAAATAGCAATTCTGTTTACCATTCTGGTACCCCTAAAAGAGTTATATTCTGGAAAACAAAACTAGTGTATTTCTTAGCTAAACAATAAAAAGTAAACCATAGAGCTCCCTTTGAAATGCTGGGCAGTAATAGTGCATAGAGGTGGTTCTGCTGGACAATGAACTGTGAAGGGGAAATGCCCTCCAATTTGCACTACTCTGTATGCTGGCAACACTTTTCTCAAAGAGGTAAAAGAAAAATGACAGTCATGGTCAGAATATTGAAATTATAGAGATTGTTACCAATCTGCTCTCAGGGAGGAGCAACTGGCTATGGGATCAATGTACCTTGTTTTTCTTAATCCAATAGCTGAATAATATTTAATCTATGTTGAGGTGACCTCTGCCTGCTTTCAGTTCCAGGGTAGCACTCCCCATCTGGCAGTAAATGCTCTTTGCAGAAACAAGAGCTGTGTTACAGCCCAACAAGAGTGACGTGAGCACCAGCCAGACTAGCAGGAGCAGCGTGTGTTAGCAGGGGCAGGAGGCCATGGAGGTGTTTGTGGGCTACAACCCTAACCCTTCCCTTTGTGTACAGGGACTGTGTATTTTGTTTCCAAGGGAATTTTATGAGAACTACTTCAGTTTGGGTTTGGCAGTTAAGAGGACAGGCACTTGAGTATGGAATAAATGTCAAGACCACTGCTCCTGGATAAGAGTATGGGTGTCAAGCATACCCTGAGCAAGCAGAATTGGACAGAAGAGCCATTGAGGCAAGAGCTCGCACAGGAGGTTGGCAGGAGTGCTCAGGGCAGGGTGAGCTGCTCTGTTCACAGCGCAGCACTGGGCAGGCTGCAGCCCCCCTCCTGTCCTGGGATTTCCCACAGCACCATAGTGCAGGACGATGACACAGAACTGGTATTCCATATCATTACCTGGGAAAACTGTCCTTGCACCAAATAAGCTGTTTGCCAGCATGGAGTGAATTACAGGGTGCTGCCAAAGTGACTGTAGTGCCCTTACCAACACCCACCCCCCAATGGGCTGGCAAAAGAGCACTTAAACGGCAGAGCATGGGCCTGTTAGCATGAGGAAAGTCTCAGGCTGCCTTCACAGACAAGGCATTTCTAGGTGAAATAACCACTTTGGCTCCTGATCAATATTAAAACCTATTTGAAGAGCCACATGGCCCCCGTGCCATCAAACCCTGTCATTCCCCAGGCCACCCAGCCTGAACTTGTGCTGCATTTGCACCGTTCAGCCCCAGGGAAGACGGGGACTGCCTCGAGGCAGTCAAGTTGACCAAGTGGAACCTGAGAGCACAGGAGCACAAGCATTGGGCCAGCTGTGAGGGATGACGTGTGTGCTCACGGGGACACAGTCCTGCGGGTGATTCACACACTGCCTGCGGGAGAGGCCCTTCCCTTGCTCGGAAACACTGGCTTGAGGTAGGCGGTGGATGGCAGTACTGCCAAACTCCTGTTTACCGAGGAGCTGAGGACGCAGCAGCTTCCTGGCAGGCAAGAATGCCAGCAAGGCTGCCAGCAAGGTGCTGGAGTTACTTCAGGAGCAGGCAGTGAGTGTCCACAGCTCCTTGAGAAGAACCTGATGCTGAAATAGTTCACGTCCTCTCCACACCGCAAAACCGCTGCCCTTCAAGCGATAGGATCAGCCCCCATGGTGTGTTTTGCCTGTACTTGAGCGTGTACTTGATGCCTGAAGAATCAGGTGAGTCAGGCTGTGGGACTGTCAGGTTTATCACTGGGTGCTGGAATGCTGCTTCCAGGTAAGAGATCCTATCTGGTGGGACCTGGTGTGTGCCTACACACCTAACTAGATAGCAGAGTCCTGCACCATTAGTCACCACGGAGCCAGCCTTAACCCCCTGCTGTCCCTCCCCAAGTGCTCCTCACAGATGGAAACACGGCCACCCAAAGGAGCCGGCGTGCAGCATCCTGCTTGGCTAGGAGCTGCCATCTGCTTGGCCTTAGGAGTACCAAAGGGCACCTCTTCAGGGCCTGATCTCAGCACAGGGCAAGGGACAGTACTGTGCAAACTGCAGAACGCCAATAAAAGTTGATAGTTAACCCTCTTTAGCAGCCAGGCGTGACCTTGGCCCGTCAGGGAAGTCGCTGTCAGCGCGGTCACGGGCACAGCCAGCGCGGCCATCGCAGAACCCGGCTCAGGGCAGAGCCTGGCACTGAGGGCACGCATGTGTGGCATCCTCCGTGCCGGGGCAGCGCTGCGTGGGGCTCGTGCACATGGAACGTGCTATTCCTGTGCCACGCAAGTGCAGTTGCCTCACCAGTTCCCCACGATCTCCAGAGATAAGAGCCGGGCTCGGCCCTCCAGCACACGCCTCCCCCTCCCCCGACAGGTAAGCTTTTAAGGTAATAAATACTCTAACAGAAGCAGAAGTAAAGAAAACAACACACACTAATTTTTATCCTCATAAATAACTAATCTTAATACTTCTCTTTGAATAAAATTTCTTCAGCTTTTCACATAATATAGTACAGTTATTTAAGCAACATTGAACAGCATCGGTAACGGAAGAGGCAAAACCCAACATGTAAATTGGCTACAGCAGACAGAGCACACGGCAACGGCTCCTTCCCCCCTCCTGCCACTTGTTGCTGAGAAGCAGGCTCAAACACGAGTTGCTTGTATTACCCTACCATTACATCCAAGCTGAAAATGCCCTCGCATTTTTCAATAGGACACAGTTTGTAGCTAATCTTGGATTTCTTTACACAGTCAGTTGCACTTTGGAAAAAAACAAAAACAGCAAAATACCACCTTTGACATGGTTTTGTTCATTGTATTGCATGATGTGTGTTTAGCTGTATCTACAAAAGGCACTATAGAGAGAGAGGAGTCCAACAAGGTGCGGACTGGAGGAGGCTGGAATCATTTAATGCCCTGGATTACAGCACGAGACGACCTACGGTGTCTCTGTGCCTGACCTGCCTCACTGCTGAGAACACACCTGTCCCTAACCTGTATCAAAGGTCACTACATAAGGCTTCTTTACGTACAAATTAGGCTATAATACAAATATTTACAGTGTGTAACACAACATGGTGCAATTCTGTCCACAATAAAGCATGCTGGAGGGGGCGAGCCCTATTGCAGGAATGCAGATGGGTGCAGCTGAACAGTCCCTGGTGAGCCCTCCATCCTCACACCTCTGTCTCCTCTATCCAGGACACCCCAGAGACACTCATGCAGTACCTTTATCTGGTGATGGGCCGCATGAGAGGTTCCTCACTTCCCAGGTTTTGGTTTTAAAATGAGGTGGAAACCTTTTTGACTGAAGCGGTCCAAAGGTGTTAAGAACAACCTCAGATCCTTGCAGTCCTGCAGGAGCAAAGCCAGCAGTTGTTCTCCAGTGCTTGAACAGCTGGGTCACAGTGCCATGCTTGAAGGAGGGCAAAAAGGACTCCTGTAATGGCTGGGTAGTTTCATACATCACTGCTTAGGGCAGGCGGAAAAAAAAATGAAAACCCAGGTGCTTTCACTAGTGGCCAGAGGCAGCCAGCCTCGTCCTGCGCCACAGCTGGAGCCCCTTGCCCTGGCTGCATTTAGTGACTTTGACAGCAGGGCCCCCCCACCATTATTCTACTTACTGAAACCCAGCTGTCACCACTGCTTAACGCCAGGCAGTGCTGCGCTGTCAGTGCTCAGCTGCTGTCTGATCCAGGGAAGTGAAAAAGGCTTGGGAAGTTGGAGGAAAAGAGGTATGAGTGCTCAGCTAAGTTTTCCTAAATTAACTGCTCCCTCTCAAACCTGGTACTCTCTCTAGCAAAGGCAGAGCTTTGAGAAAAGCAGCAACAAGTACTGAAGCCGACTGACTGGAAAACCCAGCTGCTGCTCTGGAGAGACAGCCTGCCCCCTGGCCGGGACACCCCCGTGCAGTCACTGCTCACGGCAGGGTGCAATCACCCTTTTAGGGCTGGTTGTGCCAGGCTCAGCTGCTGTGCCACATGCCACAGCTGGCGGGCAGGACACAGGGCCTGCCTCCCTCGCCCCAGGTAACCCACGCGGGACAAGGGGGGACTGAGGAACTCACCCCGCGGCAGAGGCGCGAGGGGCCCCGACCCTTCCAGGGCACAGGGCAGCTCGGGAGAGCCCCGCTGTGGGTGCAGAGCCAGTGGTGCCAGGGCTCCTTGCGAGCCCCGTGCTGGGCCGGCAGCCTCACACCCGCAGGGCCCCCGTGCAGCCCCCGGGCTGAGTGGCTCCACGGGCAGTGCAGCTGGCTGCCCACTGCAGAGCAGGGAGCCGATGCCACCCAGCTGAGCCCACCGAGCCAGCTCCTGCCCGGTCTGAGCCCTGACTGAAGGGAGCCGGACGTGCTTGCCCAGGGCAGAAGGGACCGCAGGGGATCACCTGGTCCCTGCCTGCCCTGCAGACAGCTGGAACCCTGTCCCTGTGGCAGATCCCCTCCACGGCCCCTTCCTCCTGCACTGCCACCACCCATGAAGCCCCCGGCCGGCACAGCTCCTCCCCTCCTGCTCAATGTGCTGCTGCCTGAGTAGGGCCAGTGGCTGCTTCACACCAGGGCCCCCAGGCTTCCCCTCCTCAGTATGTGGTGTGCCTGGGGGCTCTGGGGGCACTGAGGCCAATCTCCTGCTCTGCCCAGGGCACCCAGGGAAGCAGCACCCCCTGCCAGCTCTCCCTGACCCACTCTCTGGGCTTTAGTGAGGGGCTCAGTGGCAGTGACACCTGGGGTTGGGGGCCACCATCTGCCCTGCCTGCTACAGCTCTGCCTTTCACCCTGGCACCAGCAAGACCTGCCCAGAGGCTCGTTGTGGGACACAAATCAGTGCTTGAAGGCCTACTGCCACCTGAGTGGCCCACAGGCAGCAGCATCCCAGGACCCCAACCAGGATGCGGGACCCCAAATGGGGCATACATGGCAGTGCCGGGCTCCGGACCACCCCGTCCTTCTGCCCCCACTTAACTAGCAGCACCTCCTCCTGCCCTGCCTGGGGCTGCAGCTGCTCTGTGCCCGCGGTCCCAGGCAGCACCACCACAGTGGGGCTGAAGATGCCAGGCGTGGCCCAGCCGTCACCCCGTCTTCTGTGGCCCAGGGTCTTCGCAACCCTCTCCTCCCTGTGGCTGGGGTCACCGAGGCTCCCTCTGGTCACACGTGGGACAGTGGGACCTGCTTGTGGTAGGAGGCCATGCTGGGCAGCACCGTCCTGCCCACCAGTGCCGGGCTGGCCTCACCGTACACAGAGGCGCCCGCCGGCTTCCTGGCCCGGCAGCAGCGGGAGCTGAAGCGCCTCCAGGACTCGAGCGTCTTGCCAGACCAGATCCAAACGCCGGAGGTGATGCCCACCACAAGGCACATGAAGTACTTGAGCATGAAGACAGCATAGTCAGGCTTGGGGCGGTGAGGGTCCCCCGGGCAGGAGCAGTTCTGCGCCTGCTCCCAGGCCTCCCGGTTGTGCTGCTCGTAGATGTAGCAGGCGATGACGATGGTGGCAGGCACGGTGTACAGCACGGTGAAGATGCCGATGCGGATCATCAGCTTCTCCAGCTTGTCGGTTTTGGTGCCGCCCTGCTTGATCACGCTGCGGATGCGAAAGAGCGAGATGAAGCCAGCCAGCAGGAAGAGGCTGCCGGTGAAGAGATAAACCACGAGGGGTGCCAGCACAAAGCCCCGCAGATTCTCCAGGCTCTGGTTGCCCACATAGCAAACCCCAGCCACTGGGTCACCATCAACAGAGCTCAGTGCCAGTACAGCAATGGATTTGGCACTGGGGATGAGCCAGGCAGCCATGTGGAAGTACTGCGAGTAGCTGGCAATGGCCTCATTGCCCCACTTCATGCCAGCAGCCAGGAACCAGGTGAGGGACAGGATGACCCACCAGATGGAGCTGGCCATGCCGAAGAAGTAGAGGAGAAGGAAAACCACGGTGCAGAGAGCGGGGCCTGTGGTCTCGTAATGGATGTGGTGGTGCTCCGGGTTGCAAGCCACATTGGCATGCCCTGCCACCAGCCGCACGATGTAGCCCAGGGAGACGAAGAGGTAGCAGGCAGAGAGGAAGATGATGGGGCGCTCAGGGTACTTGAAGCGCTCCATGTCAATGAGGAAGGTGGCCACGGTGGTCGAGGTGGAGAGGAAGCAGAGGATGGACCAGAGGCCGATCCAGAAGGTAGCGAAGGTCTTCTCATCCTGGGTAAAGTAGGGCTGGTAGCAGGGGATGGCACAGTTGAGCACCTTCCCAGTCCTGATGCGGTTGTACAGCGGATGGGACTCCTTGGAGACAGGGATCAGGGGCGCTTTGCACTTGCAAGTCTGACCACAGTCCAGCCCTGAGAGGCGCTGCCCATCGAGTGGCGTCAGGTTTTTGGCCATGTCCTTGGCAGGGCGCGTGGGCTTCCCGAAGAAAGGTGGCAGGGTGGTGGCTTCCGTGTGGTTGTATCCCATGCAAAGCACCTCGGAGTCCCCCAGCACCGGCAGGTTGTCACAGCTCATCCTCTCGGGCCAGGCAAAGCCGTACTGCTGCATGATGGGCGAGCAGCCGGCCTTGGCCCGCTCGCAGACGGAGCGGCAGGGGGGCAGCGGCTTCGTGTAGTCGGACAGGCAGATGGGGGTGTACATGCTGCAGAGGAAGAAGCGCAGGTCCGGGGAGCACTGGATCTCCACCAGCGGCCAGAACTGGTGCACCTCCAGCCCAGCCTCGTCCTGCGTGTCGTGGTTGAACTGGTTGGGCATGTAGGTGAGGTTGTAGCCGATGCCCTTGCACATCGGCACCGTGATCTCCTGGCACACCAGCGCCTTGGAGGCGGCGCGCCCCGCCGCCGGCAGCCCCAGCAGCAGCGGCAGCCCCAGCAGCAGCGGCACCGGCAGCCCCCGGCCGCCCATCGCCGCCGCGCGTCCTACCGCCGCCGCATGTCCCGGGCACCTGCCGCTGCCGCCTCCGCACCGGGAGCGGGGCCCCGCCGGCAGCGAGAGCGGGATCCCGACCGCCGCCGCTGCCGCCGCCGCCACCTGCGCTCTGGGGCGGGCGGGCGCCCCCGCT
>JAYDZK010000274.1:25859487-25879776 GCA_034509185.1 Euphonia xanthogaster
GGGTGCCCGTGCGCCGGCGCTCGGAGTGCCGCGGCGGCCCGGGGGCAGGCGGCGAAGTGAGAAGATGACGGTGCTGCCTAAGCACGGACTGCTCCGCATCTGTGCACCGCCTTCCCCTCTCGCCCGTCGGGCCCCACCCGGGACCCTCCGCCCCCCCAGCGCCGCGAAGGCCCGGCCCGGCTTCCCCGGCTCGGCGCGAAGAGACAAGCGGCTGGAGGAGGAGGGCAGGCGGCGCCCGCGGCGCTGCTGCCGCTTCTCCCCTTCCTCCTCGGGCCTTTCAGCCCCTCTTCGCGGGAAGGGGCCGGGGCCTCGCCCGCCGTAACGGGACTGGGACGAACGGGGGAAACCCTGGCCAGGGGAAGGGAAGACGTGAAGGGCTCCTGACCGGCTTTGCCTTGGCACAGCAGCCATGGCACAGCAGCCCGGCTACAAGGGGCACTGTAGCATCTACTGGCGCTGCCCGCGCCCAAGCTGCCCGGCGGGGCAGCGCTCCTGACTCCCGGAACGCTGAGCCTCGGCGGGAAGGGAAGCCGCCCCTGCCCGAGTGCAGACGGCTGTGCTACCACATTCCTGCCCCGGATTCCGGTCGCCATCCGCTCCGCCAGCCCTTTTCTTCCCGCCCCGGCGGGTGGCAGGCGCTGCAGCGAAGCGCGAGCCACCGGCGACACCGTGCCGGGGCAGAGGACTCTCTCTGCCCAGCGCCCTGGGACCGCGGGCTCCTGCCAGAGCCACCCAGGTGGTCACGCTCAGTTGCCAGGAACTCCAATCCTCCAGTCCATGCCTTCGTAAACACCGAAATTGCCAGCCCGATTTTCAAGCGCTTCTCTTAAAGCCCTAAAGCCCAAGGCATTTTTAGGGCACCCAGGGGAACAGACCTGCTTCAGAAGCCAGATTCAGGGGTCCAGACTGCAGCTGCTATGGCAGAGCCTTATTCTGCTCAAGGCAGAAGGCCTTGCACAGGAGCTACTCACTGCACCTCAGTGGATGTGTATGGAAGGGCATTTTAGACCAGAGTACTTGCATCCAGCCCTGGATCTACAGTCAAGGCATACCCACAGCACATCACAGATAAAGACATGTTGCATTCAAGGCCTGGTGCTGGGGAACACCAGCACCCAAAATACCCCTGACTGCACCCAGAGCCCACAAAGCAAATACTCAAAGCATGACTTAGCTCCCGCCTTCCTCCCAGAAGTAAAACCTGGCTTGCTTATTGCTCTGAAGCCAGCGGCTGATGTACTCACAGGCAGAGCACAGACTGCTGATGAGCAAAGTCATCAGTCACTTAAAGGCGAGAGACCTCATGACCACCTCTGAAATCCACATCCACCCAGACTAGGCATGCATATTACTTGGCACTGTCAACTCTGATGCTTAACTTTTTTTCTTTTAAGGAAAAAAATAAATCTCACATCCCTATACCTCTTTGCTTTTTGCTGTAATTTTTCTCTGTAATAGAGCTATACAGAAGAAAATTATAAGTCTTTCTTTGGAAGACAGTGGCATATCCTTGTAGCAGGAGTCATAACTTTTAATTCTCCTCAACAATGAGTTTCTGTGAACTAGCAGCCCAGCAGAAAGCAATCACAGACAGTTTCATTATGGCTGTCAGTTGATTATCCAAATTATAGCTCAGAGAAGAGGGCAGCCTTTTTATTATCATCATTGCTGTACAATTAGAAAATGCTGATGAAGCTCCATAAGAGCAGAAATTGTCTTTTTTTGTTGGCATTTTTCATTTTTATAAGCATTCTCTTGGGCAACATCTTAGTTTGATTTGACACACAATGGGGAATGGGTACTAAGTGGGAAGGGAGAAGATAAAAAGGGGAAAATGGGGCAGCTCTTCATTTCAGTTAATCTATCAACTCTCATAGCCTGGTTCAGGTTTTGCCACTCCTCCAGATGTATCTAATTCTTAGAGCCTGGCTGTAAATAATGCTGGATTTGCTACACTGGGGACACATAAAATCCAATTAAGAGCCAGGTAGACATCTGTTGGCTTGCTCTGTGCTTCTGCTTCCTTATTGTTTTTTATGAATACGTAGCAGAACAACCAGAGCAGGATTAAATAGGGGGTAAGTGCAAGTGCAGTTGATAGGTTTGTTACTCATCTCTTCAGTAAAGGATGAGAGTGCAGTGCTTTATGTGCATCCAGCACGTAAACAGAAGATGTGTCTGCACAAAATTTACTGTGTCAAACCCCACAGACAAAAAAGGAAGTGTTTCCTGGCCCTAAGAAAATGCTTTTGTAGTTAAAAAATTCTTAGATTATTAAAAATCACTTTACCTTTTATCCACGTGCAGAAGTGTCCATGAAGCTTCACCATGCTAGACAGGTCTGCTTGGGAGTACATCTAACCCCTGCTCCTGGCTCCAGCCCAGAGGATTCAGGCATGGACTGGCAATATGTGTCCTCACACACATACCTTCCACCCACTGAGGAGTTTTCAGCTGGGATGCAGTGGCTCCTGGTAGAAGCAGAAAGTAAAAAGGTGATAAATATTTCTGTATTTGGTTCTTTCACTGTTGACTGTCAGCATACACTGTTTACCTGGAGAAATTGCTTTTGTGAAGGATACCATGACTTTTAAAAGACTTTAGAATAGGACTAAGTGAGTTTCCTTTGTAAAGACTGGCTATTGCCCTTGCCCTTGTTAGAGGACTCAGCAGACTTTTGCAAAGAGCTTTTCAGCCCAGGCTTTGGGCAGGGACAAAGCCAGAGAGCACTGATCTCGCTCTTGGCTTTGCCGGCACCAAAGCAGGGCTGGAACCTCCTGCCCCTCTTGTCACAGGACCAGCACATCACCCCTTGGCCCTCAACCCTTCCTGCTTGAAGCTGCAGATCCTGGTTTTGTCTGCACTGCTGACAAATCTCCAGCTCCCAGGAAGGGAGCAGTGGGGGCCCAGTGCAGGTGACTCCGGTCTCCCGGTGCTGGTGGGCAGCCTGCCAGCCACCCCAGCTGGAGGCTGTGCTGGCTCAGGCATTGCTCAAATTAGCAGTGACCCCTGATAACAAACTGCTTGAGTGAGGGGGTGCTGAGGACCATAAGGTGGTTTGCAGCAGCACAAGACAGTGCCTTACTGCCTGTCAGGAGTGCAGGAACAGACATCACTTCTGGCAGCACCAGCACAGCAGACCACTGCGTACTGGTACAAAAGGGTATCAGTGTTTGCCCACACTGGGGACACGGCTGCACGCTGCACCAAGGCAGGTGTGCTTCTGCTCCCACCCCTGGAGAGTGTTTGCCTTCCCACCTGAGAGCTGCAGCTCCAGGCTGCCTGTGCTGCAAACCCCAGCACCAAGACTGAGCTCGTGCAAAGCACCTGGAGCAGGGGCCCCCTAAATTAGACCAAGGATCTTGCTGCACTGCAGGCAGGAGGGACCTGACAGGCAGGGAGATAGAGGGACTCTTGGCCCTTTGCAAGCAGGCAGAGCAGAGTGAGAATCACTGCCAGAGGGACCCTGGCACCCAAATCCAACTGAAGTGCAACAGCAGCGGGAGGTGAACATTTCTCATGTGCCCAGATGAGTTAAAGGCTGTGGCCTGGGGACAGGAATTCAAATTTAAATCACTTGAATGCTTTTCACCATGCCTTGCTGAAATTCCCTTAAAAATCCTAGCTTACATCAATACAATTTGGCTTTATATACACCTGTGCAATTACACACCTTAGCATATTGCAGGAAAACAAAACCATGCCAACCTGCAGCCATATCCAAAAAGTTACATGGAACTTGAAAACTTCTGAGTGAATTAAACCAAAACTGAATTTCTAACAGTGACACAGACTTTAGCAACACCCAACTAACACAAGTGCTGCAGTTTGAAAAATGCCACCAGAAGGTCAGGTAAGACCAAAGTAAAATCAGGAAGAGTGGCTGCACATAAAACTAATCTTGCCAAACTCATCTCTTATTAATTAACTATACTTGTACATATAAGTGCACATAAAATGTATGCAATAAGCTTTCTTTGGTCTCCCCAGGCACTGGGAACCTTCCCCTGAACCACAGTTGGAATACTGAAGGGGTGTTCCTGTCCTGAGGTGCCACTACCACAGCATGCAGAGGCAGGATCAGGGCCCTGGCCCAGAACTGCAGGAGGGTTGGTGGTGATGAGGATGACAGCCATGGCTGGTCATCAAATCTCTTTGCTGTGACTCACAATGCTGAGATAAAGAAGAAGCAGTGAAGTTCCTTATATCTAATTTTCTTGGGGGGTATAGTGCAGCCTGAAACATCTGAAACCTTTCAGATATGTAGTTTTTGAAACACAGCACATTATGCTTTTTCTTTTTCTCTCTAAAGAAAACAGTCCCCATAGTGAAGTTGACATGATAAATTAGTATGGCCCTGGCAAAGCCCTCACTCTTCATTTGGCAAATACTTATTTATGGACTTTCAATTTGTGGCTTATGTAACAACAGGGTGAGTGACTTTCAAAAAAAGCTCCGCCATGTATTGACCTGATACAGCCTAATGGGTCCTTCAGAGCAATTAGGATTTATTGTGTGAGCATCTATTGTGTATAGAGACCATTTTAAAAACATGTGTTATTTACCCAGAAAGCAGTAATGACTGTTTAAATACAGTGAGATTGTTTCTTAAACTCTTGCTGCTCTATACATTGCAAAGAAGTTACTCCAAATATTTTTCAGTTAAATACTTTGCTCCAGTGGGATTTCCAAGCTGGATTATTGTATGG
This sequence comes from Euphonia xanthogaster, assembly GCA_034509185.1. NCBI lineage: Eukaryota > Metazoa > Chordata > Aves > Passeriformes > Fringillidae > Euphonia > Euphonia xanthogaster. The sequence continues at coordinate 25,864,197 of JAYDZK010000274.1, forward strand.
CACATAGATCTGTACGCCTATAGCTGTAAGTGAACCGAGCTCTCAGGAAAGCTGCAAAATGAGCAGCCTTGAAGCATGGAATCTGAGATTTTTTTTCTTAACCAAGGGGCCAGTGCTTGCCACTCTAGTGGTGTGAGAGGCTCAGGCCTTTTCCTAACTTAGAGAGCAAAGCATTTCCCATGAACCAAACAAGTTTTGCCCTGTCTGATGTGAAAGTCCAGGAAAAGTGGCCTTATGAGCCATGAGGCTGTGGTTTGCATCATAGCACATCCAACCCTCTACCATGCACACGAGGTGGGGCCATCACCACTTCCCTGTAACTTCCTGGGGGCCAGCATGCAAGAACACGAGTGCTGGTTTCTGAAGACCAATGCAGCTGTGAGAAGCCAAACCCCTGGCTAGGCCCCTCAGCAGGCCTGAAGGAGCCCAGCTCTGCAGCCCAGCAAAGATCAGCACTGGCTCAACCAGCTCTGACTCTGACCACAGAGTAAAACAAACCCCCAGCTCATCCATGGGAGCCATCAAGTACCTCTATGAAACAATAAAAATACAGACTAATTACTGCTTGACTCATCTTCAGACCAATGGTGTTTTAATCAGCACTATCTCAAAAACAGTTCTTTCCTTTTCTGCCTTTTTCCTGCCTCCTCCTTTGCAGTGTGAAGCCTTCAGGGTGAAACTGCTCAAAGGAGTTCTTTGACAAAATGCTTTGCCTGCCCTGCTTCAGATCCCAGCCTTTGGAGACTTGTTTCCATCTGCTTGTCTTACACCAAAATTGACATATTATCTGTTATAACTGCAGAGACAGAAGTACTAAGTAGTTTTTTTTTTTATTCCAGCAAAAAGAGGGACAGATTTTTGTCTGAAAAATTTGTGGCAAGTATTTCAGAGTTAGGATGCAAGTTTGTAATGGCCAGTCCTCTGGAGAACAGTCAGGCAGCCTAGACTGAAGCTGGCTATAACTTATGATTTCTGTTTTGTGGAAAATTCCAACACTGAAAAACAATGTAAAACACACCAGTTTGTTCCAAACAGGGCAAGCTGCCCATACTTCTGAGCAATCCTGCAGCATCAGAAAAGCTAGAAGGCTTCCTCTCAAAACATGGAGAATTCCTAGAAGCCCCCTGCCCAGGAAAGCCTTAGGAGCAAAGGATGGGGGACGACCTGGAATAGGGGACATGGAAATCCTGGAGAGATGGATCTTGCTGGCCAATTGGGCAGACTTCAGGTAGGAATCTGCCTGGTGAGCATTTGTCTCTTAGGTCCTGCCTGATTTTCTGAGAAAGTTGGTCAGTGAAAACAGATAAGTTCCCAAGAAATTTTCTGTCTCTGCCGAACTGACACTTTGCAAAGAAACTGCTCTCAGTATGAGCATCTGCAGTTAGGGGTGGTCTCTCCTGGCCTTAAAATTCTATGAGTTGGTGCAAAACATATGATAACAACTGTTGCTGTTAAAAGCAGCTTCAGTCTGTGTTCAGAATAGTTCGAGTTCAGTCTGTCTTTTGCTGAAAATACAGAGTTTGTTTAAAATAGATGTCAAAAACAGGTAAGCCAGTTTGACTGCATTTCTTCACTAACAACTGAAGATGCTGTGATCAAGACCTTCCAGATGCAGAGATTCTGGACTCTCTTGAGGCAACCTTAAGGGATTGGTATTTCCAGAAACTGGACTCCTTTACAACATTCCATATTGCTCACTTAAGATCAGAAGCAATCAAAAACTATGCATTTGAAAGCTTTATCCTGTATGTGTACTTATGTACATTACCCTAGAAGAACATTCACATACATTTTGTGTTTCTATGAACCAGAAAGTATCAAAGCCAGAGACCTCCTGAAACAATGTCTTCTACCTGACCTTTTAAGCACTCTTGCTAAGTAAGATCAGGCACTTCAGATTTTCCCTATCTGCTTTTGACATCCTTGAAGTGCTTGACACAGAGCTAGAGAATATTAGAACTAAGATTTCGTGACTCATGTCATTCACATCACGTGAATGAAACGATGTTGAAATACAGATTTAAATCCCTGCATAATCAACATTTATTGGACACAATAAAAAGAGCCAGAAACAGATGAGAAGGCAATTAGCACTAGCTCGAACTATACACATTTTGATTACTTCCTTCTGCAAGTCATTCATGGCATAGTATAATACACAGGTCAAAGTGATTTTGGAAAGGATGTTGCTAGCAACCTTCCATTCAGGTATTAGTCAGATGTGAGGGATTAACACGTGCAAGTGACATTTACGTGCTGTAGTGGAATGGAAACAGGGAGCAGAGTCTGCAGCAGGAGCCAGAATGGTCTTTTTCCAGCTCAAGGCTGAGTGGTTGATTTCCCAGCTCTCTGTGGCCATAAGGGCAGGGACTAATGTTAACAGAATTGAAGCAATCCAGGAAATTTGCTGGGCAAAAGAAGGAATCCATTCTCTAAATCCTGCACCTCACTGCCATGGACAGCAACACTGAGCACGCAGTTATGTTATCCAGCTTGGGTATGACCTGGTGATGCAAGAAAGTGCTCCAAAATATTCCACAAGCGCTAGCATAGAGTTGCCAAAAATATTGATGACAAGGTTGTGTAGTCCTCCTACAGGGCTCTTTTTTTACCAAACTGATACAATCAAACTGATTTTGTAAAAACAACGAGCTGACACAAAAGGCAGCACAATTCTCCAAAGATGGGGCTCGTGTAGGTCAGCATCTTCCTTATGGTATGAAAACACTGAAGTAGCTTGGTTCAGCTTTTAGCTCAGAAAAGTCTGTCTGACTGCAGGAGACTTCATGCTGGATATGCTGGTGAATTAACTGTCCCACTATTTGTGACAAAGGAGAAGCTGAGCCCTTCTCCATGTCTCCTTCAGGCTGGCAGTGCCAGACCCCCAACCATTACACCATCACAAGGCAGACAGGATTCTACTGGGTGCACTCACAGAACTCACAGAAATTCCTGTGCAAGCTTCCACCTGTGCCAGGTGCTGACTGTACCTGCAGCTCAAACTGCTCTTGGGCTAAGCAGACAGGGAACACAAAAAACAGGAGAAGGGAAAGGTAATTCTCCTTGTTTTTGCAGACACAGAAGGTTTATGGTTTGTCTCTATGGCCAGAGAGAGCTGTGAAATCAACCCCACAGTGCTAAGCTGGAAAAATACCATTGTGGCTCCTGCTGCAGATGCTGTTCCCCTCTCTGTTCCACTAGAGACTGAGAACCTCTGCTCTCTGCTGCAGGGAGGTAAGGCTGCACCTCCCTTCAGGCAGGGCCAGGCTTACAGTCCTGAAGACAAAATCCATCTTCTGGTAGATGAGCAGTCTTGGAGGGAAACAAGGCAGATTCCTTACCTGGGCCAGTCAGCTGCACCCTGACAGGAGCAAACATCCCTCTTTCAGGGAGGAAGGGATAGAGCAAGGTGAGAAGACAGTGTAATCCTTTCAGCTGAGACTTTGCCAAGGATGTTGCTAATTAGCAGAGAGAGGATGTACTGTGGCTGGTGAGAGACAGACACGTTCTGTGTTGTGAGACAGTGCCTTCAACCAGCTCTATCTGTGAGACAGTGAGCTCCCTGATTGTGTTTGTACTGCAGGAGCCATCCCAGCAACACCAGCTGAGCCCTTGATGCCCGCTGTGCTGCCCACAGCCTCATATGAAACCCCTGATGGGATTCCAGACAGACAAAAAGTCTTAGTTGTAAATCTTATTTTCACTGCTCTAATACAACCAAACCTATTTTGTATAGACACACAGAGTGGCTGTGACTTCCAGATCATGGAAAAAGACTGGTACTGGAGCAGCATCTGTGTTTCCTAGGCTTACTTGGATATCTAGGAGACAGAAGAGTGTTCTAACTACCAGAGGAAACAGGGAGACATTTTCAATCTCTACCAGCACTGAGATGGTGGTCCAGAACTCCGTGTGTGTGTATCTCACACACTGCAGCTTGGAAACATTTCCAGCTGAGACTACTAAATTTGCTCAGTTGGTGTCTGGTCTAACCACACTGAGCTTAATCTGCAAGAGCCCAGTTTAAACTTGTGGGACTGTGTGTGACTTGTGCTTGAGATGAGCACCTGTTCCAGCAGCCCTGTATTCAAGGAGAGCTGAAACATACATCCATCAGCTAAGAAGAGCCAACAAACTAACCATCAGATCCCACATCTTTCTTCCATAGATTATATTTAGATTCTGTGACAACAAAAAAGGAATGATTCTTAATTTTGTGCCTCTGTGTACTTTCCATGGAGGCTAAGATGCTCTGAATTTCTCCTCAATACTTAACCACATTTATTTATGTAGTGTCAAATCTGCCTTGTGGCTCTTAATCTGGCATGTTACCAAGACACAGCTAACTGTGTTGGACACACAGGCTCCTGACTAAACCTAGTACAAGAAGTTCAGGAGATGAGCTGAGACTGATACCAGCAGCAGCCTGATCTCTACAGAAGTAGGGATTAAACATCTTCAGCTGCACCCTAATGCAGCTGCCTAAGACAATCCCAAGGTGTGCTGGGCCAAAATGTTCTTTAGGAACTTCTGTATGTACTGCTGAAGGCCTCGGTGTGCCTGAGAGCTGGCACAGATATGAGAGATCTGAGGGGAGAGAGGTGGAGGCAAGGGCTGTGTGCACTGTGCAGACTTTTAAAAGGACGGGCAAGGTTTGCTCTTCAGCCTGAGCATATTCCTCACCTCTGCTAAGCTGACTGAGGTGTTACCAGGCCTTTCCCTAAATAGATCATAAAAACCCGTGCAGGTGATTATTTTACGACCAAAGGGGAGAAACAACAGAAGCAAAACAACAGCAGTGGCCTGCGAGTCTCTGCTGGGGAAAGAGGGACAGGCCACGGGGCAAGAGCGGAGCCTCAAGGTGTGTCGGGGCAGCTGCAGGAGGGACGGGGCTGCTGAAAGGTCCATGACACGGGCACGGTGCTGCCTCTGCAACCATCCCCCCCTGCCCCGGCCGAAAAGTACCTCCTGTAACTGCCTCTGAGCTTTAGAGAACGAAATCCAATTTACCTGCCACAAAGAAGAGCTCGGTGAGGCCTCCCCAGAGCCGGTGGGGAAAGGAGGGCTGCCAGTTCCCACCCCCGGGCTGCCCCCTCGCAGGCAGGCCGGAGGGAAGGGGGAAGGGGCAGCTACGGCAGAAAGTGCAGGAACAATTCACTGGAGAGCCGCGGTGCGCTTTGCAGTTTGCCCACTAATTACTATTAAGCCCCGGTTCCTTTTTGTGTTCCAAGGGGCGTCTTCAATGTGGCACTGCTTCTTGGGCCTTTCATGCGGCTGGGCTAACCCCTGAATAGCGGGCTCCCCCCGCCCCTCCTCGCTACCTCTCCCTCTTTCTTCCCCCCTTTTGCTTTTCCGATAGTATTTTCTGTCCATGTTGTGTAAGGCCCTAAATGAATCTTGACTGCCCCTACAGCCGACTGGAGACGCACAAAAGCGGCCCATTCCAGCGGCCGCAGCGCCATTGTGTGCCCTAACAATGCACTAATTGGCGGCGACAATTGTGCGGCCGGGGAAGGAGCGGGGCCGCGGGGGGAACGCGGGACACGGGGCCTTTCCAATCCCTGAGGCGGGTCAAGGAAAAGAGAGAAGCGTGAGGAGCGAGAAACGCGCTCTGCCCCGCGTCTCTCCCGCGGGCACGTCCGTGCCCGGCCCAGGCAGCTTTCTCCAAGCCCCCCACGCATTCCTGCGTGGAAGTGTGGGGCGAAAAGTTGTAACGCGTGGCTATGCAGAGCAAGGGATGCACAATCTGAAAGGGTCGTCACAATCCCCCAGGCGGTCTCACCATGCCAGAGGCCGGAGAACTCATGTGAGGAGGACACCACTGAGATATTCATGCGAAAAGGTCACACCCAGAGCCAAGATGCTGGGGCACTCTGCCCTGGGTATGTTGTCTTAGATAACAAGAGTTCTATCATCATTACAGTGCAAGGATTTCATATCCCCAGAGCTTCATACCTCCTCCATGTTTCTTGCCAGCAGCTCCTCTAGGCACTGACTGTTCCTGGTCCTCGCAGCAGTCATCTGACTCCTCTCGGTCCTCTCTTACTCCAGATCCCACCAATCTACTCTTTCGTTCTTCCTGGCTACAGGTGTGGCCTGTTAAGATCAGGCCTGCTTCCAATCTTTAGTAATTGGTCCAGCTGCAGCTCATTGGGGGATAAGATTACCTTCTACACCACCTTCATTTACCCAGACTGTATCCCCCTACATGGGTACACATGGGAGACTGCTCACCTCTTTCTGAACTGAGCTTAACCTATCTGGATTTTGCAGCAGGACAGTGGCATGCATGGACAGGGTGTCCTACAGCACTCTGCTGGGGTAGGTGCTGGTCCTGTGGAGCAGGAGCCTGTGGTGCTGTTGGGAGTAGGGGAATGAATCTGGCCACATCACCAGCACCAGTGAAGCCGAGGACTGGAGGGATGAAAGGGACAATAGGTGCCATGGGACTGCAGCTGCTTATTGCCACTGTGACACCACCCAGGACTCAGGAGGGACTAACTCAGTCTCACACTGAAATATGGCAGGAGTGAGCCCGTGGACTTTGAAAGCTGTCCCAGTATGAAGTTAGGCCTGGAGTTTTAAAGCTGATGTGGCTGACAAGTGAGGGACAGATTCCAGCTCTATTCATTAGCTTTTAAGATAAAATATGAGACAGGAAGTGGCATGGGCAATGCTTTTGAGAAAGACATTTGTAAGGCTCACCCAGTTGCATCTGCTCAAAATTAATTCAGACAGTTGGGAGACAGGGGGTCAGATGCTGAAGTGCTCAACACCTACCCATCTGTTTTCCAAACAGCTCCTATCAGCTCCCTCAGAGAACAGTGAAGACCAGCAGGTGTGGAGCACTGTGCTTCCTGACAGAGAAATCAAGGCTGGCAGCAATACTCAAGTGCATGAAGGGCTCTGAAATATCTTCTGGGCAAAGATGTTTCTCTTATTTGAAGCTGACTGACCTTTGAGAAGCATTGTCCACAGCAGGGTCAGGAAGCAGGTAATTCTCCTATCCCTCTTGGGACAGCTGTGGGACTGCTGTGGTGGGGGAGACTTCTACTAGATGTTTTGATAAAGAAGAATTACTTCCTGCATCTGCAAAGAGGCAAGAAAACACCATCCCATACAGTGGCATCTAAACAGGGAACAACTCTATAGGAACCACCCCTAGTGGAAGAGCAATACTTTTCTACTAAGTCCCATGTATCAGCATGGCTTGGAGAAGCAATCTTGCCATAACCTCATGAAGGGCAGACACAACAAGCAGGGAGGACAAACTGGAGCTACAGACCCATGGACAGGCAGGCACCGTGCCTGGATCTAAACTCCCTGGTGCTCTGACTGATTGGGACTGGCGTTTCAGTTTGGTCCACTACATATAAACACTAAACTCAGATGAGAAGTCTGGTCCTGCAGCCAAAACGCTGAGGGGAAGCCTACTGTGAGCCCAGTAGCAGAGTTGCAACAGCCTAGAGCTGGAAGTGTGCAGAGTCCAGGGTGCACTGTGTAGAAATTCTGGGACATTGGACTCTTGCCCTTTTCACCCCATGGCCACATGGAGCACAGTAGTTCTCTTACTGTAATCTCTCAGATTTTATGGTTCAGCATTTCTATGAAAAACCAAAGGACATCCCTGCTGCCAGCAGGAACCCTAATCACTTCTTGCAAGGTGGATTTATAAGCTGTGTTCGCTCCTAGCATTTGCTGGTGGCAACATCCTCCCCCAGACAAAATCATTAGTTACCTGCTCTAAACATAGGAAATGTGCTTCTGCTGGCCCTCCCCTAGCAGGCCTCCACACAACTCCTGCTGACAACTATGGAAACATTCCCATGGATTACCACAGATGCAGGAGGAGGGCCTTATATAGCGAGACTTCTCTGCCTCCCCTTTGCCCTAAGCCCTTCACAGAAGTACTTTATTGTTTTATGACAGTGCAGTTAACACTTGACATAAATCTCTAAGCACAGCTAACAATGTTGATACTGTGTAAATACCTACAGTAGAGACTTGTATTTTATTATGCTTTTGCCCTCTTTTACCTGTTATCACCCAGGGTTAACTCTGTGCTAGGTGCACTTGTATTTCACAAGGAACCTGCCAATTTTATACACTGCTACAGCTCCTGTCTTTAAATACTGAGAGCCCAGCTCTGTTTCTTGGACAAATTGAAGTTTTCATTGGAGCCAGCAGGTCTTGGATCTGCTTAAAGGATCAAACTTGCTGTCTATCAAATCCAAAACAAGTGTCCTTCAGAAGTGCAGAGTCCAAGGCAGAACAGGACATTTTGCAATATGTACACAAGAAAGTGTCTGCCAATGTCACCAGCCACTGCGTGACAATGTCTGATGACAGGATGGTGCTGGCACTTGTTTCCACCCTAGCCTTGCTTTCGTGGGTGTTTGTACCCCTGCTCTCAGAAGTCATTGCAGGGGAAGGTGCAAACTGAGGGAGAGACACAGAATCACAGAATAAGCTGAGTTGGAAGGGACCCCCAAGAACTAGGGAGTTGAACTGCTGGCCCTGCACAGCACCATCCCCAGGAGTCACACCCTGTGCCTGAGAGCATTGTCCAAAGGCTTCTGGAACTCTGCCAGGCTTGGTGCTGGGACCACTTCCCTGGGGAGCCCATTCCAGTGCCCAAGCACCCTTTCCCTAATACCCAACCTGCATTTCTCCTGACACAATTTCAGGCCATTTCCCCAGGTCCTGTTGGTGGCACCACAGAGATCAATGCTTGCCTCTCCTGTTCCCCTCACAAGAAGCTGTAACTGCAGTGAGCTCTCCCTGCAGTGTCCTCTTCTCCAGACTGAACAGACCAAACGACCTCAGCTGCTCCTCATATATCTTCCCCTCAAGGCCCTTCACCATCTTTGCTGCCCTCCTCTTGGATGCTCCCTAACAGCCTAACCTCTTACTTGTATTGTGGTGCCCAAAACTGCACACTCCTTGTGTTTCATAACTTTGTTGCTGCACTTTAGGTATTTGCCTGCAGTGTCAGTCAGAAATGAGATTAATTTATAATCTTAAATGCTAGGAAAGCACTTTGGGCTGAACTGCTCCATGCATGCTGATTAAATCTATTACTTTCTTACACTGATTCAGTAATTTTCACTTTCTTATTTTAAACAGTACCTAACTTTAAAAATAATTCCTTCTTATTTACCTCTAAATGCATCATATTGTACCTACACCTGAGAATTTTCAAGTAAATGAAAGTTCAGTCCTTTAACACAAGCTCTTATCTGACTTGTCTTGCTTTCCAGATGAGCCTCACATCTTCGTTTTTAATATCTAAATGAATGCTAATGCCTTGAAACTAAATTATAGAAAATTGAAAGTCACTTACTAGAAACAATGGACTGACTTTTTAAAAACATGTTTGCAGCTTCTATGCCAAGTTTTATATTTGTCTATGCTTAAAATGGATGGAATTTACTCCTGCTTGCCTTGGAGACTTTTGTCTGGTTTTAACTGTGACACTTGATTATCTGAGATGCTTTTCACCACCTTCTCATAGTGGTAATGCTCAGGCCTTTAAATGGGACCACTATTTTGGAGAGTATTTAGTTAAACAAGAACTCTTTTAACAAGACAGTCCAGAGCTATGTACACACACTCCCAGAATATTTTCATTTGCCCTCAGCGTGCTTTCACTGAAAAGGTACGGTCAGCCTCAGAGCCAGAAGGGCCCCCTCAGTCCCTAGGGAAAGGAGGAGGTTGCTAGCTCCATTCTTGCAGAAAACCAGTCAACTTCACATAGTAACCCAAATACTCTTAATTTTGGTCTGAGAGCTAGAAGGGTAGCTCTTTTAAAATGAATTATCCTGACTTTAAAAGAAGAGCTAGAGCTTGGATTGGCATGCTCTTCCCAGGGCTCCACAGAGTCTCTGCTCTGCGTGGATGCTTTTTCACACCACCTCTTAGAGGGTGAACTGAGGAGGGGAGGTGGCAGTGAAAGGGGAAGGAGATGTCATAACAGAATTTGCTCACCTTGTAAAGCAAATAAGGAGGAAGAGAAGGTCTTGCACATGGTTTTCTTGTGCAGCTTGTGTGGTCCTGGTCAAACATTAACTCATTGCTTGTAGCTGATTTCATCACAGAGATGAAGCCCAAAGGTTCCTGCAGGAGAGAGGATTGACATTCCTGATGGACTTCTGGTTTTTCTGAGGAGGGGCAGGAAGACAGTGAAGGAGGGCATATATCCTTCTCTTTGAAAGCTGCCAGAGCATAGGGCTGGGGGTGGAATGCTCTGGGGAGTCTCAGGCAGGCGTTTTAGGCCCATGAGCTCCACCACAGCTCTGTGCTGCAATCTTTAGTCATCAGATCCAGATTCAAGGGGCTGCAGAAACTCCTTAGCTGGTGCACTGGAAGAAACAACCAAGAAGAACAAGAATCTTGCCTGCTCCTACATCTATAGGATGTGAGAACCCTCCTAACATGGGCAAAATCCTGCCCTTCCAGCCCCCCAGTGGTTCCCTCACTCCACCCAGGAGATGCCTCCCTTACTTTCTTTCTTTTTTTTTTTTTTTTTAACTTTCTTAATTACAAGGCCCTGACCTTGGACCCTTCTGCCAGAGGACATGTGGCAGCCACACTGTAAGCAGCTGCCTGCTGCAAGCCTCCCAGGAGCTCTGTTTCCAAGGGTGCCTCAAAGCCACAGTAAGCTCCCCTGGGAGCTTGTGGCAGGGGTCAGCACCATTAAAAATCTAAGAATTTGTGGGTTTCCAAAACCACTAGATTTAACTAGGAATCCAAACCTCCAAAACCTGATGCAGACATCAACAGTACTTCCAGAGGCCTTCCTGGCTGAGATCTGGGAACAGCAAGTATCGTATTTTCTTAGTTTCAGAAGAGTTTAACCAGCAGAGAAGCAGTTTTAAGAAGACTATCACTCTTTCAGAGCTTGCCCTACCCATGGTACAGTACCCACCAGAAGGCAAATTAAAAAGGACGAGTAACATTTTTTTTAGTGTTTATTGAGAGTTGCCTTTACACAGGAGGGACTGGTGCTCTGATGCAGTCACAAGTGAACCCAAATAAACCCTGCTCAAGTGTCAACAAGCAATTCAACTCAGTGGATTTAAATTATAACATCATTACACATCAATAATAAATTAAGACTATTGCCCAGTAGTTGCAGATAATTTTGAAAAATATCCTTGTCAAAAGTAAAAAACCCAAACCAACAACGCAAACAATGAAACACGCATAACAATGCTGCAAATAAGTTAACACAGTAGCACACACACATAAGGGTATTCCAAAAACTCAGGGTGCACTGCCAGCAATGCTAAAATTCACTGTAATGGTGCAGGTGAGCTGGTGCTCTGGCAGGAAGGAAAGCCCAGGCTGCCAGGGACCACATCAGCCACTGTGCTCTGCTGCTCACACCTGGCTTTCAACTGCCTTGACTGAACTCAAGTTGATTTGGAAGCTGCCTTTATCACTTAATACCTATGAAACACACATTTTGCCCATGAATTTACTTTTGCTTACCTCAAGTATAGCAGGGACTCATGTAAGGTAACTTGGTATCACAGGTATTAATTAAAAATCAAAACTGAAAGCACAGTTTAGTTTAAGCAAAATCAACTTGGGAGACAAGTGCATAAGCAAACTGAAACAAATCCTTTTTCCACCAAAATAATGCTGTGTATTCAAGGATTCATAATGGTTTAACATGTGGATTAGATTCGACAGGATAAATAAACAACTGAGCTGCTGACACCTGTGCACAAAGTCTAATACACTTTGGTCCTCCAGACCTAGATATCTCTGATGCTGACCACAAGTGGCATGTCTGCAATCTGGATTAATGGTCACCCTGAGGAATTTGGGTGAAATTGGCATTTTAACATATGACTCAAGCCATCAGGGCCACACCAGGGTTTTCAAGTAAAGAAGGATTTTGCACATTATTATCCAGGCTGTCTCCTCACTGTACTGCTAAAATGCAGTAACAGCACTGCTGTTAAGGGGATTCCTGCTACTGGGGTCGAATGTGGACTTACAAAATCACAGTTAGCATGGACTTGTGCCCTCGGCTGACACCTGCCACATACTTTAGCAAATAATGCTAAAATTTCAACGGGTTAACCCTCTCTCTAAGGGGAGGCTGACTAAACCCCCGCTGGGTCAGCCTTCAGGGAGCCAGCCTGCATTAAAACTGAGCTTTGAGGAAACACCTTCACTCCCACAGCACTGGACCCAGCTGTGCAAGCAAGCAGGGGGCTTGGCATGGGAGTCCCTGGCCACCTTGTGTGGACTGGCCAGGGGTTCCAGGAGAAGCAAAACTGCACGTGACCTGACCCTGTTCTAATTCCCTGTACCTGACATTATTATATATGCACGGCTTCTGAAGGTCTTGAACAACTGCATCTCAGGCTAAGCAGCCCAGCAAGTCTCAAAAACACACATAATAAGAACCGATACCATCTCCACGCTCTCCTCTCTCATAATGCCCTCACGAAGCACAGACAGTAAACAAATTTTATGGTTACCATTCCTAGCACAATGGAAACTGTCACAAGCAAAGGTTTTAAGCTCCAATGCCAAACACATTGCATCATGGCAGAGCATTTCTAAAAAAAATCATTCACTTCTCAAAATTTAAGGCACCAAAAGAAGCAAAAGTGAGGAGTTCCCACACAGCTTGGTGTCTTCAGAGCTGGTATATGAAGCCTGTAGAGGTAACTTCATGAGGGCAGAACAAGCAAACTGATTTACTCAGCTGCTCCTGCCAGAGGGCAGGCCCAGCCATAGGAGTGTTTCAGTTTAAGCCTACAAGTTAATAAAACAGCAGATGCAGTCAGGAAATCCAAAACAGGAAGAGAGACACTAATATACTGTACTGTAAGGCACTCCTACTGGGAAGGGAAAATTGGAAGGCAAATTACAAAGGAGAGAATGACTGGACTCAACTGGTTCAAAAGCAACACAATGACCTATGAAGCTCCAAGCCTGGCTACAGGCTCAGTACTGTGAGTAAGGAGAGGGACAGACAGTGGAGAGAGAGGGGGGAGACTGGCTTGCAACTCAGTGGCAGAAAAAAAAAAGTGAAGATTATGCTGATTATTCAATTAATTTTTTAAATACAGATCAACAGCCAGCTGCAATCCAGGCAGTGACCTTTGGGAAACTCAGGAAACTCGGTGGCTTCTGTTGCTACAGGGAAAAAGCAAAATTCAACTGGGCAGCTTCCCCATTTCATTGCAAACAGACATCCTCTGCTCTTCTAAAAAATCTTTTACTACATTATTATCAACCTATTGTCATACACACACTATCCTAATAATAAGAGAAGCCTTGACAAGAGGAGCTCTAGAGATACCCTGACGATTCACTCCTAACAGAGCCATCAGAGCCTGTGCAGTACTACAAAAAACTTAAGTTCCTCTCAAAAGAGTACCTTTCCCTCATACCTACCAATTCCTATGGATCCCAGCAGTGAGCTCATACTGGTATGTGCCAGCCAGGATATTTTGTCACATCACGAGCCCATCATTTTCCACCACATAAGACAGACAAAAAACAAGAAAAGCAATAGGAGGATTCCTACACAAGAAATACAAATTTCTCTTTTTATAGATTGATAATACAAAAAGAGCTGCAGTTTGCATCCCCTAAATAGGCCCATCTTCCCATTAAAGGGAAGGTAGATGGTTAGGGTAAAGAGGAAGAGAGACTTGAAATAAGTACCTCGATAGTGTCCTAGATTAAAATAATATCAGACTAACTGTAAGTACCTGTAGAGAGTGAAGCTATGGTCCACTGCAGTTAAGCATCCTGTTTTTACACTGATGACAAGCTCTGTACAAAGCAAAAGCAGTAACTGGATTACAGATCAACTCCTTCTCAGTTATGAAAGCATCTTCTCTTTGAAGGAGACAAACAGCGTATTTTATTCTTGATTCACAATGAAATGGCATCGTTCAAATTTATTTCATGTGTGGGTAGGACAGGTCTGAGGTATCAATGCATAATTTCACCTGGGGTGAGGGAGGGTGTGGGCAGAGTCATGCAATCTGCAAAGCCCCCAGGAACTCTACCAGCTGATGCTCATCCAGAAGTCTGCAGAGCAGAGCCCCGTGCAGGCTGTGGGCTGCAGAATGGGCAGACAGCAGCAGTGGGGACCAGCACAGAGCACTGGTACAGCAGAGACAATCATGCAAGGGTACAGCGCTGCCTGAAACCCAAACCACCTGCAGAACCCCAGGCTGAGGCTCCTGCTTGCAGATGGCTCCTGCAAGAAAATCGACTGAGGGCAGGATTAAGCCTTTCATTATGCTTACAAAACTGGTGACAGAATACTTTCTGCTTTACCCATTCATAAGGAATAACTGGTTTTGGAGAGGAGCTAGGCATCCCTGAGAGGACATAATCTTCCACATTACAGCCTGCTCCTAGAGCTACTGTGAAGCTGTATCCCTTTTCCAAAGTAGAAATAAATTACTATTTATTTTAGGAACTAGCTGGTTTACAACAACACTGGATTTTAAAGCAAACAGCATGATCTGTATTGTACAGTATCCTTTCACATAAAGCTCTGGCACTGACAGAATATCATAACATGCTCTTGCTCTATGTCATTTGTAACGGCAGTGGTTTCAGACCCATGACTAATTTCAGCAGTTTTGCCAACATCATACTTTTTGTATCCTTTAAATCTCTGTTAGCAAAGAAACTGTTCTGTAGTACATGTACAAACCCAGAGCAACTCCCATGCTGTCTATGTTGTTATTCCAGCATTCAATTCCAGTACCAAACCACTCACATGACTGGTACTTTGGAGATAGGACACCTGTCAAAGTAACTAATATTTTGCAATGTCTGAACCTTGATTCCTTGACTCCACATGGTTTTTGACAGTGCACTCAAGCAGCCTTCTCCAAACTGAGCTGGACATGAACAAGCACTGTGAGGTATTATAAATACCAGAGCATGATGATATGAAAAACGCCACCATATTTTCTTTAATGACCTAACATTATGTCTACAGATAATTCAAAATAGTACCTGCCAGATGCTGACAGTTTCAGAGCTACTGGCTTTGCCACAGCAGTAATTGTAGTGACACAAGCTGAACAGCATGGGAGCGTTCTGTTTATTCAGCCAGTACCAGGGCAGTTCCTGTTTGCCTGACTAATTCCACAATACTTCCCCAGTGTTTGCATTTCTGAACACACAGGGAATTCTTTGCATGGGAATGGATTTGCAAGGAACATTACACCTTTAAGGGTGATAGCCAAAAGCAACTCATTTCACACGAGGAACAGTGAGCTGAGACAGAGACACCATTGTGTATGGGAAGTATTAATTTTAGTGACAAAGGTGCACGATTCACCGGGTTTATTAAGTATGGGAATCCCTACAGCACTTTGCCAAGAACATGGAAAAACCCTCACTTCCTCCTAAAGAATCCCAATGAAAGAAGGATTTCTGCAAAAGAAAGGCACTGGTTGTCTAATGTATAGAGATACAAACATGCTTCTGTAAATATATATATATACAGAAGTTGCACTCAAATTTGAGAAAGCTACTTTTTTCTTTGACTGGAGGCTGGAAAAGGTAACCACTTATATTC
>JAYDZK010000274.1:25879905-25902585 GCA_034509185.1 Euphonia xanthogaster
CAACAGTCGGTAGATTACATAGAAAGCAAAAATCAGTATTCCATATTTTCACAAACCTACATGAGAGGAGGGGAAAAAAACACATGCAACTGGCATTATTCTCCTGAAACCATATTTACTTTCTATATATAGATTGTGTGTGTGTGTGTATATATATATATATATATAGGAATGCTTTCATAGGTATGTAATACACATATCACTGCAGGGTGTGGAAAAGAGTCAGGAATGTGAAATGGGGGGAAGACAATCTAACTGCTCATTGGAAGTGAACTTGCCATGAATTAAACATACGGCCAGTAATGACACACACCTCCCCAGTTAAATCCATCGGGTACTTCCCTTTACAAAATAATTCACTGTGTTTTATACTTCCCTGTGTTCCAGGTGTGTGAAGCAGCATCATACCTCGAGGAACTTCACTGTCCACCATGGAAGTCATAACAGAACTATAAATGCCTCGGGGCTCAGAGAGAATGCAGGACACAAGCTGCATATGAAAACAGCAAAGTAGTGTTTCACAATTTTGGAGGTATTGGCTAACTAAAATGGGCAAGACCACTTTCCTGACTATCAGTTTAACATGTTCAGATTAGAAAAACATTTGAAGTAAACTTCAGGAAATAAAAAGAAAACCAATGTAAACACTTAAAATGCCCTTAAGTTTCAGACTGGAAGGAGAACCAACATCATGTTACTACAGACAAGGACATAGCCTCCCATGAATCAAGAGTAACCAGCACAAATCTCAAAGGACTTCCGTGACAGAGCTTAATTGATATTTCCAGCCTGAACAAAAAGAGTAGCAAGTCCCATGGTTATCTGAATATGGAGTAGTTCACTGGGGTGGTTATAAATATATAAACATAACTGGAGGAATTATTCTGTGTCTTATGCTTGCAAGCACCCCGAATAAGGTTTAAGGGAGATCCTTTAAGATAGTTCTCTGAAAGCATGAGGAAATGAAACCACATGTCCATATCAGAAGGACACAGTGGATTTAAAATAATTCCTGCTCTATTGGGTTCTGTGAAACTCCTCACCAGAACCCCTGCCAAGGCTACTAATAAATAAATAATACACATAAATAAGCAGATGATTCATCAACTCTAAATGAACAACATAAAAAATAATGCAGTCATGGCAGCAAATATTTTTTGCCTTGAGATAAAGTGTTCTTCAGAGGTGAAAAAGAAAGTTGGGTACTTAATTAGCTAGACCTAAAGCGTTTCTCGTAAACCACATTTCGTATGAGAGCCAAAGGCTGGACTTCAATGCAGTTTAGCCATTGGTATTTCAAAGCCAACAAGGCTTTATGGCCACTTTGGCAGCTCTTATTTCACAGATGAAGAAGGTCAGGTAATATTTTTCAAAACCATTTCTGCCTGTCTAAGCAGAGAATTTGCTTGAGCTGGCAGCTGGGAGAGGGATTCTCTTCAGGCTGGCCACTGCCTTAAGGACCTCATGTGTTCTGATATGACAATTCAAACATGTTGCAAGACTCTTCAAAGTTCTCGTCCATATTCAGTTGCCTCCAGAAGGATTTCTGCTTCTTCTGCAATTCCTTACGCACACACCTGGGGCATGGCACAGCCTTCACTTTGCACTCAGAGTGGAAGACAGCACCACAGCTTTCACACCTGCAAACACAAATTAGTGTCAAAATTGAATCACAACATAGGACCAGAGCATGCAACAGGCTTCACGTGGGCTGTGGGCAGTAGGTATTCCTTGAGACCATTCTGGGAGCTCAGAGAGCATTCTGCTTCATTAGAGTGGTGCTGTAAAAGACACTGGTACGGCCACGCCTCTGCTGGTGTAAAGCTACTCAGGAACACTAAAATAAATTGACTTGCATTCATTTTGCAGTTGCTGAGAAACTGTCCCAGCACTTCTGCTTCACAGACAAGTTTTTAGAAGGATTAATACTTATCTTCTTAGTTTCTAGTATTCAGGTACATCACTGAAAAGACATCAACTTTGTTTTATGAAAGACAAGTCTTGCTTTGTTTGTAAATGAGGCGTGACTATATTATTTTCCAATAAGGTATATTTCAGCATTTGCAGAAACAGATTCTGTGATTTGCAACAGCCATGATGCAACATATTTCTCATTGAAGCTCCAGTGGTCAGCTGTTCTGGAAAGAGTAAAGAACAGTCCACTTCAACAGGAGAAGCTGTCATTTCAAAAGTAAAAATGAAATAGAGGTAAGTGATGTTGTCTGCCCTGTGTCCCATGGAAGACTAGACCAGATGAACAACTGATCTATGTTGATCAATTGATCCATACACTGAGCTGTGCTTCTGGCATTCAAAGCTGTGTCATTCTGTTCTCATATGTGACATTAGGACTTCAAACAAATCAACTGCTCAAACAAGATGGCTGCTTTACTTTTGGGGCATTGGGGAGGCAATGAACTTAATGTCACAGCAGATCAAGCCCCAGCTGCAGATGGATGTCGAGCAATGAAACATCTGGCAGTCATGAGTGGGCTACAACTCAACAGCTGGACATTCTCAGCCTTTCACTGCAAATATCTATCTGTAGTGATGAGTTGTCACTACAGCTTTGTAACCAAAGGAAAAAGTAAAAGGAGTACTGTCAGAGGTAAAAAGTCTTAGCTTTCAGTTGGATAATCAAATAATAAAAGCAACAAAACGTGAAACTTTGGAGTAATCCTGAAATACAAACAATGGGTGTTGGTCACCCTTGGTGATTCCGTAGGACATCTTGAAATGCCTTGCACTTTTTCTTCCTTTCTTGTAGATATTGTAGTCAAATGACTACATAAGAATCCAAGTGCCCATTATTATAACTTTAGTGGGGTTTTTTGTTGGTATGCTTTGAACCTATCTCTCATAGAAATAAGGTTCATGTCTTCAAGACTGTGAAGAAAAATTAAAAACGTGAAGAAAGAAAACCCCCAAAAAGGCAATACTGACAATACTGAGAGAAGTCCATAAGCTAACACAACCTGTTAACTGTATTGGCTGCATCTCACCTGTAACTTTTTTTAAAAAACTGTTCCTGTCTGGCTGCACTTGAAGTTCTATGCATGGCTCCAAACATGGTGTAAATTTTAATAACTGCAGAGCTTTAAGAAGGCAGTGCAAAGATTTAAGGAGGCGCATTTCTAACTAGCATAAAGTGATAAAACTTAAATATTAATAAGAAAAGGCAGGTGAACAAGGCTAAGTATAAACCTGACTGTTGGATTTCTGAGCCCAGCTACAGTCTAAATCTGGTTTTGAATCAAGAAACTGGCTCATGCAGAGATATTTACAATTTCTGTGCTCTGAGAGTGTGTCATTGCCTTTATCCAGCGAAGCACATGCACACATGCTTAGGCCTCATATCCCACTGATTTCTTTGGGATTACTGATCTGCCTTCCATTAAGTGTGCCTACGTGCTTTGCTGGGTTGGGATCTCCACAAACAGACCCATTAATGGGCAAAGAAGAGACAGAAGACAGCAGTGCCTTTAAAACTTTACACCACTCTGAACTGACACTAATGGTGATTTTATCAAGCTAATTCTCCCTTGTTAGTCAGCAGTTTACAGTGCCCTGGAAGTTGCTAGAGGGTAATGATTGATGAGGAGTGCAATTTTGTGCTCTCATATCACCACCCCCTATGCTAGCCCAATATTTCTCTACAGCATGCATGGAAATGACAAAATCAATCAGAAATTACTGCTGAAGTGGATTGAGCAGGATGAGAGAGGAGCCAGCACACCTGGTCTCTTGAGTCAAAGGCCATCAGCAGAGCAAACAAAGACTGATGGTGTTCAAATTAATACGAATTCATTTTTCAGAAATAAGGTCAGTGGAAAAGATTAACAAACATTTTTCCCATCACTTAGAATCAAAACAGAGAGAAAAACTGTCTGAACTGGTATTCATTAGAGCTGGTGCAGTAGCTGAAGCTGTGCCCAGGACCCCACACTGTCAGGCACTAAGCAGAGGCAGAGCAAACAGCCAGCCCTGATCTCACAGTCCCTGCAGTGGCACCCACTGCTGCCATCGCGGGTCCATTCTGGTGCCCCCTGACTGCTGCAGACCTATTTTCTGCCTTCTCTTGTGAAGGCTGAGCACAACCAAGGGGTCCAGATGACAACAAAGCAGCAGCCTAGAGGAAGGGTGCTCTGAGTTGGAGAACAAAGCTGCCTCTGGCTCTGCACAGGAACAGGCAGAAAGGACACCCATTTCAGCCATTTCACCCATTTCAGCCATTTCACCCATTTCAGCCATTTCACCCATTTCAGCCATTTCACCATGTCAGCCTTCATGGCATGCTTGTGTCCCACTCACTGACAAAGTCACCAGGGCAGGGGGGCAATGCTGATCTTGCTTTGCCTCTGTGCAACTGGCAAGGCACTCCTTTTAAAATGGAGCTACACTACCCCAAGCTACCTACACAGCTCTGCTTTTCCTCATATCAAATACAGTCAATCTCAACTGGCTCTGGAATGCCAACTGGTTGACCATTTCTAACCTCACTGCAAGGGATTCTCCAGTGATAGCAAAAACTCCAACATTATATTCCTTTTTAGAATATTACAAGCAGATTGCTTCCTAGTTAATTCTGAGATCTAATTTTATCTCCACATGTGAATTTCACAGGGTCCTTTGTTGTTTTCAAGCCTCAGTATATTATTTTATTTCTCTGGAGAAATAAAATATATTTTGTAGCCTATAAAAGGCTCACTTAATAGTTCACTACTATTAAGTTCACTACTTATCTTTCCCTTAACCCTTGTTGTTGTCATAGGTAATTCACAGTTCAGGTGCTATTTCTGAATCCTGACTTACTCTTTGTCTAGAGGCCAAAAAGTCCCTACATCCTTTGTGAGAATGCTATTCACCACTGATAATAAGCTGATGAGCCCACAGCCATTCAGGCCTTTCATGTTTCCTTCTTTAATGAATGATATTGTGACACTGCACATTAATAGCATCTTGCTATTTTTCAAACAGTATTTGAAGATTTAGTGAACACTGCATGTTGTTTTCACACAGACTTGCAGTCTTCTAAGAAGGCAGCTGAAATAGCTTCCTCTCTATTTTGGTGTTTTCTTTTTTTTTTTTTTCCCCTCTTTCCTGACCTAACTCAATTTCTGTTGAGACTTTAGGGGGTGTTTTATGTTTTAAGGATGTTTTACTTGTATGGAGTAAAAAAATGCAGAGAATAATTCAGTCCTCTAAATAATTTCTATTACACTGGAAAGTGTAAGAGAAAGGGTAAAGCTCTCCACAGCCAGAGAGGCATTATAATGCTCTTATTATTATCATCACTAGTTACAAAAGAAAAGGCTTTCTACATTAAAAGCACATAATCATTCCTTGTGTGCTGAGGAAATGCTGAAGTTAGTATCTCCCATTAGCTCTGGGCATTTGAAACACAGCAATATTTAGTAAATTGCAGATTCTGGCATGTTCTTTTCATGCCTCCCATCTATTTTTCCCAGGATTATAGCTCAAGTAATTCTAGTTGCTGCACAACCAATTGCTTATGCTTATATTTATTCTTTGTACTGCACCACCATTCAGTGCCCCTGAGCAGAATCAGGTGCCTGAAGTGGGGGGTGCAACACCAAGAGGCCTCAAAGACCTTTCACCTTAAACAGACAAAATGAAGCAGGGATGATCAACAGGTGGCCCAGGGTGTCATCTGAAAGCCAGGTTTTGTCTCACAGGAACCCTACTGGTTGACAGACTTACCAATGTGACTGGTACAAAGGTGGGATGAAGCTGCTGGAACCAACAAGGTTTATTAGGACACCCTCAGTCCATGCACAGGGGCTGGCTGGACAGATAGAGCACCATTCCCACCTCACGACGGGACGTGAGAGGTGAACTGGCTTGCTCAAGGTCAGCCAGGGGCTCCTAGCAGAGCTGAGAAGGGCAAAGAGCTCCCCTGTCTCACTGCAGTGCCATAGTTACCCACCACCCTTTCTTTGTCATTTTATATGTTAGCTTTCATCTTTTCATTTAAAAAACTCACTTCCTTTGTGCCAGACCTCGCACACCTTTGGTCAAGTGAGAAATCCCTTGGAAGAAATTTCAGCAAGGATTTGATTTAGGGCTGAACCGTTCACGACTAAACTCTTCAGTTTCTTCTTTCCTGCTGTACAGAGTAAAAGCAGGATTAAATGGGATCATCCATTATGTTTTCCTGAGATGATGCTAAACATTCACCAAGCCCCCAACACACTAAACCACCTGTAACTTGGCTATTCAAAACCCCAAAGAGCAAACCACAGTGGCTGAAGTAAGCCTTGCCTGGGGATTCCAGCATGATCACCATCCCACACCATGCACAGGTGCCTGTCTGCAAGCATTTCTGAATTGCTCAGCTGTGACTATCATAGACAGGCCCTTCAAACTCTGAGCCTTCAGCAGAACACAAAGAAAAGGAAAAAGGACTAGCCTGTGTTCACTTACAATACAAAAAAAGCCCCAAAGGCAATCAATGCCTGACACACACGTGCAGCAATATTATTCCAGTTGCCAAGGAACCAATGCAAGTAGCCTGCCTAGTGAGGGATGCCCACATGGTAAATGAATGGAAGAAAGTTGGCACTAATAAGACATTGATTGAACATTCTAGTTAAAAACCACTGTGACATGAGGCAAGTAAAACCAACCTCTAAAGCTAATTCAGTTGTAGAAGACAATACTTGATGAAAAAGCTGGTATACTTTATTGTTTTCTGTTTACATCTTCCAGATAATATTACTGTGCTACCCTGCACAAACAAAAATAAGACAATCTGGGACAGAAGATTTTGATCAGTTTTGACAGATTCAGGTGAAATGAAATTACCAAGAAAACTTAACATCTACTTAGGTGCCTACATTTCCTTGAAGAAGTGCTGAGCAGATCACTTCAGAGTGCTCTGAACTGGCTATCAGCATCTGATAAGCTAAGCTCTTTCAAAAATTAGGCACTAAACTACTGGCACAACTCAGGTGAGCCCAGCCTGGGCAAACCAATCAAAGCAAGAGGGAAAATGATACACTTTGAGTGATGCCTTTGACCTGTGCCAAGGTATTTCCTGCAAATACTGTGTACTGAATATTTCAGTCTCTCCACCTGACATCTATCTTGAACATTCTCCCAAATGCTCAAGGTTGCATTTGTCCAGAGACACAGCATCCATAACACAAAGCTGTGACTTTGCAAAGACTTCAGCATGCACAGCCCCAGAGCCTTTAGCAGGCCTTGTCACTGTGTGCAAAGTACATTCACAGGTCTTATCAGGATGGTGGCCAAAGATTATGGAGGCATCCAAGCTGCTTGATACAGTCAAGTCTGTTCTGTGGCACGTCTATTTTAAACTTGGGCCTTCTGGTTTGTGTCTTAAAAGGTCTACATGTCTTAACTGATCAGCAGAACAAATTAACTTAACAAAGTGAAAACAGTTTAGCCTTGATAAATGAATATGAACACAAAAGAGCAACTCTCCATGGTTCACATACATCTACAGTCAGCACATAAAAGGAAAGGAATGGATTAAATTGTTCTTTACAAGCAAGTAACTTTACCAGCAAAACACAACAAATGAAATTGCCTGTGAAAGGAATCATCAGGATGATGACAGGCAAGACCAAAACTTTATTAAATGGGTGACATAATCTTAAGCATAACCATGACTGCTTAATTATCTGATGGGACAGAAAACATGTTTTAATAAATTCTATTCTCATTCCAAAGGTAATTTTCTCAGTATTCCTTAAGATTTAAAAATTGTTAAAAATTGTTCTAAGTTGTAAAACAAATACAGGCACTACTACAGACAACAGTGCCACTACCCAGACTTCACTTCTGTTGTTTGGTTGTTGGGTCGTTTTTTAATTTTAGTAGAAAGAAACAAAACCTCCTCCCCACATTAGTGAAGAACAAGCAAAATCAGAGCAACTTGAGGGGAAGTGCCCTCTTGCTAATGGGCAAGGATAGCTCTAACAAGCCAATTTACAGCCAAGGATATTTCAAGTCATTGCACAACACCTGTAAATATGAAACAAGTGATATAATATGATTATTTTAAAAGTTTATTCACTAAATTTTAGCCCAAGGCAAATTTAGCCCAAGAAATAAGATAGGGGGTAGATGTTCAGTTTAAGTTTCCAGAACTCCAGCAAAAGCAGAGCTCAGAGAGTTTACATTAGCTGAAAATTTGGTCCATGAAATGTGCAATTAATTCAAGAGGCTTTAAATAGTTCTCATGATTTAAAGCCTTCAAAAACAAGGTGAAATTGATAAATTTTCAAAGAACCCTGATGAAGTATTATATAAATATGGGTAAGATAGAAAAGAGGAAAATAAGGGACAGAAGAATCAAACTGACTGGAAGAGGCATCAAAAGGATGGGACAATTTTTAAGAAATTGTTTAACTACTGAATCACAGCTTTCATTAAGATCTGTGCAGAATGGCCACCTCCCAAGAACAGCCAGAGAAAGGGTGTATCATTAGAAAGCTTATGACTTCGGGAGCCCACCCTGCCATTCAAGGCAGCAAACTGTTGCCTGCATTGTTGAGCAGGATGTAAAGAGCCTGCCAAGCACAGCCCACAGACCCGCTAATTAAGTGAACTGATTGTGTTTGTTTTGGAACCGTTTGCCAACAAAGGAATGTGTCACACTGATTAGTGAGAGAAGGGTATGCAATATATGTGTATTCAAACCCTGAGGAGTGCATAACCCAGGTATTCACTCTGTTTGCCCAAGGACTGACAAAAATGACTCTCAAGCAAATAACCAGACCAAAGAGAAACTCCAGCCCTCAAGAGGGGCCCTCTTTTTCTCTCAGCTGTATCTATCTAAAGAATACCCATCCTTCATAAATTCCTACGGAACACTGTGCCAGAAACTGCTGAGAATATTTTGGAGAGAAACAATCTCTTCACCTCAAAGCTAAGAGATGATGAGGATGGAAAGTTAACAGCCAACTGAGAACCACCTTGGAATTGTAATGGCCACACTGACAGCTGTCACTCTTCTCTCAAAAGAGCAAGAAAGGTCAGGGAGGCAGCCAAAAACCCAAATGCCAGCTCAACACAGACTTACACACACACACACACACAAAAGCAGGCTTCACTTTTCAAACATGCAGCAAAGAACTGAAGTTTGCAAAAGATGTCATGCACCCACTTTTGAACATTTCTAACCCAACAGCCCAGTTTGCTGGTAGAGTTGATAGCTCAAAAGTGAACAAACATTCAAATGCAAAAAGAAAAAGATGGTTTTCAGAGTTCAGCAGCTCTTTCCTCCTCAACTCACCAGCTTCAGCCAGGGTACCTGGCAGTCCACTATTGTGTACAAAATATGAGTACTGTGCCGTAGATAGCAATTCCAGAAAACCAGGATGGAGAAAAGGGAGTTGTAGCCAATTATCTCTGTACACTGTGGACTCAGAATAGTACAACTAAACAACAAATCTGAGCTGTTTTACTCAGAGCTCTGTATGACAACTGACAAGGAAATTCTGAATACATCATCAGAATTTGCAGGTATAATTCCAAGTCTTCACATGGACCTTTTAGGACTTGCCATTCCATTTGCCACAGGTTACTCTGTACATCCCTCTATTTCTAACTAGCCTCCTCACCTTACCTTGTCTTGCAGTGGTCAGTACACCTACTGCAGAAACCTCTCTCATCTTCAAGAGATGGAAACAAAATCCTCCACCTGGCCTCCCTCACTGCTTTGGAGCTGACAGAGCTGCACAGTAGCTTTACTGTACAAGCTCCTCTGTTGGCATAACTTGCCTCCAGAGCAAAAATATGGAACTGAAATAATCTGGTTAGTTCCACATAGGTGTACATGTAGTAATGAGATGAGAAAACTAACTAGGAAGGGAATCAGAAAACGCTGGGGATAAAAACAAGGTTTAGTTAAAAGGAATACAAAAGGAATAAGCAGAATGATGAGATAAGAAAGAGAAATCTTGGAGAACCTTTCATGCTGATTGTGTTTTAATTAAAACCATTAACAAAGACTGCTGTCTTTGGCATGACATCAACCATAACTTCACATTTGTGAAACATGAACACAAGTCCTTTCTGGCTTCTAACTCACACAAACACAGGAGCTAGAGCAGCTTCTGTTGGCTTGAATTGCTGACAAATTCTATTTGATTCCAGAGGGTTTTGAACTCTGTAATTGCAAGGTATGTCTGATCTCAGCTGAAGGGCAGGGAAACAATATACACCCAGTAATGGTTTTGTGACCAGAAATCCCCCAGACAAATCAAATTTTAACATAAACTTGTATTCCCAAATGTTCCTTCACGTTCTCATTAATCTTTTGGGAATATCTTCAATCACCTATTATGCAGTCTCCATAGACCTTATGTTTTATGCCATCTTAGTTTGTCTTTTAACTCAGCCTTATCTCACCATGCACCCTAGATGCATTCTTTCTTAAAAACTGTTTATAAACTCAGCCACATACCTTGTTTAGCTTTTATCCACTGCTTTGTCAATACATTTTTTTAGAATAAGACTCTGGAAAAACAATGTGCAAACAACCTTTGAAACTCAGATCAGACTGAAAATCCCTTAAGAGTAGTACGTGTAATTTAACATCTTTGTGCATGCAAGGGAACCAGATTCTTAACAAACCCTTTTAATCAGCTGGTCCTGATTGTTTCCAAAGGTGGGTCCTTGATTTTTTCCAATTTCAAATGAACACTTTGGAGAACAAATTACAATGACTGTATTTGAAACAGCCATAAAAATACTTATCTGTGGATGTCAGATATACTGTCTTTCTGTTAAGGGTGGAAGAAAGTGTATCTTCTTTATTCAAACTCCAAGACACTACTGAAAAAGAGTAGTAACACTGCTGTGTTGCCAAGTCTGCTTTGGTTTCCTGCATTTTGCTTCTAGGTTTCCCATGTGACTCCTGTCCCTGACCTGGCATCCAGTACTCTACATGATCTGAAATAAAGGTTTTTTTCACTTAGTTTAGGACTCACATACACCTACACTTACTTTGTTGCCACCTGAGAAAAGCAGTATCATTTAAATAATAAAAATCTTGTGTACACAGGCACAGAGGAATGAGCAGACAGAGCAGAGAACTAGCCATAACATTCCATGGGGAAGACACTTCAGAATGGATGGCTGTTGTTTTATAAAAGATGATCCCTGTACAGTATGGGCCCAGTGATACCAAAGAACAGAAAGATGTCTGTGATCGCTCCAGAAAAGTCATCTGGCTTTTCAGGACACTTTGCAAGCTCAGAAGAGCTTTGGATAAATCACACTGTGTGATGATACTGGGGGCTTTTTCCTTTTTTGAACAGCTCTTCTGAGACTTACAGGACCTTGGGAAGCAGCACTTCTCATTTGCTCCCACATTTGCTCATGGTGGCCTTCCTGGAGCAGTGATCTACTGTAGCTCCTCAGAAATGTGCATTAGTGGAATCTAGTCCCTAATTATTTAAATAAAAGGTCATGAGGCTGAGAATCCTCAAGGCTTGAACACTCAAATCAAATGTATGACTGACATTACCACACTGGAGTACCTGCTTGTAGAAATGTCCTCAAAGGGGTAAAGGATTTCTCCATTGTTGCAAATCTCACAGATGAAACCCTTTTGGCTACACAGGCTGCAGCTGTACACATGAGAGGTGGCAAACTTGATCACCTTCCCCAAGAAAGGAGCCAGCTTTCCTTCAATAACCTGGAATGAGAAGGCAATATTGAATGAACCCCCCAGAAATAACCAGAATGACCTGAAAGACTGAGACAATACTTATTAGTACAGAAATGTAGGTACATGCTGTTGGTTAAAGCAATAGGAAAGTTACTTCCCAACAATTAGAGCTCCATGAAAACACAAGTGCTAATAGTAATCATTGAAGCAGCAAATGATCTCAACATGAAAAGTAATTTACTATCTCTTTGTAAATCTGTACATGGCAATAAGAAAATATTAGTAGTCATTTTAAGTACAACAATGCATTCATACAATAAGGTACAAAGAAGTAAATAGGAAACAAGTTTAAGGCTTCCACATTATCTCTGACAGCTATGAATACTGCCTAACAATTTTCACTACTTCTTACTTTTTATGCACATATCACCACTTTGGTTGTTTCTTTTCCTTCAAAGTACAAGTTTTTTGCATGTATTTTGTGAACAGAGTCCTGGCTTTAGTCCTTTAGTAGTGTTTCCCACTGAAAACCATTCAAATATAATGTTTTCCTCCTTGCTAAAACAAATAACTTCTTAGGTAAAGTCTTGAAGAGGAACTTGGTTTGAGTTTTGTTTTTTTTTTTCCCCTTTAGTGTCCAGCTCTCAAATCAGGAAGTCACAGAGAATCCTGCTAGACCATGAGAAGTGATTAGCACTCCTCGTGTTGGTGTGGAAAAAATGACCAAACCTTAAACTGCTAACCACAACACTCATCTAAATTTGTGACTTGGAGACAATGCCTCAATAAGGAGTGCTATTCAGGCAAAATACTTTCCATTCAGATCAAACTTCTAGAGACTTTAAGGAATTCTGCTGCTGGAGGGAAGAATGAAGATTGAATAAGGCCCTAAGTGTATATTCTTCTCTTCAGGGCTTCCTGTGGTCTGAATGGCAGCTTGCCAGATTAGTGATAGAAATGTGTCATGGGATTTGATAGCTACCTCCTGTAGAAAGGAAAAAGAATGCAGTAATTGCTGACTGAAGAGTTGCATGGGGCTGTGCCCTGGAACCCAAGAGTGGGGAGTTTTACACTTAAATGAGCAGCACACTCAGTTCAGGCACCCCTTCCCTAAATAATAACCCCTTCAGACACCCCTTCCCTAAATATGGTAACACACCACTTGTAATTTGGGTTAGGTGTAACCAAATCTAGAGAAAGCAGAGATACCAATGCAAAGAAGAACAACAGAGAAGCAAAGGCCAGGTAGTAAGGAAATAAATTTGTGTTCCAGGGCAACTTCCTGCCCACTAGCCAAGAAAGCCACTACTACCAAGTACAACTAGAAAAGGAGGAGCATGGGGAGCACTGGTGTTGATGGCAGTGAATGGCATGGGCAGAAATGTGCCCCTTCCTTGCCTTCAGCTCCAGCCTGCTGACAACACCTGCAACAACAGGAAGCAGCAGTGTTATTGCTACTGCTGCAGAGAGGACATCTGCTCATGTCAGAGGAAAAATGACGTTCCTATTGCATCCTGGTATAGGAAGATCCCCTCCAACCACTGTATAAACAATGCAGAGAAGCTGCTGTGTGAAATACGAAGACGAAGCCATAGTTCAAGGCAGTGATACTGCTAACCTTCCAAAAGATGGTCAGAAGCTAATTTAGCTCCCCTAGGCTAGGGGTTGTTTTTCGTTTTGAAGGAAGAAATATTTTGCTTGCAGACTCCACAGTTACAGAGGGGAGACACGGAAGCTGACAATATTCAATAAACAGAAAGAAAGAAACAGTGAAGCCACCCAGCTAGTGACAAGGCTGCAGTCACCCTCCAAAAACCCACGTAGGCACCAACAGATGAAATGCACATACAAAGATAATAAATAAATCACAATGCATACAAATTTTCCAGAGAATTTTCATGCTATGGCAGTCACTTCAGGCCACAACTGCTCAGCTTAAAATGCCAGGCTAAAGACACCATGAAAACAAACTCTAAATCTGAACTAATGTCACTGTCAGCAAGGATTTAAAAGTTAAATATCTGAATTGAAGTAACATTTTATATAATGTAATAAACACAATTATCATAATCTATTACCTTCCTAAGCACTGGGAGTGAATTTAAAACTGCAAGGAACAAAAACTTTCCTGTGCTGAAGAGTTCACAACCTAAGCAAGAGACATGGAGTGGGCAGCTGCCCTGAGGAGATTATTGTCCCTCTTTATTTATTTCTTTGTATGGCTCCTTGTAGCACTGTAGTGGGTGGGCTTGTTACTCTGGCCACTGCAGACATAGAAGGAAGATGATATCTTCAAAGAGCCATGCATGCCAATTTTGCAATGTGAATTACAGGCCATTTTACTGCATTACAGGAGGAAGACAAAATGCAGCATCAAATCGATGTTATCACTGGCTTTAGCATCTGTAAATTTTGTGTTATTTTGTTTCATCAGAGACCTCAAGGCTGTGCACAGGATGATTTTTCCTTGCAGCCTTCTCATTCCTGTTTGTAGCTAATAAGAATAAAATCCTCATCTCCATTTATGCTAGGCAAGCAGAAAGGAAGATTCCTATTTGCTGTCCCAAGTCTACTTGGCTGTCTGCTCACTGTCTTGTGGTGACAGTTTCACAGTTTATGGCTTGGGAAAAGGAGCACAGAACATGTCATCAAAGGTTTTAAAACTTCTCCTGTGATTGCCAGAGGTCCAGAGTCAGTCAGTTTAGATATCCCAGAACCACGATGGGAGAGTCCCAGGATCTTCTCCCAGTTGTTGCTAGAATCTGATTTTGAGTTTCAAGGAAACATAAGTAATAAAAGAATAGAAGTGTGATAGTCAAATGTAATGCATTATCCAGACATCATGGAAATTATGGGAGGAAAAGAAAGACCTCAGGAGGCTGTCTTGGCAGAGCCACCAATATTTACATCACTCTTTACAGCTGTATCTGTTCCTAAAGCCTTTCAGTGACGAAGACTTCACAGCCCCCGTGCAGTCTAATCCAGTACACGTCTGTTCTCACTGCTGGAGTCACTCCTAAGCTTTGACCTGAACCTTTCCTAAGAACATTTCAGTTTACAAAATAAGTTTATGAAACAGAGAAACTGTCAAATCACACACTACAAGCTGCAGAAAAGCACATCACATTTCAGAAGTGTGGCAGCTTAGCATAAAACTAAGTTAAGAGTACACCAAAGGAACAGAAACTGAAATTTTCACCCCTATCTCTTCAACATAGGGGATGTCTCAGCATACACCTGGCAAAGGATTAAAAATATATGCCTGTCACTTAAAAAGAAAAAAGCATCAAGCTTAAATTAAAATTTCGCTGAGTTCAGGTTCTCTTCTACTTACAGCACACATAAAGAGCAAGGTCTGTTTCTAATTCAAACTCTTTGCAGAGAAAGCAATTGTTTAATTGGTCAAAACTATGGGTGAGAGTGGTTAATGATGGCACCCCAGTCAGCAAATGGCAGAGGGTACAATGCAGCTTTTTCTTCCTTAACTGGCCAAGGAATCCATCCCAACATCATTGTGGACACAGGGCCATGCTTATCACTGCTGTACCTGGAATACATTGGGGTACACTACTTGGTGACAACAGAAGGAAAAGAGTTGTTTCCAGAAGCCCAAAGCAAGTCGTGTCTCTGAACAGCCCCAGTGCTCAGATCAGAATCACTGTTCATCTCTCTGGATCAGGAAAAACATTTCTCTAAGCTTCCACAAGACAGAGAGCCACGGCTTTTGCACACAGCTCCTGTGTGTGTCACATTAGGGATTGTATAAAAAGACACACCCACATGTACATACATAAAAGCCAGGCCCTGCCCTCAAAGCACTTACAGTTTAAACCAGCAAAGCAAACACTGCCTTTTACAGTAACTGCCATCTATCTTCCACCTGAAATGGGACAAGCTGTGTTTTGGAGGAGCCTCCCACACAGGTTCCCTGCCCATACTGCAGACCATCCCTCTGGCCAGAGTTTGGCTGCAGGTGCCAGGGCTGCCAGGAGGAGAGGAGAAACCAGGAAATCCAGCAGCTGCCTGTGCCACTGCCCAGCCTCCTGAAGCCAGCTTGGGAAAGCTCAAGCTGTACTGAAGAGAAGAGGGGAAGGCTGGGAGCAAGCCTTGTCTGCAGCAATGGGAGAAACAAAAGGGGTACAGTAGCTGAACAGGTGCTGAAAGGGTGGTGGCACCATTATTTTAGATGACTTCTGAAAAAAGGCCTCTCATACAAGTCAATATTCTGAATAAAGGAAAATCAAACTTTCTTCTTGGTACATCCTGGTGTTCAGTTGGGGAGCACCCTAATTCTGAAGAAACAAACGCACAGAATAAGTGAGGGGAAAATGCAGGGACTGCCAAACACCGGCAGACAAGCCAACGTTGGCAAAGGCTGCCAGGGTGCAGTGGGAAGGCAGGACACATGCACTGGGTTATGTGTTCCCTGATTCACCAGGAAGACAAAGACAGGAGACAAAAGGCAGCAGTGGCTGTGCTACAAGTTAAAGTCTCTTTGGATACATCACACTAATATGATTATGAGGGCAATGTGTGATCAGTCAAAGTTTAACCATTTGTCAGGAGGGCTGCTCAGCCCCAGAGGTTTCCTGATCCTTCTGTTCAAAGACTGGAAGTTACTCACAGTTCCCTCGCTCTGTCAAGGTGATGTTTTCACAAACAAGCACACAGCCAGCTGTCCCCAGAGAACAACCTCTGCAAAGGCCATAGACCAGAGCATCCACCAAGCCAGAGTGGCCCACTGTGTGCAGAGCAGAGCTTTGGCTCACAGACAGCTTTCAGAAGCAGCAGGGGTTGCCCAGGGGCCTGTGACCAGAGTCCCTGTGTCTGACCTTCACAGAGCATTTCTGAGCCCACAGCACAGCAAGAGAGGCAGTCCCCTCATCTCTGGCACACGCCGAGTTCCAGCTCTGTCCTGACTCCATCCCTCCTCCTGGCTCCCTGGGCTGAGCCCAGTGCTGGCAGAAGCCCACCTCTGGAGGCCCCACTGCCCAGACCCAGCTGTGCCTCTGTGCAGCACAAACCCCCAGCCCCCCTACACACAGCAGAGAAGTCAAGTCACTTTGTCTTCTCTGTTCAGCCAACAAAACCTCCTTGTATGAGAACCTACTTACCAGCATGAAGGAGGGTTGCACAAACCAGTCCCATGGGAGAGCAATGTAGTGAACGTGGTGTTGCAATATATGTTTTCATATTAAAAACCAAACTAGAAAAGTGGCCAAGGAACAGTGTCAGAACTTCTCAAGCCTGTTGAGAGTTTTGACCCAGAGATGGTAACCTAAACTCATGACTTGCTATAACTTTGTTTGGGAAACAGAGCAAGACCAAAAACTAGGCATGAAAAAACCCTTTTACCAGAACTAGAGTTTGTTCCTGAGAGTTGTTCAAATTACAAAATACATTAATAGAAGCCTCTGGCTGGGACTAACTGAAAAGCAATCACATATTAATCAGACAAGGAAAGCATGGAACTAACTCAGACTGTATCACTTCCACAGATGTAATAACCCAACAACTTTAGCAGGAACTAGGGGAGAGATGTGTAAAAATAGAAGGACAAATGAGTTTGCTGGAATCCACCAGCACTTCAAGTAACACCTGCAAGAGCCTTCCACCCACCCAGGAGATCAGGGCCACAGAAATACCCAAACTTTGCATCATGGCCACATAAATCAGCACTGAAGTCTATCAGATACGATGAACTTTCTGGACAGGAAAGAAAAAACAGCACAGTTTGCAGACATTTCTGAGGTCAGTGAGTGTTTGTTTTGAGGGCAGGGCTCCTGTCAGCAGTGCTAGATAAGAAGCAAAAGGTACTGAGTAAGACCTCCTTCCCTGCAGGAGTCTATGTTATGAATTTGAGTGAGAGTCATCAAAACTCCTACCCTGTCTGTGCATTTTTACCAACTTCTAGAAGTGCAGTAGATGTTTACATAGAATGGAGATGATCAATACCTTTGATCACCTACATTAGGACTGTCAGAACGACAGTAAAGGGAACACAGCTTGCTGAGCTTTCAGCTACACCATTTTCCTCCATGTGAGAAACTGCAAAGGTTAAGAAGCCTGGATTCTCAACAGTGTCATGGTATATCACAACCACATAAAGCGTTTCTGGATTAAAATACTTTTTAAATTCAATTTGCCACTCTGAGTAATTCCTACCATATGATAATAAAAGAAAAATCTGACACAGTCTAAACAAAAAATCCCTTATTAAGATCCAAGATAATGGAGAATCAACAGATGAAGGATATTTTAACAGAAGCTACCCAGAATCTAAGAGTAGGAAGATAAATCTACACACATCTTTGGGTAGATATTCTGCCAGCTCTGGCACAAGCGGCAGTCAACCAGAGGCATGATGTAACAGTGTGCCTCTAAACACTGTCAGCTCACTGTGGCTAAGTGATCAGGGAATAAACACTGAGATGGGAACTCGTGAAACATCCCCAGTGCTCCTGAATCCTCAGACTGAGACCTGCAATTTCTTCAGGTATCAGAAGCACTGGAGGAAACTCTGGTTATTATCCTCATAAAGGAGAACCTGCTGCTACTGCTCTGCCTAAAAGCCTGGCCACCAGGGTTAAGTATTCCAGGTAAAGTGGTAAAAATACTGTACAACTCAGGTTCTGTATTCCTGCCACTGTGAGACAAGCTAAATTTGCCAAATGGCTTTGTGACCCCACCCTTGTAAATCAGCTTGTTAATCATTATCGTCATAGAGGTGATAAAGTTGTTTTATGAGCCAACACCGAAGCAGTAACATTAACTACTTATGCAGGGGCTGGTGTATTTCTCCTCAGATAACATTTATTAGAAGGCACTCTTTAAAGACACAGCTTTGCTTCATAACCTTCTTTTGAAGCACTGAGCAGTCTGTTGCTCTTATTCCTCCAGTCTGATCTACACGTCAGGCACAAGTGATGCCTGGAGGGTATGGGTTAAATGACATGAAATCCCTAAAACACCTTGAACTACAGGTTCAAATCTAAACTGGATTGTCCTGGCCTCTCCTCCTGACAGAAGAAAATTTATGATTATTTCTCAAGGCCAGACACACACTTGGCTCTATCTGAGAGACAGATGTAGACAGAATTTGCCAGGAGGCACTGACGCAATGCAGAAGAGACATGAAAGGCCAAGAGGCACTGAGAAAATAGAAGGGGTGGTGGACATGAAACTCATTCATGATCCCCAATTACATAAATTGAAGAGATAGAAAGTACTTTAATTCACAGGAATAATGTCACAGGCATGTCTGGCAGAAGGAACCTACCTGAAGCAGCAGTCAGCAATTGTGCACTGCTTTCCACCATCCTCTGCAGAAAAGGTTTCTGCCCCCCATTGGTTGTTTTCTTTCTACCTCTCCAGAAACAGCTTGCCTGAATCATGTCTTTTCCCAACAAATTCAGAGGTAAGCTCCAGCTCTGCCTGGACTTTAAAGCACCACAGAGAATATGCTTCCTGGACTGAATGAAAGGCAGATAAAATATCCTGAAGAGACTGTCTTCAATTCACCACTTGGATGCTCACTACCCTCCAAATTCCGCCAGTGGAAGCTTTGTGGAGGAGGACTAAACATTCAATAATCTTTCTTCACCTCCAAGATGGATGAGAAATACGCTTTTAAAGGAGCTACCAAAGATACAAGAAAACAGGTCTAGAAAAAACACCTTTAGAAAGATCCAGTTTGTTCCTCACCCTCCAGCACAACCAAAATGACTGTCTGACTTCCTTAAAAACTTCTCACCAGAGAGATACCACAACAGTCCAGTGCTCAGAACAACTGGAAAGTTGTTCCTAATGCCTGCCTTGGATCTTCTGCTGCAGTCAGGATCTTTACCTCCTATCCTTACATTGCAACATCTAGTTCAGAAAACATTTTCTGACAAATTCTCTTATCTGTCACAGGTAATCGTTGTCACAAGTAAGGACAAGCAAAAGTGGACTGGGGGTGTAGGAAAAATACAATGATTGCCTTTCCCTATTTGTTTACTGGATATCAAGCAGGTATTTTCTGCATTCATTAAACATGCAAGTTGGGCATTAAAGCTGAAATGTTAAATGCAAGCTCTGCCCCATGAAGATTTCAGTGGGGTCAGGACTTCTGTGATAAAAACACAGACTTGGAAACAAGCATGCTACAAAATGCTTAGCTAAGGATAATACAAGTTGCAGAGAAAATAAAGGGAAACCATTCTCTGGCTGGGAAGTTCCCAGTCATTTATATCTAGGGAACAGACAATGCTTGTGGACTGCTAATTTCCTTGAGGATTTTTTCTCTTCCGTTGGCCAGATTCTTAACACCACAAATTCTCATTGTAATTTCAATGCACAATTAATCTTAAGTTCAGAGGAAAAGGAAATGGAAGGAGGAAGGATGATCATGAGGTAAAAGTTGCAGAGAGGCAGATATCAGATCTTTTGTGCAATGTACTAATCAGCTGGCATTCCTTGCTCCATTTTGACTCTCATTCACCTCTTTCAGACTGCGTGTCATGTTTATTTAAATTACAGGTGATTTAAGGGAAGAATGATCTCTTACTATTTGTGTGCATGCACACCACAATCAGTCACTGTGCACTGCTATACAACAAATTAAAAAAGACTACAGCAGTAACTCCAGTTGCGACAGGCATGCTACGGGCCACAATCCCAGCTCCCAACAGCAAGAGTGATACCACCCCACCCTCTCCCTCCTCTGCCCTTTACACCTTCCACAGGTCCCTCTCTGTCCCAAAAGCCTGTTCAGCCTGTGG
Organism: Euphonia xanthogaster; assembly: GCA_034509185.1. Lineage (NCBI taxonomy): Eukaryota > Metazoa > Chordata > Aves > Passeriformes > Fringillidae > Euphonia > Euphonia xanthogaster. The sequence continues at coordinate 25,900,333 of JAYDZK010000274.1, forward strand.
TACAGGTGACAGCAGGGTGGGCAGGAGCAGGCGAGCCAGGACTCTGCTCACCCACTGCTGACACCAGCGCACATTGTGCTGCACTAACTCATCACACAGGGCAGAGAGCAAGCCGAAAGGAAACCCTGCAATAAACACTGCAAAGAACAAAAAGAACCCCACAGAACCAACTGCCAAATAAATCAAACTAAAGCAGAGGAAACCAAAGGAGTGAGATGTGAATAAACAGAAAGCAGAAGCCCCCTTGGACTTGTTTGCATCAGGCAGTCTGCGCTGATGGCAGAGCCATTTGCTGTTCACAGTCCTTCCGGGGTAAACCCCTAAATACGTTTCACTTTAATTTGCTTTTAGAGAGATACTCCACAAATTAGCCCCTAACTAAAACAGGCACTGGGAAGAGGAAGAATTACAAGGTCAAGAGCAAACACTGCTAATCTCTGACAAGCACACATAGGCAAGGGGCGAGGTGAAGATGGAGTTTTACATTGGCTGGGGGAGAGGAAAAACAAACTGGTGACAGTTCAAGTCAATTTATAGCAGGAGACAGAGAGGATGACAAGGTTCCTCCAAGCCCTCCCCCACTCTTCTCGCTGAAAGGAAGAAATGCCAGAAATTTCAGCAGGTCTCTGGATGCAAGCTGACACAAGTGAAGAGGAGATGGAATTGTCTCAGTATAAACAACAGGCCTGGAAATCACCTGTGCCAGCTCTGCACCAAGACTCACACTCACTGTGTTTCAATTGTCTTTCTTCCTTTCTCCTTCCCTCAAGGTTTCCAGGCAGCTACATGTCAATTTTGTCACACCCCAAGTTCTCCTGATCTTGTTGCAAGGATGAATTATAGGTTGTTTTAAGGAAAAGGTATTCAAGCAAAGGTTAAAGGCTGTTTTAATCAAACAAGGTTGAAAGAGTACCAGGAATTTGGCTGGTAGAAAACAGAAAGCACATTACTTGGCTTAAAAACATACGTGACTCTAAATACAGAAGCAAATATGCATTCAGGCAGAGAGTAGATATACACTTTTTTTTTAAAGATTAGGCAAGCAATTGCATGCAGAGATATTAACTGACTCTACATGCCCACTGAGCAAGATGCTATTTCATGAGTGATAGCACAAAATTAGAAGCTTTCCTGCCTTGCATAGGACTGGACCTGGGCATTTTAAGGAGGAGTCCTCTGAAGGATTTTAGAACAAGAAAGCAACATACCAAGAAAAAGGCTAGGGCTACTCTGAAAAAAACCTCTGTTGAGTACAAAGTATATTTAAAAGCAAAATTAAAAAAAAATGTTCTTCTCTCATCCAAGCAGGTAGTGCTGAGACGCTATTTTTTATTTCTTGGGAAATCTGGTTTTTCAGGATGTTAGTCCTGAAGGAACACCCAGCTGGCTCTCCCAGATCATCATTTTAAGTGAAGTAAAGCAATGAGTTCAGAGCCCAATCTTTCACACTGCTAACCCGCATCTCCAGTAGTGGGCTTTTCATTCTGCACAGCAGAAAATAACAGAAGAAACCTGTTCAGCACAAGGCAGCAGAAAAAGTGTAACTTATATTACTGCTGCTGCTTCTACAGGCTGAAAGAAACTAAAATATCTCTGGAGATCTCAACTCAAAAGCTCCTGTGAATCCCTGACACCACTACTGGGTCATTTTAAACAGAGTTTCATTCTAAAAAGCCACACTTAGCCCAAGAGGCCTAGATTACATATTCACAAGGAAAAGGACTACAAGTATTTCAAAAGCACTACAAGAATTTAATAAACCCTGTTAAAAATTCTGGCTTCACGCAGTGCTGGAAGCAGTCCTGCTATCAAAAATATCTACTAACCATCTTGCTAGATCTCTGGACTTGCCTGCAATACCTAGTTCAGATGAACTTGTCTTCCTGAGAGCCACCTGCCAAAATGCTCCTAAGCAGCTCTTCATGCCCTAGCCTGCCAAAATGCTCCTAAGCAGCTCCTCATGCCCTAGCCTGGCTGGCTCTGCCAGGCTCTCTGCCTGAGAGCCACTCTGGATGACAGCAGCTCCCTTCCCCGGCAGAGCTGAGGTAAAAAGGAAGCGCCACTACCATCACTGATTGTAACCAGAGCTGTCAGCACTTTGAGAATTACACACACACAGGAATATCAGCTAACCTGAAGCTTCCTGCTCTGCTGAAAGGCAGCTCAGCGCTGGCAGCCTCCAGGGAGTGACAAAAATAAATGATGTGCCAGGTGCTTTAGGATGACCCTGCTTGAGCAGGGAGGTTGGACCAG
>JAYDZK010000274.1:25902685-25934516 GCA_034509185.1 Euphonia xanthogaster
CTGCAGCTGAACCAATTACTAAAGATTAGAAGCAGGCCTGATCTTAACAGGCCACACCTGTAGCCAATAAGCACAAGTGGTATAAAAGAGTGGATTGATGGGATCTGGAGAAAAAGAGGAGTAAGTGGAGCAAGAGGAGTCAGATGATTGCTGCAAAAACCAGGAACAGTCAGTGCCAAGAGGAGCTGCTGGCAAAAAACACTGAGGAGGTATGAAGCTCTGGGGATATGAAATCCCTGCACTATAAAGATGATAGAACTCATGTTGTCTTAAGACAACAGGCCTAGGGTATTCTACCCTACAATAAACATGCAGGCATCTGAACATTACCCCAAAAATTGTTCTGCCAGTTCCTTGACTTGACTTCAGTCATGACAAGACCAAAGCAAACCTGGAACAGAACTTGCATCATTCAGCACAGTTTCATAGAATATCCTGATTATTTAATGGACTCAGAGATTATGTTTCCTTCCCAGCCATCCATTTTATTGACTCCATGTTGGTTGGTCTGGGCCATTCATTCCCTATCTGCAGGAGGTGGTGGGATCTGCACAGCTCCACTTGCACTAGTTGTATCTTGGCTTTAGCTTTCAGTCCTGTATGCCTCTGCCTGAACAGCATCCACACAAGCAAGGCAACAAAAACAAGCAAGAACTTGTTCAGTAAAGACATTTTAGTCAAATGATGTGTTGCAATACTGACTGTTACAGCTAACTAGGCATAACAACATCCCTTGTAAAACAGGGAGCTCAGCACCAGGCTGGGAATCTCATCTGGCTAATATCAGAGGAACACTGCTCATGCGTGCTGGTGGAGGGCCTTATTTCAGCCCCCAGACAAGTCCATGTTCCTTGTTTTTTCCCCCCTGCAAATATAAAAGTGTAGAATCCAGTGGAGCAATAGGTGAGAATAAATCACTATCACTGACAAAGACCATTTTTACTGTGAGCCTTCTAGCTACTATAATTAAGGATTTCTTCTGCCTTTTCCTTCCTTCCTTCTTTTCTTCCTTTTTTTCTGCTTTGTCACCTGTGTCTTCAAGTTTCACAATGTGGTTGCAGTCCTGAGCTCCCTGCTAGATGCCAAGTTTCAAAGTTCTTAAAGTACCTATCTAGGCACACCAAACATTATAAATAACATTCCCACATTTAAGCTAACTGGATCCTGAGCTAACCTGGTTTATAGCCATCTGGAATTCTTCACAAAAAAGTGACTGTAAGCATTGTAAACAGTTTTGTCTTCACAGAGGACACCAAGAGCTTCCAACTTCATTGCCATCTTCATTTTGTGATCTGGGTTGAAGAGCAAGGTATAGATTTAAAGTAGATGATAATGCAAATAGTATTAATAAAAGAAACCCCAGAGTGATCTGCCTTTCCCTAATAAGGCAGGCTCTATCAGTGTCCCAGAGGCAGCAAGGTGCCAATACAATTAATCAGTCTGTTTTTAGTTCTCTGCAGACAGCAATATTAACAGTTTGTTTCAGTCTGTTTATATGGGCCTGACAGGTCTTCAAGATGCTGTGTTCACTCTCTGGTGATTAATAGTCATTCACATACTAAGGTGAAGACCAAGCAGCAAAAGAATGTTTTTAGAGGAGGACAGATAACTGGATTCTCTCTCTCCATCTTTCACTTATAATTAGGAAACAGTACTAAATTTAGGAATGCTGCCTCACCATATTGTTTAAACTCCTCCTTTTCTTGCAACTTGCCCCTGGGGTGAGCCAAAGGAAAATTTAAAATCATTATTTTTTTGTTTACTTTTCAGCTGTGCTCTATAAAGCCATCACATTGGTAGTGAACACCTGCACACTGGGATCCTAGATGAAGGCAGCAAAGCCATTGGGAGCATTTTGTGCAAGGAATAAATCCTTATGGGAAAAGAACTTCCTTCTTCTCATCTCTGCATGCCTCTTAGGTGACATCTGAGGGAACAACTGAGCACCAAAATCACCTCAATGGAGACTTCACAAACCAAGAAGGAGTCAGACTCTGAGGTGTGTATTGCACATTCCTTCAGGGGCTTTTACACTTGCAGCAAGTCCTATCAAACTGGAGATGCTTCCCCAGTACAAAACCAAAGCATTCTTGGCCTGGGGCCCTTCTCTTCACCACACAGCTTTAATTGGAGACAGTGAGAAGAATAAGGAGCACCAGGAGCATTGTTTCCCAGTTTCTCCTTCTAGCTGTTTCATTTTGACACAGGGATGTCTTCTCTCTCCTCTCTGCTCCAAAAGAGCAAGCTCACATTTCTGTGATAAATTTTGTCCACTCTCTCTTCTATTTCCTTAGCAACTGTCATCTGTCCATTTCAGAGGTAGATTTTGGGTTATTCCTCTTTTGTCCTGATTTCTTCATTAACACCATTTCCTGAGATTTCTTCCTTGTTTGAAACTCCTTCTTCTGGCTTTCCCTCATCCCTTTTTTTACCTCTAGTCAATTGATTGCTATGCTAGGCTCCTTTGAACTCTCTTCTTTTACTGTCTTACCCAAGTCCATTGAATTCCTTGCCTCCTTCTGCCTATTTTAATAAGAGAATTACTTTTTTCAATACTAATCAGAAAGCATAATTTTCTTTCTTCTACTTTTTCTGAACAACCTTCAAAAATCTTCTTTTCCCTTCAGGTTTATTGAAGAGGATGGCACAGAAAACCAGCTCTGCAAGAAAATACCATCCTCTGGAAGAAAAGAAAACCATCCTAATTTTTAAAATGCTGTAAGCTGCCCTAGCAAATAATAGGAATTGAGTTGTAACCCACAAAAACATATTAACCCAGAGTGCAATGCTCTCCATAAACCTGTTGCTGTATCCTTCTACTTGTTCTAGGTAGTTCATCAAAGCACTGACACAGGTTATGTACCCAACAGCAGACCAGCTCTCCTTACCTGGGATAAAGACACAAGTGCAGCCTCTTCTCCCTTCCAAAGAATTCAGGTCCCTAGAACACCGTGTTCAAAATACAGTCACTGATGGCATCTGCCTCCTTGCCCTTTGGCAGCTCGCAATTTCAAAGCAGTGGCTTTCCTACTTGAAGTCTTGTCTTAAAAACTGGGGTACACAAATGCTTACAGATCCATCGGGGCAGCTGCATGTGCCCAGAGCCACTCACTTCACAGTATGGCACGGGCAGACACATCTTCCCATCTCTCTTGGAGATCCACACCAAGAACTACTTGGCCTTTTTAAGATCACAACAGTGGCTTGACAGTTTTAAGAAAATTGCTCATTTTTAACTTGTTAGAAAAATGCAGTGGCAGCTGAATGGATTAAGATACAGCACTTCTAAAATGAAGTTCTCCTTTTATAAAACTCCTGTTTTCACACAGCAAACTCAATATGAAACACCTTTTGCTGTGCTGTGACCATGTATTTGTGATCATGTATAAACAAAACATTCAGTGCAGCCATCTCAGGGATACTGGCTGAGCAAGAGACCAGCATAAATCATGTGCTGGCTCAGCTGCCAGGGGACTACATCTGACCTCTGCCTTTGGCTGAGGTCACACCACAGAGGAGAGCAGAAGTGCTGGAAAGGTGGTTGACTCTGAGCCCCCTCATGCTTGGCCACACTGTGAGGTGTTTCAAAGGTCCCAGCAGTGGCTGCCTCACTGTGATGCCATGGCAGGGGGCATGAGGTAGCAGATCTGACTGAAAGTACACACACACAGCCAGAAAGCCTGAGGAGGAGTAAAAGATGCTCACCACAATGTGTGATGCCTCGGGGCTATCAGCTGTCAAGAACAACTTCAGATATTCAGGCCCTAAAACATCATTTTCTTTGGCAGAGGATAACCCAGCTTCCCAGGGAAGTCAGATACAGCACAACACCTTTCTAAAAGGGTGATGCCTTCAGAACCAGAGTGTGAGAGAAAACAAAACAGGCAGCAGAAGAGGCAACACACCAAGGAAGCTCCATCCTTGTGCTGCAGGCTGGCTGTGGCTCTTACCTTCTGCGCAGATCTTCAGCCACTGCTGCCCTGCAGCTGAACAAGTAGGCTCGCAGGGATTTCAGCTGCTGCCTCAGGCGGACAACAGTTGCCAGAGGTTCAACGTGATTGTACAACATGGGATTTTCCTGCTGGATATCAATTAAGGGCTCCTCATAAACATATTCCAGGAACTCTTTGGCTTGCTTTGACACCTAAAAAATAAAGCAGTTTAGTTAGGCTTTTCTCCAAACTCTTTTTAAGCAGATCTCCTCCTCTGTGATCTGTCAGCTATTCTACACATCTGAAAACTTAGTCTCTTACAAATTAAAAACGGAGACAGAATTGAAAGAGATCCAGCTCTCTCTGCTTACAGCCAAGTCAAACTTCACCAAGCCCTTCAGAACTGAATGTATGAGATAGCTATTCACCCGAAGTACAGTGATATCTGCAGTCACATATGCTTTTGCTGCACAGTAACATAGCTTACTAGATTTTTTTAAAGTCTAAAATCTGAATAACCAGTTTCTTCCCTGCAAATATTTTTCTCTTTGTTCACTGCTTTCTTTTTGGCAAAAGGCAAGTTGTTGTGCTTTTTAAAATACAGATAAATAAAACTGAATCTTATTGGTATTACTCCCAAAGTTCCATCTGCAAGAAGTTTTTCATGCATTTTTCATGATAATTTTTCATGCATTTTTCATGCATTTTCATGAGAGTGCCCTGTTTTATCTCCACCTGCAAAAAGCTGCTGTAATCTCGATAAATGAACAGAACTCTTGTTCCTTAAGTGAAAAGGCCAAATTCCCTCTCATTCCTGATTTCTGCATTTTAGCACAGCTGGAAAAGAGAAGATGGAATTACATGCAATGAGCTGCAAATCACCTGAAGTTCTGCTACAGAAATCTTACTGGTTCCACAATTCAATTAGTCCTCCTGGACCCCTAAGTCAATGTTTACACTGAGACAAGGGAGGGATAAGTTAGGCTAACAAAAGTAGAAAGGGCACACATGCTGCAGCCTCTTGAGATTTAGGAAGTTATTTCCCTTCTGGGGCTGTAGGTAAGAACAGTCACATCCTTATAAATAGCACCACTTCCAAAACCAGCATGAGTAACTAGCTGCTGACAGGGGAAGCTAGCCCCAGATGGAACCTTTCCACAACATTTAACACAAATCTAACAAATAAGCCAAGGCCAGCCTTCCACCAATAACTACACAGATAACAAGATGTGCCATTTTAAACAGAGCAGACCATAACTCCACAGGTTTCCCAGGTCCTGAAGCTGCATTAAATATCCCACCTATTTACATTAAACACCCCACTAATTTATTTTTTTTTTTTTTTAATATCCTGCATGTACAAAGAACTGTGCCATCTGAGTGGAATCAGAGCTAACATTGCAACACAAGCACTTCAGATTTTGTAGAGCAAAATTCTATGAACTCCAAACTTACCAAGTTTTTTAACACTAGCAACACTGATATTTTATTATGCTTATTGCAGTGCACTAAAAAACTGCAGTTAACCTGCTTTTACAGTCATTAGCCAATGACTGCAATATCTCAGCAATCCCTTGGCAACTTCTCTATCTATAGTAATTATTAGTCCTCTTCCACCAATGAGCAAATTAAAGCAGGTATTCCATGATTGCTGAGGAGGTGTGTGAATGCCTGGCACAGTGACCAGCCCCTCCCACCAGGAGGATCAGGTGCTCTGTTCTTTGTCTATCTCCTTGCTTTAAGCCTCTGTCAAGGTGATGGGCTCCTCATCCACCTGCCCTGCTGTCCTGGGAACTGGGAGGTGGTTCCTGTCCAAATACTGCACTCACACCTGTGCACACCTGAACCCCACGTTGGGCATCTCTCCTGAAGCATCAGGAGCACAGAAACAAAGAGATGCCACAACTGAGGTCCCTTAGTGACTATGGTGACCAAGCACTACTGAGGTGCTGCACGGTGTGAATGCAGCCTTTAAGGAGAGAAGGGCAAAGCAAACCTTTCCCTCTCCTTGCCAATAAAATGCACCCAAGAGGTGCTGATTGCAGGAAAAGCAGCTTTGCCCAGCATCACTGGCTGACAAGGTAAGTGTCAGTCCACTCTGCACGGCTGACAGAGGCACACACATCTGGTAAAACATTAACTCACATTGCCAAACACAGTCTTGAAACAGGAAGGGTTGGGCAGTCACAGTAATTCAGTATTTTAGTATACATCCTAGCATACTCACAGCCCCCCAGTTCTACTGGGCAGTAAAACAATCCTATTAAATCAGCCAGGAGTGAGAAGATGCAAAGTGCAACAGGGTTTCAGCTTTAAATGTCATAAAAGGATGGATGCTAATGTTTCCAGACCTTTCCTTTCTAAAGCCTGCAAACTTACAGTTCAAAATTCAATTTACTATAAGTCAGCTTCTCCTGAAACCTTCTGGCACAGGGAGTTCATTTCCTACAGTGTCTGTCTAGCATTTTGTGCAGGCTGAAAGCCACCTGAAACAAACTGCAATATTCAGTGGGCTTTGCACGCAAACAGGGGAAACACTTGGCCTAAGCAAAAGGAAGAAAGAGCGTTCACAAAACTGCCTCTTTTCTTTTGCCTTCACATGAACCCATGAAAAGTACAAATATGAAAACAGTAGGAGACATGGGGAAAAAAGCAAACCTGGGAACTGAGCTTTGGTTTGACAGAAGAAACATGTCTAACTGCCAAGTCCTTTCAAAGAGCTCCTACTGTAGCCAAGAAGATTTCTCTTTTCCTACCCACGTGCTACCAGATGTTAAGTGCATTGTTGTTTTTCAGGATCCTGGGTATGGGAAGAGACAGCTCTAGAGAGGTTCATTCTTTCTGATTTTCATGACCTGTCTTGCCAAAAGCAGACAAGAACCTCTCAATTTCCAAACTTAATTGGAAGTTAATTCCACAGCTTATTTTACAGCTGCTGAGCTCATGCAACATAAAAAGAGAACCATGTACAGTTACACTGTAAAAGCTCCTGTCCTGCAGTACTTTTTGGTGCCTGCTTTACTAGAAACAGGATAGACCCCAGAAACACCTGAGGAGGTGGGGAATAGGTGGCAGTGGAAAGGAATGCAGGTTTGCAAACTCTTCATTCAATTTTGCTTCCAATTTGGTGGGCTGACAGACACATCTCAGACTGTATAAAACAAAGCTTTTGAATCCTGGAGCCCTGTCTCAGTCCTGACCATCAAATGTGGTATGTGCTTCTTTCCTGCAGGACCTCTTTGGGGTGTGCAGTCAGAAGTACAGCCAGGAGCACGTCCCCCTCTGCAGAAGCTCCACTTTCAGGGAGTGCTGTGCCACCTACAAGGGGCAGGGCAGTGTGCTTATCTTCACCTTCCCTCCCTGCCTTAGCTCCTGCTCTAATAGTTGGGGATGATGTTGGTTTTTCCTACCTGAGGGGTTGTGTTCCTTTCTTAATTCACCTCTCTGAGCACTTTCACACAAAGTCAGGTAAAGCAGCTGCACAGAATTTCCTTGTGTTCCCAAGGCACCTCATACCTGCTCTGTCTACAAAAAGTGCAAAACGAAATTTCTCACTATTACAGTGAGATGACAATAGCTTAAGTTTTCAATGAATGCTTAAGCTTTTAAGTCCTGCTTCTTTTTGTGCCTCAGCTGCCTATAACACAGGAAACAGACTAGAGAATAGTTTTTATGCTGCAGGTTTAGAAAAAAACCCAGCTAATTTTCTTGGCAGTATTACTGACAGCTTGATACAAGGTCTTTGCCTTACCATCCACTAGCCCCGTATCAGGGCTGCTTATACTACCATGTGGTAGCAAGTTTAGTCCTTGGTAAAAAAGCATCCAAAAAAAGAACTTTTAAATATTCCTAACTTCTAGGCATAGGAGGGCTTTTTGTCTCCACACCTTGGAGCTTTGCAACTTTGAAGAATCTTGCATTTCACAGAGCAAGACTATAATTTTCCTGATAGCAGGCTCTGGCTATCTTTTAATAACCTCCCCATCTGACAAATTTTCTTCAAGAGACCTGCTTTTCCCCTAATAGGGCATTTACTGGTTATTTTTTTCCTTTTCAAATAGCACATAATAATAATATTTGCAGACACAAAACATCAAACAGCCTCTCCTAACAGTGGCTGCTAGGTCTGAAGCTCTAGCATGGTCTGGATTCCTTATGAGTTTGTTATTCTTTCAGCATACACTGCCTGAGATGGCAAAACAACTCTGTTACTGTGTTTGCTGGTATAATGCTTTGAGGCATGTAATCAATGCCCCTATCTAGCAAGCAGCCACCAAGGCAGCAGCAAAAAGCAGATTATAAAAGTTTTAGAAAAGCTCTTGTGTGGCAAGTGAACAACTGTAGAATTTCCTTGTTATGTTACTTTCATCTGTTTGGTTCAATCAAGTGCTGCAGCAATGTCCTTCTAGTGTCCCCAAGATGCTCATGCCAAGAGACAGGACATACTGGGCCTCACAAACATTGCATTTGCTAAGACAGTTTCCTACAGGTATTTCCACAATTTAGCATCCAGCAGTAAACTGTGCCAATCCTTAGTCCCTGGTGGTCATGAAACAGGAGCTGCTCAAGGCTCCAATAACTGCAAGAATTAGAGCTGTTGTTGTGTGCTACCTCTCCCTGTCCCTTGAACAGCCAGGTAAGCAATGATGAAAAAGATGCCACCAAGAAGGAGGAGCATGGCTGCTCCTGTGGAGGAACACCTTAGATCTGGCCAAGGAAGCTGTGATGAAAACATGCCTTGTTGAGAGAGTGAGGCTCATTTCGTCAAGAGGGAGAAAGGCAACAGAATTAGCAGTCAATGCCTGCAACCTTTGGGCTGCTGTGTTCCTATCAGCAACTCAATTCACTTGCTAGCACTCCAGCCTGCAGGGAGATTACCTTGTATTTGGAAGTGTCCCAGTTATGAACCAGCCGTGCAGGGATAAGGAAGCTGTCATCCACATGGCAGGTGCTGCAGTAATACCATCCACTGTAGCTGCACACCTTGGCTTTCCCATTGGACAAACCTATGGAGCGCTGACAGCCTAGAGAAAAGAGAGGAGCAAAAGTCTGGGTTTGCACACCAAGCCAGAGATACACACTCAGGATGCAGTCAGAGAAGTATTCCTCCATTTGAGAGCCTTTTAATATTTTATTTATTTTACCCTAGAGACATTTCTCATTCCATAAAAAAAAAGAGAAATAAATACCAGTATTCTCGGACTAGCACTGAAAAAGCACTTGGGCGTCTGTGACAAGAAAGTTCAGAGGGCAGTCAAAAGATACTCAGCACTTCTCAAGAAACAAAGGCGGAAGACCTGCTTGTGAGATGCTGGGCATTTAAAAGCCATGGCAATCTGAAAACCACTGCCTGAAGCTTAGACAGGCCACATTCTACTGTATGCTTGCTCCAGAGAGCTCCCATGTTCCCCACAAGAGAATGGGCCAGCACTGCCTGCCTGCAGGAGTGCAAGCCAGCTCCTGCTGACAGCCAGAAGGGATGCTGACTTGGCAGGTAAGACTCAGCCACAGAATTAGCACAGCCAAGGCAAACCACAGTCAGATCATGAATAATAACTGAGCAGCAGTCACACTGAGAATGAGTAGTTCTTGACTAGCAGTAGTGACACAGCTCAGCTCCCAGCAGGGATTTTTTTCCCCTTACATTTGCATCACTCTGTGTCTTACAAGGTCTGAGGTCTGCCTGACACTTTTTCCACAGCTAGATCCCTTGCCTCTTCCCATGCCCTCTTGTGTGGAGTCCCTGGGGAAAAACAATGTATTCAAAAGCTGCTGCTTTAGTTGGAAAGAACTAATGCAGAGATCTCCTTCACCTGACCACCTGTTTTCACCAAACACATAAAAACTCAACATACTTGACACTTCTGTCTCTCAATGGTGACTAAAATGGGCCAAAAGGTTCATATGATATTAGAGTGGATGGCTGAAGACAGACAGCACAATCACATTAAACAACCTGCTCAGGAAGTGAGGCTAAAAATGTTTGGGTAAGGTACATCAAGGTGTCTGTGCTTGTTAACAACACCTCTAGACACAGCTCACATGACAGAATTTCTGCTTGTCCTTCAAATGCCAGTGTCCCCCCATGACATTTACAGATTCAGGCAGAGCACCAGAGCTCCACTCTGGCACGTGCTGTATGCTCAGATGGTCTCTGCAGCAGCAGCTGGTTAGAAACACTGAGTAGCAGAATCTTAGTACATCACTTTTACAGCAAAAGCATTGGTTAAACAGAGTTTTTCAGATAGAAGTCAACTGACAGATTGCTTTTGTCTATATCATTAATTTCATTTAGTGTAATTATGTGACTTCTCCAGCTGAAAGCATCTTTTCTCCCCAGCAGAAGTTACATTGATTTGAGGAAAGATTACAGGTCAGCTATTCTAGGCATAAACTGAGCTCCTCCTTTCCCACATCAAATGATGTCACCATGTCCCCCTCTGCTCTAATAAAAATCATTAGAATAACCTAACCAACACAATTAGCTCATTTCTGCCTCTTTCACACTCCAGAGCCATTTGGCCACTGATTCTCTGCAATACACACTACCAAGTGAATCAGTATGAGACATGTCCTGTTTCCATCTCCTTCTTCCCCTGCCCTCTTGGAAGAAGTAAACATATAAACTGGTCAGTTGATAAAAGACATAATTATGTTCATATCTTCTCCTTTACTCTTCATAAGACCAGAGCACAAGTATTAATGAGCTCTAGTGGTAAAGCTGTGTCTGAATGCAAACAGTCTCCCAAGTCAATGTCATTGAAACCTTCTAAACATTCCCCACTACCCAACACTTACTTGTCTGGGGATGAGGATGGGACAGGACACACTGATTTCACCTAACTAGCACCATGCATTCCACTGGCTGCTACCTTGTCTTAATGCCCTACCTCCTGTCTGTTAGACTGAAGGGAAGAATAAGCAAAAGTCCAATTTCAACTGCCAAAATTCTAGATTAAAACATTTGCAGTTGAGAATTAACCACTTTAGGCCTAATTTCTTGCAGCCTCCTAGAGCCAGAAACTCATTCCAGTCCATGGAGACAGTTTTCTCAGGAGAGGAGTGACAAAGCACAGAAATGCTGGGGGGCTTCTCTCCTCTTCCCTATATCCAACCCCTGAGAACTGAAGTCTCCTCTCAGGGTGAGGAGAGTCTCAGCAAGCAATCTTGGATGCCCTTCAGCTTCAGAAAGGGCGGTTTTATGAAGAGGAGGAAGTGGAAGAAATCTGTACCCAAGCAGCGTGCATTGCTTTCTCCCTTTGCTGAGCCCCCATTTCCTCTTTACACCTAGTGGTTTTTATTCCTCTTCATATCCTCAAGAAAATATGTTCTGCAAAGCTACAGTTGTGTAGCTGGGGTTTGTTACATGATAATGTGGCGCTGGCATCCACTTTACATCCTCCCCTACTTTCCAAGCTTTGCTGTTTGAAAATCACCATCTTTTCCATTCCTCTCTGTTGTGATTCATAATGATGGCTATTTCTACAACCCTTTCAAATCAAGTTATCAAAGCACTGATTTTCTTTGATGTTATGCAGTTCAAAGTGGTGCAGCGTGACAAACATATTTCTGTGGCATAGACCACTTATGCTACTTTGTTTTTTTAAGATGGAAAAAAATAGATCAAGAATGAGAGAGAAAGAAGAGGAAGAAGGAATAGCCATTGGCTTAATGCCCTTGGAAATTTTGCACCTGGGCATTCAGGTGCACCAACTTGCCGTGATGTTTACCAGAAGCAAAGCTAGTACTGATTCCTGGCCTGAAACTCCTCAGCACCTATCCCAGCAGGACAATCAGATGTAGCTGACCACCTCCAAGATCAATAACACAATTCAACAGATAGTTTAGGGTTTGGGAAGGGACCATGTTTGCAGAGAGAACACTTAATTGCCTACATAACTAGAGAAAGCACCTTGCAGAGGATGGGAGAAAAAAGCAGCAGAACTTTCACCAAACCTCTCTCACCTATTCCTAATGCTCACACAGAATATTATCTATATAACATCTGTACAAAGGTCTGGCAAACCAGGAGCCTAATGCAAAGAGATCATCCCTCCCTAAAGAATGTTATAGAGCAAGCTACAGAGGGAAGAAGTGTAGCTGTAAGGTACACTGTTAGCAAAGAGAGGGAAGGAATCATCCCAAACCTTTCATCATGGAAAATACAACAAAACAGCCTTGGAATCAAGGAAAGAAAATAGGGGTTAGAAAAAATAGCAGCAAGAAAGTGCTCTTGGGCACTGATGAATCTCTCTCAACATGTCTGTGAGCAGAGCAGGAGTATCAACATCAAGAGGCTCATGTCCAAGTGCGAAGCCTTCAGGAAGAAAATAGTACAGAAGGTGAGGTTAAAAAGTTGTCACAAAACTCTCTCCTTGACTTAAGGTGGTGGACTAGCATGGAGGAGGAATCCAAGACCTCTGAACACAATCCCTCTTCTCTGAAGCACGGAAAACACCACTTTCAGGTTGCTGCATACTCTTGTGGTCAAGGAAGACACTCACAACTATCCTTTTTATCCAGATACCTTTCTCTTTCATCTTTTAGAAAGAAAAGTCTGGAGCAGCTCCACAGTGAAACAAAGACCAAATTAGAATCAAGTACACAACTGTTTTCCTTATTCAATAAAGTTCCTTGCTCAGTAACAGGAAAGAGCAAGTCCCTTGTGATTGTGTGCTATAATTAAATCTGTGACAGATTAGCTCAGAAGCTAATTCATTTAGAAACAACATACAATACAAAGAAAAGAAAATGATCCACAGACTTCAAAAGGCTTTCAGCTTGATAAAGGCATAAAGCAGACTAAGCAGAAGGAGCACAGCAACAAATTTTCAGCTTTAGATCAGACATACAACACTGCTCTATCAGCTCAGCAACAACAGAAATAAGGTGAGAATTACTTCAATTGCTTACCTTTATTCCTGTGCATCTATTCCAATTCAGTCCACCATGGGAAAGCTCAAATTCAGAAGGAAGATACACTAACAATCCAACTCAGTTCTCTCTTATGCCTACCCAGGTTTGCATTACACTTTGTCCTTTTCCCACCATGACCTTCCAGAGCAATTTTATTTCAACTAAATAATTAAAAACTTATAAATCTCCAAGTCTGACACTACTCACCTTGCCTACATTTTCTGTGAGCTTATGAACTTTAAAAAAGGACAATAAAACTGTGACAGATTAAAGTAAAAAAAAAAAATCTGTGTTGAAACCATGTGGGTTTGACCCTCTTTACCTAAGCAACATATAAAACTCCTATCATGTCAGCAATGTACACATCCCACTTTAATTATAAACTAGATCAGCTTCTCCAGAAATAAGGAAAGGTTCACACATTAAAAGGATGGTCCAGCTCTTCCGAGTCAATGGAAACCTTGACTATCAGCTATAGCTCAGGACTAAGGGCTAAAATAACAGACCTTCCATCTTCCTTAGCACCATTTTTAGGTACAAAGCCTGTCTTTCTTGTCTTACACATCCCAGCTCAGCTGACTTAGCCTCCCAGTGCAGGCTTGGTGGCTCTGGGTTATGACTCCAGACAGTGACCCATCCCACCCTACTGGAGATGTCTCACAGGCACCCAGCTTCACAGCAGCTCTCCAAAACACATGAGAGGAATTATTTCCTAGACACCCAGACTTTCTTCAATCAGCAAAGATTGGATTGGTGCAGACATTCAATATTTAGATGGCTGGGGGTAGGTGAAGTGACCAAAACCCTTTACATCAGTCATGCTGAATGCACAGAGCTGTGACTTTCTCTGTGAAGATGAACAATCAAGAAAAAACCCCATGTTGGAAACAAGTCAGGTGATAGCACATATGGGCTCACACACAACATTCTGCATGCCTGTATCGTACATGTCCTTTGTAGAAGACAGCACACAGGTATGCTGCAGATGACACAGCTAAATTCTGCCTTCCCAGTAAAACTAATAGTAGTTAAGCCTGCAAATATAACACCAAAACTTAAAAGCCAAAGTAATCTTGCATTTCGCATATATAAGTCAAGAGAAACATTTCATCACTAAATGAGAACTAAAATCCTAGCTGTGTCAAATGACAAGCAACAAAACTATACATTTGGAAACCAGTTTTTTATGTGCTTGGATTTCCCCACTTGAGTTTCATCAGAAGATAGGTTCTTTTACCTTTCGTGTCAAATTCTAAGAGGTAGCAAAGTTATATTCTTCCCAGAGAATATGCTCTAAGGAAATTACAAACAGCTTTGAAGACATGCTTTACACACAAGCTGTTGTTTGTGACCCTTTTAACACATGGCCAGTTTGCATTCTCCTATTCCACATTTTCAAATCTTTCCCTGTGTTTGCAGGACAACAGTGCTGAGGAATAACACCATACACCTCAAATTAATCTGGTATTCCTTCCCCCATACCCTTAAAGGATTATTCTCTGCAGTATCTGGTGCTTTGCTGAGAGTCTGAAGTGCTCCCTGACAGAAGGAAATGGGATCCACCCTGAAATGACTTATTGGTAGGATTCAGTAATTCACCAGCTCTTGGGTCAGGAATGGGAACTGAACACCCTCTCTGGGCCAGCTCTTGAAGCCTGCCTGCCAGCTAGAAGGGAGGAGATAATGTAAGCATAATTAATAATGGCATTCCCACTTGTAGAGTCGATTGCATTCATACCTGGTTCTACATACTGAGAAGGCAGAGCAGAGAACAGAGCAAAGAGCAGGCCGGCCATCTGTGTGATCAGAACAAACACTGCTGCCAACACCTTCAGCCAGGTCATTTAGCAACATGAGTCTCTACTTAACCCAGTTTTCATTTCTGCTCTGCAGTTAGTTGGAAGACCACTTACCCCTGCACTGTTCACTCCTTGACTTACACTGAGGCTACCTGGTTTGCCAGGCTTCATTTATTTGATACAGCATTAGCATACCTAGAAATAACCAGCTCTGTTTCTGTTTGAATACACAACTGGTTTTGTTGCATCTCCTTTTAACAGAAGGGATAACTGTGCAGTAAGTGTGGTCACATATTTTTACCAATGCTATTTGGCTGAATTTCTTCTTGGTCACTCACCACCACCACAGCACTGCCTTGGGCACATGAACTATCCAGTTTTACACAGCACAGGTACATGTCAGAGACTACGGATGTTGCAGAAGGCCAGACTGAGAATCTAAACCCTCCCTAGCAGGTGGCCTCTGGTTTGTTCTCTAATTTCTTTTATGTTGCCCCTGGTTTGATCCACACACAATAGTTTTGCAATAACACACTGCTTTGGCATGTGACAGAAGAGGGAAAGCCTTGCCAACACACACACAAATGCCTTAGTTTTGCAGCAGTGGACCAACCCTAAAGCAGCCATTTGTCCCTCAGGGCTGCACATCTGCAAGGACATTCTGATGCCAAACAAATGCAGCGTGCACTTCACAGGACTTTTTTTTTCCAGAGCACCATTAGGAGGGGCTCCCTGTGATGCTGGATTCTGTGATGCCTCCGAGATGCACACATCTTCGCTACCTCTTCTCTGTTAAATTTTGTTAGAACAGTCAGGCAGATCCAAATTTTATGGGGCAAGAGTAAAACTGAGCAAACAGCATTGGAACATAACCTTTGCTTTCTTAGGAAACTAAATTAACAGCCATGGCCCAAACCAACTCAGGAACCCGGTATAAACTGCACCTGCACAGAAGGTGCTGTGCAGACGCCCGTGCCTTTCTGGGAAGGTGGGGTCTTCAGCAGCAAAAGCTGGCTTGACTGATTTAAAAAATGCTAACCCAACAAATAATGCTCTCTCTTGCACACAATTCATGAAGAAACTCTCGAGTTCTCCAGACAAGAACTGTGGGGGATGTGGGGGTGGTGTATAAGTGTTGGGAGTTTTCAGGTCTGAAAAATACTTCCTTTTGTCCAGATGTAGCTTTTTCCCATCTCAACAAAGGTGAGACTTGGACATTTAGACTGCCTGGTTTGGGCATTCTTTGAACTCTATGCCAAGAGATTCCTCAAGACTAGTTTCACACAAAAAATGGACCAAAAAGGTCCCCAGACAACCAAGAGTTCTTTGGGGGTAGTGGAACTCATACCTAGCACCCACAAGCCAGGAAGAAACAAGGCAGAGCCAAGAAGAGCCTGTGCTTACAGCAGAGAAACATTCACACCCAGCAGAACTGAGCTCACAATAGTACAATAAATTAGCACACACTGAAAACCTGCAGAGCTGTTGACAGGGACAGATTAGAGCAATGGGGTCACCCATCCCCACAGAGGCAGAAAAGGCACCCTTCGAGGCTGCCAGGGGGAATATGCAGATTCACCAGCCAAGACAGCTCCTCTTGCAGGGCTGAGACAAAGAAGTCAAACACCAGTTGATTGCAAAGTGCACATCAGGGCACAGAACAGGCACTGAATTGATCAAGTACTTATCTAAACTGCACTTCCAGGCAGCAGCAGGCCAACTCCAAACCAAATCCCATGAAGGAGAAAATCTCACTCTGCGGAGGTGCCAGGCAAATCCCAGGAGGGCGAAGGACCCAACTTCTACCAGACAAAGCTGACAGATTTCACTGTCACTTCCTCTAGTCATGCCATCCTAGAACTGCACTGAGGAACTCCTCTTATCAATGAAGATTAAATGGCCTCTGTGATCATACCTGATCACTGATAAACACATTTAATCAACCCAAGTATGTGCTAACTTCCAATCTTTGTCCAAAATGAGCTGTCACATGGCAAAGCACTGTGGCCCAGCAAACTCATGTTTTGAAACATGCAGGTCCACTGCAAATAAAGTGCTCCCTGCTACACAAATTCCAGTCACCCTTGTTTGGAAACACTCCCCCCACTCCTCCCAACAAGTCAGTCACCTTGTTTAAACACGGTGCATTTTCCAAATACTAACTTAGACCATGTATTTTTCTGCTCAGCTGGTTTAGAAATCCCACTGCTAGCAGTGGAAGTTTTACTTTTAAATCAATAGAAATAGGGCCTGAAAGTCACATACAAGACTAGAAGACTAAAGCCTAAAGTGAAGATACCTAAACAATAGAACCTTTACAGTGCAAAACATTCCTAAGGGATTTTACAGAGTCTCAAATACAGGGAAGGCAAAAAGCTGCTGAAGCCTTGAAAGAAAGAGATCAATTGAAATGAAACCAAGCACAAAACAAATACAGCACTTAGAAAAAGCACAATCCTAAAAGCCCTGGACAGGTGAGAACAATGGTTATTCAGAACTGAAATGTGACAGGAGTGCTAAAAACCTTCCAAAGGACCTTATGGTATTTTATTTTTGTGCTGCATTTTCTAGATTTATCCTCTAGCATTTTTATTTCAGTGGCATGCTACAAAATAAGTGTTGGGTGTAACGACAGTTCAAAAAGTATTTGCTAAATTCAAGGATGCTTCTCAACTATCTGTATTTGACAAGTTTCAACTTTAAGGCTTTTTGAGAAGTTGAACAAAGTTGATATTGCACATGACTATTTTGTTTTGCTTTTAAATTACACTTGCTGGCTTGCAATCTATTAGGAAATACTTTCTTTAGACTAAGGGGTGGGGGAAGGAATTTTATTTTTACTGCAATAAGGACTGACTCCAGACCAAGGGGCTGAGACAGAGCAGAGGTTACATGACCCGTGCATGTTGCACTGGGCTGTCCCCCAGCTACATACAGGATCACAGCACTCGGTGCAGAATGATTCCTTGAAAGACAACAGCTCTCCACCTGCTGCTTCATTTGACAGGGCTGCAAACTCAGGAAATAGCACATTTGGTAACCCTGGCTTCTCTGCACCTAGTGTTGAGCTCAGCCAGCCAAGTCATTCAAGCCCTAATCGCAGTATTTATCGTTTTGGCAAGTGAGCAGACTTGGAGAAGCAGGGAGGAGAAGACACAAGGCACCTTAGAAGAGCAGGGAAAACCACACGGACAAATGAAAGCGTGCAGAGCACATTTTCCAGAGGCAGAAATTCCCACATCCATTAGGACTTGCAGTCTAAGGAACAGAGTTCCTGGCAGACACAAGTGACTTCTCTGGAAAAAAATGCCTGCTTTAATAAAGGACAGGGGGAAAGAAAACAAAAGGTGAAACAGAAGAGAGCCATCAAAAGAACAGGAGCTATGCAAAAATAGGAGGCAAGGCAAAGGCCATTTGTTTTCCCCATCTATAGAAAAGTGATGCCACAAGACAAAGAAATAACGATAGTGAAGGGCACCTGGGGATATTTGCTCCTTACAGACCTCCAGGAGAACTCCTCCAGGATAAATGCTTACCTTTCCCTAGATGTCCTTCTCTAAGCCAAAAATAAAAATAATGGCCACAAAAATTAAAAGAGTTTATAAACTCCCTGCCTCTCCACTGCTAATCAGTGGCCTGTTCATTCATTTTTTTCAAACTGCAACAAGTAATGCTCTGCCCTCTGCAGTAAAACAGAGTTAGAAACGTGGAGAAAAGCTTTTGTATCTGCTGATCAAGCAAAAGAGAACTTTTTTCCAACTGCCCTTCTGACTCCAGGGTATCAACACTTTGTCCTCCCTGCCCCATGACTACATCTGACACCACTGCCCTGGCTTCTATCACGAGTTGAAAAGTGCTAGCCAGACTCCAAGATAAACCTGTCAATAGCGAGGCACAGACATTCACATTCCTCCCTACCTGCTTGTGAATATCAGCTGTTTGTCTGGGACCAATTCCTTAAAAAGCTTTTACTGAGGGAGAAAAGGAAGGGGGATGCCGAGAGCATTTCAAACAGGAAAAGAAACCCAAAAAAACAAAAAAAAACCACAACCAGGGAGGGGAACCCCACAAAGACTGCAAAGAGAAAATAAATTTTAAAAAGCCTGTCCCCATCAGGTCCTCCCAGCAACCTTCTTTATCAGAGGTTCATTGTCAATCAATTAGCCAAGGCAGCAGGGGGCTGTAGGAAGGGGGGTAGCTCGAGAGACAATGGTCTGCCCTGTTGTATTACTATTTAATCGCTTTTCCTAAATAAATAAAGCAGCCCTGAGGTGCTGTCATGTCAAGGGAATTTATAACAAAAAAACCCTTCATTTTTCATTGGTCATTACTTTTCCTTCCCTCCCACCCCTGCAGGACTAGAGAGGGTTATTACTGTAGCCGTAAGTTCCATCTTTGTGTTGCTTGCCTTTGATTCCCACTCGGACCTTGCCACTTTCTGGCACTAATTTGTCAGGCTGAACAAAGGAGGGATTTGTACCTCCTGTAAGGTCTCAATTAGGAAAGGCTTCTGCTGTATTATGTGCCATTGGGACGGGACGCAAAGACGGTAATTACAGGAATTTGCACTAAATGGCTGAAGAATTCACAGCAAAACTTTTCTTCCTCCCCCCTCCTCATCTTTCTCCAAGCTTACCCCTCCCAGAAGCCCTGGGGAAAACGGCTCTCAATGCCTGCAAGCCGTAATTACCAACAGCAGGCCCCTCAGGTTAAACAGCAGCCCACGCTGAACGGCACAAGCGCCTGCAGGGAGCAAAGAACAGCGAGACGGGCTCAGCTTGCCCGTGTGCCTCCCCAGCACAAACTTTACTGAGCCAAACAAGCTTCCCCAGCTTCTCCCAGTTATAACTACAATTATTTCTTTCTCTGCACCATGGTAACAGCTCCAAGCTCCGGCTGGCCCTAAGGGTCTCAGGAATGGCAAAGGACTCGCTCCTGCAGAAAGGGCTGAGAATCCCCATCCTCGGGACAGAGAATCCCAGTGAGCAGCTTCCCACAGACCCACCACAACTCAAGAAGAGTTTCTCTGCACAAGAACATTTGTTCAGTTTGGCAGACTAAAAGGAGACCACAGGAGTATTGGGAATGCCTCAGGTGTATCAGGAAAAGACACCATGCAACCCTGGTCAGAGCACCTCATTTTTGTGGGGAATACATGAATGAGTGGGTATTATTCATCCCATGTTTGGGAGAGGGAATCCACCCTTTCCCAGAGAAAAGTCTGCTCCCATACTACATACAGCAAGACTAAAACCTGTTTCACATTGGAGACATGTATTTTGTTGCCATCCCAGGGCCCGATCCTATTTTAGAGGAGGTAATTGAAAATATTCACTTGAAACTCTCCTGAACCTCAGTCACAAGATTAAGCAAATATAAAAGAAATTACATCAAGTCATACAAATGTGGCCAAGAACAGAGCTGAATTCAGGCAGAAGCCCAAATACTGTGACCAAATCATTAACTGCAACGATGCCAACCTTCATGATGCTCCAGCTGCCAGCTGCATGCCATGCACTGTGGAGAGATGGGCAGGAAGATGACCTGCAGGTGGCTACCAGAGAAGGACAAACCCAACTGCACCCACAGACAATTCTGAGGGCAGTCCAGTTCTTCTAGGGCCCAGGTCTCCCCTGAAAGGCATTGAGGCCAGACAGCAGGTCCTGGGCCCAAACAGATATTCCCTAGAGTTGTCATGTTCCAGGGCAACGTAAGAACCACACCCCAAAGCAGCATGGAGAGGAGGCAGGACCATCACAGCTCCCATAATACAAGAGAAAAAGTCTCCAAAAGAGCTGCTTCTGCTTGAGCTGCCAATTTCTACGTGAGTGCAACTAAAGCAAGTCAGAGACTATAGTTTAAGCATTAGGTGCCCAAATTTGCTCTACACAGGTGCCCTTGCTAAAGTAAAATGACAATGTACTGCATTCAGACACGATCTCTCTATTTTCACTTCCTTCCCAAACTGGATAAAAACATGATCTTGCCTATAGGACTAGAATCAGACAATAAATTCAAACTCCTTTGATTCTGCACCACCTTTACAGTGTCCTGAATCAAGAAAACAGCTCAGCCACCCTGCGAGGCAGCCCGGGCCCATGTAGTGGTGTGTGTGTAAGACCTAATGTTTCAGCACTGCTCATCAAAAGCAGATGAACCTCTGAATATCCCATAGGTTTTGCTCTACAGCTGGCAGAGAGAAAGACTAACTACAGCCACAGTGAGAGGCAGGGAACAGCTGTGCTGCTAAAACATACACGTGCTCTTTCAAGTGATTTTCTTTTCCTGTAGAGGGGATGGAGGTGCAGATGCTGCAACCTGGCTGCTCACCTGCACACTTGAAGCTCTGAACTGTGAGCCCCCTCTCTAGAGACAGTGTGGTCAGGATGCTCAGGAAACTGGTGGTCACGGACTGGCGCTTGCTCTTTCTGAGGTCACTCCCAAAGGGCCGATCTCCAGGCTTGTTCCTGAGCGTGACCTGTGGGTTCTGAGTCAAACTTCGAGTAGCATTGGCTGCTGCTTTCAGGGCCTCCATCCACTCCCGGGCCCTCTGCCGCGTCTCTGCGCGCAGGCGCAGCACATCCTGGGGAAAAATGACCTGGAAGCAAGAGTCACAGCCATCCTGAGTATCTGTCTGGACCGAAAGGCACACATCCACATTGTAGCTCAGCAGGGGATCTTCATCAAGCCTACCAGGCTGGAATGCCATGAGATAAGACCTGTTCAAGACAAAAGTAAATGCCTTCCAGTTATTCTGGACAGTTAATCTGTAAAGAGTCCCTGATTTCAGAATATTTTGGTACTCTTTAGTGTTTTCAGTCAAATTCATGGATAGGAAGAGCTCCATAGGCTTCTCTAATAATCCATTAGTTTGAGAAAGGTCACTGTTATTTTCAGGCTTTGGCACATTCTCCAGTTTCTCCTGCTGTCCTGTAAAAGCAGGCCCAGAAGCATGCACCGCTTCCCAAAGTTTCTGTCCCCAGTCCAAAGTCTCCCAGGAGGACTCTGCCTTCAGCTGTAGCTGTGAGCTGTCTGACAGGACCGTGTCCACCACCTTGGTTTCGATGCCACCAGTAATAAGGACCCTTTGAAAACGCATGAGTGGATACACGGTGGGAAGAGTCTGGTTGCCACTGCTGTCCAAGCAATACAGGTACAGTTTGTACTGAGAGAGTTCAGCGTAACAGGTTTGCCAGTAGCTGTCATTGTCTCTTCTAACTTCCAAGTATCCCTTCTTCAGAAGATTTGAGAACACTGTCTTGTGTTCTGGAGGGAAAAAAAATAGAATATTATGATTATTTTTTAAAATTATCTCAAATTACTACATCATTCTGGCTTCTACTTCTCTCCTACCCATAGATGGCATATCTGAAGATAGGATCACAGAGAGAATCTTTACATAATAGGTTATAATTATCAAACACAAGCACTAACTCTACTTTTGAGCCCCCAAGAATACAGCACTTTTTTACCCAGAGGTATCAGAACACCTTACAAAAAGGAACAAAGAAACAGAGGGACAGAAAAACAAAGCAATTTTACTGAGATATCCAGGACAACAATGGCAGAGCAACAAAACACTGCAGGTCTCCCAGAACCTAGTCCAGAAGTAGACAATTCTATCAAGTAATCTATTGCCAGCTAAAATAAGATTTTAACAGTGAAAAACACATAAAAATTAAAACACCTTACCCTCTCTTCCCTGGTCCCTCCCAGGCTCAACTTCATGTTTTCACACACACCACCTCTGCCTCCCTCATCTAAAGCAGCTCAGAAGGAAAGGGCATAGTGGCATCTGGTCAGCTCCTCTCTGCTGCTCCTTCCTTCTCACACCTCTCCCCTGCTCCAGCATGGTCCTCTCCAGGGGCTGCAGTCCTTCAGGTTAAATGTACCCCTGCATGAGCTCTCTGTGGCCACAGTTCCTTCAGGAAATCTCCACATTCTCCAGCACGGGGTCCCACATGGGCCTACAGGGACATCCTGCTCCACCACGTTCTCCCCAGGGGCTGGAGCACATTCTCATCCTCTGACCCTCAGCTGCCCTTGACACAGCTGCCAGTGCTGTGCCCTTCCTGAGATGTGCTCTGCCAAAGAGGCCCCACCTGTGGCTGATGGGCACAGCTGTGTCCTGAGGAGGGGCTGCTGGAACAGCCCTGCTGCCAGCACTGCGTGCAGCACCTGGACCTGCACTGACCCGCTGAATGCAGACCTGTGCCCAACACAGCAGCTTCCTACCACATTCCAGCATGACCTGGGATCAGAACATCCTGTGCAGCTCCGTTTACTCTGGAGTCTTGCTGATTTATGAGAATCAGGTTCAGGAGTAGCAGACATGACCAAAAACGCAAAGAGGCTGCCCAGAAGGATTCAAATACACACCCCTGAGCATCTCAGCACTTCAGGTGCTCTGGAGCAGACCGATTCACAAACCCCAGCCCAAGGCAAAGGCAAGGGGAATCTTCTTCATCCACAGAAAACCAGCCATGCACAAGTCACTCCAAGCACTAGTGATGCAAATTTAAAAGGAATTATCTAAGGCATTTCTGAGTTTTAAAAAAAGGTTTCCATACAAAATTTGTTCCAATCTGATTTTCACCACTTCAGCCACCACAGGCGAGATTCATATTTTCACCTTGGGCTAGGCATGTGGCTCTAGGCAATTTTTGTTGGTCCCAGTGAAAATTCAGAGGCATTCACTGCTACACTGTAATACCAACTGCAACACTTGGCACCCCAAAACAACACAGGCCTGAGGAACAAACTCTTACTCCCATTTGAGTTCTACTTCACCCCTCCAGTAAGGGTACCTGTGCTGGGTCTTGACTTGCAAACAGTGACAGAATTAGAAGACTTCTTCCTCTAATTGTCTATCTCCCTTAGAGTCTGCTATTCCTGGCACAGGAGCAAGGTAGCCACCTGGAAACAGCTCCTCACCCACTGCCCAGCAAATCAGGTCACAACAAAATCAGCATCAAGTGACTTTAACACACAGCATTACAGACCACAGCAATACAAGAGCTGGTCTACTCAAGATTCTACCCTGGGGCTGACAGCCTTTGAAACAGGGATAGCTGGAGGCATAAATCATTTTCAGTATCTCAGCTTAACCAGTTACACTCATGTTAACAGGCCACACTCTAACAAGCTTCAGACATCATCTCTGAGTATACCGAGGATGTCTGCAACACAGCTAAGAGAGCATTAAACATCTAGACTGGATGAAGCTTGGAAACAAAACAAAACAAAAGCATAGAAACTACATCCCCACGTGTACTAGGCTTCCCAGCTAATATGGCCAAGACTGATGGACAAACTGCTGTCACCACTGCTGGATAAGGGGTGAGTCTGTCTGTCCTCCCGGAGGACAAGATGAGCCAGGGACTCTTGAGTATTTGAGGAGCTTACTGTCCAGGGGCTTCTGATACCAACTGGGGCAACCTTGGGCTGTAACCTTCATTCTAAGAAGATGCTCCTGCCTCTGGCTGCAAGAACTCCTGCAGCTAATTCTCAGTTTCTTCTATGGGCAGGAGAAAGAATCAGAATAGCAGCAGTGTAAAAGCTTTTGCCAGCTCTTCAGCAAAGACCAACTTTTAAGGATTTTTAAAGATTAAGCAGACAAGCTCCAGTTAAACTTGATGAACATAAACTTAATGAACATATATGAAAATTAATTGTTTGATATACTTAATGCTGGTATGGAAATCTCATGGGGGTTAAAAATGGGGGAAGGATGCTACCTTGCAGCCACCCTAACGAAAAGGAAGTACTTGGGTTTCACCTTGACAGCTCAGCCTTAGCTTTCCCATTTACCCATATACTCAGAATGAAGCCTGCTTTTAACACTATGCTCAAAGGACTCCATCTACAGAGATTTCCTGCAGATATGGCAAAAACCATAACAACAATTTAAAAAATTGCTATTTTGGCACTAGGTCTAAAAAGGTCAGTGTAACTATACCTTGCATATCAATAAACTATTCGAGGGTATTTCAGCTAAATATGAAAACTGAAAGCCTAATCTATAACCCAAAATGGTAGAGAAAAAGCACACTTTGATAGCCCAAATGGATGGATGTGCACACACATGGACACACTGAAAGAGAACCAATTTTGTTCACCGTACATCTCTGGCCCTGACATTCATTAGTATTTCTGCACTAACTCAAAAGCCATTAATTTCTCTGAAACCCACACTAATCCCTTTGTAGTGCAGATAATGGACAGCCATTCTAGAGTCATCTTCCCTTTCTATTAATCCAATCAGGGAGGCAGCGCTTCTGCAGCTCCAACTGCAATCTCTCTCGCTTCCATCAAGTACAGATGACTGTTCAAGCTTCTCCATAATAAGACAACTCATAACCTTCCCCCAGCCACCCCTCCTTCATGCACACACAGGTTTGCTTGTCTTTTGTTGAGTTAGAGAAAGGCTATCTCTCCCTGTCTTTCACAGAGGCACCCCCCCTCTCCCTCCTTCACTCCACTCCTTCCCTTCAAGCTCTGTGAAATCGGCTCTGATGGCTCTCGCTCAAACTGGGACAGAACCAGCAGCCACCTTGATTAACATTCAAATGCCTCGTATTGTTTAGGTCAGGGCAATAGATGCTGGCAGAGACAGGTTGAATTCATATGCTGAACATACACATCTCACAGCTCTGCTCCTTTATCTCTTCCACATGCACTGTGCCAGATAATACCTTTTTACTCAGAGAGCAAATGGTACCATCTCTCTATCCACCTTCCAAACAGAAACTGCATCTCTTTTCTTCCTTATGGAGACAGGCAGAGTAAATTGAAGAAGAGTAAAAAAAATGAAATAATCGCAGTAAATGGCTCACATCTGAGCCATTTGGAGTTATAATTTCAAGGAAACAGGTGGAAGAAGGCAGAGAAAAAGAGTAATATCTTCCTCAGCATTTCTCCTCTCCATTGGGAAATGCCCCCTGGTCCCAGATAGGAACCCTGCACATAGCACTGAAACCAGGCCAGCCTAGCACCCACCTACCACTGGCCACACTTGGGGCAGCTGGTGCAACCAGCACCCCTGGAGAGAGAGAGACCAAATGTTGTATCAGCATGTCCAGAAGATGCACTCTCCAGAACAACTGACTGTACTTGCATCTCAGTTGGCATGGCAGGAAAGCTTACTCTGTTTTTCCACCACTGAAGCATTTCTGACAACAGTCATTTCAAGTAACTTGGAAAAGAGCAGAAGCAGAGATGCCCAGCTTGTGAGGAGTTTGAGGGAGCACTCTTGAAGGGGCACTCCTCTCTGAATTCTCTAATGCTTAGTAAGTGATGAGTGTAAGTTACAGAGTTTTAGCCAGTAGTTTTCCTCTTGGATTTTTAAAAAACTGAACATTTTTACAAAACATGTTTGGGACCTAAAATGCTCTCAAATTGGGTTGGGCTAGCCACCTTCTTTGGGATGTGCTAGATCAGAGACAAACTGTGCCTCAGAGCCACACTGTCCACTATCTTCCTACTTAAAAATGCAGTCTTTTCCTCCCACCTGTTTTCCCACCTGGGTCTGCAGATATGCATCCTTCAGCTTGTCAGCGTGCAGGTGCTCAACACAGTGACAGCTCTAGAGCTCCCCAAGCTCACAGGCACAGCAGGCAAACAAAACAGCTACCTGGAAAAGCACTGCAGCACCCACACTGTCAGGAGAGGCAGTGTTTGAGTAACACCCACATGGCCATCAAGCCATGCTGTGTTTAAAACACTGCATTTTAAAAATCCAAGCCAAGCTTCACTGTATATTACAGAAGCAGTATTCACTCTTTTCTGCCAGGCCACATGCCCAGAAACACAAGAGCCTGCCTTGAATTTGCTTACAACTTCTGTCTTTGCTAGCTCTGCTTCCTGCTTGTGCCCCAGAGCACAACAGGGTTTATTTCTAGCACATGTGTTCTTTCACCAGCAGGCCAAAGATACTGCCCCAAAAGGCACAGCTTCTTTTCAGGTCCTTTTCTTTCTCAGCACATGGAAAGGATTCAGTGCCATTTTATTTGTATTATGGTTTAGGAGTAGAGTCAGCAGTGCTGGGTTAACAGCTGGAGGAGATAATCTTAAAGGTTTTTTCCAACCTAAATGATTCTATGATTCTATAAAAGAGCAAGCAGCAGGAAGAGAGAAGCCAGCAGTAAAGGGTACACTAGGACGGTAAGGAAAAAAAAACAGTGAAGAGTTCATGTATGCAGTAACTGGGACAGCTCTGGAGGACTGGGAGACCTCTGCAGGCTCCAGAGGGAAGTCCTTTCAGCAACTCCTGTCAGTCCTCACGGCTGTAATGTCCTCTCAGTATCTCAGAGCACTCATTTAATTTGGATCAAAACCCTGAAAAGGGATGTCTTCTAAGGACACAACCACTATGACCCCTCCAACAACTGCAGTAGGTTTTATCTAACCTCCAAATACATTCTTCAATCTTTTCTCTAGAATAATTAGTAGCCACAGATAACATGTCTGCAAAACCTACTTTCTTGCTTTTGCACTTCTTTTTTCAGGTCAGCTCACAGTAGCAGCAAACTCTTTGTGAGGCTCTCTTGTAAACACAGAGGGAAGAAATAGCACAGCTACCTTGTAAAACCTGCACAGCTGCTGAACAGAACAGGTAAAGGAAACAGATTAAAAAAGTACATTTTCAGAGCACAGAAGCTCTCCTTCCTCAAAGAAGGCACCCCTGCCTCCCAACATTCCATACAGAAAGCTCTTGGAGGGCACACAGCAAGCACTGACTACCTCAAGAAGTGGGTCCATGGGAATTTCAGATCACAGAATCACAGATTAAGCTTAAAGCACTATCAGGGACATGTACAGACCTTCAATAGCTCCATTTAATGGAGTTTCTGTGGGCATATGAAGTTGTTACACATCAAACCCAGGAGATGCCCAGGATACAGCTGACAAAAACTAAGAGCTCTGTCTCCAGACTTGTGAGTGCATTTCTGTTCTGCATCCTTTCCACAGAAAGATATAGAACAGAGACTCCACTCTACAAGAAGCAATATATCTCCCTAGACAAAAGTAACAGCAGGTGCACTTGCCTTGGTCAACCAAGAACACCCTTCTTTGGGCTACAGCAATTGTGTCACAATATAACACAAAAACCTACATGTTTGTACCTATATATACACTTATACATACTTACATGTTATATATATTTATACACACACACATCTCTCCACACACAAACACTTAGGCACCTGCTTTCCATGTTCCAGTATAGCTGACTTAGCTGGAAAACCCGACACAAAAAGTTTGTTTTAACCCTAAACAGGTCACCTATTCATAACTGGAGTCAAGCCATCATATACATACATGCACCCTTTCACAATCCCTTGATTTTTAGTTAAGCCCTGCCTTTATTTAGATTACAAAAATCTTTGTGGCACAAGCTGCTGTTCCTCTCAGTAAGCACCCGGCCCATTTCTGGCATCTACAAAATAAATCATGGAGATGGAGACACTGGGTCAGTGTTTCCAAAGCCCTGAGCAGAACCCCTTCAGTGCAGTGCTTGGGAAAGGAAAAGGAAGAAGTATCACTTGCTGAAACACCGCTTTGCATGGCTCACTGGAGATGCCTGCCCCAATCTGGTAACAACACTCCCTGTGCCCCACACAAGGCTGGCAGGAATGCCTTAATATTGACAAATTGAATGCTTTAGTTTCTGTTACTTGCTCATGGACTGAAAATTCAGCATTATTTAAAGAAAGAGAGCAGAGATCTTGGGTCTTACAGTAAAGCTCTGTACGCGCTCTTTTTAAGGGCTGCTCTTTCACTTTATGAAATCTGCTTTTGTTTGGATTTGCCATTCTCCCAATAGCTTTAGCATTCAAAGCTTTTTTTAAGTTTGGGGAAATCATTCAAGGAAATGGTCAGAAATACATAGCAAATAAATAATTTTTACCTGAGTCAAACTGAAGAAGACAGAAGCAAAAAGAAAAACAACTTCAGACATTTAAACCATAAAAAGAACAGAAATCAAGGTAAGTTTAAAAAATGATCCTTAGGCAGGCAAACACATAGAGTTACATCAAAGACAAAAGAGCCATACTGATTTAAGAGTTACCTCACAGTAGGATTTTGAGTGGGCTTTTTGTGTTTTTTAACATTCAGCTCCTCTTTCAAGACAAATATTAAAGTCAGATAGGAAACTCCTCATATAAACACAAACAAAGCACCAGCACAAACCTGTGTTTCCTTGGATATCCTCTCCCTTGGTTAGTGCCAGGTAGGAAAGCAGAGCACAGTTATTGTCCTGACCAGGTGCAGGTGGCTGCTGCAGGGAGGTGCCTGTGAAGACCACTCTCCAGTTCACATGGCTGATATCAGAGCGTGACCTGCTGTGACCTGGTTTGAACATGGAGGCTTCCTCATTCTGCACCAGGATGTCATTCACTGAGCGAGGCCTATCCCTCCGCCGCTGGCAGATCTTGAAGATATTAAAAGCTGTGGTGTCCCCTTCCCCTGCCCAGGCAAGGTTGTCAGCAGCTGTTCCCCTCTGCACCATGCACTGGTCTTTGGCAGGGAACGCTGTCTGAGCTTTGGTTTCCAAGAGGCCATTTTTGCAGTGATCCCAGAGGAGGCTACTTTTGGCTAAGGAGGCGACGTTCCTCAGGTTCCTGCTCTCTGTTATCTGATCAAATACCTCACGCCCAACCAGTTCCGGGACCTCCTGTACACCGTACACCTCAGAGGGCTGCACAATCTTTTCAAGCTTAGTATCAAAACTATTGAAAAAGTCTTCAGTCACTTCCAAGGCAGGGCTAATGTCATCCACTTCGAGAGCCTCCATATCCTGGGCTGCTGTGGGCTCAAGGCGTTGCGATGCGTTAAGAAGATACCACATCAATATGGACCCAAAGAATTGCTTCACATCGATCCTTGGCACACCTTTAACTTGGACCTGGTGGGCAAACACAGTCACCAACTCCAACCCATAGTGGTAGGAAGTAGCCAACTCAATTTGCCTTCAGAGGGAAGGCCTAACACCCACTGACCAAGTGGGCTATGGTCCCTCTATGAAAACAGCTCATAGGGATGAAGAGCACCTGTAAAGAAAAGCAAAACATCACATCAGTAAGAGTCTATTCCCAGGTAAATATGTTTAATCACATCACCCCTTTCACAGTCATAATCCCCTTCATTTAACTTTCTCCTTCAATTTGCACCAAAATTACTGCATATGAAGAAACCCTTCGTGGTTTCGGTTGTGCGCTCTATATGTACTCTGTATAATCACTTTTTGAACTGAAAGCTGCAGAGAGCAGGATGGGACACCAGATGATGAGAAACCAAAGCAATATCAGTTGCTAACCAAGCTTTAGAAAGCTGCATTGAGAGGCAGCCACCTAAGGAATGCTTCACAGAGTTTCCCTTAGGCCTTTCCCTTTCCCTCCCTTTCTTTTTTCTAAGAAAAAGTTGATAAACTACAGGGTCACAACATAGGCCAACCAGCCCCAAATAGTTTCCCTTTTTGTCCAAGATTGCTTGAACTCGCAATTTTATGGAGACCAACATGAGTTTTACAGCAGCTACCTTGCCTATCCATCTGCAGGAACAGAACTGGGACATTTGCCAAATAAATCAAGTCTGTCTTGAAGCTCCATCCACAGTGCTGCCACGCTGAAGGGAAATGCACAGTAAGTACATTTAAATAGGGGCAACCTGTCAAATGTCTGCGAGTTCTTGGGACCTGGAGACTGGGCATTTGTACCGGCAGGAGAGCAGCCCTCAAGCCTCCTAAGAGAAATCACAGTACCCACAGCCTGTATACGCAGAACAGCTTGAAGTCAGAGTTTTGAACACCTCAGCACAAGTCCTAGAAGCAGCAAAGCTGCATTAGCTCAGAGCTCTACCTAGATTATTACACTCTTAACAAAACTAATTAGCTGGGCTGGGCCGATAATTAGCAGCTCATTAGCTTGTAAATGCTGCTGAAGTGCTACCAGGACCCATGAAGATTTACACTTAGCAGGAAAAAACATCTATTAAACAGCATCAAAACCACATAACACCTTATTTAAGGTGTTTTTTTTTAATCCAGAACAGTCTTTTAGCCTAACTTCTGTTAGGAAAGCTGTTTAAACAGGCACCCTTCACTGTAGGGAGCCAGGAAGGTGGCCAGCAACCCTTTACTATAGCAAGCAAGAGAGGAAGGTGGCCGGCAACCCCAAAAGGAGGGGGCACAGAATTCTGCAGCACAAACCAGTCTCCTCCACAATTCCCCAGTGGCTTCCTCCCACCCCTGCTTCAGCTGTAGCCAGCCATGACAGAGTTGTGCTCAAAAGCAGCAGCTCACCCTCCCTCCTATAGATCTGCAGTTCAGACTATGATGTTCACAAAGACAATCCAACTAAGCAGCTTTCAAAAGCAATAACTAATCATATACACAACTCTGGAATGTCAAGCCTTTACACTGAGATCTTTCTCCCCTTAACACTTTGCAAGGATTCACTTTGCTAGTCTCATAGCAAATCAGGGTAGGAACAGCTTCAATTATGTGAACACAGAGTAAGACACTGAAGATAGAGACACAATCACAACCAGAGGGCTGAACAAAACAGACCTGGAGTTATTTCAAATCAGAACAGTATGGGAGCAGACTCTTTGCCAAGCTGTGCAACTGTGCCAGTTGACAGCAGTGGGAAATTAAGTCATCCTGGACACATCTGCATTGTCAGCTTGATGCAGCATTGAGTTTATTCTTGAAGCTCAGCCCTGCCAGCAGCTCCCGAACAGTGTTCTGCTCCCTGGTACCACAGAGCTTGGGAGCTCAAGGAACAGCCTAAGGGACATAATGTGGTGCAACCTGTCCACTTATTCTACACCCTTCTGTAGCATACTTTTACAGCAAGAATGGTATTTTGAAGTTTCAAACTGCAAGAAGCATTCATTTGAACAAAACTAGCACCAACATAACCAGAGGCCTGCAGTGAAGGCTACAGCCTGGTCCATTCAAAGATGCTGCCTCATGGGCATTGGCAGGGGATGCAGCCTTGCACTCCCTCATGCAACTGGAGAGGCAATCGCTCCAGAAGGGCTCGTGACATGCCACTGCAGCACTCTAATGACAGCAGAACAATGCTGGTCTGTTCCTTAAGTCACTAGGAAAGGTGGAAAGCGAGGGATAAAAATTGACACTTACGTTTCA
Organism: Euphonia xanthogaster; assembly: GCA_034509185.1. Lineage (NCBI taxonomy): Eukaryota > Metazoa > Chordata > Aves > Passeriformes > Fringillidae > Euphonia > Euphonia xanthogaster. The sequence goes on from JAYDZK010000274.1 coordinate 25,934,488, forward strand.
CAAGTTCATTTTTAAAATGCCGGAGGCTT
>JAYDZK010000274.1:25947161-25964900 GCA_034509185.1 Euphonia xanthogaster
ATTTAATGTAACTTGAGCCATTTACTCAATTGCACCTTTGTCTTGAAACCCAGGGGAAACTGGACTGGAGTAAGGAGGAGTGAAGTATGCATTCCCAGAAAATCTTTTGTGTATGTTTGCAAGGAGAAGGTGTGTTATATGGGACAGGAAGCAGCTGTTAATCTCTGCAAGTGCCATCCTGGTTTAGTTCAATGCAACTTCCCTGCTTTGTCTTGATATCCTTAGAGCTCTTCTCTACTAAATAGGTCTTGTTCTGCCAGTTTAGCAAAAACCTGTCCCTCTAATGCCCTCAGCTGGTGCTTCCTGCACCTCCTTTTCATTCCTGCAGGCCATTCTCCTGGATAACAGGAGTGGCACAGAGAAGCACTCACTCACTCAGCAGCCTGGTAGATCAAGGGTTCACTAGGACAGGGGGGACAATAGTGACCGTGTGACATTTTTGCCTGTCCATGCAGCCCCATTTAGAAAGGTTTACAGGCAGGAGTGCCAGATTAGGGTGGGGACTTTCTTCCTTTTCTCCTCTGGTATGCCATGGGCTTCCTGTGTGAGTTCAAGCAAGCTGCTTTAGTCTCCATGTCTCCATTTCCCTGTCTAGAAAGGGAAATGCTGCTGCAAGGGTACATCTGAGAACACTTAAACCCTACACTGATAGGGACTGATAAACCTAGTTTTCATGAACTCCTGTCCTGGCCAGGAGTGGCTTCTATATCCCTGCACCATGTTTGGCCTCCCCATCTTATGGAGGTATAGGCAGCCTTAAGGGCTGCAGCTGAATGTTCAGTACTCTCATTTCCTGACATGGCTTCTGCTCTGCTCCACCCACCTATGAACTCTCCCTGCCTACCTCTGCTCCAAGCCCAGCTCTCTCCTTGTCCTGGCCCCATCCAGTGTCTTGGCCTTCTGTGGCCTGTTTTGGTGCAGTCCATGGTTTCTCCAACTTCCCTGTCATAGGCACTGACCTTATTCTGGTGTCAGGACATTGCTCACTCACCCTGTGAGGTCCTTAACACGGCAGGAGAAAGGAATATCTATACCATGGGAGGCAGCTCAGTGCAGAGATTCCCCTGTCCAGCACCAATCCTGCCAGCTTTGGGACTGGGAGGAACACTGACACCTCAGTGCTGTCAGTGCAACACTTCACTCTGTGGGGCCCTGTGAGCAGCCATCCTGCACCCAGAGCCTGGGCCAGTTCCTCTGCATGGCAGCACAGCCATGTGGAGCCTCCAGCCAATTCAGGGACGTCTCACAAGACACTGCTTGCATTCAATGTGGATACAGCCTATGTGAGCTCCTTGCTGGGATGCAAATGCTGTGGGAAGGAAATAGTGAAGCTGGAGTGAGATGAGTGAACAGATGTTTTACAGCAATAACTTCCACCCCAATCCCCCTGGGAAGGTTTGGATAGAGAGCCCTGACCCAGATCCCATCTAGAAGAAGTCTGAGATGCCAAAGCTTTCACAAATATAATCTATTGACTCTACCTTAAAAAAAAAAAAAAGTCTACAACAAATAACCACTTGTAATTTCTGCTGCTAGCAAGTTGCTTTTATTTTCTCCTATGAAGTTGCAGCCAGATCTTCAGTGTTTGCCTCTGTACTTCTCTACAGTGACTTTTCCTCTTAATCTAATTTAATTAGCAAATAGCAGAGCAGGGAACTCTGATGTTTTAGCCGTTCAGGTAAGCTGCAGTTCCATGGAAGTTAGAGCAGCCTCAGGGCTCTTTTTCTTTCTGGTATAAGGACCAGAGCTCTCAAGACCATAAATGTGGCCCACAGGCACAAGGCCCAGGTATAATTTTCCCATAGCTACAACTGCTATACAAATACTATCCTGAGACCTAAAATCCTCTTTACTCCATCTATCCATCATGGTACTTAATGTTGAAAGTACATCCAAGAATATGATCTGCCTCAATAGTGTGTGTTATAATATTCTCAGCCTTTATCATTATAACTTTTAAAGCTAGGGCACAAATAAAAAGAAGAGGAAAGGCTGACAGAATTAACAGGGAATCCAAGCAAATAAAAACGATGTATTGGTGTTCATGCAGATCACCTCTTAGGTGATAAAGGACCTTAAGTTTGCCTTGGGCAGAGGAGTGTCTACAGTGTCACCTATAAGAGAGTAACAGCTTTTAGTAATTAAGACTACTCCTGTAAGAGTGAAGCCCAAGCAATTAAGCTTTAGACAACTGTGTCACAAGACACCAAGGAGAAAAGCTTGGGCCCTCCATTTCTGAGCATACCCTGAAGAGGACTAAAGTATCTTCTATTCCACAAATCAGACTGAGCTGCAAATCAAAACTTAGTAGTACTTATGCTTAGGTATCTATGAAGTCAATGCCATTGTAATGCCTTCCCATCTTCAGCCCCCTTTGTAGCCCTTTGCAAGAGCCCCCTTTGTCTGGCTCCCTCAACAGGCCCTATATCCAGCAGGACAGCATGTTTCTGGCAGTAATATGCCACTGAAACACTGTGACTTACGTTTGAGTGATTCTTTTGTGTCATATCTAATATCCATCTGTCTATACAGACCTTCTTATCCGATATATCACATTTTGCCCACCATGGCTCCTCTGCTGGAGCCCATGGCCAGGCATCACTCCCGGGCAGAGCTGGGCAGGAACGCCAAGCCCGGCTCGCAAAGCTCTGCACTCCAAGCAAGCCTGCTTTGCCTCAGGCACTGGAGCAGTATGATTGTCCACTTGCTGTTGCCCTGACACTTAAAGTAACCTCACGGAGCATTACAGTGACAGCTGAGCTGCTTCTGAAGGAGTAAGGATTAGCTGAAATATAACTAAACAGATTAGAGGTGGTGCTCACTATGAGTGGAGGTCCACATGTAAAGAATTCTGAATGATGAAATGGATGTAATGTAAATTAAAATTTGTTCCAATTATGGAAAGTTATCTTAGCTAATATATTTAAGCTAGGCCAGATCAAGCATGGTTGCATTTCAGCCTCCAAAGACCCAAAATTCTGGTTGCTAATGTGCTGTCAACTGCACTGTTACAAGTGACAGATCCCTACTGAAGAACAACGAGGAGATGGTAAAAGAGTCAGTCAATATGCTTCACGATGTTACCTTGTGTTTTCAAGTCTCCTCCTTGAGTGCTTTGAAGAATTTCGCTTGGACTACTACTTTGTGTATCTATATACACACACATAGTAACAGAAGCACTCCCGGTGTTACAGGTCCTGTGTATTCACAGGGATACGAGAGACAACTTATTTCCTCAGAGGAAGTTGGGAAGATAAATTCAGTCACAACAGGGAGGTGCTCAGATATAGAAGAAATTGCAGCTACAGCATTTCAACATCTGAGTGTCTCTGAAAGCCATGTGTAATTTCCTAAGCAGATACATTCAGCCCTTCTAATTTTGCCAGTGATGGAAAAAGGTGCATTATAGTCATCAACAGCACTTTACTTTCCATCTGTGTTTCCTCAAGAATTGTGCAAGGTATCATGATTCATTCTGACTGCTCAAGCCATGAGCTCCCTCTAGCATCAAAAAGGATTAATGCAGTCGGTACCTTTGTCATCCTAAAGGAACAGAGAGCAAATATAAGGAAATATCAGTAAGATGAAGGAAGTCTGACCCTTTTCTTCTTTTTTGAACAGGAAAAAAACCAAAATAAACCAACAAAACAAAAAATCCTTTAAGCTAGTTATGTGCACATAGCTAAACACTGTCACCCTAAGAATGATGAGGCAAACACACTCACAGGATAGGAAAAGGCATGGTCTTAGTTTACATCCTAATCCATGAAATACAGGTACAGATTGTGCAAGTCCACTCTGGTTATTAGCTTTCACAGGAGACCAATATAAACTGGCAAGATGATGGTTCTGGCCTTGGAGCTGTGCTCATTGTTTAGACGTGCATTGTCACCAGAAAAGAAATAAAAAGAGAAAACAGAATGAACTTGGATTATAAGTGGGTGAAATTATCCTTTAGAATACCTCAGACCACAATATTCCAGTTGGCCATTTAGAGATTTTCTAGTCTGTCCTTCCATTTTATAGCATTTGGGAGCAAAATAGGATTGTTTCAGTGGTGTTAGAGCTCCCCTTCCCCAGGAGCACCTAAACGGTGTTACTTGAGTAAATCACGTGAGGGAGAAAGGCATCTTTGGGCTATGGTTTAAATCTCCCAGAGTGTGTTGGCAAGTTTCCTTTCCCAGAGCCAGGGAAAGAAGAAGCCATGTAGCTGTCCTGGTTCAGGGCAAATTTGGGAGAGAGGACAGTAGCCAACATCATTTTTGGTTGCATTTGGGAGTGGCTGTGGAGGTGACAAGCACAAGCATGCTAAAGCCTGTATGCCTGCTCCACTGACTACAGTATTTCTGTTGTGCCTGGGGCACAGGAAGCCCCTCTCTGTGGCACAGCAATTCTCTCAAAACACAGAGAGAGCAAAGAATGTCAGTGAGGCAAAACTCCTGACAAGATAGGAAAGGTCAAATGGATTTGCTGCTACACACAGCTGCTGGTGAAAACTGCAAGCCAAACTAGTACATAGAAGTAACACCAACCTTTATTCCAGTGTTCAGTAGTTTAGAGAGCTCCTTCTCCCGTGCTCAGAAGAAAGCCACAACTCCAGTCCAGGCAGACATTGCAGATTTCAGCTGTTTGTGACATTCCCAGTGACTCTGCACCAGTGTCTGCTGTCCTGTCTTTGCCATCCAAGTCAAGTTCATATACATCACATGTCCATCAGTGCTACCAATATTCCAGAAAGATCAAGCACCTAATTAAACTCCCTAGGAGGCTTCAGTTTTGAAGAAGCTGTTAATGCAAGAAGGATCTTCCTCTCTATTAAATCCAAACTGGTCCAGTCTTTCTGGGAGGATCACAGACTTCATTCAAAGTTGCAAGTTGCAGAATAAGTAGTTCCTGGAAGTCCAGGAACCTCTCCTTCTCCCTTCATACAGTTTGAGATGCTTTAACTTTATGCACTCATGTTGAGGCCAGAGAGTCCCAGTGACCCACACACAAAACATGTGCTGTGGCTTTTCTTAGGAAAAGAAGAGCATTGTGCTCAGCAGGGACACTGCAGCCTCTGCCATACCCCCCTGCTGCCAGGGCAGGGGAAAAGACTCAAAGGGTGAAGTGCAGGGCAATCAGCTGACGTGGAAAACCAGGTCAGGCCAGGCTGAGGTAACCACACATCTACCGGTGCTGATACTCCAGAAGTGGTGCCTAATGATGCTGGTAATTGCTTAGAGCTCATCTACATTTAGAACTTTGGCACTGCCCCTCCCTTCAGTGCTACTTTTTCTGATGTCTCACATGTACCACCTCATAGACCTCCCATCTGACTGCATGGGCCACCCCACTGCAACCCCTCCCTCTCCACCTGTTTGCAGAACAAAGCAATGCCTGGACACTGCCTGACAGAAACTGAAAAGGAATTTTTGATGTTAGCTGCAGAAAGCAGAGTCACTAATGATTCACAAACCATCCAGACCCTTCCCAAGAGTTTGACTTCACAATTCACTGAAGACTCTCATTGATTACAGCTGCTAGTGATTTTATTACATTTCTTAAATTTCAATATCTAATTAGAATAAACTCTCTAATTCTTCTATAATGTCAGCTTGAAAACAGCTTGGAGACTGTATTCTCTAATCAAAGGTAAAAAAAAAAATCAAATTTCTGACTATGGAATTATAATGTAGGCTTCAGTGACTACTCAGCACAGAAGCAGCAATACATGGTAACAGCCATGCTAAATGTTTAAAATTCTTTTAACACACAAGCAAACCACCTAACACTTCAGAAAATAAGAATTTTTTTAATCATGGCCTTTGTCAAACTGCTGTACATTATACAAACAGTTTCTGAGGTTCTTGCCTTATTGAGCTGCCACATGGAAAAAAGCTCTTTGTTTTTCCTAGGATGACTGAAAGCAGCTTTCTGCCAAGTTGCTTGTAGCAGTTACTATCAACAAATTATTACAGTTACACGTGTGTGTGTACTGCATGAGGCTGCACATGCACACACAAATCTCGGGTTTTGCAGCCTCCAGAAGTATAGTTACCTCCTAAATGTGCCATCTCTTGATGTGTACAGAGCAACCTGCTGCAGAAAGAACTGGCCATTTACAAGAACTGCTGCTAGTGCTTGTTGTCTGAGCAGGGTGCACTTAGCCAGCATTCATCTCTTCTCACAACCTGCTGGCCTAAATGGGATCATCCCTCCCAAAGTCAAGAACCAGGGAAATGACAGCCTGGGACTGAACATACTCTTTCCAAACAGTCTGAAGGAGGACTGGGAAAACATCCTCTCACTTCCAATGCTACAGAAGTAGCCGGATGACTTAGTGGAGTCCAACCAGATGCCATCACCAAGCTCTCACCACTGCTTTCTCTTGCAGTGCTGCTCATTAATTCCCCCAGAAATCTTTTGATCTAACATGGTAACACCAGAAAAAAAACAGGGTTCACATCCATCTTCTAGTTCATTCCTTGTTCTCTCATCTCCTGGACATAGAGATGGCAGCTGTGTCCCCTGCCCACACTACTACCAATCTGTAATATTATTAGCACTACCTGATTCTGGATCCTAGGAAACTCTCTAAATAAGCTTAACATATTATCTTTTGTTACCAGACAATGCTACAGAGAGAGAGAGAGGAAAAAAAAACCAAACTCAACAATTTTTCACTCCTCAAATATCTCAAGACACTCACCTGTGTAAAAATTTTAAATACACCAGCTGTTGCCTCTGTTTCTGGGTTTAAACCAAACATTTATCATGGACTCTCATCTTTTTATCATCTGACTGGTATGTCAGCAGCAAGACACTGAGTAATGAACACAAAGTATTCCAGGCATCTCAGAGCAGGCAGCATCACTGCCTCACACCATGCTATCCTTGGCTACCATGCTGGTCAAACTTCTCTGGAAACCTTGTTGATCTTTTAACATTATGCCCAAAAAGTGGTGTTTCTCTGAGTGCAGAGGTGGCTCCAGTGTCTCTTCTTTTTGGAAAGAAAATGGAAATTCTGGGCATTCAAAATTAAATACAAACCTGGTTTCCCAACTTGAAACCATTTAAACTGCAGTCAGGAATCTACAGTTCACTTCAAAATAGTAATTTCATTGCTAAAAACTCCTGACAGCTCTCAAAGAAATGGGAATTCATCAACTCTGAAACACAGACAAAAAGAGCAAATACAGCATGTGAAGTCTCTCTCAAATGTCTCCTGATAATTAACAAGAATATGCAACTTCTACTATTTGTTAGAAAATATATGAAATATCATATTTTGCCATTAAGTACCTGTGTCTTATGCTCTAAGTATTAACTATTAACTTATTTTAACTTACTCTACATAAGAGATGGATAAAACAGACCCTACAATGGATACACAATGGAATGAACACCAAATAAAAGCCTGACAAAGCCAACAGAAACCAAAAACACCACAGACTGGCATTTTAGAAAGTGCTTTATTACCCAGTTCTTCCTGCAATGGCTCATAAACATTATTTTTGTTTGCAAGATCAAAATAAACATCAGTGTACCACCAAAGGTATTAGCCTTAGCTAATCTCTGAAAGATCTTACCTTACTAATGTTAATTATGCTGGCTGACTTTATGGTACATTTTGTTAGCACCTGTCCCCAGTGATTTTTTTTCCATTTTTGCAGTTATTAGCTAATCTCACTAGCGAGCTCTCATTTTGCAAAGGAGTTCAGAAGTCTGAAATAAGAGGAATGGAGACATTTTTGTTCATAGATTAAACTAGGTGAATAAAAACATTTCACTATGAAAACATCAATCTTTTTACAATTGCAGCTGATGAACCCTAGGTCATAGCTCCTGAAGATGCTAGATTTGGTTCCAGAGTAGTCTGTCTTTTTTTTTTTTTTTTTAACATGTTAAATTCACTTTGCCTGATCCAAGGAAAAATGTCAAGTTTATGGAATACTTCAGCACAAAATATTTTTGGTAGCTACAGAACATGGATATTCATGGACTTTTCCAGAGCAGCTGGTGGCTGAATAAAAAATGAAGAATTCCTTTCCCTTTTCTAAAACTTAAAAAGAGAATTGGCATACGCATTACGTCTATGGCCCTGACATGGCCAGAAAAGCTTAACAAATAAATTATACACCAAACAAACAGTAAGACAATAATCAATAGTGAGGGATACAACTGGAAGAAAATACAATGACAGTACAATTCTTTCCAAAGCTCATCTAATTCATTATCAAAGAAATCCTTTTCATCCAACTGTTCATAAACACTTTTATGAACAACTAACAATTCACCATATTCCCCTAACAGAGACTCTTCCCTTTATAGTGAAATGTGAAGAGAGAGGATGAAAAGATTAATTTAACTAATGTTAGGAAGCTATCCATCCATTTTATATTCCAGTGCCCCCATTATAAAGCAGTAAGTGTGGCATGTCACCTAGTACCCTGTCTAGATATCCTCGGTGTCCAGTGCCAGGCATTTTCCAAAGATGGTGTAAGAACTTACATATAAAACTTACCCTCTAAAGAAAGTTCCCTTCTTAATCAGGAAAATAATCTCTGGAAAGCACAAGAATATAAATCTCATTGCCAAACTCTGCTTATTTCTTTTCCCAAAGTTAACAGCACTTTCACCCCAGATGCCACTCACCATGAACTTTGCCCCATTCTGAAGCACTGCTACACATAACACTGGGCAGATGCCACACCCTTAGTACCTGTAAGAACAGCTCACTAAAGTAGATAAAGTAGAATCTACTGCTGCAACATCCTCTCCTCAGAATGACTCTCTCATGCTCCAACCTGTAAAAATATGTCTGGTATTGTTTTCCAGCTGAAATGTAAGGGATTAGACAGGTTCCTGAGTTAATTCTCCACCTGAGATCTACTCTAGTGAAGCTAGTATGCTGAACTTGAAAGGCCTAAGCAGAATACATCCAGAAATGCATTTGTTGATTCAGACAAGGTGCCCTACTTCCTTCACACAAAATCAATTCTTAAAAATAAAAATGTGATTACTTTAAAAACTAAAGGCAACAGTGACTTCCAGTGATCAAAGAGACATCAGGATTTTCCACTGTGACTTGCATCCAGATATAAATTTCAATATTTGAATCAATATGAGGAAAGCTAATTTATTGCCAATTAAAATGGATTAAATCGCTGAGAAACAAAAGCAAATTAAAACAGCACATTCTCTTCCTGTCGCTCTCTTTCCTCAGACTCAACTTCACACTTTGAACCCCCAGCTTCTCTGTCTCCCCTTGTCCAAGGCAGCACAAGGCAAAGAGGAATATGGGCATAGCAGTCAGTCTGTAACAGCTCCTTTCTGTTGCTCCATCATGGTCCTCTCCACAGGCAGCAGTCCTTCCGCAGAAACCTGTTCTGGCATGGCTCCTCTCCATGGACTGCAGCTCCTTCAGAAAAATCTGCACCTGCTCTGGCATGGAATCCTCTGTGGGCTGCAGGGAACACACCTGCTTCTGGCACCTGAAGCAATTCCTCCCTCTCCTTCTTCTCTGACCTTGGTGCTGAGAGGACTGTTTCACCTCCTTCCCCACTCTTCTCTGCCATGCAGCATTTTCCCTTCCTTACAGACACCTCCACAGAGGTGCCCCAGCTTCACTGATGTGCTCAGCTGTGTCCTGTGGTGGGTCCATTGCAGAGCTGCCTGGAACCAGCTGTGTCCTGCACAGGGCCACCCACACCAGGGCACCTGAACTCAAAACAGAAGCACAAACTCCAAGTTGAACATTAATAACTTCCTGGCCATCTCCCCTGCTCTCTTTCAAGTTGTGCCCAGAGTCATTTGTGGGGACACAGTGGGGCAGACCCACAGACCAATCTGGACTCACAGCAATAACTTTGTACTGATAAGGTGCTGGTGCACAAAGTGCAAAACACTGCTGCCATCAGCACAGCTCTGCGTTTGTGCTGACCTGTGTGGAGATGCAGGTGCAGGAGCTGAACCTGTAGCTTCCTCTGAGGACTTCTGGAGTGAGGGGGGCAGTGGAGCTTACCCCTGTATATCCCACTCCTTAAGGAAAATGCAATGATATCTTACATTTCAATCATGTAAGAAATCAAACTCCAGCACAATAAAGCAAAAACAAAACCCCAAAACATGGGAAACTGAGGATAGAGAAATTTTTTAAAATGAGAAATTTGTTTCTGTGCTTCTCTGGGTATGAGAAAGAGGCAACAGGAGAAAGGCAGAAAAGTGGAAAATCAGGACATGTTAAAACGATTTCCCCACTCCTAGAAAGCAATGAGTACAGTGGTAGGAGACAACAAAAAATATGGCTAGGCCAGTGAGAGGTAATTTTATGGCTTGTATTATGTATTATTTTATGGCTTGTATTATGTATTGTATTAGAGATGCACTAGCACCTGACACAAAAAACCTGTACAGCCAAGAAATTATTGTGAGGATATTGATTTTAAACCAGTAAAGCCCTCTTTCCACAGATCATCAGTTCTCAGTAGAAGTCAGGTCAAGAAGGTTCCCACTTCCTCCATTTCCTTCCATGTACAGAACACCTCAGATGTGAGAACAGCTTTGTCAACAGCCAAAACCATGGAGTTATCAGACCAGTTTGCTTTCAGAAGATAACCAGCACACTGAAGATAAAAGCAAAATACACAATTACCATTTTAACTTTCATTAGATGTGAGCTCAGAGCATAAATAGTAACAAAATCAACAATTTAAAAGCAGTATATTAAAAAAACATTTACCAACTAAAGTGAGCCATTTCAGCCATAAGAAATGGTAATCTTCAGTTGTAACTTTGAGAGCTTTCTACCTCCTGCAAGCAGTTTTTTGCAAACTTGTCTTCCTCTTCTGTTCTCTGCTCTGGTCTCTTGAAAGTTATCTGGAGTACTCTCAGAGGTAAGTGATCCTGAGAAAACAGCAAATGAACTAAGAGATAAAAGTGGAAGACAAGGGGGAAACACCTGCACCCTTCTGACAACTGAAGGGTCCAATGTTAGAAACAAAATTTCCAATTTTCTCTCACATTTAATTTTAGCTTTAAAAGAAACAGCTATGCAAAAAAGTTAAATTTCTGTAACTTAACAGTGACCTGACAAAGCAAAACTGAACTTAGATCTAGGATAGATTTTTAGGCCCAACTTGTGATTAATTTGCAGAAGCATTGTTAAACTGTAAGCTGGCTGTGGGGAGAAATTGCGATTTGTTTTCTTCTCACTGCTGACCAGTGTTTTCAAGGAACATATTTAAGAAAAAGTATTGTGCAAGGGCAATGCTATGTAAAGAGCAAGAATGTCTACTTTCCATGATATTCTTCAGTTGCTTATTCCTTCTACCAGCTCCTATTTCTAAATTAAGGACACTTGAGGGTGACTGTTCTAGGCACTCCCAACTCTCTGTAGATTTCCCACCAAGTTTTCATACACAGAGGCTTCATAATCCCTTAAGCTGGAAAGCAGAATTCCATGAGCCATCCTTCAAGAGATTAATAGCAGCAGCTTTACATCAGGCAGAAACACAAGTGCAGCTGTTCTTGGGAGCTGGGAGGTTTTTCTTCTGCTCAACAAGCACTGCAGAACACAGGTGCATGGCCTCAGAATTTGTCCCTAGCTCAGACAGAGCTCAGATTAAGATCAAACTCACAACAGAAGGCTCTCAGTTCATGAGACCTATTTTTGACACCACTGGTATCACTAAACCAATGCAAATTCCATGCACAAAGAAAATTTGCCACATCTAGAACTACTGTGACAGATGTTAATCAACAAAAGGTGGTTTGCAGATATTGTAACTGACATGCTTGCTGTCAAGTGACCAGGTAGATCATGCATATGAAAAAGTGCCCTCACGTGATGGGATAGGTCTTAACAATGGATTCTGGTGATGCAAGACACTGAACACTGCACAGATGGAAGATCACCTACAGAGGAAGAAAATGCCAAACCTTTCAGGCTCTGAGCATGGTGGTTTTGAGGGGTAGTTTGGAATGCTTCATGTTCTGAATAAAAAGAGAAAGAAAGTGAAAAGGCTTTGGTTATTTTAGGTTGTTAAAGGGTTAGAAATATACAACACTATTAAGTTAAAGCTTACTCTGTAAAAAGTGTATATCTGAAAGGACTCTGGATAAAAGCTCTCTGTTGTTTCTTTATAAAACAAGATTTAATTTACTTTAATAAAATGCACAGAGACAATAAAAAGATCGAGGAGATGCCACTGGCCTACAGTTTCAGGACGACATGCAAACATGGCAATGTATGAATGAGTATTCATTAACATTTTGGGAACACACCATAAAAACATTGAGATCTGTCCAAACACTAGGCATTTTGTTGAGTAGACCAGAGAAAGTCATCAATAATACTGATATTCTGAAAGGAAGATTTATTCTCTTTTGGAAAATCCTCTTCCTCCCACCAAAGAAAGTGCATTACATAGAAGTAATGTCATCAAACTTTAATCTCCTCTGTTTCATTCTTGCAGGTCCTCTGATAAGATCTTACACCCCTTCATGCTCTCCATGTTCCTTGAAGAGCCTCTTGAGTGGGCAAGCAGAGAGAACAGCTATGTCAGCACAAAGACAAGCGCTGTTTGTCAAGGCTCTTTCAGGACTGGCACAGAGAATGTTAGTCTGGCACAAGGACACTGGCACTGAACTCCCTCTCTCACTGATCTGCCAACACACACCTCTCTGCTTCTGGCTCTCCTACTGCCATTTGATTACCACACCCAATTATGTTTAAAATAGTATCTAGAGAAAGAAACTGTTCTCCAAAGAGCAGAAATATTCCTATGATCTTTCCTGGAATCACTGAACTGTCAACACTTGACCAAGGGAGAGTGTTGAAATGTTTACAGTATTTTAGTGGGAGTTTATGCTGCATTGACACTGTCCTGCTATAGAAATCCAGACAAATTAGACAAATGTCCAAATGGCAGATCCAATTGTATGTAAGCTTTTGCTCTCTAGTTCCTTCCTAGTGAGGACCCAGAAATCAACTCTTATGAAAGCACTATACTACAAAGAGATTTTCATGATGAACCATATCAATCCCTGTTAGAAAAAAGATCAGGAAGAGTGAGAAATTTAATTTGCTTAGAACAGCATGCTCTTGTTTAAACAGGCAGAATGTCATTAACAGAAGCCAGTACATGCCAAATGACCAACTGAGCCACACTGCAGAGAGTGAAGGATGGTTGTAGTAAAAACATGAATTCCAATTACCCACATTAAAAGATCTGATTACATGTGCCCTAAAATATCTGCATCATTTAACCACAGATAAGTGTAATTAAAATGGTATTAAAGAACTATGTGCAAACAACTATAGTCATGTCTCCATTTTATTTTGAGGTACACACATCTATATATGTATGTGTATGTATTTTACAACTACTAATTATCCAAAGGTAACTTGTGTGAGGGGCTATTATATACATGCTTTTTGCAAGGTTTCTTTTATTTATCAGAGGCTAACAGATTACTGATGAAAATTACTCCCACAGCTCCTATTTTCCTGTCCAGGGAAGACTCCTTAGGACAAGGACACTCCTTGTAAAGCTTTCCATCCTTTTAAAACCCCTTCTGCACATGAACAGGATGGGGTCCTAGTTGACAAACATGGACCAGTAGTTTGTATGATACAGCAGTATTATTTATGATCACTCCTTTGAAGACTCTCCAGAAACACTTCAAATCCCTTCAGAAAATAAACATGCCATTTGTTATGTGCATCAGAAATGGAATGGGATACTAAGATGTAAGTATTTTATATTGGAAAAAAAAAAGGCATGCACACACACTCCTGTTATTTGCTCTTCCCTCCCTTTCCCCCCAAATCATACCTTAGCTGCTGTTGTTGGACAGGCCAGCTGGATAGCTTCTGACCTAAAAAATTAACACCACCTGTTTTACACAAGGCTTGTTTCATTCATTAATGAGGTGCATTGTTTTGGGGAGAAGATAACTGTTACTGATGGGATAGGCTCTGAAGTCTACTCCTACGAGAGCTTTGTTAAAGGCAAGGCAGATCAAAGATGATTTTCTCATCAGAGATCCACAAAGAGCAGTAACTTTCCCCAGCACCATCCTCAGCTGTATTACACTTTCTATCCCTAATGGAACAGATTCTTCCTATCTGAACATCTGAGAACCTATCTGCTTGAATAGGCTTAAGGGAGAAAATTGCACTTTTGCCAACAGACAGACTACTTAACAGGCATCTACTATCCACAGCCAGAATCAGGAATTCATATGAAAGAGGCCAGCCCTAGCAGCAGGCAGAAACCATCCTTTCCTCCTTGTTTTATCAAATCTTTTCACTTGCTGTGAATGTAAATGGTCTGTGAAACGGGGCTCCTTCATACTCATCCCAGTAATGATGATAAACCCCTATGCAAGCAAGTAAAAAACCTTAATGCCATTTAAAGGAACTTATGACTGTGGGGAAGGAGGGAAAAAAACTGATGGGGCAAAGCTCACCAGTGTTTACCTGTGCAGTGAACTCAGCAGCTCCTTCAACAGTCCAACAGTGAAACACTGAGAATTGGAGGGCCTGAGGGCATGGGATTTCTGTGGAAGCCTTAATAAGTGTGAAGAAAGAGACATTTGGGCAGATACTGAGCTGCAGGTAGTGGGATGAAAAAAGCAGCAGGTTAATTCAGCTGGAAAGAAAAGGTTTGTTTTCCTTGTAACAGGTAAAGAAAAAGAGTCTACAGCCCTGGGCTGAAGCTCCAAGAGGTGTTCCTTCTTCATATCAGAAGCTAAGAATGGGCACCTCAGACTATGAGGAGTCATTTATCCGCCTCTGGTCCTCACCAAAACTCAAGCAGCTTTCCTGTTTTTAAGGGCAGGGCAGGCTTCCCTTCTCTTCGTACCTTTTAAATTCCTACCAGGAACTCACACTATCCACTACTGGCATAGAGAGGATGATGGATAGACTCAGGAACTGCACTGAGCCCTTGGGCTCTCAACCCCAAAACCCCCCAGGCACAGCCCCCATCAGCCCTCCAGCAGCATCCTTGCTTTTAAGGAACTTCTTCCACCTGAAGCTTCTCCCTGAAGCTGTCTTATTTGTTCTCCCTCATCCCTAAAATCCACTGCCCTGAAAGAGCTCTTGCATTTCTCCCCACGAGCCCCCATAGCCACAAAATAGACCAGGACTTTAAAAGAACAAGTAGTTTACATTTGAATAGGAATATTATACATCAAGTTACTATAGGAAAAAAAATACACATACACACATAGACATTTGTGCCTATAAATTTTGTGGAAACTGCAATAATTTTGTAGCACAAAAAGCACTCATTACCAGTGCTGGTTTCCATCCAAGAGGCCTCCAGCCTTGAATGAGAGCTATAAATGCGTATCTTTTTACACCTTCTCTACATTTTACCAAAAGGTTATCTTTGCATGCACATCCAGAAGCACATCTCTTCTTGGAAAGCAACCAATCACTCTCACAGACAGCCAACAACAAGGATAACTGGAGAATCAGCTGTTCATTTACAGTACTGTTGAAGGTCAGGAATTCTAGGTTTTCAAAATAAGTGCTTGCACACAAAAACCACAAGAAAAAGTAAACATCTGCAATTCCAACACAAAGTAATAACCAAATACTTTGCATCAAGCTACATATATTACTCTGAAAAATCAGCCTTGAGTATTCTATTTAAACAACTTTAACCATTACATGTGGCAGCATTTACTTCTGATTTTTTTCAGATACATAACAGTCTTCTCTGTAAAATATAGGTGGATATCAGTGAACAAAGGCATTAAATCAAATGTAGAGACTGGACATGGGGGTGAGTTCATATTCCTCCTTCAGCAGCATGCACAAAACAAATGTAAAACACACTTTGAAAAAGAATGATTACATTAAATTAAAATAAACAACATGGTAATAAACTTAAATATGTATCTGGAAGATACATAGATACAAAGATACAAAGAACTGAAATTCTGTGAAAATGAAGAAAACTGAAGACAAAAATGTGAGTATCGACTCAAGAATAATTTAAAATAAATTTTCCAATAAACAGAATAATAACAGAATTGCAAGTCTAATCCTCAGCTTTTAAAAGCAACTAATTCTTTATTGCTTCTTTAACATTCTTCCAACTTTTTCTTCTACTGTTTTCAGAGTACCATGCAAATCAGGATAGAATACAAAATTAATTTCAGAACCTGCAATTCAAGATGGACTAAAAGAGTGTTCTCTCCAGCTGTGAGCACTAGGTCAAAACCAGAAATACCACCAGAAATACTGTGCAGCACAGGATGAGACTGTAGCTCATGGTGGAAAGAACTGTGCAAAAACCAGAACAGTTAATGAGGGAACTAAGCAAGAACTGATGGAAATATAACTTGACTTTCCTTAAGCTTTTACTCCAATCATAAGTGTATTGTCTGCTTTGAAGAGAACTAAAATGGAAATAACCTCTTGCTGGTAATCTTTGGCTGTAATTTATTCTTTTGAAAAGAAGGATTCTCAACAATGAGGAAAAAGTCTCAAAAAAAGAGCAATACAGGGAAAGAGAATATAGGTTGGAATGCAATAGTTTAAATGTAAAGAAAAGCTGGCCGTGATGGAATTATTGAACACAGCAGCATGGAAGGAGGTACCCATTCTGGTATGCAGTTTTTGAGCTGGATAAGAGAAGAGGACTGCTGACTGAGTGCTCCAGAACTAACACTGCAGCAGACAACATCCATCTGGGAGATATTCTGACAATTAGCAAAACAACCTACCTAAAAAACAACCAACAAACAAAGACAGCAAGATTAAAAACCCCAACCAAATAAATAAATGCCACAGGAGAATCTTGGGAGATTTTTCCTTCCCAGGAATGAGTAAAGCATACCATAAAACAAGTCAGTGTAGATACTAAATATTAGAGGCTCCAAAAAAATTGAGATTTTTTTAATGCACTTGCATGATAAAATATTGGCTCTTATTTAATAAGAGCATAAACCTGTTGGAAAATTCTAATGGGACCTAACCCAGAAACATTAGCTTTAAACAGTGTTTACAACGTTAGTTAACCTCAGAGAATTTAATATATGTTAAGGCTAAGATATAGCACCTAACAGATTTGCACATAAAGGCATTTGGAACTCGAGTTCAATGTAAGGCTTTTGAAAGTTTTAGCTTGAAATACTGGAAAATAAAATGAAAAAACAATTTTAAATGGCCACTGTTTAGGAGATGTTTGTGAATGCTTGAATGTAAGGTAAAGGAACAATTTAAAAATGTTAATATTTTGGTTCATATAATATTCACAACACTTTCTTGTCTACATAAATGAACTAATAATTTTCCTAGGGTTCTTTGTTTGTTTTCAAGTCTGAAAAAGAGAGAAGTCCTCACATTCAATTCTTCCACAGCATGCAGAAAAAACCCCTATTTTATGATCTCAACTACTTAGCAGGAACTAATAACAGAAAGGCTCCTATTGCTGTATAGAAACAACTCTGAATGTTGCTCTAGGAATTCAACATCTGAAGCAAACAGTGCAATTGCTTAACTTGATGTCTATGCTGTTATGAGTTTCACTTCATTTACAACTTTAAATTGATTCCAAGTTATTTGTAGGTGTGATTTTTTTTTCTAAATGTCTGTCACACATTACACAGCTCAGTGCTTGTCACTTACTATGACTTTAACTTGTAGGGGGATGCAGTCTGGGTAAATGAAGGTGGTATAGAAGGTAATCTTATCCCCCAATGAGCTGCAGCTGAACCAATTACTAAAGATTAGAA
>JAYDZK010000274.1:25965000-25995119 GCA_034509185.1 Euphonia xanthogaster
CGGGCCCGGCCCCGCGCGGGCTGTCACAGCCGGGCGGGCCCCGCGGGCTCGGAGACAGCCCGGGCCGGTCCTGGTCCTTGGCCTGGCTGCCTACGGTGAGGCGCTCCCGGAACTTGATCTGAAACGCTGCGGGTACCGGCGCTGCTGGGCATTCCCAGGAGAAATGGACCAAAGGCTGGAATGCTGTGTGTGCCGGGCACCGCAGGCCAGGCTGCCACGGCAGATGGGAATGGAAATGTTGCCCAAACCAGAACTAATGAAACCAGAGGTTTCGTTTTTACAGCAGCCTTTAAGAAAACCTCAGCTATTCTGTGGGTGCTGAAATGGGCTGACTGACTTGAAAGCTGATCTGGGAAAGGCACTTGTCCGATGTTGTTGGAAAATCCCATTTTCTATAAGAAACTGGGTTAGCGCTATTGTACCCTGCTTCTTGAACCTTTTGCAAGTTGCTTTCGACCCATGACATTGCAAACAATCTTGAACAGAAAACTGGTCCACAGTGCAGTGCTTCTGCCAAAATGCAGAGCCTTTGTCATTTATGCCGTTGCAAAGGAGAAACACTAACCAAAAGTTCTTAGGATTTTCCTACTGCTGCCACAAATACAGGGCTCTAGTTGCTGTAACAAGTGGCAAGATCCCTAAAGAACAGTCAGGAAGCACTGCTGGGGTTTGATTACACAGAGTTACAGAGAAAATACAGTAAGAGGCAAACAACTCTTTGAACCCCAACACCAAATTTTCCTTCCTCTTAACTTAAATAATCCTGTGGAAGTAATGGGCTGCCCACTTAAACCTGGGAGAAGAAACTAATTGGTTGGGGGTTTTGTTCTTGTTATCATTTGTTTTGTGGGTTGTTTATGTTCGGGTCTTTTTTAAACTCTTCCTGGCTCCATTTCCTGAACCATTCACAAAATCAGGCCATTCTTGATGGTATCAAATAAATAGTGACACCTGACCATTGATTTGTCCCAATTTGTTTCAGCGGATCACAAGCATGTGGAATTTGACTTCCTTATCAATGGCCAGTTCTTGCGATTGCCGCTGCTCACACACATGGAAATGGAAAACATTTCCACAGTAAGTCATACTCAGTGTCTCTCCTTGGACATATTTGAACATGTTTAGCCAGTTTACTTCAATCTGATTTAGATATTACACTCTTGGCTGGGTAGATTTCCTTGCTTAGTTTAATTTCTTTCCTGTGAGAATTTTTAAATCCTGTATGTATTTTTAAATCCATTATGAATTGCAGTGATTAGAGACTACAGACAGAGCAGTGCAAGGAATGTTATCCAATCTGTTGTCTATGCAGAGTCAGAGTTCAAAGGGGAAATTCTTCTCTTATTCAGTTCATCATTAATACATTTTTGTCTCTTATGGTGGGGGATAATGGGGATGCTCAATATTACCTCTAGAAAATGTTACAGTGTTTTAGACACCAGTTTTGTATTACTAAATATAGAAGAAGAGGAGTGTAAGAAGACTGAAATCACTTGCTTTTGCTTCCAGCTTGCTATTAATAGTAATTTGATAAAAAGATGGAAAGCAATGTAATTCACACTTTTTTCCTAAATACTTTTGTTTTTCTGATGTGGCGAAGGACTTGGATACCACGACCTTTGCTCAATAAACTTGATATATTTGTGCCACACTACCATTAAATTTTAGTGATGGTGATTAAAAAAACCAAAACCGTGCTACATCACTAAATAATATTTTGTGTGTGAGCTCAGGAAGAAGTGGTGGAAATAGAGTATGTGGAGAAATACATGGCCCCTCAGCCAGAAGAATGCATCTTCCACGATGACTGGATCAGTTCTGTTCAAGCCACTGAAGAATGGTACCACACTAAGCCAGTTCTAAGTTTTGTCTTGCTTATTCATGTTCCTCCCTGGTGTCCCATAGAGTGGAATTTTCTCTTAAAGAATCCCTTGGGTGGGTTTTTTTTCCCCTCTTTGCTTTATTTTTTTTTTAACCTGACAAGTCAGTCAGCTACTTGCTTTTGTAAGCAGTTCAGTTGTTATGCTGTCACAACAGTGACTTTAACACAGGTAGAAAGCAGCTAGAGACACTGAGCTTGAGGTATTTTTTTTACAAATGAACAAATGCTGTTTAGTATCCTTTTTCTTAAGGGGAAACAAGTCTTCCTCATTACTCTTTTTTGCTTAAACCTTTGACTTCCAACATGACACCCATCAGCAACAAACAAAATAGCATCCCTTTCTGCAGAGATTTTCCAGAAAAAAAGCCAGAGGCATAATTGCCTTTTTCTACTGAATTTTCACATTTATTTCCCAATGAGCTTGGCAATGTTCATATATTAAGTAGAGATTTGAAAATACTTTGAGAACCTCTGGCAACATACTAAAACTAACAAATTGAGTTTTGAATTATGTAAATTACATAAGGGATCTTAACTCCCATCAAGCAGAACATGCAGTACTCTCACTGCTTGTCTTTCTAGCCTGTACTCTTGGCCTCCCAGTTGCAAGGCTTTAATGAGGCTTTCCTCTGTTGCAAAAAGATATTTTTTCCTCTTTCAAGCTATTTCTTTTAAACCAGTTACTCCGCTAATAGTTTTGCCAAGTTTCTGGTTGAGGCTTTATTTCATAAAAACGTTTGTTGGTCTTAAAGACAGAGATGTTTCCAATGCTGTACCCTGTAGGATATTAACTGGCTGCTACGACCAGACTGCTCGGATCTGGTCTGTGGAAGGAAAATCCATCACCACAATAGCTGGGCACACAGAAGTAGTGAAAGATGTGGCGTGGGTGAAGCAAGGTCAGTATATATAGCAGGGGAATAGTAGTAGTTTGATTTACTGGGACAGAAATGTTAGCATTCCTAAACTATGAATATTTAATTGTCTACATGTAATTATTTCAATCTCTGTCAGTGGTGTAAGAAATTAAGTCATGGTGTGCAGAAAATAGTCCTTTGACAATAATGAATAGTTATTTTAAGTAACTATTAAGTAATAGTTACTTCATAGTTCCTTTAAGATGGTTGTTGTCTATCCACCCCGCAGTCTCCGTTAGCAAACACTGGTGTAAGTGTAGTTACAGTAACTGTACTTGCAGGGTAATGTGATGGAAACTGAAGCATGTATAAGTTTCTGTCTATCTGCTATTTCTTCTAGGATCAGAATAATTATTTACAAAGACTTTGGAAAGCTGAGTTGGGCATGAGTGTAACTTTTTTCTTCCTCAGATAGTTTATCGTGCCTGTTACTCAGTGCTTCCATGGACCAAACTGTCCTGCTCTGGGAGTGGAACGTGGAGAAAAACAAAGTGAAAGCCCTTCACTGCTGCAGGGGACACGCTGGCAGTGTCGAGTCCGTGGCTGTGGATTGTACGAGAACCAAAGTGAGTGACTTCTGGAAAGAAACCTCTGTGTTTTGGGACTTAGCAGCCTGTACCTCCAATATCCTGGTTTTGTCCTTGCGTGGGTATTCATCAGCATGATTTTATGACACAGTGATAATTTTCCAGTCTTGTTATAAGTGGTGGTTATGAGAATTAGGAGAGTTACATCAATGCTGAGCCATAGAATCACAAAATCATTTCGTTTAGAAAACAAGTTAAAATTTAAAGTGCATTTTACTTTAAAGGCATGAGAATTGTATGCTATAATTAACTATTTTCAAACTTGACCTAAATTTTTGCAGTGGTTTTGGTGGGAAAAAAAAATTCCAGAGTTCTTGGAAAAAGCAGGTGGTAAAGAGGTTCTTTCCCTTCACCCAGGAATTCAACAGTTACGAGTACTCCCACCAAAGGTGGAGTCATTGCTCCCAGCTTGACTCAATATCAGGCAGTTTAAAATCAAACTTTTTGGCGCTGAAGGAAATAGGTATTTTGTAGATATTTTTCCTACAAAGGAAGTAAAAATAATAATTTGTTGTTTGCCAAACGTTTTGGGGGGGATTTTAGGAGCCCAGCACTGTTATTTGTGTGTTATAACCCATTTTTCAAGCAGGTCTCTCTTCCAAGGTCTATCTGGATCAACATTTAACAAAATGTTTCTGTTCATACAGTTCTGCAGTGGCTCCTGGGATAAGATGTTAAAGATCTGGTCTGCAGGTAAGATGTAAGTTTGTAAGGTTATACATCATTACGCTGAGCTGCTGGTTTGGTTAACTGCACAGTTTCAGATCTTGTTATCAGCTGCACGATGGCTGTAGGCACCATAAATATGGGGATTTGCTTAATTAGTTGCATGGAGATGAAATTCAAAAATCTGTAGCTCAAGTCTGCCTGTCTTCTGTCCCAGTACCTACAGATGAAGAGGATGAAATGGAAGAAGCAGCTAACAGACCACGGAAAAAGCAGAAAACAGAACAGCTTGGACTGACAAGGGTAAGATGAGCTCTGGGTTTGTCCAGGATTTTTCTTTAGAAGTGTAGCCACAACAAATAATTTCTCTTTGCTAAAGGTGACTTTAAAACTGCTGGTGTGTCTCAGGATAATCAGACTCTTTGATTTGTTTGTTAACTTACTCAAATCTGTCCCCATTAAATTCTAGACTCCCCTGGCAACCCTTTCTGGCCACACAGAAGCCATCTCCTCTGTGCTGTGGTCAGATGCTGAAGAAATTTGCAGTGCATCATGGGATCACACCATTAAACTCTGGGATGCTGAGACTGGGGATCTCAAGTCAAGTTTGGTGAGATCATTATACTCTGGCTGTGGGTTCAGCTGAGTCCAGCTCAGAGAAAAAGTAAAAGCTGTGTAAAATAGTAGCTCCTGTCTTAGTTGCTATTTTCTTTCCTGACAGACAGGAAACAAAGTGTTTAATTCTGTCTCCTACTCACCCCTGTGTCGCCGTCTTGCATCAGGGAGCACTGACAGACATATCAGGCTGTGGGATCCTCGCAGCAAAGGTGAGCTTCAACACAAGTGGTCTCCAAGATGCTCTTCAGAATCAGAACTTTGTCCTGTCAAGAGACATCTCACAAACTTTTCTGGTCCCTCTGCTTGAAACCAGCCATTTGGGGGCTTGTATTAAATACAAAGCTTACATCTATTTTCTGTATTCTGGTGCAAGACTTGTTTTAATGTCTTACCTCATCATTTAGAAAGTATTCTTTTTTTTTTTTAAACTTACTAATGAATGTTCAGCTGTGCAGTTGCAGAATGGATTTTTTACTGTAAGGTTCAGACTGAGGCTGGTCTGATAACCATTAAACAGGAGTCACTTGGACATGGTACCATATTTTGTAACCAGATGGAATTACAGATATTATGACTGAGCCTATCAGATTTATTTTCATAGACACATTTCATAGAATGGTCTGTGTTGGAAAGGACCTTAAAGATCATCTAGTTCCAATGCTCCTGCCCTGGGCAGGGACTCCTTCCCCCAGAGCAGATTGCTGAGAGCCCCACGCAGCCTGGCCTTGAACACATCTCTTTTTGTAGGCTCTCTTCAGGTACTGGAAGGCCACAAATAGTAAATAACATTTACTTGTTTGGCTTCTGTAAATCTAATCCAAAGTTCACTAGCATATTTCATGTTGTTAATAAAAATAATTTTTTTGGTTGGTTTAAAAAAAAAATCTTTGGAAAGGAGATTTAGTGACAAGAAAATACATTTTGAGGGGTTTCAGGTTGGCTTCTTTTTTGATTGGTTTGGTTTGTTTCTTTGGGTTTATTTCTTCCCCAAAACTTGTGTGGCTTACATTTTTGTTCACTTTATTTAGAGTTCACTTACCACTTAACTTGAGCTGCAATTGCACTGGATTTTGTACACATCTTCAAAGTGCTGGTTTCAGCATCTGGTGATGTCTGTGTTTTTTCCTTTTTCCATTCAGATGGCTCCTTGGTTCTCCTGTCTCTGACTTCTCACACAGGCTGGGTGACATCTGTGAAGTGGTCACCTACCCATGAGCACCAGCTGATCTCTGGTTCTCTGGACAACATTGTGAAGCTTTGGGACACAAGGAGGTAAAATAAACCTGTGTTTGTTGCTGTGCAAAGGCATGGAAGCTTACAGGGTGAGCTACCCCTCACGACATAGCAAAAGCAGTCTGAGATATTCAGTGGAAACACCTGTGGCATTCATGAAAACCCTCTAGGTTTTGGAAGTCAACCATATAATAAAAGGGAGAAAAATGCTTGTAGTTTACCACAGGGCTGGAAAGCATATGCTGTTGAGCAGCATCTACACATGGAAGAAGGAAGCTGTAATAAATTCTTCCCAACAAGTGGTTGAATTTCAGTCTCAAAGTTGTTTGCAAGCAGATGAAAAATGTTGCTGCTTTCCTCTTTGGGGATGTAGGATAGGATAATACTGATGTGATTGGCTCTGGGGAAAGCAGAGGAAGCATCACAGCTGGTCAATGTCTGTACTCTCTCCAAGTGTTTATAGATGCTTGATCCCATCTGTTTGATAGCGTTGGGATAGCGTTCCTCCCTGGGACCAGTTGTTGTCTGTGGTTGCTCACATACCTTCAAACCTGTTTTTCACTAGTTGCAAAGCTCCTCTGTATGACTTGGCTGCTCACGAAGACAAGGTTTTGTGTGTGGACTGGACAGAAGCAGGGGTAAGAATCTGAAGAGCAAGTTACTTGATTTATATGCATGGTGCTGAGGAAGAGAGCTAAGAGCAGTCACGGGCTGTTACCTCCTTATGCTTAAAGCTAGAAGAGAACAGGCAGCTGTAGTTGTGCTGTGTTGGATGCCTGGGTGGTGCTGTCCCAGGCACTGCAGCATGTCCCCACACTCTGCAAAGGGCAAGGGTGGGAGCAGTAGCTCTGTGGCTTGAACTGAGCATTGTAGTGATATTCCAGACAAGGAGAGAAGAGAACAGCACTGCACTGTACTCAGAGAACACATGCAGCCTTCTGCCACGGAGACTAAAGCTTGAAGTAAAGCTGGGGTGTGGCAGTCAGCACATGCAGAAGGGGAAACTGGATAATCCTCTAGAGCAAGCTGTCCTGCTACTGCAGTGGTACACACATATTTAAAATTACCAAAAACCCTCATTCTGTGAATGTTCAAAATTCCTGTTGACTGTAAAATCAGGAAAAGCTTTAGCAGCTTTCCTACACAAGTTTCACTTCTAATTTTAAGAGGAGAGTAAGAGACAAAGTTGCTTCTGCACTCTGATTCTGGGATTTAGTCATGCATTAACAGTTCATTATTCACTACTGCTTTTCATAAAGGAAAGAAAAATTGAGTCCTTAACTTCTGTGTACTTATTTTGCTTAGTTCTGATAATAATCACAGTTTCCTTCTCTCATCAGTTGTTGCTGAGTGGAGGAGCAGACAACAAACTGTATTGCTACAGATACCCAGCTACAGCCTCTGATGTTGGGGCATGAAGGTCAACAGCCAGAAGACTTTTTTTAAAAACAAAGATTTTTGCAGCAGTTGCTCTCTATTAGCATCTCTACACAACCAACTTCTGAAGAAAGGAGGAGTTTGTTGCTCAGAGAGCTGTTCCTGGTTTTGTATTGGTAACCTATATCCATATTTGTCACAGAAAAATAGCAAAGCCCAAATGGGATTCATGTGAAACAAAGCAAAGGTCATTTCCTCCCTTTTGGATGGCTTTGAATTAACATCTTTTAAATTACTATTCGTATAGCCCTTTTAATAAGAAGTAAGCTGTTTGCTGATACTTACAGAAAAACTACTCAATGACTAAATTATTTTTTGAGTTTACCTGCTTTATGTTGGGAAAAAAAATAAAGCTTTTATCAACAGTTCATTGGTTTAGTGTGTCATTTCAGATAAAAATGAGATTTCAGCTCTCCTCTCAGTCTGGCTGTTGGCAGTTCTTATGATTTAGTCCTTAATTAAGAAACCAGGCTTCTTTCTAGGATGAAGACTTGGTATGTGTGTAGTATAAATAGCATTCATTTCTATGATGCTACACAGGAACTTGACAGATTTATTGGCAGATGAAATATTCCACATTTTAGTGGCTCATAAATTAGGGTTGTAGATTATAAGAATGCCAGCCTTGCATCACAGTACTTGTGCTGCAGTACCACTAATGTGGTGTCTTGGACCTAAGGATGTGCAGAAACAGTGGTGGATCACACAGAGAAGGCAGAAGTAGAAGTAATTTGTTCTTATAAAGAACAGATGCAAAAAGTTGCAATAGCTTTTAGGGTGATAGAGAATAAGCACTATTCAACGTGCTCAATTTCTCTGCTGGTGGCTTTGCTTTGAGTTTCACATTCAAATGCAAAAGCTTTGCTGCAGCTTGTTAGATTCCATCCATGTGCCATTCAACCAGCACACTGTTAAACTGTGTGGAGACCTCACTTGAATATCCTCACCAATGTCTTGGCTTTCAATCAGTGGGACACCTGTACAGCACTAACAAGTCAAATGTTTAAATTAATAATTTTTCTTTGAAGAATGGGAACTCTGACCTCCAGGTTTATAGTATAGACATATATATAGACTATATATACTCCATATAGAGTTCTGAGTAAGGAGTTTTAAGAAATAGCAAAGAGCAAAACTGGTGAAAATGGCAAAGGACAGGGAAGTATCTCTGATTCCTTTGCTCTGTAAGTGAAGGTCTGCAACTAACAACTTACATGCCTGTGTCTAAAGACTCATTTAAGCAAGGTAAATAAGCTTAATATGGTGTTCTTGCCTTCCCAGAAAGATTTACAAAACACTTCTTAAAAAAGATCACGTTACCTGAAGTGTCAGCTTCTCTTAGACTAATATTATTTAGACTCAAGCAAACTCAGTGGCATTAGTTGTTTTGGTTTCATTGAATCATCACATCTACTGTTACCTGTAAAAAAAATACACAGAAAGTATCTAAAAAGGTAGGTTTTGATAGACCAGAGTGAAAAGCAGGAGCATTTTTATACCCTCCTCTTGTCTGGAAAAGTACTGTGGCAAAGGAGCAGCCAAAGAAGGAACTGAGTAAACCATATTAACATGAAGTGATACCAGTCTAAGTACAATGAATTTTTGGAATATATTTGTATTACCACTGTCCATACATTATCCTGAAACCAAGACATTTTACATTTGGCTGACAGTTCTTTCAATAACCTGTAATCTTAAATAAAATGTTTGAATAAGACTTTTGAACATGCAGTCCTTCCTTTTAAAATAATCATGTGAAATTAGAGTGATCAACGTATGTTGATTTTAAAACTGCAGAACTGAGTCAAAAACATGGCAACCGAGTCAAGGTGCTGATGGTGACTCACAAAAAATACTTCTTTCCTCTACTCACAAAAAATACTTCTTTCCTCTAAAAACCATTTCTGCATATTCCTAGTCCCCTAGTAGCATAATACAAAACCATAAAGAATTTTTATGTACTAACTGCCAATTCTGCTTAAATATAGAAGTGATTCTACAAGGGAGGGGAATAAAGACAACAACCAGCTACTGCAAGATTGACCTAGGTTTGGTTTTTCATTGATGGGAGGTGGGGGTTGGTTTGTTTTTGAGAGGCTGTGCAATAGACATTGTTCTACTTCTATCTTTTCATTCTGCACTGACACCTGGCATAAACTGTCCACCAGCACACACGTGCTGCCTCTAAACACAGTTCAAACACCACCATGCACTGACACACATTAAAAGCATTAGCTCAAGACAAGGTTTCACCTGCTTGGTCCCTGGCTTAGTGTCACATTTGCATTTTCTCTTCATGTGTTTCCTTTTACCCAGCTGGTTCTTTCAGCTTTCTTCTTGCTTTGAGAATTTTGTCTTTGCTTCTGGATGGCTGCCATTCCTTCCCTACAGCCAGCCCTGGCAGAGCACTGGTTTATCTCTCTTGTTGGCATTTGGTTTTCTTAATCTGCCTTCTCTCAACGGCAAGATTGAATTACAAACAAGGGAAGGGGGAAGGAAACATTAAGTAAATATTCCAGTGACACACAACCTGAACAGGCGTGTGTGGATCATGTGGACACAGGAGTTTGGGCCAACAATGCAGATCTCCAGCCAGCACTGCTCTGCCTGTCCCTTTCAACCTACAGTCCAGAGCCTGGGGTGAGGTTTGTCCTTAGTGAAGATAAACTTACTGAAGTTTTAATTGCTTTTGTACAGGCTGATAAATTTCCAGGATAAACTCAACATACTCCTCCAGATTTTAGTGTGCATACCTTAGGAAACAGATCAAAACACATCTGCTTGAAGTGACTTCTGCAATTTAAACAAAAGTGTTTCACTGGGATGGGAAGGAAGCACAAAGAGAAAGGAATATACTTCTAATGAAAACTCCTAAAATGTAAGGTTTTCTCCTGAACTTTCTGACATTTCTGCAACAGAAAGCACTAGATAGGTACATGCACAAATTCCCCAAAGGAAAAACACACTTTTGTTACACTCCTATGTTAATTTAAGTCTTATTAAGTGTGGATATAACCTGAGGAATTGCAGAATTTTTAAAGGTTTTCTCATTACTGAATTAACAAAGGGGACAAATTATCTCCAAAATTGTGTGATGATAAACATGATTCTTAAAAAAGTAAACAACCGCCCAAACAAAAACAAACAGAAGTCCCAAACAAGATTTAGGCTGATCTGTTCCATGACCTCTCTGAAATTTCACCATGTGCTCTTTCCCTTGCTGTGGGGAAGGCAAAAGGTTTTATCAGAATAAAACTTAATGAGAACTAGGTCAACACACTTCAGATTTGTACTCTCTGTCAGAATGGGGCTGCCAAGCTGGCCCTGACACACCCCAGTCCAGGGGTAAATGCAGTTTCTGGATTAACACCCTGCTTGAATTTGAGAAGCACAAGGCTACAGTGACCTGCACAGATGCTTCGTTGGCTAATGACAAATTGTAGTAGCTTACCCTGCAATTTATATGCCAAAAAAAGTCCCATCAACTTTGGATCACCAATTTTGTTTGATGGAAGCTCATGGGCAGAGATCTCAAATTACAGGCAAAACTGGGGTTGAAATTAGTTGTCATGAAAACCAATTGAAGCTGTCCTGTAAATTGCATGAAATAAGTGGCTTTTGGGCTGCCAGTGAGAAGTTGGCTAAGTCTGGTCTAGCAAAGACAGCTGCTCAGTCTGGATGAGTCTATCGAGCCATCCAAATCAAGACATGTACTGGAGGGAATGCTGAAAACATAATTCAAGCCACAAAAATGTAAATTTCTGTAGCAATTTCAGTATTCATACTTGAAACTTCCAAATGTTGATTTTCCATGTCTTTGCAATCTATTCCATTGGACAGCTCGCAGCCTGTGACCACCAGGGGATCTCAGTAGAAAAACACAGTGGAACTAAATAAATATGGAAATAAATGCTCTGTGATTAGTACTTATACTTTCAGTCTGTAATGTATAATTTAAGCAAAGAAATTTCTTTAAATGCTTGAAATTACCTCTGAATGCAAACCAGAACTCACAAAAAGCTGTACAGAGGAACATGATAAGCCCGTTACAGCAAAACATCCCAATAATCTATATTGCTAATCCAAAAGTCCCCCGTCACACTTCCTACTGTCTGTGGTCTCTAAATTTAAAGTAGGGAAGTACTGCTCTTGAGTCAGCCACAGCTGCTCTAAACTGGATGTGAAAGACAGCTGAAATCCCTTGGAAGAGCCTTCAGGAAATGCTCAGTGAATTCATTCCTCTCCTTTAACTCTCTCTCTATCCCAGTTCTTGAAAACTATTCAAGTCTGTTATACACACATGCCCAAACCAAAAATCTCTCATGGATTTCTGCTCCCAAGACAGGTCAAAAAATAGCAAAGCACAGAAGAAATACTGGTCATTGATTCATTCACCAAAGAATGAAGATGATTATGTGGTAATATCTGATGCGGAGCTGGATACCAAATCAGTGATAAACCTGTGGACCATGAAGAGAGTCAGTATGAATTGATAGTTGGAATACAAATACATGAAAATAATTCATTCTCCCAGCCAATAACAAGTGCTAGTTACTTTCAACAGGGCACCCTCAGTTGCCTGTATCATGTGAAAAACCCAAAAAATGGTATCAAGTGATAGAATGATATTGCTGTTTTCTGAAGCTGCTCAGCACCAGAGAGCAAGGCAATCTTAAGCTGTTTTCCCCTCTCACTGGTGTCACCACCATATCTGTGCACACATCCCTGCACACACATTTGGGGGAACAGCTTAGCAGGTTTGAGTTTGCTTCAGCAACCAAAGTGTGACCACAGAGTTTGGCAGCCAGGTTGAGAAATCTTTGTCACGTGGACTTGTTTGGGGATCAGGAGGGTGACAAAACCAAATAAGCTACACTCTCCTTTTTTAAAATACTTGCAGCATTGAAGGCCACTGGGTGACAAATTCCTTATTTGTGTCATTCCAAGTCTTAGGCACACTGCTGATTGAGCAGTGGATGTGGACACCCAGAGCCATCTGCTCAAAACACAGACTGAACCAAGGTCTGAAAGGTGTGGCACGGCTGTGCCTCAGTGGGAAGTGTTGTTCATATTATGATGCTTGGGATTCACAACAAATTTGTTTTCTAATGTCCCCTGTTAAAAGCCACTAATTTGTTTTCTAATTTAAAGAGCACAAATTTCCACCTCTCTCCCGTTCTTTTCCTCTCAGGTGTTGCATAAACTTTAGCCCAAGCGTGAAAAGATTTGTGCAAATCTGCAAAAACTTTTTGATCTTAAAAAAAAAAAAAAAAAGAAAAAAGGTCAAAATTTGATAGAATTCCCCTGGAGAGATCTTATCTCTCAGGTCTCAGATTGGTAGTTTGTTATTTTGGTGGATTCTGAGCATAGGGTGAGCTGTTAGAAAACAAGACTACTTTTGATGTGACACAAAAGATCTTGTTTCCATCTTCCATCAACATGCACCTGGTCCTCTTGATATAAGCATAGGACACGAGAGATTAATGGATTGAACAATCATAATGTTTTGCCTTTGGGTTTCAGAGTAGACAGAGACCTTCAGTGGATATTCTCTGCTGCTCCTCAGAACACAGTACTTTTCTCATGCAGCCACAATGCCAAACAAAGTGTTTCTAGATCTAAACAGCACAAATTTAAACAGATCCTGGTTTCAGCTAACCTGCTCTAATTCCAGAGCCTGTCAGTTCACACAGTGAAGCCTACCCAAATCAAAGGCACTAATACAGATTTTCAGAGAAGCTTACATGCAGCCTACCTGTGTGCAATTTACAATAATTAGATCTTGTATCTTAACGTAGCTGAAAACTGAGTCAGAACCAATCTCCAAAAAATCAAATACTCCACGTCAGTGAAGCCTTTTCTGACAGGAAATAAATAAGATTTGTCTTCATAGTAACTAAGCTTTGGACAGAAAGGTGAGGGGGAGGAGATGATGGTTTTTCTCCCCTTCTAATCCAATCTATTTAAACAGAGGAATCAAACCAACAGCTGTTTAGGACAGTACTGGTGCCACAGAATCCAGCATGAACTCACCCAAGATGAGAAGATGAGGACACTACAGTTGCCCTATTTCAGCTTTCCAGTCTCTAGGCTGCTGTGACTTAAGGGTAATTTTTACTATTTTGTAGTTCCCGTCAGTCCATTTCTCCCACATTTCCTCAAAACATTGTGCTCTTGCATATTTTTATATTTTTACATCCTTTACATCCACGTTGGCCTTTGCTTCACCTTTGGGAGGAACTACCAACATTCTGCCATAAAACTACAATATTTGATGCACTCTGAAGCACAGAATAGAGAGAAGCAAGGCTGTGAATGAAAGATGAATCTTAGAAGCTGTATTCCTGACAAGAGCAAGCAAAATGAGAATTCCAAAACGTAAACATTCACTCATCCAAGCACCATCTACACTGCAAGAAGTATTGGCTGCCAACTAGCTCACTGTGATTTAAGTGGATGCAAAGACATGTCATCAGTAGCTAAAATACATACTGAGGTATTTATTGTATCTCAAAAGTGAGGTCAGCAAACAAAATAAAACTAAACAAATCCCCTCCACAGCTGGAGAACAATCCCGTGTTGTTCTCTATATTTGTTATTACAACTGAAGAATGTGCTTACCACCATGAACGAGTCACCATAAAAGAAACCTTGCAATGACTTTGTTACTCATTTAGACAATTGCCTTCCAAAAGCCTCTCCTCCATCTCCAGTCCCTCCAGCAGTTACTCTTTAAGTGCTTTTTCTGAGCAAACAAAAGGGCAAAGGAGGACTTCCTTTTCTGCCTGAAACACTCTCCTCCAGGATGACAGTGTGATTATATGCAAAGTGCACAGTTAAGTGTGGAAGATGTAACAGGGACTTGGTAACCAAAAAGATTGTGTTGCTACGGGAACAGGGGCAAAGGGGTCTGAGTGGAAAAATCTGTACAGAACTTGGAGAACTATAAATACTGTGATTAGTGTAACAAACTGGCCTGGCTTGCCTTGCATGGCCCACGTCTCCCAAGCCCCACAGTCAGGATTCTGCAAAATAAAATGGATCTAAGCCAAAACTGCACTTCTGCTGCTAGGTTACCTTCACTCCTCAGTTTTCACTTTTAGGAATTGAAGAGGTTATAATTACTATCCAGTGTTTATACATTTCTCTCCAATAGCTGGCCAATGTCTGCACAATAGACAAGATTACATCACCTAAGTACAAAAATCCTGATAACAATAGAAATCTGTAGGGCTGGGACTTATTCCCAACTGTTTTAAATTCACAGATTCTCTAATTAGAAACAGTTGCAGGTAGCATACCGTAGAGTAAGAGTCAAAGACTGATCTTCTTCTGCCTTTACATGCTCCACCTTCCCCAGGTTTAGATGCAGATGGAAGGAAGGGCTACCAAACCTGAGTTTGAGAAGCTCAAGGGGCACAGGCTGGAGGTGAACCTGCTTTAAGGCAGTCACTGTACCTGTAGTCACATTTGCTGCCAGTCTATCAGGTATCTGCTCTATCCAGACCCCTCCTGCTCACCTGCCCATGCCAATTCCCCACGATCTGAGTGTGCATCTTCCCATGGTAGGTATGGACCTCATGCCTCTGTCTGCCTGTCTGTGGGAATGACCTCTCCTGAACTGCACTCTTGCATAGTTTACTCATCTTTTTCATGAAAGAGAGCAAATGTAACTTCAGAATTTAAAAAAAAAATTTCAACTAAAAAAATAAAATAGGAAGAATTCTGCAGAGCCTTCTGGGAAGCAACACAGGGAAAGGCTAAGCCCTCATTCCTTGTCTTCCTCCAAGCAAATAGTTTCTGTGCTCATTCACCCCCAAATACTCCAATTATCCTTCTAATCCAAAAAACTACTTGCACAAGTACCAGGACATGAGAGCTGCATTATCAGTAGTGAGTTTTTCAATTTTAGAATATTTGAAGCCTTATGAAGAAGTGGCTATAAAATTGGATTGTATTTTTCAAGCTTGGGATGAAGCTTTTTTAAAAAGTTAATTCAATAGGAAGCAAACTGTTTGAGATCTACACACAGTAGAACCAGACAAGATAAACAAAATGCAAATAGCAGCAAGCTTTAAACTAGTTCAATGAATTCACCTGTGATTCTGTAAACTGATGGAGCTCATGTCCAAAGGCCTTGAACAGCCTGTGGATTCCCATCTCATTCTGCTGCAAGCAGGCAAATTTCTTTTATACTAAAGAGAGACTTTCTTACAGAAGTTTCAGAAAAGGAGGCTGAATTCAGCACACTCAAGGTCATTCCCCACAATGTGTACAGAAAAGCAGGACATTTCTTCTCCTTCACCCTCACTTCTTCCTCTTTTAAATCTCTGGCCATACTGTTTATTAAAATTCCACCTATAAAAGTATTTTTATGGAATTGAGAAATCAGATGAAATTAGTACATGGCTGTACAGCATCATAACTTAGAAAATGGAATCTTCTTAAGTGTGAGTAAAATTTTGGCATTCCATCATCTTCCTGAGGAAATACAAACAGTCCCAGTGTTATGAAGTACAACCAGAATTTCTGTAACAGTTTCTAAACACATTATTGAAACTATTTTTACAAGCAGAAACTTGAGAGAACATCATCATTATACACTGTGCACTGGAAGAATCAATAAATTGGAGAGATGGAACAAGAGGTCATTGTGTTCTTTCTTTCTCAAGAAAGATTTTTTCCTAGCCATTAGAGAAGTCTCCCTTAAGCAACCCCAGTGAAGAATGTGGAGAGGAGAAGGATGACATTTCCAGAAATATCAGCAAGCAACAAGCACAAAAAATAAACTACACTCTAGAAGAATCATAAACATTCTGTACATGTTTCATTAGAAAGGAAATAGCTGCTTCCCAGAATTCTTGAAAAAAAGCCCTCAACTAAAAAAAGACTAATTTCCAATCTTTTCCAACTTGCAGTCTTTCATGTTATTTCTTTTTCATGTTCTGAACACACACTTTACAGTGTGTCTAATATTTTACCCAGCTAACTGAATTACCAGGAACAGGAAAGTTGACACTTAGATTACTAAACCCTTGAAACACCTGAGATAGTTTCCCTGCAGATTGAATGGTAGAGTTGAAAGGTCCAGGACCATGGTAATGGGGTCACAATGATTGCTCTTTATCCTGGGCCACTCACCCACAGTGCCAAGCAGCCCCTCACACCCAGGGCTCACATCTCCAGCCCTTAGGACTTCTTGTTTGTCCTCCCCAAGTGCAACCCCAACTCTCAGTCTGTCCTTGGAGCATATCAGAGCTGACCACCCCAGCACTGGGGCAGGGTTGGCACACACAAGAAATTGGCTCAATTTTCACCTGATCCCCCTTTGGGGGGAAGGGCAAGAAAACAGTTTTGTTTTTATTCAGATTTCAATAGCAGCTGTCGGAAAGCTTCTCAGCAGTTTGGAATGTCAGAAGTAGTCCCTTTGGAGCTGGATTAGAGGGAGATGGAGACAGCCAAGAGCACTGAGAAGATAGCTGTGTAACCATGGAGTAAAACTTCCTGCATACTCACAGACAGAAAGAACCCATTCTCTGCCAAATGCAGCTCACCCTCAAATCTTGCAAGCAAGGCCCAAACTAAACCTATTCCTTAGGCTTGTCTAATCCATTTTCATTAAATAACTGTGTAAGATGTACTGGGACAAGAACTCTAAAAATAAATCTGCCAGTCTTATTGGAGGGGAAGCTGCAATGCCTGCAAGCCAACAAAAATAACGATTTTTCATTCTACTGACAGCTCAGGAAAAATATTCATGTTTGCCAAATTAAAAAAAAAAAGACAAAACTGATGGGAACGGAAAATATTTTCATGCTGAAAGAGGATATTGCAAACAATGGAGACTTTTTATCCTTTTTAAAGGAACTTTCTGAAATGCAACACCCAATTTTTGCAAGAATGATGTAACCTTTAAACAATACTACTCCAAATACTTTGTCATCTAACTTTCATACAATTATTTAACAAATTATGATGGAGCTGACCCACCCATGCCTACATATTTGAAAATTTCTTCTGGCCTCCTGGCTTTAATTTTCAGTCCTTCTGGCAGTATTGAAAAAACTGAAAGAGAGCTCAAAATCTCAGGCCTACTTTTGTTTTAGAAGCTATTCCAGAAGTTCAGAACACAGAACTTCAATGAAGAAACAATGTGCAGATAAGCAAGAGTGATGATTCCCAGATTTAAACCCAGAAAATTATAAAAAAAAACAAAAACAAGAAAAATTGCCTGTAACACCTGTACTCAAAGCTATTTTTTGACATTTCTTACTATTATTCTTCAGAAGAGAGGTAGGTGGAACATCTTTTCCATGAGAGCAGCCTAAATATACACCCTAGGGCTGATCTAGACAGCACCTGGAAGTACCTGCAGAAGCAGCAGTGGCTGAAGTCACTTGGTCTGTTCAGCCTGGAGGAGACCTCACTGCAGGCACAACTTCCTTGTGAGGGGAACAGGAGGGGCAGGCACTGATCTCTTCTTGCTGGTGACAGTGACAGGACCAGAGGGAATGGCCTGAAGTTGGGTCAGGGGAGGTTTTAGATTGGATATTAAGAGAAGATTGTTCACCCAGAAGGTGCTTGGGCACTGGAATGGGCTCCCCAGGGAAGTGGTCCCAGCACCAAGCCTGGCAGAGCTCAGGAAGCATTTGGACAATGCTCTCAGGCACAGGGTGTGACTCTTGGGGATGGTGCTGTGCAGGGCCAGGTGTGGGACTCAGCATCCCCTGTGGTCCCTTCCAACTCAGCATATTCTGTGATTCTCTATCGACCATCATTCCTCTCCTCTAGCTGAGATGGTTTGAAAAACCCAACCATTCTGTACTGAAACATGACAACAGCAACATTAATATTTTCCACACAAAGCTCTGCAAGAGGAAAAGGATGAGGGAGTGTTTCAGCCTGGAAGACCAGGAGTCACTCAGCCTAAGAGAGCAGTACACATTTTCAGATGTTTCCCAGTCAGAGGCACGTGCATGACAACCTCCTGCAAAAGAGAGGAACAGCTGGCTCATTAATGCATTAGCCACACAGCGTTAGGATGAATCAATCCAGCTGCAGCTTCAGAAGTCCCAACACATCCACAGAGAGGAAAAGCTTTGCTCTGCCCTCTAATAGTGGCCAACAAACTTCTATGCCACCTGCAGAATCAGTTACTCCAAAGCATCAAAAAATTTCTGCAGACCCTGGACTTTGAAATGAGAACAGGCACTCATTTAAGAAATGCCAGTTGAAAACTACAGCAACCAAATGAAAACTTCACTACTTATAGAAATTAATTTTTCAGCTTGAAAGTAGGTTATGATAGAGTTATCTGAAGAAGTTTACACATAAAGACATTACATCCCACTGTCCTACTTTACACATTGCTAAGTTTTGCAAGAGAGAAGACAACTAGGAAACTAAAGGAAGTACAATTCTGTTGTGTTTTGGCAACTAGAAAATTGAAAGAATACAATTAGTCAATTCTCAATATATCAGGTTAATATTCTGGGAATCTGGATCCCTTACCAAGTCCTGATTCATTCAGCATTGAAGAGAAGCTAGAAAAGTGAAAATACATTAAGTATTGGATTTAGAGTTTTGTAGTTTGAATGCACACTCTTCAAACATACATTTTAAACTACTCAGCTGAGTTGCTTTTGCTAGACAAAGAAAAGAAGAATCAGAAATAGACTTGGACTGAGTAGATCAAACTGAATTCTTGTAGACTTTCCAGTAAATCCACTAAAACTTTTTTTCATTTTAAAATTTAGGTGCAATTCTCTTGTATGCAATAAATACAGTTCTAGTGTTCCTCAAATCTGTATCAGTAATTCAGCCCCCCCAAAAAAGTAAGAACCACCATCTCTAATTCTTACAATAACTATAGGTCTTGTAAAGCATGTTTTATAATGTAAAGCATGTAGTGTTCAGCCCTACAATAAAATCAGAAAGGAATAATAGCTGATGCAGTTAATAATATCTACTGGAGCATTATTTCCTTAAGCTGCTCAAAATTCAAACAACTAGAATAAGTACTAATTTCTAATAACTGAGTCACCACAGGGTAGCCTGTGCCTTATACTGAATCCAATAGCTCATATTTTACAGCATCTTAATCTTGTAGTTGACATCCAATTCACTACTTCCCAAGAAGTTTTTAGCAAAAGTGATAACATCTGAATTTGCAATAGAAAAATGAATCAACATATGACCTCTTGTCCTATGGATCTTTTAGGCTCCCACAAACTCATTTTTCTCTCTTTGAGAGGTTAACCACATTTGGCCCTTCCCAGTGCAAGCACTACACTACAATGTTGGCCAGCAGTACCACACTCCTGGTTCAGGGAGAGAATTTGTTCTTTACTTTGCATGCTCTAAGCCCACTACTGCCAGAAAATGTTCCAGTAAGAGAAGGGGGAAAAAGTAACAAACACTCCTATCAAACAGCATTTGACACTGGCTGCACCCAGTCTCTTGTAATGGAACTCAGGCTGAAGGATGGAGAAAATGTTCAAGCAGATTTCATTCTATTGGATTATGAAACACTTTCTGTAAGAAACACCAAGTTTGTACTTTATTAGGATCTCAATTCTAAGCAATCTGAAACATTTTCTGAGTTGCATTCAGTATGTAAAGTAGCTCAGTCTACCACTTCAGTGCACAGACCAATCAATTCAAGTTAGGCCAGCACTTCCAGTTTGTTGAGACAAGAACATACTTCTTGTCTTCAGATATATCCTGAGGTCAATTAAAATATTTTATTATTTTAAAAGGTCTTATTGTATTTAGCAACAAACATTATCTTATCTTTTTTTTTTCTAGCTGTCTAGAATAGTATCATAACTGTATCAGCATAGTTCAGTATTTTTGCAGATCTGGATCTCCTTTCAAACCTAGATGCCACTGGATATTTAGTGAACTGCTTAATGTTTAGACAGTTATCCTACAGGCAGATATTGACAGGATTTTATTACAGTGGTCTTTAAAACAGATTCACTTCATTTTGCTATTACAAAAGGATTTAACATCCTGCTACAGACACATACCATCATCTGGTGTGATGGTGAACATTTAAGTTCCAAGAAGAACAGCACTGAAGGATCCT
Source organism: Euphonia xanthogaster (assembly GCA_034509185.1). Lineage (NCBI taxonomy): Eukaryota > Metazoa > Chordata > Aves > Passeriformes > Fringillidae > Euphonia > Euphonia xanthogaster. The sequence continues at coordinate 25,985,431 of JAYDZK010000274.1, forward strand.
ACTATGAGTTTTCAGAGAAAAATCAGTCTCTAACACCTTGGGTTTGGGACATTTTGCAGCTGTTTGAAAGCCTATTAAGCTGGTATGGTTCAACGCAGATAAGATTTGATTTGTGATGCATCACAGAGGATAAAAAGAGGGGGGAACTAGATTTAGCTAATTATTTTTTATCCCATGGCCATCTAAAAATAAAATCCCTGGGGTTACAAGGCAAATAGTAGTTCCAGGAAAATACTCCAGGGCATACAAAGGATTCTTTTTAATTGTTCTATCTTCAAGGAAATCACATGCTTATGACTCACACCTGAGACAGCAAAACTGTATTTGGGACATAAAAGTGGATGTGACAATGGTATAATTTCCCAACCCCGAGAAAGCCATGAATTTTGGTTTTTCATAGACTCATGTAACAGCTTTGGTTGGAAGGGACCTTAAAGATGATCTTGTTCCAACCCCCCCGCAGTGGGCAGGGACTCCTTTCATGAGACAAGGCTGCTCAAAGCCCCGTCCAATCTGACTTCCAGGGATGGGGCATCCACAGCTTCTCTGGGCACTTCCAAAGCTTTGGAATTGTTCTGCTGTCTGCCATTTCACAGGACCTTCTCTGGCAACAAAGGTGAGACTGAGCACAGGCTCTGCATTGTTTCTCCTGCAGTTAGAATACATTTGCAGTATGCCAAAAACGAGGCATGGTGGAAATCTTGATATTGCCAAAGAAACACATGAAACAGCCATCCAGACTAGGCCAGGATGCAGCCCTTTTATGAATTTGCCCATGCAATGCCTCTGCCTGAACTTGCCATTAATTTCTTGCAGCACCAAAACCAGCATCAATGCTCTGTGGGTTCCAGTAAGGTTCCATGGATAATCACACTGCAGGACAGAGTTTGAAGATTTTTTTTTTTTTTTTTTTTTTTTAGCTTATGCAGACTCTAGCTGCTCTTGCCTTTCTGATCCTGTCATTTCTGACTGCACAGCAGTGGGTTTTAAAAGCTGTTTTGGCTGGGGTTGTGGCTCTACAAAGAGATTTATGGAACCACTGGAAGTGCTATGGAAGAAAAGAACAGCTATGTAGGCAATGCAGCTTTAAAAAAGCAATGCAACTGAGCAGACATCTGTGAAAGGATGCTCCTTAGGTGGCTGCATGTGATGCTGCCCAGGGATCACAGCGTAAGATCACAATCAACCTCTGACTCCTGGGCTCCGGGACCTGCTGCTTCCCATGGGTTTGCCTTACTGTGTGGATGGATATGGGTGATTTGGGATGGCAGCTGTCACACACCTGCAGGAGAATGTTGCCATCCAATTTCTTGCAAGGACAGCTCCCTGCAGTCCTATTGCAAAAAATTTTTGGAACTTAGCAAACATCTCCCCAAAACCTGAAGATAACTTTATGGGCTGAAGACATTGCTTACAACTCGAATCAAAAATCATGACAAAAAGGTCATGTTTAGTGTGAGGAAAGGAAATTGCTCCATTGAAGCTGCAGGAATGTGCTATAAAACAACCTCTTAATGAAGAATTAAATATCTACAATTCACAAAAGGTTGAGAATGTCTAAAAAAAAAAACCCCAGAACAACCCTAGACCAAACCTCTCTATTTAAACAGGAAATAGAAACAAAAACTTCATCTCAAGAGAGAAGTAACTCATAATTATCTGACAGCTCAGCCTTGTTTGTGGTGTCCCAGCTGATGTTAACTGCATTCACTACAGCAAACACAGGTAATTTTGCAAAACTGCAAATCATAAACCAAATTCTGCTGTAGCCCTTCATCTATTCTACACAGCACCTGGCTACACCTTGCAGCTGAGCAGTGCTTTTATGAAGCCTGTATATAGAAAAATATTTTTCAGAAATTACTAAAATCTTGCAAAAGCCACACAAAAGGTTTGGGCTAGGCCAGGATGTACCTTCTTTGTTAATTTGTCCAGTACAAGATGTTGTAGGTCAAGTTCTAACTTGTAATTAACTTCAGAGATTTGGAAAGATGAAGGGCAAAGAGAACACACTCTTACCTGCTGCCTGCCTGACACACACAGCCAGATGAATTCTGGCAGTGCTCACTGTTCAGCTACTTGCAGTGGACACCCTCTGGGAGAAAACAGAGAAACCTCCCTAACAGCCATCTCCATCAACAGTGAAATTAGTGTTCACAGTGGTCAGCTACACTTCTATAGCTGGAAAAGGCATCCACAACAAACTGTGCAAACAGTTTCTTAATCAACAGCTTAATCACAGCAGTTACATCCCCATGCTCATAAGGGTAGGAATTAATGAGCAGTGTTCTACTTTGCTTGCAGTAATGAGGTTTTAATCTACTACTGAATCTTTTCTTCACTACAAGCAATGTCACCACAGTGTGAAATTGCTCTTGACCACAGACACGCTCCTACGTCACTACAAGCATCAGTTACAGGGCCACAGCCCAGGTTACATGAAACAAGAATTCTGTAAACACACAGTGCAGGAGGAGATGAATCAGGCTTGTTTGGCAGGAGTAAGACTTGGAAAAAAGTACATGCAGTGGTGATGAATCCAGCCAATTTCAAGTGTGGGAGAGCTTCACCTAAATCATCTCCTCCATCCTAGTCTAACTTATGTCTGCACTACACAGCACTTAACCAGACCATGGCTGGCAATGAACAGTGCTTCTGTAAATGCTGCATACAGATGAAATAGTGGCAGACAGCAGCATATCAAAAGTTTGGAAGTCTGGGTGGGATGACTGTCTTACACATTTTCCAAATGCTGAGTGAAGAGCCAGGAAAAGTACAGCAAGCAAATATGATAAATTTGGCTTACAACTTCTACAGTGATTTGCTATGCAGTCAGATCTAACCCCAAGAAAAAACTGAGATACCTGAGAAATCCTCCTAGCAGTCTCCTGCCTGATTATCTCTTACAATCTGAAGAGAAAAAAAAAAAGAGCAGCTATTTAACTGAGGAACATAAGTGCTTATAATGAAAACAGTGAATCAAAAACTGGAAGATGGTCATTGCTCACCACAGAGATGCTCTTTCCATTCTCTTTGTCTTCATAGATGATCTTCATCAGCATCCAATGTCTCTGGCAGTTATCCTATATGCAATGCAAGGTGTGAAGGCATTTTGAACACCAGACATATTTACAGTAAAATCATCCTTACATGCACAAAACCAGAAATACTAGATTTGTAATCAGTGGTGAAGAAATAGTTTAATGGAGAATGAGGTCACAGCCTATTTAATAAAGAATCAGATCCTCTTCACCTGGAAACAGGCAAACATCCACAGACAACTGAACAGGTCAAAGAGACCAAAATTTGAGAAAGCACCAAATACTCCAGACTTCATTGGCTGTGAATTACTCTTTTACATTTCAGCCAAGCAGTTTCCTATTTGGATGCAAATTGACCCATGGTCTCTCGTTGTGAAATGCACAACATTGGGCACTTGATGTTGATGTCATATTTATTGTCCCAAACTTTTCCACCACTGGAAAATCACAAGCTAGCCCTGCCTTGAGGGCCACACACTAGTAATCCTTCAGTTCTTCAAGATTCCAAGAAATCTGCCTCTCCCTGAAATGAAATATAGCTGACAATGACTTTCCAGAAGGGAAATTGCTCCAAGTCTTATAGGCAAATTAGGCCAAAATTGAATATAAGAGCTAGCAAAAAACCCAAACCCAATAATTTATGTACTTTACCACTTCTAGTTTAACGAAATTTTGGCTCTGAATTCTGCTCATGAAGAAAGATGCTTGTTTTGAGTAAACAGACAGATGTAGAACATGAAACTATTTCAACAATCAGCCCAAGTGCCTCCTCAGGTAGGCTTCAGCAATTGCATTCTACTGAACAGCAGAATGAGCCTACCAGCAGGAATCCAGAGCTTGTCCTCAGTCCTGTTCTCATACTTTCACTCCAAGGAGAAACATGCTGATGTTTCCAAAATCCAGGACTTTATGCGCCTTCCCCTAATGGTGGAATTGTAGCGTCCTCAGGAACTGACCAAACTTACTGAAGATGAAGACAGGGAAAGGCAGAATTCTCAGGACTGTTCTCCAGGATGCACTGGAGGAATGAGGGTATGAATTAAACAAATATTTCCATTCTGATGATTTTTTTCCAAAAGGGTTTAAAAAGTGCTTTATTTGTGGTAAATGCCCACTACCCTCAAGGCAAATGCTCAGGCATATCTCCAGACTGTGCAAACACAAAACCCCCTTGCTACTAGAAATAAATCCAAGATTAACCCATAGCTTCAAGTGACAACTTTTTATTTTAGGCAAAAACAAAACAAAACAAAAAAAAAAAAAAGGCCAAAAACATTCCGCTATTGCAGTTTGTAAAATTTTCACTGTTTTCAGTAGAAACAGTTCACAAGTCAGAACGCAATATTCAAATAACATTGTGCAAAATTGTACTGGCATAACTACACATAGCAAAAAGACTAGTGTAAATCAAGAATTCCATTGAAATTAGTTGAGCTGCTCCAGTTTTACAACAGTGTATATCACCTCAGAATAGGCCCTTTTTTACAGAACATCCCTGGAATTCCTCTTGCTTACAAAAATTGCTTTACATGCAACGAGTAACCTATCAGTACAACATAAGCAAGAACATCTCCACAAGTTATCACAGTGTAACAGAGGAAAACATGTCAGCCAATTTCATACAAAGGCAAATCTAATGGCAGTTTTGAACATCCCTTGACTGCTACCCTCAAAAATTGCACATTTCAATATAAGAAATAATTTAGAATGAAGCCAAGCTATGTTCTTAACTATCAGTACATGGACAATTAGGATGGATGATGGGGTTTGTTTTCTTTTTTTAGCTTAGTGGATTTTTCCAAAGAGAGTTGTTCCAAAAGTTTGTGTAATACATGTTAATTTGCAGTATTAGCAGGCCAAGTCCTCTTCTGCTATTCAGATAGATCTGTCAACACTACAGAAGTCTCTGTAGTCAAATACAAATCCCCATGAAGAACTATTAAACAAAGACCATACCTTAAGTATTGACTGATGACATGCAATGAAACCAAGCAAGCAGTAACAGGACTCCATTTCTGTTTGGAGCATTCAGAAAGAGACCACTGTAGTTCAACTGGGGTACAGGACTGGAATTTCACAAAACACTTGTGAGTAGTTAACATTGTACCCCCACTTGATGTGCAAAGTAACAGTTTCCAAATAATGCATCTAAGTCATTCTTTGTATAAACAGAACGCTAAGAGTGGAACTGATTTTCAGAGATGCTGAATGCTCACAAACTCACATCAGGAAAACACACAGCTACATCTTGCAGTGATTGGTAACTTTGTTTTCCTGTACACCCATATTCAGAAAAAAAAACTCTAATAGAACTCTTGGATCACATAAAACCAATTGTTCCCCAGTGCTTTTCACCTCCCTAGGTAATGAAGGGCTTACCTTCTATTGCCTTGCCTAAGAACAAACATTTTTGGTTTAACATATATCAACCTGGCTCAGGTCTAAGTAATCTGATGAAGGGCACCCACCTGAACTATGGAATTATATGGAGAAAGCACAGTCCTGATGTTCTCGAGTGTTTGGGTGCTTTTATTTCCTTTTTGCAGGTTATATTAATCTCATGAGGAAAAAGAAAAACAACACACAAGCTTTGCTCTGGAGATGCACATAAGTGTGCATCAGTTCTGGAAGAGAACAGCTCTGTAAGTCTGTACATAGGAAAAAAATAATCTTGGGTTTTTAAAAATGAGTTTTTGAAAACAGAAATCAATCTGTGTATAAGTGGCTCTGCCTGCATGAAGGAGTTTGGTATATTAAGAATCAATTATAATGGCTTTTTGATGAACAAACTGTAGATCATCTGTGTACTGTAGCTCGAAGGGAGAGAAAACTCTTCTTTCTAGCATACATGAAAAGTGCCTAATCCAAACCTACAGTACTGAAATGGCATCTTGTGTGAGTCAAGGTCTGAGATCTTTCTGGGTTTGTCACCTGATGCAAAAGTAGTTCAGGTGGCTCATGTATAATGAGCTGGCAGTGTTTGGTCACAGCCCAGAAAGCCAAACCTGTCCTGGGCTGCATCCAAAGCAGTGTGCCAGCAGGGCCAGGGAGGGGATTTTGCCCCTCTCCTCAGCTGAGACCCCACCTGCAGGGCTGCATCAGCTCTGGGATACCAGCACAGGAGGAACATGGACCTGTTGAAGCAAGTCCAGAGAAGGGCATGAGGTTGACAAGAGGACTGGAGCATTTCTTTATGAGGACAGACTGAGGAAGTTATGTCTGTTCCGCCTGGAGAAGAGAAAGTTGCAGGGAGACCTCACAGCAACATCCAGGATCTGAAGGGGGCCTGCAGCAATGGTGAAGAAGGGGAGAGGGACTCTTAATCAGGAACTGCAGTGATAGGACAAGGAGTAATGGGCACAAACTAAAAGGGGAGAAACAAAGGCTGGATATTGGGAAGAAATTCTTTACTGTGATGGTGGCAAGAAACTGGAACAGACTGCCCAGAGAGGCTGTGGAATTGCCATCCCTGGGGCTGTTCAAGGCAGGGCTGGATAAGGTCTTGAGCAACCTCATCTAGAGGGAAGTGTCCCTGTCCACGGCAGAGGACATTGGACTAGATCTTTAATATCCCTTCCAACCCTTAACAATGTATGATTCTGTGTTTATCTTTACATGAAGTTCTCCAACATAGGGTCAAACTGACTAATATACCATCTTTTCCCCAGACCATCCAGTTATTTGTATACCTAATGTCTCTTATATACATCTTTAAACATATTCTAAACCTTTTTCTCTGTGGTCATTTTCTCCACATTTGGAAAACAAACAAAAAAATCCCATATAAAAATCTGTTGTCAAGCTTGTCATAAAGGCTTTTAAAATACATACATTTCACCTAACACTGAAAAACACATGTAAATACATCACAGTTATTCACACCAGAGAACCAAAGTAGAGAAACTAAAAAGAAAATTCAATTCAGATTACTATTAAAATCAAATCTGAAAACATTTATGGCATGACGGCCTTAGAGAGGGTGGCCATACTAGGACAAATGTTTATTTAATCAAAACCAAAGAAAACCTGTAGTCCTTCAGAAAGGTGATACATCTATGCCATTGATAACCAGACTGTTTTGAGAACATCATCATGGCAAGTCTCCTGGCATCCAGTTTATTATGCATTTTCAAACCAAAAGAATTAACACAAATTCTTCCCATGGATTGAAAGACACCTATTTTTGATATCTTATGATGAAAAAATCGTGTTTCTTACAATCTTTTAAAATGAGAAACTGGAATACTGCATTGGAATAAACCGAGTTTCCAACAACTTGGTTTTTTGATAAACAAATACCAGAAATAAACATTAAACTGCCAAAATTGGAAACACTAGAATTGCTACAGGGCTTTTATGGAGAGGACACACTAAAAGCCAATGAGGCCAGCCTCAGTGTATCACAGGAGAAGCAAGGAGCATAGACAGATGAAGCCAGCATCTAGTTGGCTGACCTTAGTAGCAATGATTCTCCCTTTCCCCCCACATTGCTTGTCTTGTGAAAATCGCATAGTCTCAATGCAAGACTTTACAATGTAGCAGCAAGGTACTCAACGGGACAGAGAAATACATAAATTATTTTGGTGGCATTGCTACACTGAAACCTCTGGAAGAGAGGGGGAGAAGCCATGATGCTCCATAGCCTGAAGCGGTAACCAAAGCAGGAGATTTATCAAGGCACAAGATCCACCTGATACCTTCTTTTTTTTTTCACAAAAGAAGCCACTGTACTCAGTTGCAGAAATGATAAGTAAATATCTTGCCTGTATATGATGTCAGACAAAATGATCTAATAATCCTTTTTGCATAAAAGTCCGTGCATCTTTGATTTGATCAAATGTTTTATTTTATGCTAAAATGGATTTAGCTACATCAAAATTACCAGAAAAGTTAAGAAATGGAGGAGGAAAAAGCTCCTGTACCAATAAGGAAATTAATAAATAAAATCTCACCTCAAACTTAAATCCAAATTATAAACCTTTATGCCCTTATGTAAGAGGTGCTAGTTTTTTTGAAATAGTCATAATACTTCCACCAGAATTGTATTATGAGGAAATGGTAATTGCATTGGGCCTTCTTACTACTTGTTGTTTTCTCTCCAATAACTAAAATATATTTTCAGCAGGTATTATCCTTCCTTTAATGTTATTCCTTTGCATGCTGTGTTTACTAGCAGCTAATAGTTTGTGGGGATACATTACATACATATACATTTTGATTTTATTTTCATGCAGATTTAGATTTGCACTGAAATAGGATGAATTTCTGTAACAGCATGAGTGGAGACCTCCTATGGTTGGTGATGACTGCTGAATGACAACTGAAAATTGAGGATCAGTCATAAAGCTTGTTAGAAAACAAGACTAATAGATGGGAGCCTCTCACTGGCTGACAAGCATAACAACATATTTATTACTAGAAACTGTATGAATTTTTTAACCTCATGATATTATGAAATATGGTGATTAGATTACCTTTTTTCATCACAAGAACAATCCTAAGGTGTTTACATATTGGGAAAAAATGGAAGGTGATTTATATTTAATTAACATGGCAATCGATCCAATTTTTTGGAGAGTCCCTTAAACGTAGTGGTTCCTTATTTAATGAGAGCTGTCAGTAAACCAAACACATGACCCTTTCATACAGGTTTCAACATGCAAATTCATTTCAAACAGACATCCAGCTAGGCTAAATCAGTTCTTCTTCAATGCAATCACACACATTCTTGACCAATCCACAAACATACTCACATGGAAATGATAATTTTGGAAATCTGCTTATCTACTGAGCATCTTATATAGAAGTTCTTATAACCTGAATGCCTTTCTGGTTTTGTCAAAAAAACCCCAACCTTTTCAGCATGTAGAGAAAGTAGTTTAATAGGCCAGCAAAGGATATAATGGAAAGAAGCAGTGAAATTAATGGAAAAGAAAAAAGTAAAGAAAAAGCTAACAGAAGTTATTCATGCACACCAACATAAACTTTTACTGTATATATGTTGGAATAGTTTTGAGAGAGCATAAGTTTTGATATTTTGGCTATAAAAGCAGTGCTACTGCATGCTGTTGCTTAATAAGGACTGCTTTCTTGTAGGGATGTTTGACAGAAAATTAAAACAAATCAAATATTACATCCAAAATATTACCTTTTTTTGAAATTCTAAAGCAGAACTCAGAATTACATTAAACCATAAATAAAAAAGTGAAAATAAAATTAAGTTGAAAAGTCTATCTTTTATTGAATTCTGCATTAAAAAACCCCTTACCTGCTGAAGAGTAATTTTCAATTTAATTTATCTAAAAGAGAGTTAATAAAATTTGCCTATTTTATATATTTGACTTTTAACCAAAAGCTCCTGTTTCTTTATTTCTTTTAAGTTAAACTAAATGTATCAGAAAGAGTTAACATCATTCATACAATAATTTGCTTATTACATAATGTAATGATTTGATCAGTGAGGGTGATAAATGACAAAACAAGTGAAGTTATCAGCTGAAAAGAGTAAACAGAACTAGTACCTCTATGGCAAAACAAAGAGAACTTGCGATGACCACATATACTAATCAAAATTCTTATTAATTTCTATATCTTTTTTCTCTGTATGAAAATTCTCCAAACTAATTCAAAACTGGGGAAAAAAAAGTC
>JAYDZK010000274.1:25996450-26012119 GCA_034509185.1 Euphonia xanthogaster
TGCACAGGTCAGCTCCCTCCAAAAATTAAGATCCCACTCTATACATGAAAGAATTTTTAAAAAGCTCCATGCACTCTCAAAGCTATTTGCAAATCTATTTAAATATCAGCTAACAGCTATGCTATGGCACAAGACAGCACATAAAAAATTTAAGGCTAATTTTTGTCTGCACACAACAAAGCTGGTCTCAGAACAAGAGCTGTCATATTTTCTTAACTCTGAGTCTTTAGTGTGGATTCGTAACAAACTTGAGCTGCCACAGGAATAGTAGAGTTGTCCTGCATATAAAAAAGACTGAATGTTGTCCTGAATGCTGTTCTTTTATAAAAAGCGAAAACTTCACGCATTTACATTTGGTTTTTATCAGAGCAGCTCACTAATTGGTACAGTACATTGTCCAATAACATACAAGGTAAACTACCAGAGAGATACTCAAGTCCTACAAGAACAGGTGCAAAAGCAAGTCCTACGGTAAGAAAGCCCACTGCTGTTTGGGAGAGCCACAATGTGATGAAAACAAACATCAGAATGCATTTTGGTGAAGTCAGTTAAGTGTCAAGGCTGTATAAAGGCTATTTGTTAACTTTAGCCCTTCTTCATGGTTTTGAACCATTCAGTAAGATCTCCTAATAAAGCACTAGGCAGTTTGGCAACAATGAAGTTCTTTACGTGCTACTGTTACACAAATAGAAAACAGAATTAAAAGCACTTCCTTCACCTGAATATGATCGGGAGCACTCACGCCAGGTTTGAACAAACCTATCTAAAGCAGTAAATTTCAGACTTCAAATTGCACTGTAGTGTTTCAGAAGGAACAAATTAATAGTCAAAAAGCCTAGGAAAGAACTATCAGCTGGCAAAATTACACAAGTTTGATGCACAAATCTGCTTATTTTTAAAGCTCTGTTCCTCAACAACTCCAGGTGACTGACAATGTCAGAGCAAATCAAAACTGTTACTTCAAAACAATCCTGTCCATTTTCATGGGAAGATAGATAGTAAGCTAAATTATTCTTGTTTGCTAATTTAACAGGTCAAATACTTTCATACCTCCTGGTACAATTTTAATTAACTGATTTTTTTGCATAACATTTTAAAAATACTATAAATAGAGAACTTGCCCATTCCAGCATGATTTACACTTACTTGCTGAATGAAGTACACTGCAGCCATAGTTACTAATACAGGACATAAAGGAACAGCAAATATGCATCAAAATTATGATTATTATCTGCACACATATGCAGGGATTTTTTCCCTAAATCAAAATGTTTGCAAGCAAATTCATCATATTAAGCACTGAACAAGACTGCTATATTTGCAGTATCATCTTTAAATAGTTGCCATTATGAGGAGACCTGAGAATACAACTGATCCATGGAAACTATGTCGATGGAAGTTGTGTACCTGCAAGGCAGTGAGACCTGCTTGCGTGTAACAGACCAATATTCAGACCCAGAGACTGTCCACAATGACATTTACTTTGAAATTACTGAATCTAGCTCTGTTAAAGAGGTACAAGATCAATTTGTTTTATAAGTGACTATGACACTGGTATTCAGGTCATTGGAGCTTTCTGCATATCTATAATTGTATTAACTCAAACCCAGGTAATGCACTCCAGGAACACATGAGAAACCTCAGTGAAGTTCCTGAACAGTTTCTGTTTGCAGTTGCCTTCCCCCCCCCCCCACCATCCCATTTTTGCCTTTCATTGTAATTTCAAAGCAACCATTAACTGCCACATTATCAGGACAAACCAAGTATCAAAAAATCCTGTTTTACATGCCAGCCTAAGCTGCTAGTCAAAAAGAGAGCACACATCTGCTGCTGTAAACTTCTGCATAACAGATATCATGCCTGACAAACCATCACCTTCAACGGATACACAAACACCACTATGACAAAAGGGAGGAAACCATGCACAGGTATTTCAGCATTATGTGGCCAGGGTCTATAATACAGTGATGAGTCACATCAGAGCAGATTTGTACCAAGAGTGATTAATGATTCAGGCTGACTCATAAGGATCTAAGCAAGCCTGTAAGAGCCAAGTATTTTCTGGAAGAAAGAAGACTGAGTAAGAGGATAATATGTTTTTTCCCTACATCTGCACAAAAATTCTATGGACAAATCGAACAATAGCAGGGCAAGTGCTTTAAAATGCAATTTTCCAGCCAATAAACCAACACTAGTAGGAATTCTGTGAAGGAAGGAATTTTAAGAATGTGACTTACCAGAAGCACAAATTTTTTGATATCAAAAAAATTTACACAATACACTAACACTGTTTTTGCATACTCTTCTGTTTTAAAAGTCTCAAACGTATTAACTTGGTTTGCTTTGTTTAGGTCTGAGGCTGTTCAGCAAGGTCACATAATTTGAGACTGCCACAATAGTTCAGCAATCCTTTGGTCCCATCAGCTGTAAGCCGGCCAAGTATAAAAAAATCCTTCCCTACCAAAGGAAAAAAAAAAAAAAAGGGTAGGGGGATCATCACCAGGAAACACCATCTGCTACAAACCAGAAAGGCAAAATTTTGTTACAAAATACACATTTTCATACAAAAGACATCTTGCAAAACCATCTGATTGCCCCTCCCTCTGCAAATTACAATGGTAAATGGGATCAGCTGGCTGGTCTTGAGACTTGTTTTAGTGGGGAAAAAAAAGTCAGAGGACACACACCATCAAAACAACTGGTCCTTTAAATGGGAAGGGATTATGATAGTCTTTGTTTTCACCAGTGTTTAAAAAAAGCAGAAGAGAAACAGAACCAGAGTCTTCAAAATCAGAAAGTACAACAGCATATCAGCTGCTGCATCCCCCTGAACTTCTCAATGTGCTACAAACTGTCAATTATACAAACAGTTTGATCATGGCAGTGCCATAAATTGTTAAAACAATGTGTGTGTGTGATCAGAAATGTCCGGTCAACTGGTTCCATTTTTTTCCCAGTAGTTGCCCAGAAAAATGTCAAGACCATCTAAATTATTCTTCAGCTTCCTCAATACATCCTGACTGCTGGAGCAGAGAGGTCTGTGGTATTACTGTACTTGTTCCACGAGAGATCCTGTCTTGATCTGTGTTTGTAGTCAAGGAGGCCATAGAAATGGGCTGTAACAAACCAGGCGTCATGCTGGAGGAGACAGTCAGGCTGTGTGTAGTGCCCTTAAGTGTGAGATCCTGTGTGGGAAGAAGGGGCTTGAGGATGCTGACAAGACAGAAAGCAGAGCCACTTTTCGGAATGAAATTCACTTTGTTCTTGTCAGGGCAATAGAAGGCTGGAATTTCGTGCAATGGCTTTGGCCTAGAAATAAAATACACACAATAGTTTGATGGAACAATCAAATTCTGCCAATGGCAGGGATGTATTGCTGAACACATCATCAGAAACAAGTCGAGGCTTCAATTTGAAGTATTTCAGCTACTCAATAATGCCTTACTGACACTCACAGCACACAGCAAATGACAAGATGGCTTTAAACCGCTTGTTTAAACGTGCTGCAACTAACAGCATCTTCTTAGGGCAGGCTGTTTCCGAACCCAAGCTGGTTTCCAAACCAACCTCATGCTTGATCACAAACCCTATCCACGAATTAGCACATTCATTATATCAGAAAGCATTTTCAATCATGTTCTCCAGAAACTTTCACAACCCAACCAGTTCTGCCCCACATACAGACACTATTTATACAGCAAGCCCTGTGAAAGAAAGCTGGCATAGCAATGATCCTAATACTGCCTATCTCAAAGGAGTTCATAATCATCTGGGGTTCCCCTTTTCTATACTTCTGCCTTCCTTGCATGTTCACATGAGTGTGCCCTGACTCTCCACAGAAGATGACCCCAGTTTTACTAAAAAAACTCAATGCAGAGAGTAAAATGTAGTTTTCCTGATCAAGTACTTATAATCTGGGAAGGAAATGTGGAACACAAATTTAGATCCTGACTTGCACTTTTGCCATCTCAGCATAGAACTCAGCCCAAGACAAGCTTTAAGAAAAACAGAGCTGGAATGGAAAACATGGATATCTTAGGAATGCCTTCTGTGTTCTAATGCTGCAATGTAAATCCACTTACAGTAGCCAAAGTCTACTTCAAGACAGAACTATAGAAATCTGCTTTAAATTCTCTCTTTACTGCTTAAAAATAGCCACCAGAAATTTTTATTCACTTTTTGTTGTTGCCAGCATTGTCCTTTAGCCTATAACCTCTCCCTCCCTTCCTTGTGTTTGTAAAAGAGCCATATTCACTTCTGTCTTTGTTTTACTAAGCCAAGCAAGCCAATCTTCCAGTGAATTTTTGCAGAGATACTTTATTGTGAAAAGAAATCCTGCTCATAAGATAGGGTACATTTCCATGCTAGCTGATTCTCCCCAGTGTCCAGAAAATTCAATCCCACTTGTAAAATCTTCTTCCCAAATGAAAATCCTGTATAGAATTTTCAAATAGAAATTACATTAAACAAAGGTTGTGCTTCATGTATTCCACTCATGTATTCCACATACATGGAATTCAAGTAACAGATGTGAAAAGATGTTTTTTCATCAGACTGCAGTGTCTGAGGACTGCTATGGCTATGTAGAAACTTCTGCAGAAGCCTGTTTCACTCTACAGCACAACAGTCCCACAGTTACACAGAAAGGACTTAGGAAAAGAAATGCAAAGCTGAGTCAAACTGCACTAGAGCATGTTCCTGTAGGCACCAAATACTAACTATCTGTCAGTGACAGAGTTTACAATATAATACAGACAGGTAACTCCAGTTACTGTAACCCTTCCCACATTGCCATGGGACAGGCTGTAGAGACCTCTCAAAATCCATTTGCACAGGTCAGCCAAGCTCATTTTCTTTTTAACTAACATTTATACTAGGTGGCATTCTTGAGATAATATAAGAGAGTTGCAACCAATCTATACTCCTTGCACACTCCATGTGATAAGATGGAATTTTTAACTGTAGGTTAAGATTCTAGTATTCAAGTGACATAAGGGTATAAAAGCTACTCTGAAATAATAATAAAACATAACCTCCTAGAATATTCCCAAATCACAAAAGTTGGCTTTTCCAGAATAATCAAAGCATCAAATACTCAGGGTCAAGTTCACTCCTCTGTGACTAGAAGTTTCACAACTACATTGCTTTGGCTGAAAGGAGCATGGTCTTCTTCTTGACAGGATGTGCCTGTCAAGCTGTGACATACATTAGCTGGTGTTACAGCCTGTTATTACCTCTCCCTCTGATTGTTTGAGTTCTTCTCCCACTATCTGCCAGGTAAGAGACTCCTCTCAAATTATGCTGGTTTTTAAAAAACACCACTCAAGATTTTAACACTAAATTTCAGCAGTAAAATATATACAGATATGCCAATATATAGTCACACCAAAAAACAGAGATCAGGTTGTTAGCACGGCTTTAGCAACTGGACTAATAACTTCTATCTGACACAAAATCAATAAAGCAATAATTAATCTCATTCTTAGATGCTATTTCTTACATAACAAAAATCAACTTACAAGTTTTCCTCAAAGACTTTCACCTTTTCACAGCCCTCAGGAGGTTCACGCTTGAACATGTAGCTGTTGTTGGGTTTTGGCGAGGTAGCGTATTTTGGCAAGGGAGAATTATTCCCATTTTCTGCAGGAACAGAGATTCTCATTATGCAAATGTGACACACTATAAAAAACCACAAGAGCTACCTTTAAATGCCCCCTGAATTTAAAGCCACTTCATTACCAATGTCATGAAATTCAAAAACATTTTAATTTGCCTTCAAAGCCTTCATTTGCAAATAAGCTTTCTTATCTCAATTTCTTTCCTTCTTTCTGTTTCTTCTTATAACATTTTCAGGCTCCTCTGCAATATCTGATCATTCCTGGACATTTTCAGTTTTTAACTGCAAACCTAAATCTATGGTTCTGTAATGTCACCATCTACCCAAAAGAAATGGGCAGAAGCCATATTATTTAAAAAACTGAACAGGTTTATGTTGAATTATAAAATTCTCCTAGGATCTCTCAAAAGACTCCAGATGAAAAAATGAATATTTAAACAAACCCTAAACACTTAAACTTTTATGGGTATGTCTATGAAATGCTATAAGGTTGCAGATTTTGGCCAAGATCATAAAAAATACCCAACACAAGCAACAGGACTACTGTGCTGTTTCACCTGATATTGTACATTCTTGCTTCTTCAACCTGCTTAAAATACTCGAATAATCTATTATTTAAAAGAAAAGCTTTTTGGGAAGCACATTCCTCAGTCACATCTATCTAGCTTTAATTAATATGTGCACACACCTATGGAGTATTTGGAGCAATTTGGAAAAAACCTGACCATGTACAAAAAAAAAACATACAAAAAAAGCCCATGGATGCAGGAACAAACCCTCTGTTTTACTGATGCAGTTATGCACATCGCACAAGTTCAGCACTGTTGAACCTCTAAAGTGACAGGGTACCTTTATCTCTGGAATCACCAAGCAGATCATCTGCAGAACAGGGGCTTTCCTCACTGCCTTCATTACAGATGGTAAGAAAGGAGGTTGGAGACACCGACTGGGAGCGGCTGCTGTTGTTGCTGCCCTTGTCTGCTCCGCCGGGCGTTTGGGTGTCAATGCTGCGAGTGCTGCTGCTGCGCTGCACCAGCGGAGGCGGCGCACGGTGCCCGTCTGGAATATCTTGAGGCTGTTAAAATTAAAGGCATCAGACAGCTGCTCTTGTCTGGATAGCAGTTTCTTTCAATCCAGTAACACTGAGGGTCTTTTTGGGTTTCATAAAACCATTTGAGGAAGAAAATTTTATTAGCTACATGCAACTTCAAAAGAAACTAAAATGTCAGGTTCAGAAACTAAGGACAACAATTTCTAAGATTTCTCATCATTACAGAATTCCTGAGGCTGGAAGGAACCTCTTGAGATTATCAAGTTTAATATCTCTGCTCAAGCAGACTCAGGTAGAACAGTGTATCCAGGACTCTGTCAAGTTTTTAATATCTCCAATAGACAATGATTCCACAACTTCTCTGGGCTTCACACACCCTCACACATTTGAAAAACAAACAAACAAGAAAACCCTAAGATTTTGAAATTTATGCCCACTGCTCCTTTCCCCATCACTGGGCACTACTGAAAAGAGCCCAGCTCCATCCATTTCTGCACATGAGGTGTTTATGCACACTGATAAGATCCCCGGAGCTGCCTCTCCTCAAGGCTGAACACGCCCATCTCTCTCAGCTTCTCTTCATATCAAAGACATTGTGGTTCCTTAATCATCTTCACAGTCTCTATTTCTGATACCTTATTACTAAATTCACCTCTAAAAACCATTAAAATAAAATGAACGTGAAAAATGGGCAAATTATGGTTCACCTAGGATGGGGACACTTCAGCATGGGCAAAAAAGAATTGCTACAAAAACTCTCAAAACAGACATTTTGCTTTTCCCTGTTTTACTGAGATTTCTTATTTAGAGGAAAAGGCTCAGATTCAAGCTTTAACTCTTTAATTCCTTTTGCTTTCCAAGAGACTTTTCACCTTACCTTAAAGAAAATAATAAATAAAAATATAATTTAAATTAATTCCAGACAAATTTAATTCAAAAATGGTGCAAAATAAAGTTTATTATCTCAAAGCAAAACAAAAATAATTATATAGAGCAAACATGGTGGCAGATACATACAACAAGTTGTTCCTCTTTGTCTCCTGTCTCCTTAATTATTATCTCAATCTCTTGATTCAATCCTTCTACGCTGTTTCGGAACCGTGACCCCGTTGATTTGGTAATAGGTATCACAGGAACGAGAGCACTCTTTGGGATGTGAGCCTAAAGAACCAGAGACAATAAGAAAACAATGTTGATTTATTTACAATACAAAGTTCCTATTTCTACCCAAAAGTGACCCTTGAAACAGAACACATGCACAATTCCAGCATCAAGGATTTACACGAAACCATAGTGATTGTGTTCAGAAGGATGCTTGAACTGAAGGCAGACATCCTGAATTTTGTTTCAAATCCAATTTCTAGCAGGAAAAGCTACAAAACCTCGTCTCAAAATCACCCTTGATATGGTCTGCCTCTAGCTTGACATAGCTTTACAAGTGAAAATGAAACAGTAAACATTTAAATGGAAGTAATTCTGAAGCCTTTAAAATACATTCACATTCCTCCTGAAGTGAGCAACACCACAATGTCAAATCACCCATTGTTGGATGGTAACCACATTAAAATGGTATTTTAATGGAAATTTGTGACCACCTGCAATAACATGACACACACAGAAGGAAAATTATTCCACAAATGCAAGATTGCACTATATTAAAAATTAAGACAAATGTATTAACTGTATTAAGACAGAATAAAACATTGACAAAACAACTTAGGGACACTTCCACATAAAGAATAAAATCCCAAACCCAAATGTTAATCCTTAGTTGCTTCAGAAGGAAGATTAACAGTTTAAAAATCCAGTGTTTCAAATTATGCACAAAAACTTAATTCTTACAAAACACATTACTGAAATTTCCCAGAGCTCCCTTTGGCACACCACAACTTCTTGAGATCTCCCAGTCTCTCCATTAGCATCTGCCCTCCTGTTAAAAAAGTCTACCTACCAGAATACTAGAAGATCCTGTACTCATTAAGCAGTGCTGTACTACAGGTAATGCAATACTTTCTGCAAACATTTAGTTCAACTCAAAGAACAGCATAACACACTTAAGTCACAGTAGAATTCTCATGTAAAATTCCTGGACTCTGTGGCCTAGTGTGCCATGACCGAGAGCCAATCCTCTAATGAATGAAGGACCAGCATTATCTGGTCTTCAGAGTCTATTTTTGTGAGGGGGTTTTATTTTAATTTTTCCTTTAAGTAATGAGACTACATAGACACCAAAGCATTTTAATTTCCTGTGTGCATTCTCAAAAACCACACAAAGCCTGTCTGGCAGAAAATCTACCTCAGAAAAATTAATGTACACAAGACATTTTAAGCACAGATCATAATGGAGACTTCTTGTCACAATCACAAATCTCTACAGCAGCAGAACTCATGAATTATATTGGTTCTGCTTTCCTGAAACACTAGGTTAGCCATAAAAAAACCTAAAAACCAAACATCTTAACAAAGACTTGCACAAGAACTACAAAAGCTTCTCCTCAGTAAATGCTTGTCACTCTGTTTCTGTCAACAAAAATGAAACGGTCTCATAGTGGCCAAACTTGTAAAGAGTTTCTAAAGTCTTGCCTGAAGATGAAAAAAAAACCACTGGAGAAGAGAGCAAAAAAAGTCTGAGAAAGCAACCCTGCTAATTCTGCTCCAAGCAAGGCCTTGGATCAACAACCCAGTAAACTAATACAGGTTGATGTGCAGTTACAATATAGATACATCAGCACAAGTTCAGGCATTCTTAGGACAAAGTGAGCTTGTTAAAAAGTAGAACACAAGTATGCTTTAAGATTTCAGCAGCCATTAGCAAAATGTGGGAATTCTTCACCTTTAAATATGATTGCCTACCACAAAAATTCGTAAGTTCATGCTATTATTTGAAGAGCTCAAAGTAGATTCAGTAGAGTTCAATATAGTTCAGTACAGCATGTTTCACTTCCAAGAAAAATAATATTCTGTACCTGACCGAGGATGATTTCTTAGCCCAGGGTGCTAGAGGGTGGAAAAGGAAGGAGGTATCGCGACATGGGTGGAACAATCAGCCTCAAAACAAGCAACTTTATTAAAAATACTGCCTTCACAGAGGTCTGCATGGACATGCAGGAATAGGCTACCAGCTCTGGACTACTCATCTGAATACCCAGGAATGCTCACAGGGAGGCAAGGTGCCAACCACAGGATAATTACCATGCTCACAAAGCAACACATTGGCACAGACTTTTCAGTTCTGAAACTTACAGGTATGGCATACACTCGTGAGGTAGGAAAAAGGGGTGATGACAAATCTAAATTGTTCACAGGCATTTCAAGAAAAACCCTCTAAGCTCTTCCAATTTTTCACAAGTAACAAAACTTGAAACAGAATCCAAGGACTTGTGATCAAGCCATCTCTAGGTTGAACGTATCATGGTAATTCTACTCAAAAAATGAAATGTTCCACCTGGTGAGCTGGTAAGAATGACACAAAAAAAACCCAAGCCCCCAACACTGTGAACTGCATGCACTTGATGTCAGTATCAGTCAATTGGTCAGCCACTGGGGACACAGGGTTGCTAGGAAAATTAAAGGAGCAGGGGCCTTGATGGTTCAGAGTGCCAAGTAAAAATGTACTAAGGAAAAAAAAACACGTTGGAAAAAAATAATCCATTTATTCTTCCACCTGTTTTCAGTTCTGGCCTCAATTCTAGTTTCTTCCTTATACCAACACTGAGAATATAAAAAGACCCCATTGTTTTGACTCCTGTTCACAGATTTAGTACCATGCAATTAACTCAAAATGTTCTCAGAAGCATCCTGAGATCACCTGAGTAGGCTATGACCTTTCTGCAAACTCCTCTTCCAGTTAAAGAGAGACAGAAAGGAACATTTCCTGCATAATGAGAAAAACACACAAACAAAAAACCAATCATTCATTCTGAAAAAAAAAAAACAAAACGTGGTCAACAGCAAGGACTTGATCCTCCCCAACTATTTCCTGATTGTGAGCAGAGGGTCAGGAACAGCTAACAAACTTATTCTATAGAGATTGTGTGGATTTCTTTCTTCACACAAAAATCATATTAGAAAGAAGCATAAGTAAAGGACCAATTAGAAGCTTAGCAAGCAAGAACCACTAAACATTTCGCTATAATTCAAGAATTGCAGAAAAGTTTAAGTAGGGAAGGAAAGAGGAAATAAATAGACTAAAATTTCTTCTTTTAACTGGAAGTGAATGACATTTCCCAAATGTTAAACAGAGTTTACCTGGTCTCTGTGAAGGAACTACTGACACCATTTCCTAATGCTTTTTCTCATCTTGTCAGGAATCCAACTCCTTTAGCTCAGAAATCTTTACATGACCCTTTAGAGTCAACAAACACAAAAGTTTCCTTCAAGCTAGGAATGTGAAAAAAAAAAATCTAAATATTCTAACTACTAAATTCTGCTTTCCACACAGTTCTTCACACAAATCCTGAAGGAACAGAGCTGCTGCCAGAAATTCTACTTGAGCAGTTCTCAAAAAAAGGATGAGAAAACACAGGAACTTTGCCCTTGATGACTACAGTTACAGATTTTCACTGAGTTAAAAAACAGCTGCTAAATGCCATTAATCTAAACGCTTCACTTACTCTTTGAATCCTTCTTTAACTTCTTCCCTTCGCAAGTAGCTTGACACAGCTGGCACAAAATTCACCAAGAAAAACAATGTTTTGTTTTGTAACACAGTCCTGGAAAAGCTGCTTTGTTTCAATTTATATTTTATAGTTTGTTTCACAAGCCCAAAAACTAATTATCCATTGCACAATATTTTATTCATGTACTATAAGATTTGGCAGAATGTAAAGACATCCATACCAGAAACAAAATAATAAAACTATTATGTTTAAAAAGTTACATACATAATTTGGGGAGGTATTTTTCAGAATAGCAGCATTGCTGTTCATTTTTGAAATTAAAACTCAGTAAGATCATCTGTGCTGAAGTGGCAATACCTTAGCATTCAGGAACCCACAGGTTTGCAGTATGCCAAGCAAGCCTATTAAAACGCGTGTAATTTTCCAGTGAACTCAAGGGCCTACATCAAAAGCTCTTCAGTATGCTTTTTGGTTGAAAATGTCCTCAAGTTCTACAAATTCAGAAAAAACACCTTAATCAACTACGCTGATCTGTCTTTTGTTTTGGTTCAGTTTTTCTAACCCAAAATTTGACACATTTTGTATGTTGATTTTCATGAACTTTCTCAAAACCTCCTAGAAAGGGATTGGGTCAGTTGTCTTTGTTCAGTCATTTTGGACTGTTCTGACTTGAGCAGTCAGTAAAATCAGCACCATAGTACACTGCACCCACACTTCAGTAATCCCTAAATTGCTATGTCAAAAAATGTAATTCTAAAAAAAAAAATTCCTAACTATTTCCAGCAGCAGAGAATTCATACTACCAACAAACTGAATTCAAGAGGCACACAAATCCTGAAAAGTCATGACTGCTAACTAAATGTTACTACAGCAGGGATAAGAAGCTAGGGTCTGAGACAAAAGGTGCTCATGACTTTTATACAAAGCAGGAGCTAAGAAAAACACAGCAGAAGAAATTCAAAACACTATTTTCTTATTTTCTTTCTTGAAGTAGAACACATTTACTCAGACACCACCTGACTTTGAAAGAAAGAATGAAAGAACCTGACCTAAATTACTTCCAGAAGGACAGAATGACAGAAATGAAAATTTTTATTAAGTGTTGTCAGATTATGATATTTGTTGGAACAATTAATGGCATTTCGGGAGTAATTGGGAATGTAATTAGATTTTCAGAGCAGTTTCACAGCTGAACTACTTTCTCAATTCACAACACTGACAGTTTCCTAGTTTCTTTCAACTACATTGCCTTGCCAAGGCTATTGTGAGGGATTTGTTCTTTTGGTAACAGTTAAAAAAACTGTGTGTATCAAATGCACAGTCATGAGATATCAGTAGGGAGAGCAAAAAACTCTCTGAAAAAAAAAATATCACCAAACTTTTCTATTGGTTTTCTTAAAGTTACTCAACAAAAACACACTTGAAAAATGATCTGTGCTTTTGAAAGCCTGTAATTTTTTACACCTGCTATCAATTGAGCTAAAAATATTACACCCCTGTCAACCTGACCTCATTAGAAGCCTTGAAATAAAACTGAAACTGCTCACAGAATGTGTGGTGGCCTAACCAACACAATTTCTGTAGAAGGGATTATTACTTTAAGTCTCAAGGCATGATAAATGGGAAAAAAAAGACAAAATCTTAAAAAGGCTAAATGATGTTATGAAGTGTGTAAACACTTCAATAAATGATCTCATGGAGTAGCCTTTTGTCAAGTCAGCTCTCTAAATCTCATCACAGTATTAGATGAGTGTTTGGCAAGACAACAAAATGTGCTCAGAAAAGCTACCTTTTATTTGAGTTTTACCAGCAGTTTTCTCCATGCCATACTCTATGTGCAAAGTCATAACTGTCACAGCAACATGTAATGAAGAAGATGGTTAGAAGTTTTAGATTTAACTTAGCTGTCGTCCTTTTGTGGAACCTGCAGAATGCACTTTAAAAACCTTGCTTCAAGGACATATTTAACTACCTGAAATTATTTGAAAGTGGGACTTCAAAGCCAGCTCACCCAAGTAACAAAAAGATCTGGGGCCCCCATTCACTCAAGCAGCCAAAAGAAAGAGCTCTATTTCATAGAACTCACCTACAGCTACAACATATTTAGGAGCCCGTGGTATTTTTAAGTTCCCTCTAAGACAAATCACAACCTTGAAAGGACCTGAAAGTAGTATTAGCTACCCAATACAGGCCAAAAGCCCTCAGCCTTACCTGACTGTGGTTAATGGCTGCATGGCTGCCATGGAAAGGGGACTGCCTTTCCTTGTCCCGATGATGCCTGCTGCTGTGCTTGCTTCTCTGCAGCTGCTGACGCAATTTTGCAATCTAACAAAGGAAAAACTCACGTCAGATTTCAACAGGTGTATTTAGGAACCCATTTATTCCATCACTTAGTTCAAATTATTTACTACCATAACATTCATAATTACTGCCAGCACTAGATTATACTCAAGTTCTTGCAAACCTAGAATGCGAGCTAGCAGTTCAGCCAACACTCAGAAGAGGTTTCGAGAAAGAACTTGAAATACATAAAACTTGAAAGTAGTGAGGTCACTGCTGTTATTTGCCTCTTTGATAAAAGAATGTCACTCCCATTTAACATTTTCTTTCCCACACATTCAGATTGAAAATATTAATTGACCTGCATTTTTATATTAAATCAATAGCAAATGAGAAGCAATTTCATATTTTTTACCAAGCCCACCATCTGTATAATTAACAAAGTAGTAAAATAGTCCTGGCCTTCCTGAAGCATCATGATAACAGTGCATACCAAAAAAACATTTAATCTAAAGTTCTCAAGTAATTTCTGACCTCCTTGAGCTGTTCATTGCTGCCCCATGATGATGAACGTTTGTGTGAGCTTCTCTTCTTTTCTAAATATTCTTCAGCCCAGGCACTTTCTGTCTGTAGGAAGAAGATTACAGGACTAATTAAAAAAGGTAATTGCTACTTTCTGGCAGAATATTTTGAGACAAATTAGAAAAGAGAACATCTAAGATCTGCTAGATTCAGAACTGAAAGTGAACAGTAACCAACTAGAAGCCTTTCTCACAGGTGAAGTACGAAAAAACAGAGTGAAACTATATAAATAAAAAACCCCAAACTTTCAGAGCTAGTGTAATATAGGGATGTGCTAGTTTCCCTTCCAAATGACTGAGCACAAGGCAGTACTGATAGCCAGATGTACCACAGGCTGCTACAGAGCTCTGAAGAACCACTGTGAGGGTGCTGAACTGGGGGGAGATGGTGTATTTAATTTCCTGCACAGATGCTGACCTTGTTATTTCTGAAGCATTAGCAAGGGTGGCTTGGTGTAAACGCTGTGAAAGCCTGCACCAGCACCACTTCAAAATCACCTTCTTGAGAGCAAGAATGAGAAAAAGGAAAGCAAGGCATACAAGCACCACCAGAGCTATTGCAAAGCAGGGAATAAATTTATCAATGCCTCAAAGGGTTCCAGGTTCCCAGTTGCTCCAGGCCAAGCAGAAAGCAACACAGGTCTGGTTTCACTGAACCAACAGAGCCATTAGTGTTTAATAAACAAACCTCACAAACATATTGTGGTGAAGGAGTTTTGAGAGATGCAAAGTATCATTAAGACACACTGCATCTCACGTAAGAAAATGCACAGGCAAGCCTGTGATAACACGGCATGCTTCATGGGCAGTTTGTATTCCCAGCTAGCCACCTCCAGGAACGTCTTCAAACACAGTGAACTGTAAGGGCTCTAAGAAGACAGACAGTAGCATCTATCAGCAATCTCTGAGCAGTCACAGGAAGTAAGGGGAAGAACCTAATGAAGCAAGGGGAAGAATTTCTGGAAGCATTTTACACATGGAAAGAGACAGCAAGTTCCTTGAAATTCACTCTTGCCACCAAGCAGTTCTTAGCACGCAGTGGTGATCTTGCTAACCTCATTTTCTGGATATCTCATTTTCTCCTATAGAGAACTTTAATTGCTTCAAAGTCTTCACATCTACAGTGTGCCGTGGTTGTTCCTACACATGAGACTAACAGCTTGCAGAAGCCACGTGCTGACCTTTCCCAGCCCAGCTGTACTTGTATCAGAAACTCAAGTCTTTTGTGGTATTAATCCCTATTTTGCAGGGAATATGGAGACTTAACTCCAAATATACAGGTTGCAACCCCACCAGTTTCAGTTACAGACACAAGTTTCATATAAATGAAACTTCCATTATCAGTACTTTTTAATCTTCATCATTCCAAATAAAAAACTAACTAGGACAAATCAGAGTAATAAAATTAATAGGGTTGCTTTGAAATTCCTATTTCATAGCAAAATCAGAATCCATTACAATCTGTTTTTCTACAAAAGCACTCACTGATCTTTATCATAAAATAGAATAATTGATAACCCC
>JAYDZK010000274.1:26012219-26022275 GCA_034509185.1 Euphonia xanthogaster
CCCCATTCCCAAGTACCAATCTTTCTCTAATCAATTCTCAAATGTCAGTCAGGAGTATGATCCTATCCTCTAACTCCTGGAACAGCAAGCTTTAGCTACTAATTCTAGCTTCCCAACTCAGCACAATCATTACACTTGCCTACAGGAGAATAATTAACACTCTAATTAGTCTCTGCCTTTAATTTATATTCAAGACTTTGACTCAAGATTCAAGAATTATCTAATAAATTAATATCGGATTAATTTTAAAGCATTAAAGTTGCTTTGATGCTCATCCTCAAAACAAATAGTTAGGAATCTTTTCAGATTCAACTATAGGAAACCCGTACATCAAAACAGAAATGCAATACTATTTTAGCAAGTCTTCTCCTATTTATTCCCCAAATTTTGATTATTATATTTATTATTAAGAAATAGACCAAATAACCAATAGGCAAAGTGGGATTTCTATTTCTCTCGTTTCTTGAAGTACTACCACTTGCTGATTAGTTGTTACCATGCACAACATCCTCCCTGCTTTCTAGAATCACAAAGAAATTAGTTTAAGGCTGAATTTATTACAGACAGCAGAACATTTCAGAAGAAAAAAAAGTCTTAAGAGGAAAAAACTTTCCAGTCAAAATGAATTATTTACAAATTTAAAAAATACCAAGTAATTGTCTCATTTTAACTGCTAAGACAAACATGTTTTTGGTTCATTCAAAGAAAAAAAGACAAGATTATTAACACCTGGTTTATGAGCACTTAAGTGCAGGTATGAATTCTAGCCAGACCCTTGGACGCTCAATAATACACTTACTCATCATCCAACAACTATTCTTCATGTACACAATTCAGTCTAGTCTTATAGACAGGTTTCATCAAAATCCTCAGCTGCAGGAGGAGCCTGACAGAGAGACAGTCTCTGCATGCCCTGGGGTCTCTTAGTCAGCTCTCAGCCATGGCCCATGGGCATCTCTAGAAAGGCCTGCAAGCTGCAGTGAGCCACTAAATGCTGTCTCCTCCCAGTCTGCTTCCTCAATGACTGCTCCCTGTGCCCTAACTCCACACAATCAAGATACCCTGCTTACTCAACTTGAAAGCCTTTTATAACACTGCCAATAAAATTCCTGTTCTCAGAATCAGAACACATTCATTTCTTGTCAGACTTTGTGAAATCTGAAGTTACACACACTGGAACCAGAGCATCTCACCAGTGGAACTTCATCCAAATATGACATTTTCAGAAAAGCTAAACAGTACAAATGGGCATCTTGTATTATCTTGGGAAACTAACCATTGTAAGTCACATTTTAAACTTGTCTCTAGCTCCATTGGCTGCTCTCAGGAAGATTAAAAGCAGTAATACCTCATCAGTGTCATATCAACATCAGCTTTGGACATACAGATGTATGTCTGTAGCCCTAAACTTTCTACTGGTTTGATAAATTCTCAATTAGGAAGTGCAAACAGATCATTCTGATTCTCTCAGAAATACACTACCATAAATCACCACTAAATGTACTCATTCTGCAGAAATATCTAATGCCCTTTACAGTCTTCCCATTAACCTTTCAAATACATTTCCTCTACAAAAGCCCTACTACCACAGCAGTTAGATGTGTCAGAATTGGAAGAAAAAGCCAAAAGCAAAACACAAGCCAAAAGCAAAACACAAGCCAAAAAGGACAATATCTGGCAAATACAGATTATAAAAGCCCAACCATGATTCAGAATATATCAAAACTAATCTGAATGAGATCAACTGAACATAGCAAACACTTTGGCAACAGTACAGAAATACAATTATTTTGTAAAAAGTATTATTCTAAGGAATCAAATAAGAAAATAAATTGTTAGGACACCCATATGGGTTTAGTTCTGCCCTTTAATGATGCCTTTTAATAGCTAGGCACAAACAGCCACTCCTATCTTATATCACAGACCTTTCTTCATTCTCCTCCTCTTACTTCAATTTGCTTACTTTTTTCACCCTGTCTACTAACCATTTTTCTAGTTCCTTCTCCTGCAGAGAAAACTTGTTCCTCAAGTCCTTTCTTCTTCACCAGCTCCAAATTCCACCTTATCCACATGAACGTATTTCCCTACAAAACACCTTCCTTCTCCACTGATCTGCTCTTTGAATTGTGGTCCTTCCCACAAAAGGCTGTGGATCTCAAAAAGGCCCCACAGTAACACTGCAGATCTCATCTGCTCAACACCCTACACCTTCTTAAACACTGAAAACTATATGGACACATTTTTTCTACTGCTACCAAACCTAACAGAGGTTCAAACACAAGGATGTCCCATATGCTATGAGGTCCTCTTCCAACTGCATTCTGCTTACGTTCTTTGAAATTAGTGGAGATTTCATGTTGAAACCATGTTCCAGGAATAGGAATTTCATTCAATTGTTTGTTGGTTCTGTTTTTACAGGTGGCACGGGACTGAACCTTTAGAGCTTGTGAAATTTGGTTAAGCAGGTGATGTTTACTGGCAATTTGTGTGTTTTTTTTAACACTTTCCATTTGAGCTAGATTTCAACACCACTCACAGTTCAAGGAGGCAGCTCTTCAATGCATATAATCCTATACTTGGTGCACAAAACCCAGGTGAACATTATGGGGCTTTTACAAAGAGAGGATGAAGAGCTGGAGACAAACACATATAAGGATACCTCACTAAGTTCTCTGTATAAATCTAAAGTAAACAGTACTTCATTCCAGCACTATCTAGTGGACTATACCCTGTAAGAACAATAAGAATACAGATGTACAATGCAGTACTGTTTTCCTGAGGCAAGAAGGAAGTGGAACACCTAAAAGATACTACAGTTCTCAGCCTTTACTTAAAGAATGCAAATAATTCACACATGCAATGGTAAAAGTAGGATTCCTGCAATTTGAAAGTGAATAGGAACTTGTGAGCAAGAAAGCTAAAGTGAATGTTTTCAAGGGAAAAGCTTCTCACATTTAAATCCTGTCTTCACACTTAAGTGCTCCAAAGAAAAAAAACCTCCGTCCTACCTGTGTGGCTTTGTCTCTCATACAGGGAGCCGCTTGTCCATGATTATCCCGAGGCCACTGTCCAGCGAGGTACGGAGCAGCGAGCGTATCCAGTGAAGAGGTGCGGCGACCAATGCTGGAAGGGCTTGATGAAGGTGGTCTTGATTTGTCTGTTAGAGCAAGAATATATGATTACAAAGAAATTAAGAGATCCATTTAAATAGTCTACAAGAAATCATATCAAATTAGAACTATGTTATAACGTACACAACAAGATACTTTTAACATGGAAATTAAGTTTGCTTTTCCAGGCTCTATTCTGTTTGAATAAGCTTGAAATCTGTTTTTATGGTTTCCTTAAAAACATTCTTATGTCACAAATGTTCCATTAGTGCTTACACACCACTATTTACACCTTTAAAAAGTCTGTCATTTGTCTCTTAAATGACGAAGGTGTAGAAGAAATAAAAATAGCTATATTTACACATAAATAAAGGTTATTGAAGAAAAACTGAGCTGAACTTCTTCAGTTTAATGCTGAGCTTACAGTTCTTCCCACTAGTCCTTCATCTTTATTTCAAGGGACACTATAAACCTGCATGTTTTAACCATCCAGCACATGACATATGGCACAACCCTTAGATTCAGAAGTCAGCTTTGATATGTAATGATTTTCATTTTACAAGCTAATTGAGACATCTCCTCCCTTTACATGCTACTTGGTAACTACATTTGTATTTGCCTGGTGCTGTATCTTCTGCAACACCTTATCTGTACTGTATATACTGGCATCCTATTTCAGAACAATTTCAATACTAAGAGGAATCCTTACTTAAAAAGGCCAAATACAACAACCATTGGAACTAATATGAGAAGGAAGACCACTGTTAAAAATTTGTATCTATCTCATCTGTCAATGATGTCTTAAGTGCCAGTAAAAGACTACACCACAAGCTATGAAGATAAAACACTGAAGAAAGTTTCCTCAAAACAGTAATGGAGGTTGGTAAATTTAAGAGATTGATAAGCAGCAAAGACCCAGGGTTTAGATATACACACGTGTTCACACATTTGGAGATGAAAAATGCAAATCCTGAGATCACAATGAGCTAAGCTTACTATCATCTCATCTACTCCCCACAAAAAGAATTTCAATTATATATGAAATAATTGTGCATTAATCTTACCTACAATTAATATAAAGTCCTAAAATACATGGCTACAATACAGCAAGCACGATTCAGAAATCAGATGGAAGCTTTATAAAAGGGTACTGGAAAAACTCTGTCCTCTCTCACTGTGCCTTAACATTAATTCCACACTAAAAGTATTTGTATTATACATAAACTCATTTACAGGCAAAGAAAAGTGTGCCTGATCAGTGCCTGAGTGCTAGTCAGAAAATAAAACCACTGACACCAAAAGTCCAAAATTCAATTTCTAAGCTGTTGCAATCTACTAAAAATACATATGAGAAATACTAATAAAACCTGTTAGGTATAGATTTCAGTGGAGTGGACAGAACCCAAGCCCAGTGACATTCTACACTAAATAGCCTCATTCAAATTTATTAGAAAGGTACACACTAAAAATGTGGGAAATATTTCAATTCAACTATAAGGAAACAATTACTGGCACTAATAATCAGCCACACTCACACAAAGCAGTCAGGAAACCTCATGTCCTTCATTATTTCTACAAGTACCAACAATGATACAACCTTACTAGTGAGCTCATAGCAGATCTGCTCTCAGGGTGTAGCAGCAAACGTGTTTTGGAGTTTGCACTTAAGACTCCTGTATCAAGGAAATTCTCTGACTACTACTACCACCACACAGCACACTGAAGGGTCTGTTTGTATGAGATGACTTCAAAACTATTCCCTTTGTGTGAACTATAGGACAATGTGGCATGCTAACACAACGAGCCATTCCTTAAAAATTACACTGGCTTCCAAAGTGAAATCAAATCTGTTATTTGTCTTAGAATTAGCTGCCATACCCTCCCTGTTTTTCTTCTCAGTTATTACTCTTCCTCTTCAAGAAGCTTCTCTCTTCTTACCAAGGGGAAACAGAAAGGATGTGAAAAAAAATTATAAATCAGGAAGTGTATGTAGTCAGCCACATCATCTGCAAAAGCCACTGCAGCAGACAGCTTCAAAACTGGAGAAGCAGAATCTCTTACTCTCTTGTCCCTGCCACAAGCAAAACAACAAGCAACTGGAAGACTATTTTGCTGAACAAACAGAGAGAATGAGAACTGAAGAGCCTGTTTACTATTTAAGTTCAAGGGAAGCTGCTCATTTCAAGGCACAAAGCCTGTAAATGCTCGCTTTTCCTCAGATTTAAAAACCCATTTAAGAAATTCTGTTTTCACATTATTTATATTTAGATGGGGGAATGATGTTTGGATATGTTTTTACTTTTCCACCTTCGTAACCTGTCTTTATACAAATTCAAAGTCTACTACACAATTCCTACTGTTTCAAAACATTTCAATGGGAACATATACAATGTTTTCATTGCACTTTCCCCTACAATACTTGAAGCAAGTGTTCAGCTGCTATTTTTCCTTGATGTGACCTACATAACAAGAGATCTGCCTCCATAGAGATAGCAGTTACAACAGCTGTGGCTGATGAAAAACAATGGAGCTGTTTCATCAAATAGACGCTTCTTAAATATTAGATCTCTTTTAATTGGCCTGATTATCTCTCTAAACCAGTATTTGTGATAAATATCAACCCTCCTAGCCATCCACCACTAGTATAGATTTTCTTAGAAATTAAAATCTTTCTGCAATCCAGTCTCAAGCAAAGGAAATTAATAGAACAAAACCAAGGCAGACATACAGAGCAGAGATCAATGAAGTTCATCCTATGGGGAGATAACAAGCAAGCTGCCACCAGTCACTGCTGTACAGGTGACCAACAGAAGTTGCTACAGGTGACCTGGTATCATACACACCACTTCTTGCAGAGTAAAGGCACCTCCAAAGGCAGCATAAGCTCAGGTACTGTAACAGGGGGACTGAAGAGCAATATTGAACAAATATAGATGCTTACCAATAACTAATGGAAAGGTATGAAAGAAACCAAAGAAACATAGTCTAACACATACTGTGAGAAAACAGCACCAGAAAAGCCCAGGATGCCACTGAACTCACAAAATTCCCTGACAGTTCCACTTGAGGCTTTTTTATACAAGTGGACTACCCAAAGTAGTGAGAAGAGGCGAGACCCAACTAGCTCCTCTGGCATCGAGGCACACAGCTGACCTTTTTGTTCTGTTTTGGTCAGGCTTTTCCCCAGAAAGGACATTCATGGGATCTCTCCCATACACAGCTGGCACAGTCATCTTTACCAGAACTGCAACTGATCTCTGGGGCTTCACCTGCTTTTCATGTTTCACTAAAAGAACTGAACAGACTCAGTGTACTAAGAACAGACACACCACCCAACTGTGTATGCTCCCTTTGGAAGATAATCTTGCCTATCACCCTCGCATAAATTTAAAGAGAGCTATTCACTAGTAAGTCAAAATTGTTCCACGGTAGAAGAGTAACAGAATTAGTGGTGTTTTACAAAACCAAACCTCAGAAAGCCCAAGACATTCAAGTTACTAAACTCTAAGAAATGAAAATATTTTTAATCCCAATAAGTGCACTTCCCTAAAGTGCTCACCACAAGAAACGTACAGTATGATGCTGCAAAAATGAAGTCACTTTCTTTACCATTTGTCAAACAGCTTAGGTAAGCAGAGCAGGGATGTAATGGTACACCAAGTCTTCTATATTATCCTACAGTAATATCTTTCAAAACTACTGCAAAACCTTGGTCATTAAGGTTGACAGGTCTGCAGCTACACAAGTAGGCTTTAATATTACCCTTCCACAGACAAAACAATTAAGTTTTCCTCCAAATAAAACTAACCAATTTTTCTCCTTAATTTTCAGACTGAGTTTAGATGTCCAATACAGTCAACTGGAATATACCAGAAAGTCCAGCACCCAGCAAAGAACTCCCTCACTACCTCAAGGCACCTGAAAATAAACAGCTGCTATGGCTCTGGTCTTGACCTTGGTGTTTACTCAGCCGGGTACACTGTAACATTCTTGCAGCTGAGCAGCTCAACTCCTCTAAGGCGTGTTTCATATAGGGACACAAATAACAAGATCCCACTAGATCTTTACTCAGTGAATAAACCAAGGAAAAACCAGTGAAGATAGAGAAATGTGTGAGCTCTGGCTCATGTAACAGCAGTGTACTAGTAGGTCAAAACAAAGGCCTCTAATGGGAGGCTTGCAGACAGCTGAGGAGGCATATGGGAAAACTGAACCAAAACTGGAGATTGCAGGACAGACATTGCAGTGTAGAAATGAGGCCTCAGCAGTGATGGGAAGGGCAGAACACTTTAACAGGCAACTGGAAGCTGAATTCTGGGAAAGAAGTGCTAGAGGCTGCAGAAAGGCAAAGTAAAAGATGAAAAATAGGTAGTAGCAAGATCTAGGTTTCTGGTCGTATTTAGGAGGGAGAGAAGTGGCAAGAAAAGCATGGAAATTTAGAAAGTGTACGACAGAATCATCCATTTGTAATCATCCCATAATCAACAGAAAATTCAGTTGAGGATTTCCAACATGTAATTGCAATTCAGATGAGAAAACAAGGGCTAAAAAGACCCTCCAAAAACCACACCCAAAACCCACAGAAGTCACATTTGTAAAGTCACAAGTTAGGGCTTCTCAAGTGTAAAGCAGATTCACGAAAACTAAGTTCAAAACTATTCAACTGTTTCCCAGGAAAGAAAAATCTGAAAAATATGAAACTGAGTCTGAAGCATACAACTTATATTTAGATACAACTTAAACTTAGATACAACCAGTATCTAAGCTCAGAAAAAGCTATCATTTATCTAACCTCAAGGTTCATTTTTATCTAAAGAAATACGCCTGCAGCTGTAGGAATGAACAAAAGCCATCATTAACTGAAAGCAAGAAACAGAAAAGCCCAAGTTATTCCGCAGCAGATTCTCACCAATACGCTCAAGTGTCCTGTGGGTCTGCACAACCATTGCCTCATTGGTAAAAAAAGTTCCACCTCCATGTTCTCAGCTAACACTGTTTACTCATTTAGATGAAGAAAAAATCCTGAAGTTAACTCAGCCTCTATCAAGCCCTGGACTACACAATACAAACGTTAAGCAATAGGAAAGAGGTTAAGCTTGCCTTTGGGGCCAGCACAAGTACTGCTCAGGAACTGGAACATGTGGAAGCAATTAAATGGACACCACTCTTCTGTTTTCACACATCTTGTAAAAAGCTAGTGGAGTTATCTTAGCACAGTGGAGTGATCAAATGACTTCTTTTCTTATACACGTTAATTCTTCAAAGCAGTAGAAAGGCCAGCAGGGTTTCAACAGGCTTCTCCACAGTGACCAATAGACAGTGCAATTCTTCCACCCTAAGTGGTCTGACACATGCCTTTACAAACAGTTTTTGAACCTGGACCTCAAGGCTAACCACACTCTTCCTCATTCTCCAGGCCAGCAGATTGCATCTTAAGCAAGAGTTTCATGAAGTTCACAGGAAAAAGACAGGATTTTGTGATATGGATAAAGTCTTTCAGGTTACTGATTAACAAGAATCTCAAATGAAGAATACACACATTCCTTGATCCAAAGCCTTTAATATAATACAGCCTTAATAAAACCCTCATTACTCTTATCTGGAAAGTGGAAAATCTAACTCAGAACACCTTATCAGTCCTCTCTTACACTTAGGAGGCACACAGTCATCTTGTACCAACTGGTTATGATTGTCTCATTTGGCAGTACCACTCCTCAAAAGCCAGGACAGGAAAAGAGAAAAAAACCAACGTGGTAGTCTGGTTACAATCATTATTTTAGAAAGGGGGAGGAGTATTAGGAGAAGCAGAAGTGTTAAAGGGAGGGCTAATCCTACATTTCCACATGTACACTTCTGCATATTAGTCAGCTTTACTCTTTAGATTGCCACAGGCAATTTCATGGCAATGAGTAGCTGCAAGTTTTGGTATCTTAAAAGTAACAGATTTGAGGACATGAACACAAAACCTCACTGATGCATTTCTGAGCAAACTTTTAACCCAAAAATAAAAAGGACTTACATATGTCAGCCTCTATTATCCTCAGCCTGATGCCATATATTACTTATATTCAAGCATTCCCAGTAAGATTAAATTATTCAAGATATTAAAATGGAGTTTGTTACAACACGTATGCTATTGCCACGCTATTTTCCATCTTCACTGTAGCACAAGCTTGTCATCACTCTCAAGTACACACGTCCTTCTGCAGGTTTCATGTTGAAAGCAACTGCTAAGAGAGACATTGAATACTTTTGCTCTACACCTATATGCCATGCCTGCAGCACTAGTTAGTTCTTTAATTACAAGCTTAGGGACACTGTTTGGATAACAACCGCGTACACCATCTGGCACGAGGTGTGCAGAAACGGTAAATGTGAAGGCTTCACAACCGCCCCCAAACACCAAATTCGCCTTAAGTTTGTGCCCAAGCACCTCAAGTACATCTACCCTCCCGAGTCCGAGGCAGTACTCGCGGTACTACAGAAGCGGTCACAACCCCCACATGGCACGCCTGGCTCTCTATTCCTCTTCTGAAAGCCAGGGCGCAACAGAGGAGCAACAAAAGCAACGAGCCCTTCCACGCACACACACCCGGCAAGCCCTGCCGCCGGCCAGAGAAGGGGCAGGGCGAGCACCAGCCCGGGCACAGCCCTGGCCCTACCTCTGCCGCGGGGTACGGCACGCTCGAAGGCACCGCCGGCCCCAGCCCTGCGCCCCGCGCCCGGCCGGGCGGCCCGGGACGTGCCCTTTGCCGCTGGCCCGGACCCGCCGTTGCTCACCTTTGCAGACGGGCGAGCTGGGACTCTTCCTCTCCGGGGAGCTCCTCCCCGGCTCCGGCGACTGCCGCCGGTGGTGGTGCCGGACCCTGCCCTCCGGCAGCGGCGGCACCGGCGAGGAGCAGGGCGAGGGCCCGCTGCCCGGTGGCGGCGGCGGCAGGTGGTGGTG
>JAYDZK010000274.1:26029731-26047830 GCA_034509185.1 Euphonia xanthogaster
CACAGTGCCCAGATCGAGTCTTCTTGACACTGCTGCTTTAACACAGTGCCCAGATCGAGTCTTCTTGACACTGCTGCCTGCTTCTGCCTGGCTGCAAACACTTCTCATGTCAGTCTCAGTCTCAGTTCACAGCTTATGTAAATGGATGGGAACTTCTGCTTGTCTGTGCCTTAAAAGCACATTTCCATCCCTCACGACCACAGGGTGAAGCTCAAACACAAGATTTAGTTGCATTCTGGTTTTCCAGAAACAAACAATAAATAAAGTTAGCCTGCTTAATGGCGATTTTAAGCCAGCCACTTCCGAGGCCTGATTCAGAATTGTTATTGGTCCTGCAAGAAAATTCTTGGAATGGCAAAAAAAAATACAGGTTCCCAATAAAGTGTTTCCACCTCAGCAGAGAGCAATCCTGCAGGAAATTCTCTGGTCATCCACACACATTGGCTGCATCAGTACAGCTGATGTGTGCATCAGCAATGCCTACCTCCTGGGCTAGTCAGACCTACACCCTGCTACAATGAGTTGTGCCAGATCTGATTTTTTAACCAATCCAGAGACCTGGAGGTGCTGGAAGTTACTCTTCACAACATATCTGCAAGGATCAATTATCGCCTTTCCAATAAGAGGAAAGAGGGAGGAAGACAAAGTGAGAGAAAGGGAAGGGGATGGAGAAAACAGGTGCAATTTCAATATTCCAGCAGCCTGGCAAAATACCAGTCACCTGCAAAGCACACAGACTGTCAGGAACAAAACCAGGAACAGAGCACGAGCCAATCTCGCTCCCTTGTGCACAAAGTAGCTTAAGAAAGCTGTATTTCTGGCCATTCTGATTAGGAAATCTGATAGCTTGTGGCAGGAACTTCTCCCAAACAAAGGCTGCAATAGGTGACAGGGGCAAGCAAACAGGCCTGTACCTTTCCTCAGATCTGCTTGCAGGCCTGTTACACTAAGTGGCACGGGTAAAACGAGCTGTACAGCCTCTGTACCCTCTTTATCACAACGCCCTACACTATCCTTTCCTGCTAGCACTTGGCAGCAACAACAAAGAAATGGGGCCAAAGACAAATGCTGAGTTCTACAGTGTTGCTGATGCCTGAAACAAGTCTCCCTAGCCTCCCTTCATGCCTTCTCCTTCCTCAAATCCACCTCGTGTACTTGGGGTGCTGCCCACTGGCTTTTGCCCATTACCTGCCCAAGCCACCTGCCTGCTCCCTACTGACTGTATGTCCTTGTTCTCAAAAGGACTTGATGGACGCCCATAGAGGGTGCTGGAAAGCTCCTGTCCTGTGAATTGAAATGCACCTGGATCAGTTGTTTCCAACATTTCTCAATATTTGCACCCTTAACATTTTTCCAGTGCTCATGTGAGCCCTGTCTGGAAATGCCATTTGCTCAGACACTGCATAGTAAATACAGCCTTGCTTTCCTTAATCACCTCCCACAGACCAGCTGTCCTCAGGCAGCCTCATTTGTTGTCTTTGTAAAAGAGGCATCAGTGATCCCCAAGGCATGACTTCAGCTCAGATCACCATTTGTGGATTTCTCACAGACTTTCCCCGTGGTACTGAGAGCTGAAAGAAGATCCCCTGACATAAAAGCAGAACACCCAAGTGTGCCATTTAAATTCCAGGAATCAAAACATTTCAACTCTTCCCTGGATGGAGAATGACAAGGTTTCAGGTTAACATGAAAGGCTGAATTTATACAAATATTTTGGTATAGTTGAGCTTTCCTGCCTGTGGAAAATGAACCTTCTTATCCAATAGAATGTGGTTTGGGTCATGGCAGTGAGCAGATGTGTATAATCTCCCGCACGTGGAGAATTTCCATAACATCAGAATTAGCAAGAAGTAAATAGGGAAAAAGCCCTGAATGGAAACAAATAGAAGACTGACATGGCTGTGTTCCACAAAGCACGTTCTGCAGCTGCATCACTGCTCTGGAACAAAGGGGAATATAATTATTGTTGTTTTACTTTCAATTCCCATTAGCAAACCAAAAGCAAATAAAAATGGTTATTTCTGCAGGGGAGAGCTGGCAGAGGTGAGTGCATGAGCTCACACGGGGAAATCATGAGGAGACTTTCATAAGTGCAAGTGGCTCATGCACCCGAAGAAAAATCTATCAGTAAAATTCACCATTCACACTCTGTTCCTGCAGGGCTGAGTCAGGCTTCTCAGATGCCCTGAGGAAAAGGCTCAGCCACACCTGCTGGGGTAGGACAGGACTTGGCTGCTCTTACTGTCAGCCAAGCCAAAAGTGAGAATTGCTTTTGGGGACACAGCTACTTTGGTCACACTGGCCTCCACTCCCAGTGTGCTTCCTGCTTCCAGGAAAAGCAAGGCCTGCCATGGTCCTTTCCTGTAGCCAAAGGTTTCTAGGTTCACTTGTGGGGCTGAGATGGTTTGCCATACAGGCAGATACTCAACCATACACTACTTGCCTCAGTTTGTTGTTTCCTCCTTATTTACGACAGCAAGAAATGAAGCTCCTCAGTCTGTCTCCTTTCTTTGAATTTTTGAGTTAGTTCTTTGGTCAGAGATTTGCATCCCTTATTTTCTTGCAAAAATCATCACTGTGGATAGAGAAAAATAAATTAACAATAATTGAGGAGAAAAGATAAAACAACATCCAAGCTGCAGAATGGATGCTACCAATCTGTGTATAGTGGAAAAGTGTCAGTCAGTGGAAATTTGCAGCATCCTTCTACTATAACTCAATCCACCTTTTTCAGTTCTGTTATGGATAGGACAGTAGCTCTGGGCTGAGAAAGCTTCTGCTGGTAAGAATGCCAAGATATTGTCTCTTCATGGAGAGGGGAAAGTGCTGTGCTCCCCCACATGCCTGGCTGTCATCCCCACGTGCTCTCCCCAAGTGCCAACCAAAACTGAAGGAGAAAAGCATTTAGTTTAACACCTCTTTCTCCTGTTTTCTTTTTCTCTTTTTCTTCTTTTACACTTAGCAAGCAGACAAAGTGTGACAAGAGGTCATGCAAGGCCTGCTGCTCTGAAATGTCTGCAAAACTGTGTTCAGCTCCAACACAAGCACCTGACCTGGCTGGCCAGGGAGCAAGGGGGCAGAGGGGAGCAGAGGCACTGCACTAGCCCAGCAAGGGCAAGCCCCAGGTTCCTAATGCCCAGGACCACCTGGGAATGAGGAGGGTGCAACCTGGCCATGCCAAAGGGGCCTGGGAGTCCTATTCAGCCCTTAGCAATCAAGGAATTCCTTATCCTCCAATCAACCAACCAACCCACACAGCTGCAAGGGGGGGTGGTTTCCTCTTCCTCTCGTTCCTGGAACGTGTTAATACTCGTGGCCAGTAACGATGTGAACCACCAACAAAAGACCATGCTTTTTGTCATTAATATGATCTTTAATAAATGGAATAATGCACCATTTTTACAGCAAGCCTTTTCTCTCAGGCCTAAAGAATAGCCTTTTAAATGTTCTTATCCAATGTCTCTGTATCAATACAATCTCTTTATTTAGGTTTATATATAACAAAGCAATTCTTACAAGTATTCATAGAAAACTCTGTAGTGGCTTTAACAATGTCAGCTTTCATAGTGGC
Organism: Euphonia xanthogaster; assembly: GCA_034509185.1. Taxonomy (NCBI): domain Eukaryota; kingdom Metazoa; phylum Chordata; class Aves; order Passeriformes; family Fringillidae; genus Euphonia; species Euphonia xanthogaster. The sequence goes on from JAYDZK010000274.1 coordinate 26,033,303, forward strand.
ATCCACAGATGATTAAAAACCAAAAATTAGCTTTTTATTTCATACTCACACTGTTCCATGAAACACAACTTATACAGCATAGCAAGGGTATTGCGCAGCTTATACAAAAGAAATAACTGAAAGCAATTATTTATAAATTCATACATGATATTTCCTCAGTCGTTTGAGAGGAAAACCAAAAATACCCGTTAACAAAAGGGTTCTGATGAGACTCCATATTCTAGGATTTCTCCCCCTCTTCCCCCAGAAAAGCTCGCTCAGAAAGTAATGCTCTCTTTACAGTCTTTCAAAAGGAAAATGGCAGTTTCACATCTTCTTACTTCAGCCTTTACAGAAGACCAAACCCTAAAAATTCATTCTTGCCATGCTTATTTTCCTCTTATACTGCATTTGGGGGGGAAAATAATCAACAGCGATTGTAAAACATTATTCCAGCTTATATAAATGTGACTAGAGCACGCTTTCCTCTAGAGACAAAAAGCAGACAAGAAACATATACATACAAACTGTTTTAAATACGTTTCAACAGTGTGAAAGAGAGAGAAGAGTCACCAGTCAGGGAATTCAAAAGTGACAAATGAGTCAGCTATTAACTTGGACTTGCCTCTTTGTTCTTGTGACTTCTTACAAACTACAAAGACCAGAAACATGAACTATTTTCTGAATAAACAAGACTGAAGTGTAAAACTTCATGATACAGTTCTGAAGCACAAAAAAGAAAGTGAATCAAGTGCTCTAGAAATAAACCTCACACATGTTTTCTGTCTTAAAAACAAGTGGATGGGCTACAAAAGTGGAGGTTTGGGAGACCTTGGAACTAGAAAGTTATAAAGGCTAATTATTTCTGCTTTAAAATAGTTACCAGGTGAGATGCTGTGCCACGATGGACACACTCCAGTGATACATCTGCAGAAGCCTGTAAGGACTGGGAAGAACTCCTTCCTTCCTGTGCTGTGGAAGCACGGTGTATGCATTGAACCAACTGAATGACTTGCAAATTCAAACAATTGCTGATGAAAACAGCAATAGGCTTTGAAAAATAGCTGATGATTACGCTAAGAATTAGCATAACTCCAACTAGTTCCTGCTTATTGTGCACAGGTGTATATTAAACCACAGTGGAATAAACAGAAATGGCCATAAGAAGTGACTTGTATTAATAAAGCACTGCTAACACAGACCTGCATGGATCCCAGAGCAACATCAAAGGGCCTCGGTGTAAATGAGGATTTATCTTGAACCCTTCCACTCCCACTCCCCCCATGCAGCTCCACTTCTTGACAAAGCCAGAGCCAGCCCGTGCTGACCCAGCTCCACAGCCTGAATCCCCCAGCTGCAGCACCCAGCAAGGCTCAGGAGCCAGGGCTGCCCCTGCAGTCCCACATTCCACATCAGCTTTCCCAGGGCTAATCCTCCCCAGAAACGTTCAACAGCACAGCCAGCAGGACCCACCCCCTCTGCCCACTAGCAAAGGCAGACTTGTGCTGGATTCCAAGAGCACTGGGCTCAGCGTGAGCCCTGGAGGTGCCCATTCCCTGGGGAACACAGGTGCTGAACACAACTTGGATTCGCAGGAGCACAAACCTGTTCTTGCAGAAATGAAAGTTCTGCCTCCAATTTTACTCAGTACAGAAGAAACCCCAAATGAGAAATCTGATTTGCTACTCTTTTAAGTCAAAACTGAACCTACTTGGGGGATGGATGAGATCAAAAAGGGATGCATTTCTATAGCTACAGTTTCATATGACAATATAGAAGCCTAAAATGTAATTGGATTTAATGGACTAAAATACTATGTTTAAATGGCAACCACACATATAACTACAGCTACTACATAAAAAAGCCTTGTAAAAATTATCATCTCTTAAGTGTTTTGGGTAATTTTTTGATCTTTGAGAGAGGTCTCTTAAATTACTCAGCTTCAGATAAAGCTTGTCATGTGCACTCCCAGGTTTCTCTCTCTGTCTCTCATAAAGCCATTCCACCCAAACAATCAGTGACAAGTCTGCCCCAGGAGATCCTGAACTACTGGGCTGCGTGTCACAGTCTGATCCCAGCTTTACTGGGATGCACTACAGACAATTTTAAAATGGCAGATGAAACCCCCCTCCTCCCCATTATACTTTCTACCAGTGCTACCATCTGATGCTGTAACTCACAGAATTTAATCCTGGAACTTACACACAACATACATATGCATCTAAATACACACAGAGTTTACATAAAAATATAGGTATCTGGCTTCACTGCAATATGTATAGTTTTTTTTCACTGAAGAAAGGCTTGAGGTTGAACACAAATTAGTAAGCACATTTTAAAAAGGAAGTTAATATAGTTACCTGTAAAAATGGGTACTGGGAGACCAGACAGAAAAGTTTAAATAATCCCAATTTATGCAAAATATTAAGTTGCCCAGTCTATGATCTTTCAAAGACTGATCAATCCAATTTCATTTTACTTTGATGAGCAGCTACAAATCTTCCAATTGGACATCAGGTCATTTATATGCTACTGTGCTTGGCAATTATTATTTTTATGGCTTAAACCCAGCCTATTTCAGCAATGGGACCAGCCATCATTTTTTCATAAGTAAAAATTACAGTATAATTAATTTCTAATGTATAGACTAAATATATCAATTTTAAAATTCACCCTAATTAGGCAAGAAATGTCCACAGTAACATTTCCATGGAAGAATGGTTGGGAACTTTTGTATTTTTCATTTAAAGCAAATAACAACCTGAACATCAACACAGTAATGTTGTATTAGTGGATCTTTTTCAACATTTAAAAATGGAATATCATTAGAGCAAAATGCACTGAACACTGGAACTAGGCCATATATGATGTATACATATATATTTTTAAGTAAGTATTCATTACTATTAAGTTTGGGGCCAATAATTTATTTCATACAATAAAAGAACTTCCTTACTCTCCTCTCTGAGGCAGGTAGGATTCCAGATTTCTTTTAGAGAAAGCTGACAGGTAGGAGGATATGAACCTTCTGAACACATTTATGAGGTGGCAGTTTTTTGTTCCTTGTTTCCTGAAAATTGCCAGCATCTATCTTGCAATGTTTTGTGCCCAGTGCACTGAAAAAAAATCAAAATGTGTTGCCTTTGAGAATCAGGTAATTTTCTATATGAAAACTAGAGACAAACGAGTGACAGCAAGAAAGCAAGAGAAGAACAGAAATGTTGTTTCTGAAACAGCTGTGCAGTGTAAGTGCATCCTGGAGTTTCAAGCCAGGCCTTGGTAATACCCACTGGCCAGCACAGCAAGCTGTAAAGCATAATGAGCAAGTTCAGGGAAGGGCTGCAGATAACCTGACCTGCAAATGCCAATTTTAGAAGACCATGGGGCATGTCTGTTCAAAGGGTTAGAATTCAAAAAAACCACGTTATGTTGGTATCTCTAGTACAGGAAACAGAGCAAGAGACAATGCCTTAACCTAAACAACTCTCCTGCCTTCTGCTAGTAAACCATTTTCTATACCCAGCAAGATGCTGGATTTTGTCTTATACAGACAAACATCAAAACTGTTTGCTCTATCATTTTACTTGAATTCTCCATCATGAATTATGTAACAAATATTCTACTATTGTCTATTTGACAGTGGCACAATTAATAGGTATTTACACTACCATTCTATTTTAATTTTGCTGTATTTATCTTGTCTGCAATATACATGAGAAATTGATAGAAAATCATCAACTTTCATAACTTTCCTTTTTCTTCAAAATCAAATAAGCAAAATCATAACTCACAAGGAAATAAATCACATTTGTTTTCCTTGTTTATTGCACAATAACAACCGTCCCTGTGTTGGATTTGCAAAATCATAATTCACAAGGAAATAAATCACATTTGTTTTCCTTGTTTATTGTACAATAACAACCATCCCTGTGTTGGATTTGTAGGACTCTTCCTCTTACTTGTATTTTGTTTGGTTAAGGACAATTCCCTGCACCACGAAAATTCAATTTCATTTAACTTACAGAGATAGTATTCTATGGACACTGGATTATGTGCTGTGAGGAAAAAAATGGCATTACATTTTACATTGGCATTACAATTAAACATTAAAACCAAACTCCTAATCTGATTTAATCTAGCTGTGCAGAATTACAGTATTTTGGTACCTACTTTAGAGTTTGCTTTGACTGACCTTTAAAAAAGAATAGATTTTATCTGTTTAATCTATAGGGTATTTCCTGATAAAGTACATTTTTCTATCATGTTACAAATTATATTTATCCCTGGTAGATTGCACAGCCAATCTTGCTACTAATTATAATGAATTCCAAAGGCCCTCCAGCAAGTAACAGAAATAGACAAAGGAAAGAAAAAAAGTATTGTTGAAGAATGTTGAAGGAAAACTGCTGAACATCTTCATCTGGTATCAAAGTTATTTTGATTGCATTGATCACAAAAAAGTTGGATTTCTTACAAAGGCATGGCCTGCAAAGAAAGGCTAAAAGACTGGTGCAATTCTGCCTCAGCAGAAAGAAGCAGCAGTCAGAGAAGTCATTGTTCTCTCCCCAGAGTAGTCTGACTTAGTAAGAGTCCTAAATATTGTTTTCAGCCCACATTGTGAAATGCTGATGGATGATACACGCAAGGCAAAGAGAGGTCATTGGGACAGGAGTGAAGAATCCTCAGCACCACAATCAGTGCTCACCAAAAACCACCACCAAGCACTCCGAATGGAGACTCACAGGAGGCCAGAGGAGAAGAGAGCCCAGGGAGCAACATGAATAGAATGCCAGAAATCCTGATTCAGGTCCTGAAACCCAGCTGAGCAACTGGCAGGTTTTCAACATCTGGGACGTGAGACTGCAGCAGATGGGAAGCCAGAGAGTGAATTAAAAGTCAAACCAGAAGAAGGCTGTGTTTTTAAAAAGGGGTGATATAACTGTATTATACAGGGGGAAAGCACAATTATGCCTCAGAGACGAGAGGTACTATTTGAACTGGTGCTTAAAGAACACAGGGAGCTCCAAATGTGCCTTGTGGCTTGTATTTCTACAACTACACTTACCCAAAGTCTGCATTTATAGTGCTGTCTCTTGGAGATACATAGGAGAATCTCAGAAATGGTAAGAAGCTTTACAAGAGAAAATCATAGCAATCAAGAACAAGCAAGGAATTTTGGGGAACAGCAAGAATCATGTGTAAGCAAGGCATGTATTAGATTAGCTGTATCAGCAGAGAGAGAAGAACAGGGCTGGCAAAGTTTACCTCAGGGGGGAAAAATGGTAAAACAAATGAGCTTAAAAGCAGAGAGCATCTGCTTCAGTCAGCTGAAAGGAGACAGGCTGGGGGAGGCGATTGTTTGCTGCCAGTATCCTGCCACAGGAGTCTGGCAGGCTGACTGAATTGATTTTCTCTCTTTGAACATCACCAGGTTTCAGATGAAGCGATAAATCTTTGCTCGTTACCAACGACTGACGCGTTACACCTTTTTACATCCAAACAGTTTTTCCTGAAGTGTTTTCAATTGGAAAGAATGCTTCCCAGGTGGAAGGCTATTTCTTAGGTGGAAGGAGGTTCTAACTAATAGGAAAATTATTTTCTTTCAGTAGACAGTAAAACCAATCATTCCCAAAAAAAGGAAGGGTTTGCTTGAGATAGTGAATAAACAATTTATCTCAATACATATTACATTCACATTCACTGACAGCTAAAATCAATGTGCATACAAACTGAAAGAAGGGACTAAGCAGAGGGGAAAAAAAATCCCCAACCCCCCCCCCACGAACACCCATGATTTTTAAAAGCATGCAATAAACTTTAACAAGATGAACGAGGGCCTCTAAGAACTCTGAAGGGAGGACAAGTTTCAACTCAACTTGGCAACCACAATCAATTAGGATGCACCTACCTGCATAAGTAATCAGGCTCATTTTTACCCAGCACTGTCTGTAAGGAGGTAAATCAGGAAAGACTTGTGACTCATCACCAGACTGTTTTGTGCCAAGTAAGATCGATGACTTTTTTCTCTGTGTAAACAAAATACGTTCACAACCTAGCTTCACTCAAGCTTTTAAGTATGACAATTATTAATATTTCTGAATAAAATGTAGCAATGTACATCATTTAGTGATCTAAATTAGGTTTTACATAAATACAGGGGGTGAAACTGCACACAAAATAAAACGGGAAAAATGGCTGGCACTATCTCCTTACATTTGTTCAACATTTTGTTACTCAGCTTCACAGGCTGGCATCTACGACTATAAAGGAAACACATTTTGATTAGGGAGGATCAAAAGAAAGGTACAAAGCTCAGATTTTTTTTTTGTTGTTGTTCCTTTTTTAAAGCCCTTTCAAGTCGGGGAAAATTCACGCATTGTCACCTCTGAGCACAATGTGATATTGGCAGCTGCTTCAAGCTGGCTACGATGTGCAAAGTTCACTGTCATGACCGGCTGACTGCTCAACTGTCAAGGAAAAATTAACAAATACAAAAATGGGAACATGTGGCAGTTTTAGAAACACACTTTTCAATAAAGCCTACTGTGAACTATAGACTATTGCACATTTCAACATGACACAAGGAAAAGAAGGGGTTCAAAAGAGAATACACTTTGTAACATAGAAATATACAGACTAGCTTGTGCACAGAAATCAAAACATGGTTACAAGACACCACTGCAGTCAAACCTGTCTTATAGTCTGCTTATGTTCTTAGTGACCTTAAGAAACTGGTCCAAACTGATTATCAGCAATACTTTTTTTTGTTACTTTTTTTTTAAAAAAATATTTTGAGACCACATCTTTGATACACATATATATATTCCGTGGTCAAAACAGACAGACTTAACCTTAGCGATACTAAATAAAAGTGCAAAAACGTTCAAAAAATAAAACAAAATAAAAAAATATGGAAGCATAAGCTAAAAATTTTCTGCATAGCTGAAATCTATTTAAAGCGAGTCCTTGGTAGGGGTTGCTGACAGGAGGAGAAAGCAGTTTTTGAAAATGTCTTCTGCACGTTTGTTTCGAATAATGCAAAACAAAGGTCGGCTTTAGAAGCACTTCACAGGCAGTTCACCCCTGCGTCCTTCGAGACCATGGTGGTGGCAGTGCCCCCCTGGGCGAGGTACACGGCAGTGCTGGATTTGGGGGGCGCTGCCTGCTCACTGCCGTTGTTGTTGACCTCGCAGGGCAGCGGCTCCGTGGAGATGACCCACGTGGAGGGACGCCACCGCTTGAGCGAGTACGGCGTTTTCACGCGTTTCTTGATCTTCTCTCCTGAGCCTGATTTGCCATCCTGTGAGGAGTCACCTACTGGAGGGGAAAAAAACCAAACCAAAACAAGAAAACAGAACAGAAAACAGTATTATGAGGAAGGCGAGATTAGACTGGAGTCCAGGGCTGTTACTTATGTGAAACAGAAAAAAAAGAACAAAATCTATAAACACAGAAGCAACTGTCTGTGTATCAACTACAACAGCTGCCACTGAAACAAGGGCTCACATTCTGCTCTCTGTCAGAAATTACTTCAGTGAAGTAATTTGTGTTACCTGGAGTACACATTGGCATCAAACGGGAGAATCAGCATTTGACCTTTGAAGGGTTTTTGCAATCATAGAATCTCATATTACCTGCAATGGGAGGTACAAAAGAGCACTGCTACTACAGGACAGCAAAGGCTAAAAGCTAAACAGTGCAATGTCAGGGCCCCTAATCCTACTCCACCTGGCAAAGCATTTCACCTGAAAACAAAATAGGCCATTCTCTGTTAAGACATTAAGTCAGGATTTGGAATGCTGGGCTGTAAAACTGGCAACACCAACTTGAACTGTGATAAAACTTCTACAGTTGAAGTCTGATTGTTAAAAAAACTTTACACAACCCCTTCTTTTAACTTAACCTTCAATTAAAGAAAGTCACTGCAATAATATTTTTTTCTTTATCCTGCTAAGATTTCAACTCACATCAACACGTTAAGAGAAAATTTAAGGTTTCCTACTTAAAAGGAAGGCTTAAACATTCCATTGCTGAATATTCAACTACATTTCCTGAAAGATATGTTCTTGTTTGGTTTTAAACCTTTTATTTCCAAAGATGCCTGGCATCCCAGTTTACTCCACTAGTATCACAGAATCTTCCTAAACACAGTCATGAGATTTGCAAGCACCTTTCAAGACTACAGTCACTTCTGGAAATAGATTTTCTTTAAAATGCACACCAGGAGATCTTTCCAATAGCTCAAACTGGCTCAAATCCAGAGGATGTACCTAATTTAACTATAACCAAATTTAACTATAACCACATGATTACATTCTTACTGTAAAAAGGAGAGCTCCATTGTAACCTCTTAGACCTCTGGCCATAAAACTCTCACGGAAGTTATTCTGAAATAAACTATTAAAATCAATTCCTTCTCTAATTACATCCATTAATTTTTATGTACATGGCAAACCGATGAAGAATTGCTCTAATTGTTGGAGCTAAGACAGCAAAATAGAAAATGCCTGACCCTCCATTTAGGCTGGGCTAATACCAGTAAAATCAGTTGCTTTAAAAGCATGAAGCATATAAGTAGTTACTATAATAAATTATTTTAATCAGTGCATCTTAGAGACAGCTAAGAAAGAAAGAATTCGCTTGAAAGAATGAGGAAAAGTAAGGAAAAAAAGGTTTAAAGTGCCCCTGCAGAAAAAAAAGGACACTTTTCCAATATGCTTTGCAGCTACCAAAGGTAGGAGCCTTGCAAAGAATAATGAAAGGTAACCTAGAGACAGAGTGGATGGGTTAGAAAGAGACAGATTTATTCTGCGTATGTGGAAGGATGATAGTGATCTAATATAGTGGAAATGATGAAGACAGGACTTTATCAAAAAGACTGAAGCTGTGCTGAGGGAAATTACATTTATATGAGATTTAATGAGTATGCTTTGAGGAGAAAGGGGAGACGGAAATAATTTCTGTTCGAGCAGACAGATGCAGTTATCAGGTAGAGAGGTGTCAGGGAAACCCTTCAGCCCTGCAGGCACTTACACTGCACACTACTGCTATCCAAACTACTTGTGGCTGACAGATCCAGCGAATTAGGCCTCTGTGCTCTCCTGGCCTGGCTCTGCCCAGGATTCCTCACGACGTTCTGGATAGTGGCCGCAGCGGCGTCTGGGCACGGATTGCTGTTGTTGTTGTTGGCGTTCGTCCTCCCGCTGTCCAGCGGCCGCTCCCTCCTGTCCCCCAGGCGGTCCAGAACGCCCTCATCGTGGCCGACCTGCTGCTCCCGCCTCAGCAGGGGCTCGTGCTCGTCGGGACTGGAGTTGATATTCAGCCGACTGTCCTCGCCACTGAACTGGTTCTGAAGCATTTCCTGGGCCCTGTGCGCTGCCGAGCCGCCGGGCTGGCCAGAGGGCAGCGTGCCGTTGGCATAGGGGGCTGTGCCAGCGTGGGAGCTGAGGCCGTGGCTCCTGCCGGCCACCCCGTTCATGGTGACTGTCACCACGTGAGGCTCCGCCGCGTTGATAGTGTTCATCTTGGCAACGCCTGTCTCCACTTGCTTCAAGTTGGATTTGTGCTTGCCGCCAAACTTTAACCGTGGCTCCTTTGTTGAATTTTTGGTGTTCAGAGGGAGGCTGGTGGGCCTCTTGGGGAGGTTCTGCTGCTTGGGCAGAGGATAGACCTGAGCCGATGGGACATCCGGAATCAAGCACGCCTGACCGTTGGGAGCTTGTGTGAAGTCCTGCTGCCCTGTCACCTCTACTGCGAGTTTTATCAGTGGGTAAAGCAAGCTGGAACTAGTGCTGCTCAGTGGATCTGGCCCACTAAACTGCTTAAGTGAATGTTCCATCAGATTCTCATCAGAGCTTTCTTTCAGGTTCTTATCCACTTCTTTTGGATCCAATTTATTGGTCTCCAAGTCCTCCTCTGTTAGCTGCAGACAAACAGGGGTGGGCCCACCCGGCTGCATGACATTTGTAGTGTGCAAGTTTGTTTCATCCGAGTAAGGCATTTCGGATATGGTGGTCATGCCAGTGCTGGGAGTGAGGCCAGCTGTATTGGTGGTGGACAAACTGGTGACACTTGTCTCGGGACTAGGGATGCGAGCTTGTGCCTGCTGCCGCTCGTAGTTGATGGAATTTCTGTTCTTTTCCCCCGAAGTCAATGGTGTCGTGGACATTGAATGTTCAGAAGAAATGTTCTTTACTATGCTGTCAGTGTGGTGGATTGAATCTTCAATGTAGGAAGAGGAAGAATAATCTGGATATGGCCTTATCTTTGATACACGTCTATGATGAGACAGATTCCTTTAAGAAAAAATAAGAGGTTTTAAGATCATATATGTAAAAATCACCTCATACTGTAACATCTCTCATTTAAGAGAGCTGCTTGTCTTTCTGTTTGTTTTCATGCATAAACTAAGGATGGATACAGTACAAACTGAGGTATTTCAGCAACTTCCTTGAAAAGTGCTGGGGATAAGAAAATTTGTTTTACTAGGGCAAAATTTCATTACGGATGTTATTTCCTAGGAGAACAGTAATGTTCTATTTGTGCAATATGCTGTTTGTCCAGTTGGCAAAGTACTGCTAAGGTTCTGCTCCGGATGCAGGGAAGTGATGCGGAAGGAGGTCAACAAAAACACAACAGACTAAATCAAGAAAGTGATTCTGGGAAAATGTCACAAGGTCCTGACCCGTGAAAACACTACTGTTTTGACAATTTAGGTATTTTATGATTTGAACACAATATTTTTTTCATGACAATGAACAGTGTCATATACAGCAACATTATTCTTCTCTCAAATCTGGATTTCTAGAGTATACTATTAAGCACTAAATCAGTTCTGCAAATTCACATTCCCTCTGGATCATATATAAGGAGAGAACATGCAGCACTTCTCTTGTTGAGGTCAGAATAACAACAACTTAAACAACAGCCCTGCACTTTGTTAAATGAAAAACTACAGGTTTGAGACTTGGTAATTTCCTGAACTCATACTGACTGCAAATCCACAGCTTTTAGCAGAACACTAAACAGAAGTTTGATGCATCATTTAGCAAGTGTACTTAAAGACAATTCACGCTGTCACTTCCCATCATGGCAAGCCTGCTCAGTTTAAAGGGCCCCTCTCTGAGAAATACAGTTGTATGCATAAAAGGTGCCTGGATTCTGGGGACACACAGGAGATCTCCAGAACACAAGCAATTGGGATTATGCCACGCAACACCCACATGCAGACCAGGTCATGTAACACCCATCCCTTAACGGGTGCAGCAAGCTGTAGCTTCTGCCCTGGAGTGAGCCCAGCTCTGCACTGGGCATTTCCTGCTGACTAAACCCAAACGTGCTCTCCTCTTACCTCTCATTTTGCATGGCAGTTGACATAGGATTGACTGTTGGACTAACTGATTTATTTCTCTCCCAAATCATCATGAGCTCTGCCATTCTCTCCTCAGCACACTGTGCTGTTAGTCGAGCTTCTGCATCTTGATCCCAACAGTCTTCGATTGTTTCTTTAAGTGACCTCACAGCCTGCCAGGAGACAAAAGCCCTTTAAGTTATTTCACCTTTATACTGTGCTTCTAATTTACTGTTTTATGGCAGCATTCTGCATGCCTGAAAACAGTCACAAGCTGGTGAAAGAGAGAAACAGAAGGCACACAATTTCATTCTAAGCTAATTTAACCTCATACTAGCAATGTGCAGTTTAACATCACCACACCTCACACACACACATCAGCTGGGAAGACACTTAGCAAAAGCTACATTCACCAATGTCCATACAACCTCCAGCAAGCCCTCTGATGGATGGGTGCTCTGCTCACTCTCCTTGCCTTAGGAGAGCTGTGTACGAAGGATTGCTGATCCTGGAAATGCTGCTGTGGTTATTCTCACAGTTCTGCTAATGGGCACTGCCTTGCTCCCCTGCACTGTATGCAAATAACAGCTGTGGTCCCTTCATCACCCTTGTCTTCCTGCTCACCACAGTGACATCCAAATGTCTTGGAAGCATCAACGAATTTGTCTGCCCCATGGGAGGAGATTTTTGTTGCACTTGTTTTACAGGGGGAGAAACAGAAAGGCACACGTGCTCCTGGCATCAGCACTGTGGGGTGAGCTGTACAGCCAGGATTAGAGCTCAAGACCTCCAAAACGTGCTGCCATATGTTCTGGGAACTGGAGAGGACAGAGCTGAAATGACGAGCAGCGAACACTTCTGTTTGCACTCTATCTGGAGTACAAAAGCCAGGCAGACATTTATGGGCCCCTGCTGCCAGCCTATGGCCCTGGAGAGGAGCTGGTTTGCCAGCACAGCTCACATCTACAGCCCAGCTTTAACCTCTCCAGCACTGAGCACTGTGCAGAGCCCCAGCTGGGCACTAAGGCATTCAGTGAGTCCTGCTGACTGTCTGTGTGCCAGAACTGCCTTGTGCCCTTCTGGCAGTGGAAGCCAGGACAAGCTCTGAGAATGAGCCAAGAGCTCCTCGCCCACAGAGTGAGCTTCTGGCATGGCTTGCATCTGGCAATCACTGCTGCTTGGTGATGCAGCTCTGGCTGCACAGGTGGGGATGAGCTCCCTCACAAGCAAAGCTTTCATCTCCCTTCCCAGAGCAGATCACACGGGGGACAAGCCAATACCCTCCCCTTAGCCGAGGGACACGAGTCAGGGTACTGGCTCAGTTTTCTCTCCCACAATAAAATGCCTTCATTCAGCTTTTAGGACTTGATTTTGTCACCATTTGGACTAAGTCAGTGGGCACTCTAATCTCCTGCCTCTCCTCTTTGCAAGACTCTCTCTACAGGTTTCATCAGCAGCAAATTCAACCTGTGTTTAATTGAATACTGTCTGTCCTGTAGCAGATCCTTTCCTTGTGATGAAGGATCCTTAAAGGACACAGTCCTGACTGTACAGACAGTTAGCAACACTGGAGCTCCTCAGCATCACATTTACCACAATTAGGTGTTTTCTATTAATTTCAGGTGGAAAGACAACTATGCTAAAATGAACTGTTTACAAGTACTAGCACTCATCAAAAAGACAGAAGGGACCAGAAATCTGCATGATTCTATTATTCTGTTAATATCCTTCAGTGCTGACCTCTGAAGCCAAGCGTGGCCCCACTTTGGCCAGTGAGACAAGAATATAGTGACATCTCAACACAGTTTAAAGCCTTTGAATTATTTTATGTACATTCTCTGCTCAGGTTGTTGCTCTATACTACGAAAAACAATACTGCTAATGCAGGTCTGTAACATAACATAGATGCTTCCAGAAGCAGCCTAAGACTGCATAGGTAATCACAAATGAGGATTGCACATCTTTTGAGTACCTTAACTATGTGATGAAAAAATAAAAACATTATTTCTATTTGTATTTCTCAAATTAAAAGGACAAGTGCATTTGTTTCATAGATGAATTTGCACAAAGGTGCTACAACCCAACATAACAGCAGAGCTTTAAATAATGGAAAAACGTCTTTTATCCCATGCATTAGATACAGGAGGTTAGGATGTGGGTCCAGAGTGAGGTTATCTGGAGCTTAATTTTCTACACTGTCTGCCCTAGAGTGCTCATTCAGATATTATCCTAGACTGGCATAGGGTGGAGGAAGTTGCTTGACACTTGTGATTATTCTTCTTTTCTCTTAAAGCAATGGTGTAGATCAATTCTTAAAGCTGGAGCTATCATCACCATTTTGAATATACAAAAAAAAAAAGAGTAACACCACAAAGAATGTGCTAGGCATTTTAAATATGGGGATCATCTAATAATGCTGGAGTCTATCAGCTTGCTAGAACATAATTAACATTTAAAATGGCAGTCTGCAAAACAAAACAAACCTTGAACTGCTTCAGTTTTAACTGTCTTCAGAAACAGCTGTCAAGCTTGGTTCTTCCAACCCTGCATTTGCCAACATGGCTATAGCTAAAACAGCTGTTGTTTGATTTCCTATATAGTTTGGGCACTGATCTCTCTTTTTTCCTCTTCCCCCTCTGCCCCCGAGACTGGGTGGCCAAGAGTGGTAATAAAAGCACCTGTCTGGGAAGCTCTCAGCTGGGTTACAGCATGTTTTACTGCAGTGCAGCACTGCAGGCTGTGCTCCTCTCTGCAAGCAGGCTCCTGCCTGTTCAGAGTCCCAGCACCAGGAGAGGCCTTGGGCTCCTCCTTGTCTGCACAGTAGCTACAAACTCATCAACCACCAAAGCCTCTGAAGATTGAAGGGCATCCCTTCAATATGGGAATAACAAGAAGCATCTTCCCAAATAACAGCCAAACACAGCATTTTCAGACTCCAGCTGTGTTACCTTGTATCAGGTGGAACCCAGTCACTCTTCACACTGCACTTTGCTTCCAATAAAAGACAAACAGCCCCCTCAGAGCCCAGGGGACTCACGTTGCCTGAACTGAGCTGCAGATGAAAGCAAGCACAGACTCTCACCAGAGTTCAGCTGACTTGCTCTAACTTGCTGGCCCACAGCAGCAAGGTTCTCAGCCATAGCTACACTCCCTCAAAACAACAAGCAATGCTGTAATGTTTATAGTCTTGGAAAAAAAA
>JAYDZK010000274.1:26047930-26138942 GCA_034509185.1 Euphonia xanthogaster
CTCTTCCGATCTTTGGAAAAAAAAATTGCAGATCAAATGAAGCCATATAAAATCTTTTATGTAGTTAAAATGAAATTATTTCTAGAAGCTTTAGTCTCTGCAAATCCTGAGGTCTATACAAGTTCAAAAAAGTTTATTACAATATTTACCAATTTGAGTTTTGGAAGCGTATATTGATGTTTTTGCCAGCTATTTTAGTTGGTATCCTAGTTCAGTTTTATTAGTTTATAAGATATCAAAAGGCAAAAAATGGCTTTGTGTTTCTCATTCAGCACACAGAGAACACATGGGCACTTCATGCACAATACTACATTAATTTTAGACATTGTCTGGAACAGGTTATCTTTGGTACATCACACTGCTGCATGCAACAACAACAACAAGAAGAGTATTTTTCCTTAAAAGAAATCTGGCTTTCATGTCAATAACTTTTAAAAACTGAATTCAGTATTTAAGAAGTCCATGCAGAAACAGCTCTCAATCCTTAAATACTAACAAAGAGGAAAAAAACCCCAAATCTAAAAAATTGCTTCTAAGAAATGAGTACACCCTAAAGCTGGTTAAATCACTGTTTCTTTGAAAATATTCTCTCTCACCAGGCTGTTCTCCTTCCATGCTTCAGGGAATTTTGGTCTTTGCTTCTCTCTAGACACCAAGACTTGCATATCTTCAAAAGTGGGATGGTTTCCGACTTCAGTCTGGAAAGCCATCTGGTACTCTGGCACAGATTCCCCTGTTAGCAAAAGAAAGAAAGGGAAAAAAATCAATCACAGATTAAAAGGCAGAGCAAAGGCTTTCAGTTGATGAAAGGCATTATCAAAGCTGCTGTCTATCGAGATGCTCCCCACTTTCCCCAAAGTCTAACTTCCAAAAAAAGCTGAATTAACGGCAAATGAATTAAGTGCTGTTCAGCAACCTTTCCAAGGATAGCATCCTGAGACTGTGCTGGTTCAGTGGAATTCACTTGGAATGTCTTGGAGCCTGAAGATGACACTGACTTTCTGTGAAGTGCCGCTGCCTGATCATGCTCATGCACTTCATTCGGGAGGAAGCCCAGCAGGATTACAAGCCCCTGCACACAGAGTGCAGCTGTTTGACTGCAGGAGTGTGCTGCCTTTCAGATCCATTCTGAATGCTGGAGCTCGAGCAGAAGATGGGGCATGTGGCACAATCTAACGTGTAAATTTTAAGTCTATTTCCTTTTTGTTTATGTTACAGGTAGGGAGGATTTCCCTAAATTTTCAACGTCCTATCATAAATAAAAGCACAACTGACTAAAGGCTACATTAAGTCATAGCATTTTTTCACGGTGAAAAGTCTGAAAGACACTTCAAGCACTTCTATCAGTTCTCAGAACTGGAAACGCCGCCTTTGCCATCAGTCTAACTCTCAGTGTTGTTAAACTCGGGACAGTAACAATAACAGCAATAACAAGGCTCCAAGGGCACCTAGCAGGAGGCCTGCAAACCGCCTGAGCAGGTCGCACCGAGCCTCGGGGCAGGGAGCACACCTGGCCCAGAGGCACCGTCCTGCCAAGCCCCACCTCGAACACTAGATGGCACCGACTCAATGAGAAGCAACCGAGGGAGCCGCGTCCCTTCTCCACTCTCAAAAGCTCGGGCTCACGAGCAGCTTTGGGTGCTGGTGCCACTTCTACTGTTACGGTTTTGTGCAGTTCTTCTCCTTACCTGGGAAGAGGTCTGTACATCTCATGAATATCTCCCAGTAGATCAGGCCCAGAGCATACATATCTACTTGTTTCAAAGCAGACTCACAGTCCCTCAGGTTCACTGCTCCTTCAAGCACTTCTGGGGCCATGTAGCGGATGGTACCGACCTGGGGAAACATCACATCAAAGCTGCACATTAGGCAGGAATTTCCAAATCCAATTAAGTTTTTTAGTGCCCTATTCTGGTATTCTCTACAGTTGAGGAAAACATGCCTCGCTCCTAATCAATGTCCTCAGTCCAGTCATAACAAAACCCTTCCCCTACTCCGTCCCTGTTTTGTATGTACCAAAACAAAATTATTTTGTCCCTTACTTAATGTTCTCAAATGAAATATGAAATAGCTGAAGTGTTTCTTTTTCCAAGTTGCTCTGTTAAACACCAAGGTATGTATCATAACGGAAGAGGATCCTGCTGAATAAGAAACTTGTTCTCTATTCCTGGACTGTCAGCAAGGTTCCACCCTACAACTTCCACAGACAAAGGTTATTAACAGTCTTGGAAGATACCTACTCATTTTCACTAGAACATGTGTTAGATTAGAGCACTTACTCATCAGTATCTGTAGGACAGTATTTTGTCAGAGAACTATTCCACTTCCCTGCATTTTAACCAGCAGTTTCCCTGTTTCTTTGATCAGTGTGGAAAGATCTAGATGGAGCTCTTCTGCACTAGGTATTTTCAATTTAGCACTTGATTTCTAAGGGAGAGTGATTAGCACTGTGTAGCATGTTCTTTGAATGACATATGAAGTTTTTCTGTAAAAGCACAGATCACTCTTTATTTAAAACAGTCTCACTGTATTTCAGTAGCCTGTGTTAGATGTCAAGCAGGAGATGCAGAATGTGGTACGTCACCATTTCAGAAAAATTAACACCAAAACCAAAAATTAAAAACAAAAACAAAGAACGTTTGATCTTCAGTTAGCATTTGCAGTACAAAACCAAAGGGACCTGCACCACATAATCACAGAGAACATGACAACCAAACTTACCTTGTGCCTTCTGGTATCTCACACAGAAACTTCAGTCTGCCCATCTACTGCCTTTCAAAATGGCAGGTTTGAGAAGAAAACCAGTTTCCTCCTGTGGAGGCTTCAGCCCCTTCTCCCCCATACTGCAGTCCTTCCCATTACAGAAACTGCACCACCTGAGCACTGACCCAACCACAGCACTCACCTCACTGATGGCTGCATTGTCCTCCTCCCCCGGTCGCACCAGTCTGTTCCCAGTCAGCTTCATGGAGAGCCCGAAGTCACTGATGACACACGCGCCGTCGTTCCTGACCAGCACGTTGCGGCTGTTCAAGTCGCGATGGGATATTGCAGGCTTGTAATGCTCTGTGTGGAAACACACAAGTGCTGGTTACCATCTGAGCAACTCTGCTGTTTGGTGAAATGAGAGAACCTCACTATGTCTGCTCAGCTTTTATGGAAAGAGAATCAACTTATTTTTTAGAAAACTGATGGTTTTGTTTCTTTACAATGAGCTCCAGAGGAAGCTACCTAGAGAAAACTGACTGGCACCCAGAGTTTCACTGCATCTGTATGAAGCTACTGCCATACACAGCTCTAATGTTCACCAGCACTCTTCTTCCCAAGGGATATTTCAGCACGACTTTGGCAGTGGAGACATTGTACAGCTAACCACAGACCTGCTGCCACAGCCCTAACAGCCATTCCAAGCACTCTGTCACTTCCACACTCCTGTGGCAAATGCAGCACCAATTATTTACATTACAATTGGAATTACCATTAGCACTTATTCAGAAGGTATGCAGACAATATTATTCCAGAGAGTCTGAACATGTTCATCTTGCAACAGATCTGACCTTTTCCAAAGAATAACCTCAGTTGTTCCTATTTTTTATTTATTTTGTTAGAAAAGCAGCCAGCAGTACAGAACTCATTTTAGTGTGGAATTTATTCTACTCCATGTGTTCCTTCCTAGCATTCACAGACTGCGGCTGTCTCTCCTTTATCATGGAAAGCTTACACATTTTCTGGTTGCTAATGGACACACCTGTCTGCACATCTCAAAATGATGAAGTTAAGATGATAACTGCAGTTTCAATGGCACACAGGAATACTGATTTGAGTACTTTCAGCACTTTTATACAGCATCTTCAGTTGTCATGCTTTGCTAGTGCTCATGCTTAACATTTGAGATATACAGTTTGAAATTTTAATCCAAACATTAGCACCTTAATGTAGATATAATGAAACCAGCCTTTTATTTACTGCCAAAACCCTAACACTTCAGTGCCAGGCCATATTCTGCAGCCTGACAGATGTCAGAATACCTACTTTATAATTAGGATACTTCATCTGCTGAAATACTGGGTGTAGCAAGCACACAGACAAAGATCCCAATCAATACATTGTCACAGCCAGTACTCTACTAAAGTACCAGAAAATCCAGCAGTATTGTTTGTACACAGCAAAGAAAAGGCCCAAACTCTCAAACAAAAATCCAGAGACGTGATAAATAAAACTACAGTGGGGTTAGAACTAAAAATTGCTTTGGTGATTTGATTCTAATCTGCAAAAACAGCCAACACCTCATCTGTTTACCCTGTGCCAGAGAGGCAGCCAGTGCTTCAGCTGTCAGCAATCTGTTGCCATGATACAGCAGCCCTGCACAGCTCTGCCTCCTCCTGCCTCTCCCACCTCGGACTCAGGGCTGTCACACAAGGGCCACAGAGCCCACAGCTCTGGTCCCAAGGAGGGAACAGAGCAGAAGTTCTGAGCAATCCCTATTTGCATTCATCAATTCCTGCTCACAGTAGGATGAAAGCAAGGCTGGGATCTGTGAGCTGACAGAAACAAGAATATGCTGAGATCTCTGCATCCCTTCCTGGCCTTACCTCCTCGAGGCAGCTCCGTGTGCAGGTACGCCAAGCCCCGAGTTATCGAGTGAGCCAAACGACAGGAGCTCACCCAGTCACTTGTGTGGAGACTCAGATATTTGCACAGAGAACCCTAAAAAGAACCCCAGAAAAAGACAGAACAAAACCCACGGATTAAAATCATTGTCCAGTAGAATAAGTCCATATCTTTTGGAGACGCAGTTTTATCCACAGCTTATAACCCGCAACTGCTTACGTGTTTATCCACATATTTTAAAACACAATATTTGACTGAAGTTTCATTCAACTCCAGTGCTCCCATTTCATTTCTCTAAAGTGGAACAGGAATTTTATACAGAATAAGAGGGACAGCCTCTAGAGAAAATGATATTAATTATGGAAGTCTTGCTGTAGAACAGAATAAAGGTAACTGCTGACGTAACAGCTTGGGTTTCTAAAATGTGGGCTTTGGACCATTATCACTTACAGAATACTCAACATCTCTCACAGGTCTTGCTATAATCTATTTATGTATCAAAACAAAAACACCCCAGGGCAATTCCAAATAGGAGTGAGTCCACGTGTACTGAAGAAACACGGAAAAAAAGAACGTCACGTTCCCCTTTTCTTGAAAGTGAAGTCAGATGTGTGAAATGAGGGATCTTCTAGTGATTTGGCATGAAATCTCTAAGAAAAACAGAAGGAAGAGTGTCCATCATGATATTGAGATAGTCCAGGAACTGAGACTGCTGTCCAAAACAAGAGCCAGACCCTGCAAACTGTGACACCTTTGATGCACAGTCCCCAATGATTATATACTTGAAACAAACTAAATCCTCCAGCATAAAGTGCAAGTACTCTGCCTAACTGAGTCCTAACAGGAATTTCACATTTTTTCCTTGTTTATTACAGCTTTTTAAGAAATATAAGCCCTCTTATTAGCCTCCAAATGTCATCAGCTTAGTTTTTTTTCTTGGCTTAGTGGGTTGAGATTCCAACCCATTCTAATGGAGGCCACAGGACCGTTGTCATGAGGTGACTGGGAAATATTCACTGTATTAAAAGAATCTTTCTGCTGCAGAGCCTGACCACCACCAGATGTTTTTTAAGCTAGCTGAAGTCTGTGATTTTATGCTTTTAGTGAAGTTAAATGATAACCAGGAAAAGTTTTAGTCAAGATTTAGAGAGAGAGCTATTTGAATTTAAGACTATCTTGTCAGAGTCACGAGTTACACATTAAATTGGGGGTATTTGCTCTGACTATAACTTTTGATAGAAGCGATATTTTTAACAATCAGAGATTCTATTTGTGTTTGAGAACAATTTTTCTGTTCTTCTAAAGGGATGAGTGTCTGACTATTGGGGTGATAATTCCGTGGCTATTACACATTTCCTAGCACGTCACGCCTCACAAGTGACTCCCTTACTGACCTGCTACACCTCAGAGTCCCATCAGAACAGCATGCTGACTGATAAATGCACACACCATTCCTTTTACTTGCCTATTTCCTTCAGTCTGAAGGCATCTTTGGATAAAAACACAACCTGGCTCAAACCTACCTGTCTTGCTTTCACCAAGGTAACACCAAGAACAATTTTCCGTGTAAAAATGCCCTGGTTTGTGTGTTCTTATTTTCAGGAAGGAAAGTATTATGAGGGAGAGTGATGTTTTGGATGGGGAATATTTCATCTGCACATCTTGTATTGGTTAGTCCTTATTGAAATCAGGTTTATGGCTCCAGTTTGAACACTGGAATTCCCTTCTAGCAGGGCTGCCACAGCAGGCTTCCTTTTCTGCTGTTAACTCCGCATCCAACAGAACATCTGCTCACTAAAATCCAGATCACACTGTGCATTAATTACACCTGCTGTGCACTTTTTCCAATGGCTCCCAAACAACCAGTGGATTGATTTGAGACTAATCTTGCTGTTCTTAATACCACATTGGGAAGGAATCTGATAATATGAAATCAGAAGCTTCATCTGTACATTTAATCAGGTCATTAACAGAGCCTATTTGCATAAGCAAGAAGACACAATTTTCAATCAAATTACATTTTCCACTGAAAATCCTTTCATTCAAGAAAACAGCACAACCAGATCACCTGTGAAGACAGTTATGCTGTGCCCTCCTAGGAGCACAATACTCACTTGATTTTACTTAACTTTCATTTCATTACATAAAAACATGCCAGCTTTGTCAGAATCACATGCTTTGCCACTGTCCATCTGGTATGGGCACAACTGGCCTTTTCCATGGTCACTTCCAGTTTCTGCAATCTCTTCTTAGATGCCTGTCTTACAAGCTGACATGATTGTGTTCTCACTCAGAAGTTTCAGTTAAGACACTCTTTTTATATTTGTGCTTTGTTGCCTGAAGTTTGTACATGGTGCAGAAGTGTGTAAATACATGCCTATGTTTAAGGTATGGATTTACATGGCTGCATTTAACTTGCAATACAAGCATATCCACAGAGCCTAAAAACCCCTAAGATAGGCTGTGTAGCACTGCTCTGCTCCTTTCTGCCATTCAAATAAGCAGCTGCTGTCCTACTGCCTCCATAAAAAACCAGGCTTCAGCCATCCCCTTCACACCCTGCAGGAAATGTGAGTTTGCATACTTGAGACTAAAAAGCTTGTTAAAGAAAATTATTTAATTGAATAACTAAAGTTCTTTCCCACACACAGGCAAACTCCCCCACCCCAAGATAAATTGTGACACCATTTTTTGCATTTTCATACATATATCCCCCACATACATTTTATGATTTTTCAGGAAAGCTATGCACATTTATACTGTGTCTTTTCTAAATGTTTCTGTTTCTGTATATGTGTGTACACACACAGAGGATGAAGTACCCTAACCCATGAATTTGAGAAATACAAGCCTTCAGTTAGCTGAGGAGATTTGAAGATATGGTTCTGGAAAGTAAGGCTGCCTTCTTAAGACATGTCCTACACCATCAGTATATGCCACAGAAAGCTTTAAAGAAGATAACAGGATAAAAAGGCACCATGATTTATAGTACCATAAACTAGTTTGACAACAATCTTGTATCTATTACATTTCACTGTATAAAACCCCACTATTTACAGCTACTGAGCAATGTCATAAGACAGAGATAATGTCTTAATATTAAGAAGGTTTAAATTTATTAGATTACTTTTAAGTAAAAACAACTCTTCAAATTCTGTCATTGAATAAGGACAAAATTGACTAAAAAACCAAGAGCAAATACTCCAGAGCTAGGAATTTGTAAGCCTACATTTGGCAGCACTAACCAGGAAGTCTAAAAAGGTATTACAGTAACCCACAATAAAATCCATTACAACTGTCATTGATATGGATTATTTTTACATTACTGTGCAAGAAGCACCACCAAAACCTAAAGTACATCCTTTTCACGGGGCTATTCTTAGCATTCTTAACCAACCCAACTGATTTCTTCGAAGCACTTACATTGGGGTAATATTCCATCACCAGTAAATATTCCATCCGGCCGTCTGCAGTGAATCTCTCATCCCCCACAATGAAGCGGGCGATGTTCTCGTGCTCCATCAGGGGAATCCTGTAAATGTTCCTCTCATTGATGAAGTTCTGACGATTAGCAAAAGAAAAGACTTTCACAGCAACTGGACGTTCATCGAGGGAACCTTTATACACTGCTCCGTATCGGCCCCGGCCAATCAACTGCAAAAAACACAAAGAACTGGTTCACAAAATAATAGATGAAGACAAAACCCGAGTTTTCACTCTACAAGAACTGTATGCCAACTTTTATCCTGACTTATACTATAATACAGAGAAAACAGCGAGTATTTCATAATGAAAACCAGAATTAGAATGCTTTCATAGAGGCTAATTTGGAGTTAGAAACCTCAGCACAAGCCAACACAGGCTTTACTAAATTGATTTATAATCGGAATATCCAGTACATATATCATAAATAATCTATTCAGTACTTTTATATACAGAATCAATAAAACACATGTGTTTTGTGCTGCTAATTCTCTTACAACTTTTGCCTACTAAAGATTTATAGCTTTCATGTGATCAATTTTGTTTCACTCCAGCAACCACAGACTTTAAGGGAAACCTTTTAGGTTTAAGACAGTTTATAAGCTGTATCTTTCAGTTTAGTAGTAACAAAATGTGCATTTGTAGTGCAAAACAGATGCCAAAAGAGGTAAACAGATTTTAACAGAAATAAGTAATTAATTCCTGACTACCTGTGAATATTTATTCCTGCCCCCACTATATTAGACAGTCTTCAAGAATGGCCTTTCACATCTCCATAGTAACTGCAGAAGAAAGAAGCGATCTCTACTCTAAACCAAAATGCAGGACCACCCTCAACAAGAGCCCTGATTGCTAAAGCTCAAAAAATTCCAACTACGTAAGAATTTAAGCACCTATTGAAAATAATTTTCAGGAAGACCCATACATGAAACTGTAAGGATTTCATGAGCCATTTTTTAAACTTTTTAAATACTTACAAATGGAGAAGGAAGAGAAAACAGAAGGGATAACAAAAGTAATGTTTCTAAAGATTATAACATTGTCTTACAGGAAAGTTTTCAAAAATAAAGTATCATTTAATTGAGACACTTTCTGTTTCTCAGTCCTTTGATATCACTGGGTTGCAAAGCAGCAGCAAATCAGTTCAAGGAATGAATGTGGAATGTAATCTACCCACAGAGATGTCAAAAGGCAAGCACAGGTTAAAACATTTCCTGTGACTGGAGGCAAGGGGTCAGCTCCTTAGGATACAAGAAGCAGGACAGAAGACACCACAGCATTTCTCTCTAGCAAGCTTCAGACTCAGAGAGTCACTGCTTTCTCTAGGACTGCATTACCAGTACAAGGGCTTTCACCCTTCTGGGCCTTTGCACACTTCTACAATACACATTGTTAGACTCTCCTAAACTCTGCCTCAAGTACTTTTTTGGTGTCAGAAGACACCCAAAGCTCTCTGCTGATCAGTGCTGTCACCATTAGAGCAGCTCACTCTGCAGTCTGCATCTCTAGGTGGGGCTTCTGCTGGGAAAAAGAAGAAAAGCACCACTCTGCATCACAGTCGTTCTACTAATTTTTTCCTGGCTAAAAGGTTTTAAAAATTCCATATGTTCCATCGAGCACACCAACTGGAAGCATAACATTTTGCAGTTTTGTCATGATATATCTAACACCAAGCTGAACAGAAAATTCTGGCTGGCCTCTAGTTGCCATGGAGCTGGATAGTGCCCCACACGGAAGAATGACTACACAGAAATGCACCACTACTGAAATATACTGCCCTATCTGCAGTAAATTCTATTTTACAAGAGTGTTACTAAAGAATTTCAAATTCCTACAGTAGGACACTGTATTAAAAGCAAGCAGTGTCAAGCAAAACAGATGGATCTTTTGATGCAAGGCTGAAATACAGCACCTTCTAATTCTCCCCACTACTTCCCAGTGTTTCTTTTTTTGTTCTCAAGGTAAAACATGTTCTAGCTAATGCCAACAACATTACTAACAAAATTAGACAAAATGTACCAGCAGCAACCCCTTTTTTATTTTAATTTCTTCTTGAAGGTGTGATTTAGAAGAAAACATTACAGGAGCACTGATACATTAATTTCTGTAACCATGGCTGGGATATGACCACAAGCATTATATTGAATAAAAACAAAGATTAACAACTGAGTTGAATATTTACCTCTAACAACTTTAGATTATCCAGATCCAATGAGGGCTCTGATGCTGCTGCCTCCATCATGTTCATACTGTGCAAACCTTGCTTACGGTCTCCTGGGGAAGAGGGTGAGGAGGGAATCAGCCAGTTTCCTTTCTGGACACACTCCAAGTGAAAAAAATGCAACTTACCTGGGACCTGGCAGAATTACATATTGTAGGCAAGGATGAAATAAGTAAAAAGGAGTCTGTAAAATCTTCTCCAAGTCAGCAAAATGAGCAGTGAAGGTGCTGATAAGCTACAAACTACAGATACTGCTACACAACTATTTTGATAATTCAAAGTCACTGGCAATAACTATAAAGCATGTTCACCACCTCACTTAAGCTGTGCTGAGCAGAGAATTTGTAGAAGAAAAATGGGTCCCAAAATGCCAGCTTAGAGAAGTCATAACTCTCTCCAAACTGTTATAAAAGGGATATCACCATAAAATGTCAGAGAGGAGAAAGGGGAGCAGCATTATGTACAAGCATATCATAGGGACTGGGGAGAACAGAAGACCTAAGTATAACTTTGAGCAATAGCCACATAAACAATGGAAAAAAAAAAAACAAAGCCAGAAAGATTGTCAAGGCCTACCTGCAAGCATCCTGTATCCAAAGAACAGGGCAGCTATCAGAACAGCCAGTACAGACACAGATGCCAGGGCAATAACGATGGTCTCATCTCGATGAAAAGAATGAGAAGAATCTGAAAGCAAACAAGATGAGGACTCTTTACTTGTAAATTTGAAAGAATCAACACTAAAAAACAATGAGAAGAAAAATGTACTCTGGATTGTCAAACATCCCATATCCTTTTCCCCTCAAAATCTAGGGATGGTGAAAGAGTTGATCAGCCCAAAAACAGCTTTGCCCAGGCTTCCCTTGCCCTGTAGCCAGAGGCACTGACAGCAGAAAGTGATTCTTCTTTCTATCTGGCAAAGTTCAGCACAGCCATACAAGGCCAAGCTGATGCAGTCCTCATCTGTTATCTGGGCCTTAATCCAGTTTCCTGGTATGAATCAGGTTTGTCACCTTTACAAGGTTTTTTTGTTGTTTGTCCCAGGACAAAAACCTCACGAGTCTGCAAACTGGGCTGCAAATATGATGAAAATTAAATGCTTCACATTCACTCAAATACCTAAAACATATATAAGTCCACTTAAGCAAATATTTCAAAATACTTTGGGGTTTTGATTTGTGTGAGTGCTCAGATAATTTTTGGCATAATTCTTAATACACAAAAAGACAGAGGTATCTCTACAGACTGAAGCAGGAAAGCTGAAACAGAAATAAAACACTAGACAAAATGAAATGAAACTATTTTTATTGAGTCAGTGTAAAATATCATTTGACTTCTTATCAAAATGAGTATCTTGCTTTTTCAGGTTTTCTTGGTTGGGTTTTTTATTTTCCCAGACAGGAAAAAAGATTTCCTGAAAACATTTGTTAGTGCCTTGAAATGTTGCTCCATGTCAGAGTCCAGTCTTGCTCCTTGCAGGCATGTAAAAATCCAGCCACTTTAATACAAAAAATTCTTAGTGCAGATACTCTTCTGGTGTCAGAATCACTGGAATGTGGCGCTACAAGACCTCATTTACTTTGGCTTCAAAACCAAGCTTGGGAACTATGTTTAAACATGTCTTACATACTGCAAAAAGTACTCCTTAAAAGACTGTAATGAGACCTAACTACGCTAAAACCACAAAATATAAAATGCACACAAGACTTAAACATTGAATAAACTTTTAGGTGAGACTGAAATACAATTTATCCCAATCTCTACTAGCTGAATAAACTGACAAATTCACTTTTCTCAAATTGCATTTAAAAGAAATTCAACATGATTCACTACTTCATATTCTGAGTATGGACATACATATAGAGAGAACCATATAAGAAGGAAAAGCAAATTTACAAATACAAGAGAACCATATAAGAAGGAAAAGCAAATTTAAAAGGCAACAACTGTCCTTTTTACATAACCACAATGGTGAGGGGAAATAATGAAAAGCTGGTAAAATAAAATGCCAGAGAGAATTTCAGCTGTGACAGAAGTATGTGAAAAATCATCTATCAAAACCAACATGCAGCTCATATCTGATACTCCCCTTAAATAAAACAGAGCTTGTGATAAAACACAACACCATCAAATTTAAATTTGTTCTGTCAAAAGAAATACCATCACTACTGGTTTTGATAAAATAACCTTCACCATGAAAATCACTTATTGCCATAGAACACAAATGTGGAATATGAGCTGTGACTTCTGTAGTGAGGAGATTAAAAGATACACATCACAATTGTCATCTAAATTATGTATTCAAAACACAGGCATACATATATATTGAAAGCCACAACATCATAAAGGGAACTGTTACATTATACAAAGCTATATGAAACATGACAAGCACAAGCAGATGAGTAACTGCTGGCAGGGAAATGGCAGTTTTGACTTTCATATTTTTATGAATGGAATTTACATTTTATTGGGTTATCTTTTAAAATATATATTAAACGTGGCGGGTTTTGCATCAGTTCAAGGCAGTGCCTAGCACGTACCAAGGAGCAGCAGGTTTTGAGAGACTGACCCTTTGGTTATAATCCCAGCTGTATTTTCCTTGACTGCACAACTAGAGCACTGCCATTTGCAACCTTCCCACTGCCAAATGACCAGCAATCCTTTCCCCCACGGTTTGCCAAATGATATCTGGTGCTCGAGTTTGAGTGCTCTTCTTTACTTTTCTGTATAATCAAAGGCTTAACAACATATCTCCATCAGGAGGGCCCTCCTCTACCCTGGAATGGGATTTTGCAGTGCATGGGCATCCTGTTCTTCCACAGCTCTGGCTGCCTTGGCACACTCCCCTTAGAAGCCTGTGAATGCTGACATTCTGCAGGCCAGAGAGATACCAGAAAATCTCAAGATAGCATTTTGCTCCCATGAGCAGCTGAAAAACACACAGAGAAAAAGGATCATTTCTCTCTCCTTCCTTGATGGACCATCCCCTCTGCAGCCTTCTTCTGTTTAGTGGGTAGCTGTGCAGCCACCAGGTAACCTCACAGACCTCCCTGGCCTTCCAGAGGAAAGAGTTTTAATTTTTTTTTAAGCAGAGTTGTTTCATAAGAATTTTAGATTGGCATATCTTGAACTAATTTTCAATTCTTACAAATATTTAAAAATAAACCTGTCAACATTCCAACGGCCAAATCAGTCCTACAGTGCAAGTTACTACTGTCAGGGTGAGGAGCAATATTAATAAATTTAAGAATAAATACAAATTTCTTAGTAAGGGTAAGTGGGCATCTCAATGGAGTGATAACATGCAGCTCAAAACAGCATGAGTGAGTAAAATGCTGTGTGTGACAGCCAGTCATTTCCCAGCAAGGACAACTTTACTAACTTTTGTCTGTAAATCTACACTAAAAGGAAAGCACAAAAACCCCACCACGACAAAAGGCCCAGACAGCTCCAATCCCTCCCTCCCCCCCAAAAGTGTTATTTCTATCAACCCTCTTTCTGCTTTGTAAAACAATCACTTTGGATGTTGTCAGATTATCAATCTTTCTTAAACAGAACAAAAAGGCTATGTCACACTTATCAACCCAGTTTCAAAACCTTCCAAAACTTAACAGAACTCTTATTAGCTCACTGCTTTTATTAATCCTTCTCTGGATATATTTCATCTTTAGTTTTTTACACCATACTCACCCTTAAATGCCTAGTTAAGAATCATACAGGACCTCTCAAGGCACATGGAGAGGTTCACATTTGCTCTTTCATATACTTCTAAGTAATTAATACAAGTTTTTAACATATATATGCACAAGAGTCATATTTCTCTTCATATTATTTGGAGACATGTTTTAACTAACTCACCAAAAGACACATCAATGTAGGTCAATAAAAGTAATCATTAACCTTTAAGCAAGGCACTTTCAAAATAAGGATATAAAACACACAAGTATAGAAGTTACTTTTCATGCTGTTGTCTATGAACTTATGGTCTGGCTGAAAACAACCATGACTCATCACGATTAGGACATTCATTATGAAAGCCATGATTTGAAAAATTACATTTTTCTGAACTAACACTTGGTTGGTCTTCAGCTGTTGACAACCCCTCCCTCAAATCAGTGGATTCTGCTTTTCAAGTTTATTTACAGGACCAGACACGTGCCCCACAGCTTCAGTATTTCCTCATTGTGCCATTGTACAAACTTACTTTAAACATGTCTAACAACCTCTCAATTATCTCATTTGAATTTTTGGAATCATTACCAATATCTGGGTACATAGTGACAAAAATCAACTGATTTAAAAGCACTGTTTTCAAATCTCAGACTGGGAGTGCTGGTATCTCAGTATTACTCCCAAAGCAATGTATTGCATAAAAAAAAAGCAATGCCATAAAGAACAGAATTAGCAGCAGACTCTAGAAAATCAAATGATTAAGGAGTTGGCTGCTGAGCTAAATTCTACCTCCAATTGTGCACAGAAGATCTTGTCAGAGCTCTCTCCTATTCAGGTTACTGTAACTGAAAAGAAGGCTAATGAAGGTGCTTGTTTCACTGCTACTTCTAAGAGAGGCTTTTATTTCCACCTTCAGCTTAGGCTCCCTGATCTGCACCAAATGTGCCACAACGAAAAACTGAAACCAATGGAAACTGCTGTAAGGCCCAAACAACCTTAAAAGCCAATTTCTTATCCCACTTGAGTGGGAAGGGGAGCACTGCTCACAGACCTACTGACTCTACCATCAGCAGTGCAGAGATCCCACGTGGAACACACCCAGCATGTACACACTTCTGTCTTGAAACATTTTGCCAGAAATTCTTACAGTCTACCAATCCCATCACAAAGAAATATCACGGCAGAAAGTGTAAATTGTTTTTTCTTTAAAGTAAGAGAAAGAAACAAAGCACAACTCATCAAAACAGAAGGACAGCCTCCTTCTGGCTGGGGAGCAGCTGGTAACCAACAAGCCACCATTCCCAGAAGTGTCCTGACTCATCATCAATAAAGGGCTTGTTTTCTTGTTTTCAGGTTCCAAAACCCGAGTACAACAGCTCCTATGTATGGAGAAGGTACACACAAATAATTGGGAATGTATTTCAGAGCAAACCATGAAGAGGAACGCTTCCAGTATTCAGTTAGGAGTGAGTCATCTGGCTGAACCCAGCCCTGCGCTTGGGACACTCCCTGCAGGCACTTCTACCACATTAAGCATTTCTCTCCCTTTTCTCAGACATTACTGCCATAACAGTTTCCAAGCACTTATACAGTATCTTTGATGAATTGAGCTTTTTGGGTTAAGTTTCCATACTGCCACACATGGAAGTTGTCAAACTGCAGCCTTCCTAACCTTCCCCAGGAATGACATACAATGAAGAATACTGCCAGTGCTAATGGCATCAGGAAGAACAATGATTTTTCTTCAAAGTAACTTTTCCACTACAAACATAAGCTTGTAATATTAATTAATGCAAAAGGTATTCCAATCTGCGCCCATGCTTGAACAAACTTTTTATTTCTCTCTAATTTAACTTTCAAAGATTAAAGCCTCTTTTGTAGGCTTCCTGTTTCCATAATTCCAAATTAGCATTTTGACCAAAGAAAGTTGTGAGAAATGAGAGAAAACTGAGACAAAGCCAGGGAACAAGAGCCAATGGCAAATGAGTCTGTAAACATGCAGAACTCCTTCCTGGGAGCCAGAAAGGGGATGCACCATTCTTCTATCTTCCTTCCCCTTCAGCAAATCCTGTGAGCCCTGCAGCCAGGAGGCTGCTCTGGAAAAAGCACCAACTAAGCCACCACTGCCAACACCGTAGCATCAGGTCAAGCACCCACGTCTGTGCCCCTGGAGGTGAAATAATCCAGCCTGGGTGATGAACTGTGAGGAACCCAGGCAAGTTCTCCTATTTCCTACTTCACCATACAACACATTGTTTCCCCAGTGCTGTTACTGAAATGAGAGGGTATGAAGTAAATGGAATGGGAAATGAGAAGGAAGGACAGTCTCTTCCCTATGGCAGCTGAAAGCTGTCCAGAGATCTTCTCTCTAACCCTATACCAGAGGTGCTACACTGCAATGGCCAGAGAGCTCCCTGGGACACCAGAGAGGTCACCATTATGATGAGACATCTAAAGACAGCCATGAGAAGAGGCACTAAGTGTCAACCAAGCTGAAAAACTAGGAATCCCAAGGGGGAAAAATTTGATTGTGTAATTAAAGGCTGTATCCCAACACAAACACACAAAAGGATGTGGCCTTGAAACTGCAAGCAATGACATTGCTTCCTTCTAATATCTGAATATGAAACCTTGGGCTTTGGAATGCTGTTTCAATGCTATATACTGACATGGTGGTGATCATATAATAAAGGTCATTTGCACATAAATTTCCACCAGATCTCTATATTGCTATTAAAGCTTTTCATTCCATTTTCAGAAATCTGCCTGCTCTTCATGTAAATGACTCACAGCTGTGTATCTGCTACACACTAGTATATAATTCTAGAAAATACATGTGTGTATTTAAGTTTAGAGAAGCATTGTATAAAACATTTTAAACAAACATACAATTATTCTATATAATCAAAACCAGTTTTAAAAGTAATTACCTATGTTCCCACAGAATTTCTGGTAACTGTGTATCAAAAGTGAAGTGATTTTAAAGCTGATATTTGCCATATCACACATAAGTAGCAACATTAGTCTTAACAAATAAGGAAAACACCATCCTTCAACCTTCACAACAGTAACATCTGATTGTTCAAAACAACTACAGCTGCATGGACTCTGATCAAAGTCAGTAAAATTACACAGGGATTCAAAAGATCTGCCCATACAGATCACTTTAAAAAGAAGCTGAGTCTTCACGCCATCCTACAACTATTTCTTTGATGTGATAGATTCAATATGTTCATAGCCAAGCTGGTGCAGAAGTTGCTCTTCCATTAAGGAATCTCAGTGATACTGAGGATGAGATCAGAAGGAAGAGGGAAAGCTTTTGGTTCTGTCACCAGCACAGCGCGAGACAGAAGGCTGCAGGGCGGGGGCAATGTGGCCTTCAGCTGCAGAGAACTGCAAATATATCTGCAGATCAGAAAGAGGCCTTTCAAGTATATTTAATTCAAGCTTTTTCAAGTCACATTTCTTTTCACAGTAGCCCTGCACAATTTTTATGACATTGATAAGATCTCGATCCTTTGAAAAAACACACAATTAGCAATCTTTTCCAAGGGCTCACAGACCTCAATTATAATCTGTTTATCTGTTTTGTCTACACAAAGCTTCTATCAAACAAGTCCCCAGAATTCTCCACAACTAGTAAAACGTGCATCCCTTACTGCATTCTAGCAGCACATTCCAACCAAACCAAAACACTTCATAAGGTCTTTTTTCCTCTCCTCCTTTCTGGACAGTAATCAACATTTCTTTCTGACCAAGTGACCATTGCTTCATTGCTGATCCACTGTCCCGCAGTAAGAGAGTACAGTCTTCATCACATTAGAGCAAATGACAAGAAAGCCACTGTGCCAGAACAACCCAAATTGTTTTATGTAAATCCTAAATTCATTCAGTGCAGGGAACAAAACATGTAAGGGAAAAAAAAGTACAAAATTTTAACAAAAAAAAAAACGTTAGTAGCCTTTTAGATACCAGGGACACAGGTCAGATTATCATATAATGAAAACAAGAGTCCCATCTACAAAGATTTAATTAAAAGCATTTAAACCTATATTTTGAGTTCAGTTGGGGTTACAAGGTTGGAATACCTTTAAAATATGGTCTACAGACATTTACAATAAACTCCAGAGGGAGCTGTTCCCAATTTTCTATTAAATCTATGTATAGCTGAGAATGATGAAAGGAAAAAAAATAGCATTTCCTAACAACTTCTGCTATTGACCTAAGCTTTTATAGGTGCATGTTTTAAAACAATTGCCACCCTAGTTCTGTTTTATGAACCCCTGTATAAGAGGTAAGGTTGCATCTTTCTGTAAGCATTTGACAAATTATTAATAAAATTAAGATCCATGTCCAAGTTTTCTAGTAGGACAATAAAATGTTATCAACACGACCATCTTCAATACATAAACCAAAGTTAAGGTAAGGAACTTCTCTTTCATATAAAATTTTGGAGGCACTTGAAGGCACAATGAAGTTAGCAAGATAACTTCTGTGGAAAAGGACAGAGCACAGTGCACACGCAGATGGAAAACACAACGGGAACTGTATTCTTTGTGGGAGATGGTGCAACATTCTTTAACAGAATAATCCTGCCAATCCATAACCCTAAGGCAGTTTTCTTTCATAACTGAAAATGGATGTTTTCCCTGGACTTTAACAGCAAGTCTCTGGTTTCTAGTCTATTGGCTTAGGTGAAACAGATAATTTGCACTTGCTTCCAATCATTACAGTGTTTGAAGAAAAGATTTAAACAGTCACAAATATGTTTCTACTTTGCACTCAGCATCATCATATTTGACTAATTTAAACTTTTTATATAAAATTTTATACACTTATTGTCATAAGGTGCCCTTTATGACACATCTTTTAATATTTTTCTCCACGCCAGGAGAGCTAAAATTTTAATGCACTTTTCCCATAATCACATCTCTGTGTGGAACCTGGATGTCAGAAAGCACCAGTCTCTCGTGAGACTTGCAGTAACATCAAAACCTGGCACTCATGCATCACAGATCCATTTGCCTCCTCATTGAATGCCTCAGAACATCATACAGCTTGGGCTGTACAATTTATTTCCCACAATGTGCTCCAGAGGAATCCTGCTATAGCTGGAAGTCAGTCATCCGTGGTGGCAGCATTTCAGTAGGCAGATCTCTCTTCAAAAACCTGCTGCTGGAAAATGCAATTTGGATGTAAGCTTTGTCTCTAAAAGGGACTCCCTCACTGTCCCTGCAGCCAGGCAGTCCCAGAGACTTCCACACAACTCCCCTCCTCTGTCCTCTGGTGTACTGGCTGCCACCAAGCACCCAATCTGGAGCCAGGCTGGGGTGTGCAGATTGGTCTTTTTTGTTCATTTTCAATGCTGAAGATTGCCGTGATACATCAAAATCAAAAATGAAGCAAGAGTGGTAATGACTTTGGCAGGAGAGTGGGTTATGAAATCCCTCAGTGCTCTTTCTTTGATGACTAGATACAGAGAGGTGAATTAGCAGCTTGTCACACGTGTGCAGAAGAAATTAATGAGTTCATCAAAACCCAACAAAACTTCTCTTCCTGCCTGTTCTTCTGGGAGTTCAGGGATCTTCAGTACAATTTCTAACACTATTGAACAGAACCTTATAATCATGATGTATGTAAAATAAATACCAATCCTAACACAAAACTAAATCTAGGTTAAACTTGCTGAAGTTCCCTATATACCAATAAATATTTGATTACTAGAGAGATAAAAGAAGTATCTTGCTTCTATAGTCAAACTGTTTTTGAGTACACCTCAACCTTACCTTCAAGCTAAATGGAAAGCTAATCTGAGCACTTAACAACACACTGAGGACAACTTCCATATTGAAACAAAAGTCAGAAAAATGTTTTTTAATAAAAAGGCTGAAAATAACATTTACACTATCCCCTTATATTCATCTTGGACCAACAGGACTTCCTGCTTATCAAACCAAATGGTAACACCAGCTTTAACATATGGCACACTCCCAGCCTCTGTAATGCACTGGATCAAAAACTACATGTGCTGCAATGGAAAAAAATGAGTGCTTCAGAAAGCCTCTTTAAAGATATTTGAAGTTATTTCAATTCCAACAGGCTCAATAGCCACATATTCCATGCCTGCAATGTTCCCAGGCACCAAAAATAGAGCCCAAAAAATTACACCAAAACACTGAAACGCCTGTTTTTATACGGGTGAGCTAACAACCAAGCCCTCAGCTCCTTCAGAAAAGGCAGCTCAGATCCCTTGTGCTGCATTTTCCATGTCTTCAAGAGTGCTGAAGCCCAACAATGCTGTCCACCAGCCAGTCCTGCTCCCGCTGCTCCTGGAGGAGCCCAGGCTCCCCTTGCCAGCCCTCTCCGGGGTGGGAAGGCGAGCCAAGCGCAGGCAGTGTGGGATGCTGGGCCTGTCCCAGCAGGCTCCTGCTGGGCACACCCCAGGGAGTGGCAGTGCCTCTGTTCCCAGGCACGGCACAGAGCTGCACACCTCTCACCGGCTTCCAGCAGTACTTCTTTATTCCTGTCAACCTTAGCAACAGGCAATCAAGAATGAACTGATTTAAAGGACATGACTGTACAGGGTGTTTATTCCAAAACACTTCCCTAAGCATGCAATGAAATCTGAATTATAGCACAATTTGAGGCAGCCAACCTGTTTCAAGTAGAAGCCCAAGATCAATACAAACAGGGTAAGAACGAGTTCTGACAAAATCTCTCCTTATACATTTGGTTTATGTCCTGTATTCCAGATGTAATACCCTAAATCAGCTTAATATTGTAATCCTCAAGTGTAATCCTCAAGTGCAGCAAGTATTTTAGTACTAAAACTTAACTTCTCCT
Source organism: Euphonia xanthogaster (assembly GCA_034509185.1). Classification (NCBI taxonomy): domain Eukaryota; kingdom Metazoa; phylum Chordata; class Aves; order Passeriformes; family Fringillidae; genus Euphonia; species Euphonia xanthogaster. Next base: position 26,068,761 of record JAYDZK010000274.1, read on the forward strand.
ACTCTCTTCAATTCAAGAACATATTTCTATACTTCTAGCACAACTCTGTAGAGCGTACATTCTTGTACATAACAGTTTTGTGAATTTAAATTTGAAGGCCTACACTACAGCATTGTGAGCTAAAACTGTCTGATATTTTAGAAACATTCACAGTTAGTAAAAGATTGTGTTTGTCTGGCTAATACAAATTCAGACAATGGCTGTATTTTGCCAAAAGGTGCACATCTCCTCTAGCTCTTGCTATCATGGTTTAGAAGGAGAATGTAACATGAATGTACATGTCCTGTTTTCCCATTAATCCTACCTACTTACTCGCTTATTTTCCCCAATCATCTTCTCTACCTGGCCATATAATTTCTAACTTTAGCAAATGCTTTTTCTAGGACTTCAAAAAAATTTTAGAAGTCTTCTGTAATTTTAGGATGAAAATAATCATTACATTTCTCTATGCTCTAGCATTGTACTGGCTGGTCTTACCAGCTATGTCCCAGAGGAAATGGTTATTAGGAGGAACTGAGTGATGAAGCAGAAAGTTGGGATCAGACAGAATTCCCCTCCTAGCTCGCTCCAGGGCGCCTGCAGAACGCTGTGAACAGGATCTCCCCTTCCCTTCCCCAGGACCATTGGCAGTCTCTCTCAGTGTGCATCAGTGTCTCAGAGTCTCAGTCCCGTTCCTCACTTGGTCCCACCCAGCACAGGCCATCCCTGAGGACACTGCTCGCCCTGTGTCCCTGCCAGTGAGCACAGAAGGGTGGCAGAGCAGCTGAGCCTCTCCTGGCTCCTGCTGAAAGCCACCTCTCCTTCCCAGCTGAGAGGCCTTAGCAAGGGCTATTTCCCTCTAGTGCCTTTGCTTAAATGGAGATTCGGATGGTTTTCAGGAAGGAAGAACCTCTCTCTCACTTCACAGATATGAGATGCAGCTATCTGGGGACATCCTCAAGCAGAAGCAAATAAAGACAGAAAAGGCTGTGGGAACCTGACAAGCTGGTGAGGAGGAGGCAGTGGCAGGGCCAGCACTCAGCAGGGAGGAGCTGACACAGTGAGAGGCCCAGAGAGGAGAAAGGCTTTAACCTCCCGAGGACCCCAGCAAACTCAATAGTCTCCTCTGCCACACAGCTTCTGTTTCCAAGGCACCAGCTGCAGTGACCTTCTTCAAACAGAAAACTGCATCTTGTATGAGGGCACACAAGTGCACCTTAGATATGTGTAAATGCATTTTCTTTTCCTAAAGGAAAGAAAAATTTCCAGAACTTGAAATATAAAACAAAGAGAAACTTTGATTGTGTTTCTGGCTCTGACACAGAACAGCCTGATCTTAGGTAGGTTACTTTGCTTCTTAGTGCTTTATGTTAGTTAGTTATATAATGGGCAAAACAGTACCTCCCCTAACTTCAAAGGTTATTCTGATTACTTTAAAATAGCATGAAGATGAAAAAGGCAATAATGATAAACAGCGATCCTTAGTTTGCACTTATGCAAAATCCCTCTACAGATCTAAGCACTTGATTTCAGATGAAATACAGACGTCGTTTGATGTTCAGCTCCTGCAGCACAAGTGCCAGCTCAGGCATCCCTTGCCTCCTACTCCCAGGTGCTGCTCCAGCCCAGCAGTGCCCGACAGCTGCGCTGCTCTGCTGAGCTAGGGCAGCCAGCAGGGAGACCATGGGAGGGCAGGAAGGACCATATCTAAGGCAACATCCCTGCCAAAATAAATAGACATCCATCAAGTACAAAGGCTGGCATCAAAGCTATCAATTCGTGTTACAGCTGACTTCACTTGTATAACATGTTCTGTCTGCCCTACAGTAACAAACTTGTTTCAAACCAGGAATAAATATTTCAACACGAATCTGAATAGGTCATGAGGAGACATTGCATAATCCTATGGAAATGACTTGCAAACGACGTTGGAATCTGCATGATTGCTAGATGAATTTCACAGACTGAATAAAACATACTGAATGATATGGCTTCTGCAACTCTTCTACTTTGAACATATTTTCCATGTAATAAAAACTTTCTTAAATGAATCCCTGAACTGGTCACAGCCCTGAGTATTTGTTTCAGCTGTTTTAATGATGCTGTACAATTAAACTGTAAGTCTAACACAGGTACATTCACAAGACACTTATTTACACAGATACTGTAGAAATTAGAATGGAAAAAGGAGCCTTTTAAAAAATGAATATAAAGAAGTCTTCTGTCGATCTAATTTACTCAAATCCTGACCATACCATGAAATCCTATTAAATGAAAGGCAAAAACCTCAAGTCCCATTAAGCAAGTAGAAATCTTTTTTTGCAAAACAAAAAATACCAAAATTAAACTTGTGACAGACTCCTTTCTGACAGGTGTTCCCACTTTAACACATCACAAAATATACACAGTCACAGGCAAGGTTTTCAAATGGTTCTTCTGGTTCCCAGCTGGTCACCATCAAAGCACTTCTACACTTCACTGAAGACACTTTTAACATACCCTTGTTTGGTCACTTGAAATTTAAGACACCCTCAATCACTAGTCCAGATTTAGGAATATGCAACTCTATAAGTCTCCTCAAAGGGAAAAATACATAACCAGGACAAAAATGAGGATTTATGATTGCAAATCAACTTCATGCTTTCAGCCTTAACCATGATTTTGTAGTTGGGTTTTTTTTTCCTTGCTTATTCCTTCTAACAACTCACAGCTAATCACACCAGTTATGTCTCTGAGCAGATATTGTCTTATTATTGTTTTAGACAAGAGTTCTGGCTCCCAATCTATCGTTTAAAAAAGGAAATCCAAGTGTTCCGTGAGCTCCATGATGCTTACACAACACACTTTCTACTTTTCTTTCTAAGCTGCCATTTCCTGAAAGGTTTCAACACCTGGAAAGGCCTGTCAGGAGCCCAGTTCACTGCAAAAATGTATGAAGTTGTCAAACACTTGACCACATTTCTACCACACAATCAAAAGATAGCTCCATTACAGGTGGAAGCTGATGGCATTTGCAAGGCCATATCTGCTTCTCAGAAAAACCTGCACCTACCTGGTAACTGTTCCATTCCATAACCATCTAGAAAGAATGGAAAAGCCTGCCTTCCAATCTCATTTCAAGGGCTCTATCACAACACAGGCTGGCACTGTGCCAACAGCACTTCTGGGAATAAGGCATGACCCATTATAATGATGACCAAGACAGTGCAAGAAATTCATGTCATGCTTCTGGCATCAGGTGTGCTAGGCTACTCATCAGGTTTGGCCTAAGCACTAAAAATGCCTAAAAAGTGGCAATTTTGATTCTTATACAGGTAGAAAAAACTAGAAAAAGCTCTAAATTTACCTGCTTATGTCCACCTACAAACTCACATGTAAGTGTGCAGGCATAAAATCATGTCTTTGATAACATTTAGGTGACACATGATCTTAGCTAATCAAATACTGAGTGCTGTGTCCCCTTACACAACAGGAAACTTCTGCTCCACAGCAATCATGGCACAGTGACCACACAGTCAGAGTCTTCTCAAATGTAGGACTGTGCCCACCTCCACTCCCTGCTCACACAGATATTACACACCAGCTCAGTGTAGGACCCAGCTCAGCAGAGCTGGCAGAACCTGCTCAGACTGATGTCTTTAGTACCTTACTTCACTTGGTTTATTCTGGAATATTTAGTGAAATCAAGGATTCACAATTTACGACTTTCCCCTCCCTTAGCAATATTTAATTATTATTGTCTTCATTACAGGTATTTAACATTTTAAGACTATCATGAAACTTTTCCCCTCGAGTAAAGAGCTTGCTGTTTTCAGTTTTAATTGAAATAATAAAAACAAAAGCACATCAAACAAACAAAAAAACGCCCCCTCCCCAAAAAACCCCAAACCAATTAACCTTCCTGAAAATAACATTTAAATGTAGAAAAAAGGAAAAGTAATGTTAGCACACCTGAGCTACACACTGAAATCTCAAATAAGTTTCAAACCTTTTCCTTGATGCACTCCCTCCCACTGCTCTTACTCACTAACTATTCTCTTCGTGCCAGACACAAGTCTCCTATTGAACCCTGCAAAGCTGGCCAGGGCCAGCCTACACCTCCCCTGGGCTCTGTGTGCCTGTGGCAGCCCCAGCAGGGCTGGCAGGGCCTGAGGACAGTGCTCAGAGCTGGGTGTGTAATGCTCCTGCCTGCAGCCTGTACTAACTTCACCCACACACAGCTTCAGTTTGCTCTGAGATGCTGGGAGTGTCTCCCAGGGGGGTGAGCAGGGCACAGCCCAGCCTCACCTGCAGGTAACAAGGGCAGGATGGGTCTGCTGACCCTGCTGATACAGGCAGAGAAACTCACGTTACTCCTCAGACTCACTGAAAAAACTTCTCAAAAAACCAGTTAAAACATTTTCTAAATGTTCATCTGTCATGGATTTCTCTGGCTTTCCATGCCTTAATTTGCAGCCAGTTTTCACCAAGTTCTCCCTGCTTTCCCACAGCACTGTGAAACAGCAGTGTCTGGACCTGCATCCAAAGGAAGAACACTGTTCAGTGCAATTCACTGAGGCTCAGCATCACCCATTTTGCCTTAGTCACTGCAATTATATCCTCAGAGAACAGAAATGGAGAAAAACAGAACCACAGTTTGAATATAACCAATCTGTATTTGCTGCAGTTTGAAGGTCTACCCTGTCAGGAGTTCATGTTGGTGTGAATGTGGGTATTTTCTCCATGCTTGGGGGTTATTTTGTCTGGTTTTTCTATAGGGGAGCAGGGGGTGGATTTGGGTTTTGCTTCTTTTTGAAGTTTTTATGTGCATATTATATTGGTTTTAGTTTTCTTAAAGAGGAAAACCCCCCAGGTCAAAGGAATACATACATAAAAACTGTGCTTCTGTTTTATTACACTAGTACTAATTTATTGGGGTTTAAAGCTCAATTTCTACATGCATCACTACTTTTAGAACAGCTTAATGCTTTAGTAGGAGAAACAGAGCTACAACCAAGCAAAAATGATCACAGTGGCTCCATAGAGTTGGTTCAGCTGCTTAAAGCACGTATCAGCAGAGTATCACATCAGCTTGTGAACAAATTGACAGACAGGGCACTGAACCACAACCCAAAGAGAAAAAGAAATAAGAGAAAAAGAAATATTTTTATTTGGCATAAGGGGAAAAAAAATCACTTCCACTGCTACAGCTCCAACACTTGTATTTCCTGTTCTAGCATTATGAAAGTGAGAAGTGTTTTCACACAGGATGCAAGGATACCTTACACCCTTGCTCCAACTATATATAGCTTTAAGTCAATACAAGTGCCTGAAAGAAGGAATTTTTTGCCAGTCTCAGAAAATACTTACAGACCTGCAAGCAGATCCTAAATGAGCCTCGTGCCACCAGGCCGAGGGAAGGCAAAACTCCAGGCCAAAGTAAAAAGCTGTATAATATCATTCACAGGTACTCCAGAAGCTTTTAGGAAATAATAATGCCAAGAAACATATATGCAGTATTTTGTAGGCTCAACCTTTCAAAAAAATACATGAAACTGGAGTGATTAAACATTTGAGTCCACCTCACTGGAATCTCAAAGGAATTTAGGAGAACTGGATCACAAACTCTATCTCACTGCAGCTTGATATTAATGTCTTAGAAAAAGAAGTCCTTCCTCACATCTCAGAAAATTACAAATCTTTCTGCTTCAAAATACGAGAAAAAAGCTAAAGCACAATTAAAAAAAATAAAAAGTGAAGGTTCCCTCTTTCAGAACATTCCTTGCCCTTAAAGATTGAATTCCTAACTTCCCCCCTCAGACATATCTATACAGCAAACGTTTTTCCATTAATTGATTCTGCATGGAAGTACACCACACAAACCAAAATAGGGTGAAACTCAGTAAGTTATATTTTAAGGCTAATTAATATATTGATTTCTTTCAAATTAAGAAATGTGTTACAGAACAAAGCATCTTAGTATCCCAAAAATAAAACACTGATAAACAAACCAGGACTTCTGAGAAAGCAATGTATGGACCTCTAAATAAATCTGATGTTTGGTTTTTTAAAAGATCAATACCTACTCTGATATTGAAAACATGGAAGCTAAAAAACAAACAAAAAAAATCTGCAAACCTCTAACAGCTGATATGAAAAATCAGATCTACCACAAAATTCAGTCCTAATGAGAATTGCAACAAGGGAAAAAGGGTCTCTGTCACACACAAAAACAGACACAACACCTGGTGTCCCAACTCTAATGCTTATGTATTAATGTCCACAGCAACACCTCACCATTCATTTTATTTATTAAATACAAACCAGCAAAAATAGTAACAGTGACTGGTATACATCAGCAACAGCTAATTCAATACATAAGGAAGGAAGGAACATTCCCAAACCTACCAGAGAAAGAAAACAAAACTGCAGCATGACTAAGAAAAGTAACACCACAAAAAACCAAGATAAAATAAAAAGACACAAAGAACTTCTCAGCATTGGTATACAAAAGTAGTTATGGACTGAGGAACTCTGTTCTTTATAACTTCATTTAGGTCTCCTTATAACTGTTTCAGGAACTCACCACACCCTAGTCTGACCTATTAGTCACAGTAAGCTTTTCATTATACAACCAACACAAATGTAAACAGACTTTGGTATCAACTTGAATCCCTGTTTAAGTACAATTACATCCACAGGACCCTCCACCAAGATTTTTAGATTTTTCCATTTGGAAAGCAACAACAGGAGTTATTCCACCTTAGAAATTACAGCTGTGAAAAAGCTGTGAAAACCAGGGGTAAGGTGACCGGGAGCACACGGATGCGGAGCTTTCTGCCGTGTACTGGCTCACCTGGATGCTCCAGGAACTCTGCTGTCCAAGCATGTGTGCTCTGCTAGCCAGAAAGGCAACACAGCACCTCAGGCAACTTCAAACCAGCCCTGACACTTCAGTTCTTTAGGAATAATGGAGATATCTCTAGCCAGGATGACATATGTCAGGAGCTAGATGCCCAGTTACAGAACTTCACATGCAGAATTCCACAGTTAGTCACAAGTTCACAATCCAAACACTTGAGGCACTTAGCTGATTTGCCATTCACTCCTTTAATAAGAAGGACGTGAACCTTTCCTTGTAAGGAAAACTAATTTAAAACACTGATCCCCAATATCCATCCACATGCAAAGATTTTGACTGATATGATGAAAGGATGAAGGGAAAGAGACAATCCATAGCTTCTATCAAGTATAGCTCCTAACCCTTTTTGCACTCCCAACAGAAGATGTCCACCAGCACAGTCGTGAAAGAAATCAAATCACACAAAGAAGAGTTTCTTAGTGCATATATACAAAGATAGCAGAGCCTCAAGTTCAGGCTCTGGCTGCAGCTCCTGGGAGCCACATCCAACCCAGCCCAGGGCTGCCTGCAGCCTCTGCTCCCTGGTTTGGGGGCAGTGCTGCCACCTCCAGCACAGCCTGCTCTGCACCAGCCTCTGCTCTACAGCAGCCACCTGGCAGCTAACCTACATAACTCCAGCTTTTCTGTCTAAAAGTAATTCAAGTGTCCTTAGAAACAACCTCACACTGTGAAAAACCAAATGCTTCATTTACCTAGAGCTCCTAGGATTGTGCCAGACTGAAAGGCCATCAGCATTTTATCTCCAGACTGCACTCTCTCTGAAGATACACTGAATGCTGTATCATAAGGAAAGGAGCCAGAAAGCAATGTTAAGTCATGTATTGGATTTTCTGGACCACATTATTTTTCATATAAAGAAAAATAAATATCAAAAATGGCTCAATAAGGAAACATGATAAATGACCAACTTTGAAGGGCCAACATATTTTAAGTGTCTGTCTGGAATTTCAGTCTCCTCTGAAGCATTGTGCTGAGCTACAGCTGCAACTCAGGTAAGACTGAAAAGCAACTGGGCTAACAGGTTATTTTAAGAGTAAATCAAATGCCAAGAACCTAAGGCTTTCTTTATAAATTGTATCCATTTCAAAACCATGTCAGAGAATCAGATTTTTGTCAGCAAACTAGTACATAGTACAGAAACAAGGGAGGCTTACTGAAAATGTCTAATTAAGGAGCAAGGAAAAGACATGAAAAGTTTTCCATGATCTAAACACTGTTCTACACAGATGAGCCCAATAGCACTGAACACCAAATGACCCAATATTTATAAGTGATCTTCTGTTTTGCACTTAACAGCTCCAGTCCCAAGTCTGCCTCTTACTATGCCAGTAGTCTGAGGACAAAGACTATTACTGTGCTGGGCATAGGGTAGGAATTTAGTAGTAGTAGCTGGCAACACCTAGCAGTGCTTTATAATCAAACTTCACAGAGCTCCTGTGCCTTTTAATCTTAATTCCATTCATTGCAAAATTGTTCAAGAAAACCAGAGCAGAGCCATGCTCAAAATCCTGAGGAATGCTCTGTGGGTAACACGACAGGACAAAGGGGGGCATGAGAAGCAGTGTTCACAGCAAGCCCAGCAGCTCCAGGCTGCCCAGGGAGACACAACTGCAGCACTTTGAAGCTAATGCCCTCTGTCAGGAGCTGGAGCCACAGAGCAGCCTGTGCACAGCCATTCCTGCCATTCCGGCTCAGTGCAAGGAGCCTTTAGCATGACAAGACAGGGAGAGCAGGAGATCAACACAGCCAACGTGAAAATAAACATTTGAAAAAGCACAGGGACACAGACAAGCAGAACATCCACAAAACATAAACAGTGCTTCCATTTTGTTTGGCAGTGACTTCAATGTACACTATCTTGGCTAATTCAGTGAGTATGCTTTGCTGAGCAGCGTTACCTAAACAAAATTCACAAGTTTTTAAAGGAGAAACACTTCCACAGAGGTGCAGTCTTAACTCCCACTGAAATATGAAAGCTTACAGCACCCAGCTTTAAAATACTTGAGGAATAGTTACTGAAGCCTATCACCATTGGAAAGCCTGTTGATCTATGTCACCCAAAAGTGCACTGATACATCAACCCGCCTTCCAGAGAGCTCCTACCTATTTCTCAGATTATCTGTGTTAAGTAGCAGTGTAGGGCTTGTTTAGAATAATGAAGCTATTGCATACATGCATTACACTGCATATTGCAGCATGGGAATAAAGACATTAAAAGTATAGTGCCCTTGTCTATTCTCCACTTTGCCTTGAGATGAGGAGAAACAATTCCTTATCTGCTACCTTTATTATTTACAGTCCAGCTTTCCACTAGTGCATTCTGAAAGAGTTATCACTCCTAGGAGCCCCATCTACTTTTACCTTGTGTCTGTAAGGCATTCACAATAAAGCCCCAACACACACTGTCACAAAAGCTATCAGCTAATGATGACACTGAATGTATTATGCAGCAAAGTCTGACAGCACACAGCATTCCCAGCAAATGGAAACAGTATCCTTACTGTATTTGTATTACCCAAAGATATTTGCAGATCTTTATACACTTAGAAGTGCATAAAACATAAGCAAGTAACTTCCAGCTGAGATGCAAATTAGTGCCTCAGGAACTGCACATGATACAAGACTGTGAATTACTTATTTACAGATATTGGTTAACTTAAAAATGCACATTTTCACCATTACTGAAAATGGCAAAACCAGTGATTACATTACAAAAAATTAGTGTTTCCTTTCTTAATTTTAGATCTTAAATATGAATAAAATATTTGCTGTGGAGTACTAGAAACAAGCAGGCTACTTCAAGGGTGACAGAGATGCAGATCAGACAATTGTATCAAACGAATAAGCTAGAAGTTATGCTCACATGTACTTGAGGAACTGCAATCTCTAAGGACTCAAGAAAAATATGCTTAGCCCTCTGAAACAAAGCACAAATACAGCTCTAGTATTCACAAACACACTATATTGCAATGTCAAGATATAGAAAAAACCCCACCTTGCACCCAAAAAAAGCCCTTTTTAGATTCCAGCATATTTTTAAGAGAACTTTGCTGAAGATCCTTGCCCTTGCAGTTACCTTTCCCATCAAGTGTGCTCCAACAGGAGGCTGACAAAGCAGTAAGAAATGTATTCATAAAAGGGGGGAAAAAAAGTGTTTGGGTTTTGGGTTATTGGTGCTTTTGTAAAAATAATATTTGAAATGTTTCTGCTTTTTCAAACAAACATGTTTGCTCTTTTAACATGCTTTTCAGCATTTTGTGGGTTTGGTGCAGAGCAGAAATTTAGAAACATTTCCAAAACATTTCAGTGTCAGTGCAAGTAAAACACTTCAATTTCATCTTCCTGATTAAATGTTTCTGTAAGAGAAAAAATTTACACATAGTTTTCTGCCTAAGTATGTTTTGCCTTCACAGCTAACATTTCATATGCAAGACTCCAATTTCACATCAAAGCTTTACTTTTAAATTCAGCAAAGATTCAAATTTAATCTCAGGAGACTATGATGTCTTAGAACAGTTAAGTGCTGCTACCAACAATCTCTAAGAGATTCTGCTTTTGATAGATTCAGTTTTAATGGGAAACTGAAGTTACTCAACAAGCATTACCAGTTATCTCAGAGATTTGCAAAACGTTGCACTGGTTCTACAGAAGTTAAGGCTTTTGCTTGAATTTCTAAATCTTTTACAGCAATTTCTTTAATACTGTGCCTTCTGCAAAAACTTTCACTTCTACTCTTTCTCCCCTACCCTAATCCACAACACCCTCACTTTTCCCTCAGTTCTAACGATACAAGGCACAGCCTTAATTAGCCCACGTTTCTGAAATCTTATCACTAAGCATTTGTAGCAATGTGTACCCAGTGTCACAGCCCCCTCCACTGTTAATTAATTTCCTGTAACCAAATAAACAGCACAAAATGCCCCACACTAAGCACTAAATTTTAGAAAGGCAGCTGAAGGTTCAGGAAAATACGCATTTGTTAACAGCTGGCTAAAAATCCAAATATGTCATAATGAAGCCAGTATATTAAGAAATTGTTTAAAAAAACATTTCATTTCCCCCCTCCATCAGCTGCTCCACATCCAATCTCTTAAGAGAGACACATACTAAGAAATCTCCATGGACATTCACCTGTATCTCCTTCAGCAGTTCAGCAACTCCATTTTTACAGCACCCTAAAGCAGCTTCCTCAGAGGCACAGTACCATCCTCCTGCATCAAATGCTGAACTGTCTCAAAGTAAATGTCTCTCTTTAGGAGATATTTAGGCTCTTCATTACTGCCTTACCATTTCCTCCCCTGCCTGATAACACAGGGAAGGTGCATTAATGGCATGGAATGCCTCCTCACTGACTCCCAATCATTTCAAGGGTACAAGTTTTAATCCTTGTGTCGATCACTCCCACCTTCATCTTGTAAAACCTGAGATCTGCCACCTGGCAGAAATTTGTCATTTCCTCTTTACATCTACATCACCTGAAAACAAAAAGAATAATGCACACGAAGGAAAAGGTTGATTTCCAGAGTGGTTTTTTAGATTAGGCAGATCAGAAATTAATGATCAGCTTAAACATCAGCTACAAACTTGGCTGCTCAGGAGCTGCAACCCAGCTGAAGTCAATGCATTTCAATTACAAATTAATATCAGATGCTGCTCTCCAGAAAAAGCAGTTCAAGACAACTGAGAGTGAGCAGGGTTACAACTTCCCAAAATTAGCCTGACGTGATCTAATTCAGCTTCAGTGGGAGTCAGATGGGGCCACGTGCCCACAGCTACACGAGTCTAACTGTTGCCTCTCAAAAACAATAGCTAAATGAAAGCTGTCCCATCACTACCATAATTAACCTGTCCCAGCCACAAACATTTGTAATTACCTTTTTTTTTTTATGGTAGCTTTTGTCTAAGTTTCCACACAATTCCACGAGCACTTCAAGACAGATTTTTACATACCTCTTTCATATACAGAGCAAGAAGGCTGGCAAAGCGAGGTGAGAATGTTACACTGAGAAGATAAGGCTGTTATCAGTGTTTCAGAGTGAAGGATAACTTCCTTGACTGTGTGAGGTGGTCTCTTTCTATCCACAACTCAGCCATCTTATTTAACAGAGGTTTCCTAAATCCTCTAAAAATTGCAGCCAGCATTTGCTGTTATGAGATGAAAACCCTATATAATATTCAACCTCATGTACCAGTAAGTGCTCAACTGCTGCTGCCAGGGATTTTTTCCACCTACCACACAAATACATCACCTGTCATAGAAAAATACATTCTTAACACTCAGTTGCTGCTACATTAATTTATTTGCAGCACCAGGAAGCAGCCTTGAGGGAAAAAAATAATTAAAAATTGCTCTCTCATCTTGATGTTATTTTAATGTGAATGTTTCATTACAGCAATATATCTATGACCAACAAGAGAGATCATTTAAGTCTTTAGCTACTTAATTTCTATTTAACTGGCTATTATGAATGATTGAGGAACTAATAAATTTGTCTTCAAAACAGTCTCAGAATTTAGGAAGCATTCTGTAGTCATAACAGGCAGATATTTAGCAGGTCAAACTAAATATTTGACAAGGCCAATGAAGTAAACACATCTCAAAGCACTGACCCAGGAAGCCACAGGTGACCCCTTTTAGATAGGGTTAAGGGGACTATGAGTGTACTGGCTGAAAATACAAGATGGAAGAACAGTGAACCTATCCATGAGAGATTTATCACAGAAGAAAAAAGTACCTATTTCCCTTGTCTTGCAAAAGTGCAAGTGAAAGATAGAGGATGAGGGGCTGTTTCTGAATGTCTGCATTTGAGCTGCTCCAAACTCCACAGGCAAATCTTGAAATGAGAAACAGACACCATTCTCCAACCACTACTTCTCCTGGCATCAGGAAACAGCTGCCTTCATCTCTGCCTTTTTAATACCTCCAGACTGTGGCTTCTGGACTATCACCCATCCTACAGGATTTGCAAAATTCTAGCTGGAGGGATTAGCAAGCAACAGCTACTCAAATCTGCCTGGATTATCTCTGATAGAAGAGATGAATATTATGACTACTCAGATGCATGATTGTTTTAAATTACCAGCTGCACATTAGGAAACAGTAAGGATTAAACTTCAGGCTTCAAGAACCTGTTTGTCCTCAATCTTATAGGTCATTTTTATAAAAATTTTCTTACAGGACAGGTTGGCTTACACGTATTTATACCCTAATCAAACATAAATTAAAAAAGCCCAACAAGCTGTTCTGTTCTACACAGATACAGTTGTGAGATGAATGTTTTGACATCCTAAAAACAACATTGACATTATCTTAAATGTTACACTTAATTTTTCTAATTGCTATATGTTACAACAATGATAATTTGATATATCTAACATGTATCTTAAGTTAATTTTGTCTTCTTGAATCATTTATGGTCTAGCTGTATCTTTCAACACACCACAGTTCAGTATCATAGAAAAATGGCAACCAAAAGACTGTATAAAGTAATTGTTTTATTGCATTATTTTTCTGGGTGGATTTAGCTCAAGGGCCTAACAGAATTCTGCTGTTTCCACAGTTCCTTCATAAAGCTGCAAGGAAACATCTTTAAAAGAACAACTGCAATTTGCCTTAAAAATTCAGCTTTAAATTGATTAGGGTCACCAGCAAGGTCTTTGGGTTCCACTAGTTTTTAAACTACAGCTGAATTTCTGCTTGTCACTGCAGGAACTTTTTATTCTGCATGATTTTACTGGAAGTGAGAAAAAAAAACCCATTTACAAATACTTAGCTAGCTGTTGGCTAAATGAATAATTGTATTCATTCAGGCTTCACATAACTGGACACCAGTCACCTCCACTTCAACATCTCCAGGATCATAAGTACAGTTCTAAGAGGTCTCACACCTTACTTTGGGCCATTCAAGAACTTTATTTATCAAAAATACAGATGAAAAACAATGCTCTTACAGTTCACAGGCTACAGTGAAATAACCTCCTGCAGAAGATTTCCCACGTGACTGTGACCTGTTCAATTTAATAATCTAAAAAGTATGGAAACACAGATTGCCACAGCCTGTGCAGCTAACCTTGCTAATGTCCTTACAGCACTCTGTCAACTATAACAGAAAGGCTGGATGAGTGCCCAAGAAAGGTATCCAGTAGCTAATACAAAGCTTCCCAACAATTCTATAAACACTCAACCTTGCCAAAGTAAGAATTCTGTATTTAACATGCCAAAATTTAATCTTATAGCACAAAAATGGGTTCTGGAAGGAGCTGAGAGACCATGAGCACTCCAGCACCTGGAATGTGGGTCAGAAACAGTGCAGGGGTCTGTGTGCTGCAGTCCCCCTGCTTTTTCACCCTGCAGCTTTCCCAAGTATCCTGTACTTCCACAGTGCTACCAGAGTGCTGGATGTGAACAGCCAGGAGCAGCCCCATCTCTGTCACATGCAGCAATGGAAGAGCTCCACAGATAAAACACCAGAGTGGCAAATGAGGCCATCCTTGCTGCTGGAATGGCCCATCTCCATCTCAACCCAGTCAAAGCAGACAGACAACTGTGCTCTGAAGCAACCTCCTTTGCTTGTGCTTCTGCCTAAAGCCAAATTTGCCTATTATGAAAATGGAAGGTGACACAATAACACAAGGCAGTTTGAGTCAGTAGAAATGTACGCTGCAGCACTCAATTACAGCTGGGGGAATTAAGGACTGTGTTACAGATTTAATCACCCCATCCCCTCCACCCCTTTGCAAGTCAAGATAGATCTTCCAGTATCAAAAATTCCATTTAAAATTATTTGAAGATCTTATTGCTCAACAGCTGAATTAATTCAGCTTGTAATTTTTATCCTTTGAGAAGAACAAGCACAAGTCATTTGATAAGAACCTAGTCTTCCTGCTTTGGGGGAACAGAAAGGGACAAGGAATTACCTTTACAGCTGTTTTTCCTCCTGTCTAATTTCCCTGCACAACAATAACTCCAGTTCCATTTGGGGAGCCCAATCTGATGACTCTTACCAAAGTCAAGCAGAGTCTGTTCTGCACTGTACAGTGACACTGATTCCAATGGTGACTGTTTACTGGTTCTACAAACAGTACTGTCAACCAAATGCTCTACAAACTTCTTTACCCAGTCATACTCTACACACTTTGCAAGTTAAAGACCACTGCTTTTTAGCATGCCAAACCAAACCCTCATTTTGATCCAACTTCCTTACAAATACCAGACCCTGCAGCCATTTTTGAAAGCACCAGTGATAAGTGTCAGCATCTTCACACTGAAGTTAATTCAAATACTATCATTCCTAAACACAAACTATTCTTTTTGCATTCTACAGCTGTAAATGCTATCCAATTATACACCTTCATCTCACAAAATACTTTCCACTGATAAAGAACTCCTGATATACAGAACAGTTGTGCCTCCATTTACATACCTAACTTTATTCAAGCTCCCTTTCAACAATTCTCATTTAGAAAAGGCTATCCAAATGTTTACATCAGGCCACTAATTCAGCTTCTTTACAGGTTCTTAACTTTTAAAACACAGCATAACAGTGTACCTGCTAATTATGATTGTGCTTCTGTCATACCAGGTTAAGGGGTCTGATCCCTTGATTTGGATCTGTATGTCAGGCTGATTTGATAATAAAGAACTGAAAAGAAAATTACATTGCTCAAACTAGTATTCTTTGAACATTATGTCACAGTTAGCCCTTACCAGAGATATGCAAAAGAAAGAAGCCAGATTACAGAGACTGTTAGAGAGAACTTCTGATACAAGACCAGTTCTACCACTCAAAACTACCTGTGATTCATGACTGAACAGACAGGCCAAACTTTCCAAAGGTACCGTAGTGTTAATGAAACCACTGGCCTCTTCTCAACAGAAGTCATGAATCTTCTGAATACCTCCACAGGCTTATGAGGTTGAGCACCCAAACAGCAAAACACACAAGATCAGAGACCATGTTGAAACATATTATCTGTATTCAGCAGTTGCCAATACAAACAATCCTCCTGTAAGCATTTCTTTGTGGAGCAATGTGGAACATGAGTGTGACAAACTTCCTAAGGGAAAGCTCTGCTCTGTTTGCCATCCCTGTGACACAGAAAGGTCACAGGTTTCACATTTAACAGTAGCACAAAAAGAAGGTTCTTTCCCTAAAATCTTTATACCATGAAAAGACAGAAGCACAAACATCTGACTTACTGTAAGGTGTTGTATCAGTAGGGTCAGGAGGCGGGAAGTTTTCTGTGAAGTTGACATTACACAAGTCTGTACTACAGCAGCAGAAGCGGTATGTTCCATTCTGAATCAAGGAAGGGGTGGTTGTAACTATACACTCTTCAAAGTGACACTCCTGTGGGTCTCCTATATGAGACCAGCAACCTGCAAAAAGAAGCAAATGACTTTTTTTTTTTTCTTTTTTTTTGCAAGTAAGCATAAAATTAATTCCACAGACTGGATAAACACACCTACAGAAATCCATACATGACCTGATTAAACATTACAGAGTGGGGTGAAAACAGTTACCATAATTTGCTTGTCTGACTTTACTACCATCTTTTAAACCAAAACCTAAAGAACTTCTTTTAGAACTCCCCACAGCCAAGGAGAAGAAAATGTGTGCAGGGATGAAGGCCAACGTCCAGCTGTTGCCTTACTATGACAGAAGCTGATTTTCTGAGCCTTCTAAGCAGAAATATGCTATTCCTCATCTCTCTGATACCACAGGCCATATCACCATTTTCTGGTCCACAGACTAAATGAATTGTGACCTAATCCCTTCCTTAGGCCACAAGACTCCATCTACAGCTTGGTGCTTCTTGCATAATTTTCAAAATTGTGCCCTTCCTCATTGTCAGCATCACTGGACTTTTCTACAGAACCACAACTTATTGCCTGGTTCATACCAGGTTCTTTGTCCCTGCAGCAACTGCTCATTCCCAAGCATGGTCAACAGCAGTTAAATGTCATTTAATCACAAATACCTGGAAGGGAAAGGGGCAGCAGTGGGGCAGAGGTGAGGAGTCAAGCTGCTCCCTTCAGCAGATTGCCAGATCAAACAGGAATTGTGGACTACAACTCCACAGGCTATTTGCAAATACCAGCTGCATTTTCATTCAGCATTACACTACATTAACTTGCATCCAAGTAAAAAAGAGCAGATTCCCTGAGAATCACAATCAAAACATGGCTCCAGAAACTGCAAGGCCCTCCTCACCTCCTACCTTCATTCTCCCCACAGAAGAGCACTGAATTACAGTACTGATATCTGAACTATAGCTGCAATTTTCTTTGTAAACAAACATCCAATCAATATGAATAGACACTTTTTACTTAATAAGACACTGTTAAATGTATCATTACATCAATACATATACTGAAATTCAAGGAAGGATGTCCAGAGGAAGAAGGCTATGTTACAAGAAATTTGAATGCTTCCTCTTCCAACTGTACATTGATGCCTTTGGTCTCTTTTAGAAGTCATTAACTTCACACGAACTTTCTGTTCACATTTAAAATAGTTAAATGGAAGTTTAAAATTATGCATTTCAACAATGTGCAAGTCTAGTTCTGCAGCTGTGCAGCTTTGTATGAGCTGGCTAGATCACAAAGAAAGGAAATAAGTAACAAACCTACTGCACTAAAACTGAACTGCTACATACCTTGTTTTACAAGATGTATGTCTCCTTCTCTTGTTTTTTCCCAAAGTCCATAGCAGGTACTGCCTTTCATGCACAAAATTGTGCCATTCTCCTGGGAGATTCGGCTCTCACTGATTCCATGGTCCTGCTGATAGGGGTCTTTAAATGCACACAGCCGCTCCTCGCTCTGTGTAGCTTTAGCCAAAGAAAGAAAAATAATTTTTGTCACTGATTCCATGCATAAAATATTAACTTTAATAAAGAGATTATTAATGTCTTCTGAAAAGATACATTCAAAAAAAGCTAGATGAGTAACTACAAGGCACTTAGATGGTATTCAGAAGTACAGCTCAGCAAACATCCAATCACAGTAAGAATTTGTAGTACATTTTTCAACAACTAGACTTCATCCAGTTCTTTAACTCCCATCAAAGCATTGGCAGCAAAAAGAGGCAAGATGAAGTAGATTGGTCTTTTGAGTAAAAGACATTTTGAATCTCAAGTAAAATTACAGCATATGTAATTGTAAATTATTAAAGGTATAAAATATCTTCTCACAGATGGTTTATTTCTTTGATCATTCTTCAGCACTGGCCCCAAATTAGCCATGTTTCAGCAAGGCAGACTTACTGCAAGAACACCACTTCACTGTGTCACCAACTGGGGTGATTGGGTAAGAAAAGCCAAGAGACTTGGATACGTGTGTCTCGCTTTTAAGGCTATTGCTAGTCATTAGGAGTCAAGATTTGTAATTCTTTTATGCTGAGACAGCTCCAGATTGCTGCACTATTCAGGCCAGCACTCTGTCAGTGCTTCCCAGTTTATGGTGTGCCAGCAGTAATTAAAATAGCACAACTTAGCTGATTATTCTACTGGTCTGGTAGAGCGCGTGTGATCAGTTGAGCTGCGTGTCAGCTCAGTGGGGGCAAAACTCTCAGCTGAGGAGAGAGAAACTTCTTAAGCCAGTGTAATTCAATCACTTGCAGCTCCCCACTCCAAGTACCTGGCTGGCAGTCCGTGCTGCTCGCCCGCCTCTCTGAACTCTGGTCACAAAGTCAGTCGCCTAAATTTCATACCCGATTTTTTAAAAAATCTCTCTGAGCAGAGTTAGTCAAGTTACTGAGTACAAAAAGGTCACACATGAGCAGCCAGCACATGCTGCCTCCAGCAGAACTTGCCAGTTGCACGCTGCAGTTTTATTCTCAGAACAGCTGAGTATGCCAGGCGTGAAGCATCTGTCCTGCATTCCCTGCTCCATGACATGGGACTGGCCAAGAGACAATGCATGAAAGGACAGCACCCCACTGCTGTAAGGGAACTGCATCTGACTCACTTTTTGAGAAGTCAAAGAAGAAAAAACTATCACAGAATTGCAATTTTCAAGACACAATGGGGCAAAAGTATACAGCCTTGTGAAATAGGACACATCTGCTCTGAGGGACAGTAAGAAGGTTTTAAAGCCTCTTGCATATGATAGCTGAGTGGGGCTAAGGCCATCCAAGATCTGGTTGTTTACAAAATGCTCAAATTGCTGCAAGATAAGCCCTTTCATAACTTGCCTTTGTGAAAAAATTGATTTAAAAGAGCAGAATTTATGAAACAGCCACACAAATCTGGTTTCCTTATTTAAAAATAAAAGTAATTCCAGGAAAGTCCACCTTAATAATACCTCAATATATTAAAAAAAAAAATCTTTGAACTCATGAACTAATAGAAGAAGAAAAAAGACCAAAACAAACCAAAACCTTTTGAGTTTGCCTTGGACTCAGACAAAAAATAATGGCATGTATCATGTCTGTGCACCACTGACTGAGAGCTTTAATTGCTTACTTTTCAGGTTGCTTAATCTTTCTATAAAACTCCTAGGATCAAGATTGAGAGGTAAGAATATGAGAAGATACTCAAAACAAGAGAAGCTGTTAAGAGTCATGCTAGATGCTGTCCAACCACCCACGTAGTACAGAAAATAAAAGTAACTACCAAAGGCTTTTCTGATTTAAAAAGACTGCATTGGCCTATAAGAATACCTGCAGAGGGGAGGATGGAGCAAGCATGAGAAAATACAACACAGAGCTAGAAACCTGAGTGTCTATCAATTTTCTTGCAAAGCAATAAAAATACGAGTGAACTTGACACAATTTAATGTCAGATGATCTCAGTGGGAAACTTTTCCAACAAAAAAAAAATAAAGGTTACTCATCCAACAACTAGAGTTTTCATGCTGATCACTGCACATTCCTGCTTCGATTACAACTCAGAGAAGCACGGCCCCTGTGGGAGCAGTACCCACTGCAATACTCTGCTGACCCCTGCCCCTTCCCTGATGGCATGGAACATCTGGAGAACAGGGGACATGGAACAAAAGCTACTTTATTTTTCTCTATGGCCTCTATATGTTCATTGTTTAAGTTGTAATGCCGGAGAAAATTGGGTAGGGCATTCAGATGTACAGAAACCATCTTGCAGAACAACAGAAGAGATGAGCTGCTTCAGTTACTGCTTGTGATTTCAGTACATTCCTGCTCTGGGATTTCTTTCTTCCAGGCAGTGGAAACTAGTCAGATTTAAAAACTTTTAGTACTGGAATACTTCTAGGTCAGGTCTTGAAAGCAGCCTCTAGCCTAGGTGAGTATGCTTGTATGCCTTAAACCTTGCCCAAAGGAAGTACTACAAAGCACTACTACAAAAACCACACAAAAGTGCTAGACTGCCTCTTTATAAAAACTGACCTATTTCAACAGAAATCTTCCTCTTCAAGGTGAAATACCATTGCTCATTTGGCTTTCCACACGTCCCACAGGGATGACGTTGTTTGTCAGTTTTCAGTCACCAAGGAAGGCAGCAGGTGTTCAGAGCTGTCCCTTGGGAGCTGTGTACCTGCAATGCTTGGGGGCAGCCACTAACACACTCTGTAGCAGCTTAGCTGGAAACAGCTCCAAAGCTGCTTCTCCATGCTTGGACATAGCTGAAAACTCTCTAGATATGGTCCCAGGCAGCTGGCTCTAGGTGACCCTGCCTCAGCAAGGAGTTGGACCAGATGACCTTCAGAGGTTCCTCTCAACCTCAACCATTCTGCAACTCTTGCATGTCTCCAATGTGCAGCAAACAAGACACAAAAATTATTTCTCATCTGGGCTACCTGCTCCTTTTTGTCTCCAAGGCAGGCAAGATGGCAGGGTAAGACTAGAACTACTGGATTCTCTTGCTTGTCTTCAGTTCAAATAGATCCAAACAGACCCGAGGAAATACCTTAATGCTAAGATCTTCATTAAACAACAAGAGCAATTAAAATAAATAACTTTGCTTATGAAGACTGAGGCTGCTGAACCACTTTATTTGACACATCCAGTTCATTTGCTACCTGTCAGAAACATGAAGGGCAAAGTCCCTGCAGACATGTGTGCTCACCAGATATTAGGGAGCCATGAGCAGTTCACTGTACAGTGCCCTCTCTCCTTACAGATTTCACTGACCCAGGTTGCAGGGTATCCTCAGATCAGCAAAATGCAATTACAGATCAAGCAATGCAGTGTATCTGCCCAGACATGAAATGTCCCAGCACACAAACACAACCAAGACCTAGCACCAAAGTGGCACCACAGGTTTCACAGGACATCTGCTGCATGGCTGAAGCCATCCTTTAAAACCCCAAATTTACCTTTATAAGGTAATTTCACAGTAAACTCTGTTCATCACCTTGAACTCATTACACATTCAGATCTTTTCTAATTAACCCTTTAATGAAATTTCATGAGAGATTTTGAAATAAATAAATGGCAACTGAATGCCTACATGTCATACACCACTGAAAAATTTGCTACTGGAGAAACTGTAGAAGCAACACATAGGATGACACTGAAGAGGACAAAAAGTAAAAGGAAGGATTTATAATGAAATGTCAATTTTCCATTCCTCCTGTATTTGCATACCAGACAAGCTATGTCAAAATACTTAAATAGAAATAATAAAATGAACTCAAGCTTCTGTTCCCTCATCCTGCAGAGATTTCTAACAAAGTCAAGAAGGGAAGCACCATTCCCACAAGTTCTACCAAGGAAAAAGCCAACAAGAGCACGGCAAGCTCTTCAACTCCCTATCATAAACCAGAAAAAAAAAAAACAAACCTCAAAGTGAGTTTTGCGGCTCTCCAGCCCATTTTACATCTCTATGTATACAAAAATACACTTTTATATACAGTTTCAGAAACAAATGTAAGTGGCGTTCGGATTGAATATGGGTGCTCCAAGCAGTCATCTTCATAAACACCAAATGTTCTCAGCTTTCCTGCTTGGCTGCCACTGCTGGTGAGTCTGATCAGCACACGCACTTGTAACAGACTTTACTTGAGTCAGACTGCGAAAACTTACTGTCATTTTCCAAGAAGGGGTAAACAGACTACAATAAATTACTTTCCTGGAATCACAAAGGAACTGGGAATTGCCCCTTGCTCCCCAAGTCCATCGTGTGGCTCACGCTTACTGTCTCAGGGGTCTGGGGGGGTAGAGTTCACCCCCATACCACTAGACAGCCCCGAAAAAGAGGACCAGGGCTTCAGCAATTTCCTTCCAGCACACAGCTCAGGTTTTTATGCAATTTACCATCTTAGAATTAGTCAGTTCTACTGTCAACAACAACAACAACAAAAAATCTGAATGTTATCAAGGAAAAAACACTATACAGATTTTTTCAGTATTTTCTCCCTGTAACCATGATGTTATTTCCAGCTGCTCAGAAACAGAGAACTGATTCCCACTGATAAGTGAATTCTGCCTGTTCACTATAAAAACACCCTGAGATGTTTACTATCTGAGTATTTGCCTTTTTCCCCCACTAAAGATATTTCTGAACAGCAAAGATCAGAAGAAATTTCCCCGTGCATCTACTATGACAGAAATGCTGTTATGCGACTAACACACCGTTCATCCATACCAGGAGGAGTTCAAACAAATGAATACATCACTGCTGTTTTTAATATAGTAATTCTTTCATGATCACTGCATGTTCCAGGAAAACAACTACTGAAAACAATGAAAGAGAAATACCAAAAGTTACAGCAATCCAAGTGCAAATCCTTAGAACATGAGTCATATTTTCATTAATAGCATCGGAAGTCGCTTCCATTAGCACTTAACTGAGGCTTCCTGGCCTTGCATCTATTCAATGCAGTACACAGAATTCACATCAAGGGCAAAGCGAGGGGGAAAGGAACAAAAAAAAGGACCCAAATGTTACTTGAATGCTACTCCATGGTCTAATCATTGGAATTAAAGATAAATAACACACTTGCCACTTTATGATTAATGACAGGCAAAACATTTTGTGACTCAACAGTGACAAATAACAGAATGAGAACAGTCTGAAGACAAGCCTGAATGCAATCTACAAGAACAGACCTGCTGGCATCACAGACCACACACAGGGGTACCTTGTTGGTAATTACACCAACTGCCTTTAAGTCCATAAAGGTGATGACTTAAAAAAAAAAAAGGCAAAAAAAAGAAAAAGGTTTCAGAGCATGTTTGCCTGTAATGGAATTTCTTTAAATACAGGCCACCACACATTCAACTGGGAATCTCAGTAGGCTGCAGCAGATTTGTTTTCAAAGATCGATGCTTTTTCTGTAACTTGTCCTTTCAATTAGTGAGATTTTCATCAGAACAGCCATAGACACAAAACCTCTTTTATTTTGGCTCTGTCAGCTTTCTGTGGAACTCTTTTATTTACACAATAGGGGGAAACATCATTGCCCTCGAGACAGGGCTATGAGACAGCTTGCATCATGAAGACATGCTATTCTAAGGAAGGTGTACACCAGGAAGCTCCTCTGAGTATATCTTTTCAAATACTGATAGCTGAATTCTCCTGTGGTGTACAGAGAAATAGAATCTTGAAGAAAACATCACTTAGCAAATACTCTGTTGCTTTTTTTTATCTTTTTCTCCTCACAAGCTTTAATTACAAATATTTCTAAATGTGTATCCACTTATATTATAATATATCATAAGCAGATGTCTTTTGAAGGAAGTTGTGCTTCTCCAGACAGACCACCCTCAATACCAACTTCGAGTGGGAGGAAAAAACGTTAAACTACTGGTAATCTTCCACATATTTATACTTCCAGTATTCTGTTTTGTAGCATGTTTGACCAGCTGAACTGCAGGGCTCTGCACTGACTAGTTAGAAAAACAAATAAATTGTCTGCCTAAGGATTAGGCATGAGGACATGAAGGTCTAAACCAACCTGAAATGGCCTGGAGACTTTCTGAGCAGGAGGTCAGGGGCAGCACAGTGCAACACAAAGCCTGGGAATGTTTGGTCAGGCAGGCTGCACAGCCTATTGCTTTACACAAGCACTGGACTAATATTTTAAAGACCTGAGGATGAAATAATGGAAATTTGCACAGGAGAATACAGCAGAACTTCTAGGAAGGAGGCAGGAAAGTAAAGAAAAATGCTTCAGAAGTTTACATCTGTGGTAAATTTACATATTTTCCTCTCCTCCTAAAAAAAAGGAGGGGAAATAAAAATCATCAAAATCATTAACTATTTTACAGGACATAATCTGTACCTCAAGATATACTGTAAAATATATTTTGACAAGAAACCCTTTACAGTTTATACTTGGTGTTAAAATCTGGAATGATCTGTTCACAGGACACTGCATGTCCTTAGCCTTCGCTGATGAAAATTATTTTGGTTTTGTCTGCTTTTGCTGACTAACATCACAGTTTCAAATGCTGGCAATTACACAGAGCCAGGCTTTGATTGAGAGCTAGTGCCAAAACTAAAAGGAATGCTTGTACTGATACCCATTTCAAAGTGATTGACTGCACATGCAGATGACAAAATAACTTATGTTTACTACAAGGTCCCTTGCCCTTGCAACAGACTAGAAAATTCAAGTGTCTTTTTTCTGTGCATGGATAGACATGGTCTTTCTTTCTCAATCTAGCCTTCAAGCAAGCAAGTAAATTTGAAATCTGTTTTCCTTCCTTGCTCACTTTCTAACACAGTGTTGTGGGCTGATCAAGGCTACCAGCAGCAATGGAGACACCAGTGGAGCCTTTTCCTGTCAAGTTTTCTTTAACAGTCCTTGGGTATCTTGGTGTTTCAGCTTCATTCTGAAGAACCAGAGTGGTCTGCTAGCACTAAGAAAGTGCAACAGAGCCAGATCATGTGGCAACTGCATTGGGCCATGCTGTGCAGAAGGTTCACATTTTGCTTTCCACTCAGGCACTGCTGTCTCAGACCGCTTTGGTACACAGTCCATGGCTCCCTCTGGGACCAGCTGCCCCTCCTGGCACAACCTCACTGGCTCCTGGCTACCAACACGTGCCCCCCTTGCAGCCTTACATTAGTACTGTATACCTGTGACCAGATGCATCCACCATAGCAGCAACCTCACTAACTGGAATTAATGTAACTAGCCATGTATGGAGAGGCCAAAAAGTAAATTGTCAACTCGAGTTCTGTACTGAAGGCCTTGCTCTCCTTTTGCCCAATTCACTCTCAAAAGAAGTGTTGCCTTAAAAGAACCCAGCTTATGCAAGAGAAGCCAGGCAGCAAAGGACCAGGATGGCAGAGATTTATTGCTAGCAGCTGACGAATCACGTAGTTCCCAAATGCTGCCAGATTTTATGAAAAAATACCTGAGTTTACTGCCAATAAACCATGTCACTGCCTTATTTCTACAACTTTCGAAACGTTTCTGAGGACCACCAGACCACCTTGCTGTGCAGACTTCATGAGAAGCAGACATTACCACAGATGCAAAGTTTTATCTATCCAGTAAGAGAACAAGACACGGTGGCAAGAAAGCCAGCAACACCTGTGGTTTGGGTCAAAATTCAAGAGTGTCAAATGAATTTGAACAGTTAATACTGCTTTACATGAAGAGGATGAACATTTTTCAGCTGATATGGGAAGAGATTTGAGCTGAATCTGTAATGAGGATATTGACTCAGCCAGGGTCAGAGAAGGACAAACTGCACAACTAAACCCAAGTGTCCTAAAGTCTCCACTACAGCCATAACAAGTTGACCTGTGACTACTCAGGGCACTAATCAGAGCTTCCCCCACCTTACAATATCCCCTCCACAATGTATACAATTAAACAAGAAAAAGAATCTACCTCTCACAGTGACTCAGCATTCTCCTTAACACTGTTGTATAGCTGTGTACAATAAAAACAAATGTCCTAAGTGTGTAAGCCTGTCTAGTTCAGCAGGTTTCCTCCTTCCATCTTTTCCCCCCCTCTGCTCAAGTCCCACTAATTTTTAACAAGAAAGAATTAAAACAAAAGGCACGTACAGAAAGGTAGTGGAAAAAGGTTATCAATCTGAGCAATATGAAATTCCCAAATAATCACCTGCTAACTCTGAAAAAGCCCTCTGGGATGTTAAAAAAGCCTGTAACAGTATCTTAGTTCAGGGATTACACAGGACTGATGACATTTTATCACACAACTTGGCACTTCAGAAATAGCTGAAGGCTTTAGAGCAAAAGACTGCAGCAGGTTTCTTGGTGTTGTAAAAACAGTAAATGTCATGGCATTTTAGCATTCACTTCATTAAGCTTTAAAATACTCATCTCTGTCATCAGACTTCAATTCAGAGTAATTACCAAAAACTTTTCATTTTGTATTAAAGCAAAATCCAGTCAGTGTGTTCTATATGGAAGTACAAGGGTCCAAGCACATTCAAAAAGTCTTCCGAAAAAGCTGTTAAACTCAAATACCCCAAAGGAGAAGCAAATTAGCATAAAACATGATTAAACCATTAAATACCACAGAAGTGTCAAATCATAAAATATGTTTAACACTCACTTAAAGGAGAATCTAATCTACTAATCTAAACACATTAGTGGAGGACAAAGCATAAAAAAATTACCCTCAACTCCAAATGCTTGTTTAAAAAATCTTAGAGCTTCCATGAAATTAATAAAGTTGAAAATTACGATTTTCTGTGAGGATTCACATGGCAAAAAGCATCCTTGTGGCTGCAAATCACACTGACTACTTTGCACTGTCTTGTCTCTAGATGAAACGATTTTTGCTTATTTTACTCCATGAGCAAACAGGAATTCAAGTCTTTACACATAGCTGAATCACCTCAGAGAGAATCTACTCACAAACTCACAATGTACAGCAAAAAAAAATCAACAAGAAGTATTTTGCAAGCCAGCTTTAAGGATACCTTCCACTTTATTCAAGAATTAGTCCAACATGCACTAAAGTTCATGTAAATCCAGATTTCTGGCAAAGCACAGGAAAGGGAGGAGCTGGCCTTCACTGACTTGACAGGATTTTAGACATCCAACTTCTCAAGGTCTCCCTGAAAAATCCCAGTCTACATTTAATCTGAAAGAGTGACTAAGTTACAGGATTTAAACAAGTCTAGCATTTTTCCAATTATTTTTTAATATATTTTTAACTTCCTAAATGACTCTGTCTCCATTCAAAGAAAAAAAAAAGTAAGTTCATGTTCCTGTTTAGCAATTATGTCAGAACAGAAATCACCACAGCCTTAGTCACACATAATCTTTTCCAGTGGCCAGTGTCTGTTCATGGAACTGAAAAAGCCTGAATTCTTTATCTTTGCCCTAGACTGGAGTTCAGGATTTTTTTCGGGGTATGAGAGTCTGGCTTTTGTTTATCTGGGCTGTCAAAGTAAGGTATTTGCATGGAATAACACAGGAAACTGCAGCAAAAGCAACAGTAAAGCAAACTAATGATGTGATATTTATCCCCCAAACTCAGACTTCCCACAGCAAAATTGCTTAGTTCAGAGTCTGCTTTACATTCCCTCTAAAAAAGATCTGCTACTTGGTAATCCCCCAACACACATAATGCACTCCCTTTTCTACCTAGCTGGGATGCCATTTCTACTGCAGATATTACTGAAACACTTTCTGGAGAACTTTTCAGTACCTTAAATCTGAGAAAAGATAGAACCCATACAGCCTGTGTCTTCCAGCATATTACAAAAATTTTTCCTATACAGATTTTCAGGACGCTGTGAATATGCTACTGTGAATATGCTGAAACAATCAAAAACTGGCAAACATTCTTGGACCTGAAGCTACAAGGAAATTAAGCTCCAGAATCACAATCATATTTTGCCCTCAGACAGAAGCATAGCCTATTTGGCTTTGAAATCCTAAACCCTGAAGAAAATGACAAGAGCAGCAAAAGGCAGAAACGAGCTTCTACCCAGACATGCTTCACGAGGGTTTGAAGCTTCTCACCTTCCCAAAATTCCTCACAGAATATATGCTGAAGTTCAAAAACATCTCAAGTCTTTTTCTTCGAGACATTTATTAGTATGCCACGGAATACCCCACAAACCATGGTTATCTTGAGTCAAGAGCACAGCCAACATGAGAACTCCCCAGGCACCGTGAGGCAGCCAGCGCAGGGTGGAAGGCAGCTCCTGCAGAGGACAGGCTGTCAAGGACCTGTGAGAGACTCTGGGCTGCTACAGGAACTTGGGAATTACTCCAAACACTCCTACTTTGTGTTCCTTAACTGAGAGCAGGAATGGAAAGAATTGTCAGCTAAAGGTAGTTCTGGTGTTTGTTGAACTGGTCAAAACCAGAAAATATTGACTTTTGCTTCTGTTAGACTTCAAGGTTATCAGCCCATTGAACAGAGGTCACTGTTCATGTATTTCTTGATGTTATGGTGTGCTTAAATTGTTACAAATTTATGGGCACAGCACTGCACTATGTAAAATCAACTCATCCATTTTCTTTATGCTTTTATTATTTTTCCATTTAAATCCTTGTTGTCCAAAGCCAGTGAAGTTGTCCAAAACCAACATCACTGGCTAAGAAGGTGATATAGGCAAACTTTTGCCTATTTTGGTATAGTCAGAAAAAAAAAATCAGTGTCTAGTCAAGACAAACTCTTCATTAACTTCTGATTTCTAAACGTATGCAGTTAAAAAGGGCATGGTTGGTACATGCAGACAAGCCCAGGTTACTGAACACACTTGTTTCAAGGACTGGCTTTCACATACTGAAGTACAGCACGTCACACCAAGGAAACAAACTTCTGGGGACAAGGAAACAAACAAACAAAAAAAATAAAACAGAAGAAGATTGTTTTTAATTATCTCTGTTGATGCTAATGACAGGAAACATGGAAAAGGGCACTCCCAAAACAGACACTCAAGGAAAGGACTGTGATCAGCTTGCTTAACATTTTGCATTACACACCTGAGGATGATGGCTAGAGCTATGCTCAAAAGAGACCATCTGAACTCCTCACCCTGCACATACACTTCAGGTAGCACAGGTTAAAACGTCTCTCAAGGCACAGCAGAAGTGTGAGCAGAAAACAGCAGGTTCTCCAGGTGCCAAGCCAGCCCAATCCACCAACCAGCTGCTGCAGGAGTGAGTGCAGAGCCAGACTGCAGGGGCTGCCCCACACACTGCAGCTGGCTACCACAGACACAGACAAGATCAGCACTTCAGCCCAGCAGAGCCTGAACTTCTTCTGATTCAGACCTACTTAAAAGGCAGGAAATAAGCACAAACAGCATCTTGGCATTTGGGACTAGTAAGGAAGGAACAATGCCAAATCTCATGACAACCAAAGCACCACAACAGCACAGAGGCTTTACAATGGCAGAATTTACCAGCAAAGAGGTGGTTTCCTCTGTTTTCACTTTTTTAAAAAGACTTTAGGCTTTCAACACCACAAAGTGTTATATACATTTATTACAGGGACATTGAAAAAATATTACTTAGTTGATTTGGTGTCTTTTGAAACAAAATTGTGATCAAACACTTTGTTAGCCTCTACTGAGAACATTTTCACTTATGAGTGGGGACATAGTTTAGTGGAGGTGCTGTGTTAATGGTTAGACTTGTTCACCTCAGAGGCCTTTTCCAACATTAACAATCCTATGATTCTATGAACTGATTTTTTTTTCTCTTTAATTTGAACTAGAAACATTAGAAAGCAATATAGCTTGCAACAAACATTTAAACAGCAGCTTGAAATAAATTCAGATCAGGTTTATCAACTCATGTACTTCCTAGCAAACTGGCTCTAATTTATGAAAATTGAAGTGCAACATAAAAAAATACTCATGTTTGCACACGCATTATTCATGCTTTTTTATAAAAAATACATGGTTGTACAGATTACTGCATATTTTAAGTAATCAATATGCACCTACAAAGTAGGTTTTCTATTAACAGATTTGTATAAAGGAAAACTTACTGCAATCTCTCTGTAAATAAGAGATCCTGATCCGAGCCTGAATTACTTGACAGGGTGATAAGCCAGATAAGGACAACTCCTGGTGATTAAAATACAAATCCTTCCAGTGTTAAATGAATTTAAGTTCAATATTTTGCTAAGCAGTTTTATGACGGACCTGTCTTTTTTTTTTTCCCCTTTAAACATAAACATGGATATCACAAGAGGGAAAAACCCAGAAAATACACAACTCATAACCTGAATATGTGTTTTAGAGTCTTAAGGCAAGATATAATTTATTCTAAAATATTCACTAAACACATTTACAGGATCAGACAGGTTTTCAGAATCTCTGAGACAAACTAATACTGCAATCAAAGGATTAGCAAACCAGCTGCCTATGTGCCATTACAGCTGATTATCATAGACTGCAGACAGCTAGCTCACTTGGAAAGTGCTTTCAGGAATACTCCATTGTTGCCAGAGAGAAGGGTACAGGAGGATAACGTGATAATAACTCGTTATTTTATTTATGATACATAAAAAGGGAATGTATGTAATAGGAATTGCATGAGCTTTTTGAAAATTTCGTTATAAACTACATTTTACAGTAAAACCTGGCTAAATGAAGAACTGGAGGCTCACTAAACACTGCCATTCAAGCTAAGGATGCCATGCAGTGAAGGGTTGACTTTTCAGCCTTCTCCCCCAGTCTCACTAAAAAACTAAACCTATGCCAAAATTCATCTTACCATGAGACCTTATCACCTTACACATGCTAGAATAAAATCATGGAAAGAGAAAAAACTGAACAATTTGAAAGTTACAGGCTTATCTTCAAAACATTTTCAAGTATCTTTTCAGTTCACATGTAGAAAAAATTGTGAAATAGAAACTTCCAAGAGCTCTCAATAAAAAAAGTCCCTGCTATTAAACAGCTCTCTAACAGTTTGTTATGTCCAAATATTTTTCTCTCCCTAAGGCTGTGAGAAAGAATTATTGTTCTTAGTGGAGACTGAGCTACTACCAAACAGGAAAGCAGCAGAACTCAGCATATTTAAAAAGATACTGATGTGTTTACAGCACTGCTTACAAAAAAAAAAGGAAGTTTATTTCGTTTTCTGCTGACACTAGTAACCAACTTACTTCATCCCTCAGGTAGTTGGTAAAAAAAAAGAATGTTTTCAGAGTAGAGCTGTGTATCTCTATCAGAAGTATGGACATGGCATTCTTTTTGTTGCATATGGTTTACTTTGACTACTGGTTTTAGTCTATGTAATTTGAAATTAAATATTAAATCCTAGGATTCCTGTACAGGGAGAAAAACTGGATCATCTTGATCACAGTATCTAGCTATTGATATGGTTTCTATATCTCAGAAGAGGAAGCCAAAGTCAGAATTTCACAGCCAGTCAAAAGAGTTCAGACTGCCTAAGGGGAACTACAGAAGTATAAATATGCACCAGTTATTCAAAGCACAGCTTTCCAGAAAGCTTTTAGATTAAATAGATTATTCTTTCCTACTTGCTTCTTCTCTAGTTTGTCTTTTCTCCCTCACCTTCTGGGGATTTAAAGGTCTTTGAACATCCTGTGTCGGAGATGAGATGAAACAACAGCCACTCACAGTTTTTAAATGCTCTGTCTGAACAAGGCAGAGTAGTTAAAGAAAAGCAGCTTATCATAGTTTTATCCTCAGCTTCTTTGTTTACAACATGGTTATTCTCCAGATCTTGCTTGCTGTCTCTATCCCATAATACTGAAAGGCAAACCTCTCAGGTTTGCAAGCTTTTTTCACTCTTACATAAAATCTCTTGAAATCCACCTCCCTACCCTTTCATCCAAGTAAAGATGTCTAAGAAGGTCTAAACACAAGTTCATCCTCACTGCCTTTGTCTTCTTTATTTTCCATTACACCTTTTTTTTCCTAAATCACAGTTGCACATCATTGAGGACAACGAGGATGAGAAAACAGGAAATATTTGATTGATGTGGGGTTTAATGTTACCCAGCCACTGTATTATTCAGGGACCAGAAAACACTAACAGAAATTAAAGTGAAGAAGATCCCAACAACAGAATCCGTTGGATCCCAGAGGAAATATAAAAGGAACTCATGCTCAGCTTCATTAATCCTTTCCCCCTGCCTCTAATTAGCATGTTGTAAGTGCTCTCTGAGAACGCTGGACCATAAGGATGTATGACACAGGTATCAACACTAAACTGAAATTAAAATAATGAAAATGTTGGCAGATAAGTAAGTCTCTTCTCTGTGAAGAGGAGAACAGAAAACACAAACACAAAAATCCAGGCCAGGTCATCTTTGCAGAGTAATAGCAAATGAAAGTGAAGAAAGTCCAACAAAAGAAATGTGCAACTGTTACCATGTGACAACCAGTGACCACCAGTTACAGAAAAAAGGAGCAGAAAGACACCATTCCTTTCAGCTGAAGCTCTCTTGGTTCAATACAAAGCCAAACAAGGAAGCAAAAGACAAATGTAAATAAAGTTCTAAACAAAAATAATTGGTTTTTTCTGTACATGAAAGTCAAGTTTCAGGGTATTTTCAATACTACAGAAAAATGTTAATAGGACACGACAATTCTCAAGCTTTGAAAAATACTAACTTGTATCTGAAAACACAGGCAAGATATGTACAATGAATTTCAGCAATTTCTGAACACACTGAGTAGCTTACTCATAAAAATACTACCATTGTAACAGTAGTATTTGGACTCTAAAAGCCAATGAAACAGCAAGTGCAGAATCTGTCCCATGACATTTAAAGTTCCAGGTAGGTTTTACACTCCAGGTAGAAGTCATTATGATGCACCTTTCCACCTCCCTGCTGCACTCCTGAAGCAGTAAGGTTCTCTCTTGCCATTCCTCCCTCCCTTGATGCTTAACCTCCTTATACCTTACCTTTCAAAGTCCCACCACATTCAGTCCCTACTGATTTCTTTTTCAATCTGCTTATCATTTCCATGCCTGCTCCTCCCCTGATGCCTTTGATTGCAGCTGCCAGTTTCTCTCCTAAGCACCACTACACCTTTTCTAGGTCACTCTATCCACACAGCACATTTCCTGTGAACAGCTGCCAAGCCACCGTCACTCTCACCTAATTTTATCCAAGCTTGTGCAGATATTAATTCCTACTACAATATAATTTCACAATGAAGAAATTATTTCCTCTTTTTCAGAACATTAAAAAAGTATCAGCAGCAAAACCCCCACACTAACAGATGCATTAAGTTGACACGACACATGGCTCCATTGTGACTGTCTTTGGCATTCTTCAGCCTGTGACCTGGCCTGCACACTTCAGTATGTTTTGCCCTGAGTCATTTCACTGTGTCTTTATTCTGATTATTAATAAACTGAGACAGGAGCCAACTCAGGCTTTCCTCCAAATAAATATCAAAAACGTTAAAATAAGAAAGATAAAATCCATCCTGGTTACTATCATGTTGCCTGTTACCACCTAGTTCTTATCAAAGTCCCTACTCAGGAGAAGCAATTTGTTCTCTCATTTTATGGGATAACATATGTAACTCCAGAATCTGAGGGAGGGAAGGTGAGGACATTCCAGAGACCCCTGTGGGCCCTGGTAAATCTTCCATAAGCAGCTACCATGGAAGATTCTCTGGGTGACCCCAGGTGAGCCTGCCAGCCAAACCCACAGACTGACCCGCAGGAGCTCAGGCTCGCATGCACCCAGCAGTGGATGGACACAGCCCTGCAGTAAGAATGACAGCACAGGAGATTGCCCCCACTGGTTTGCTTCTGCCCACACAAAAAAGAGTCTCTTTCTTAACCCTGTGTCTGCTCCATAACCTAGGGACACCAGATACCAAGACAAGAGAAGTTCTTAGTACAGACTCTGTCCTCCTCTCCCACCCACCATAAAACATTGCTCACTCACAATTTCCAATCAAATTTGACAGAAAAGTAGTAAACATCTCGTGGATACGCGTTTCTGCAGAGTTCAAAGAAAGCATGCTGGCTAGAGAGTGGCACCAGAAGCACTCCAATGGAAAGAAAAAGAGGCACAAGAGATTTTACAGCTGAAGGAAAGATTACTTAAAAGTGCCTCCTACTTAAACCCTGCACAGCAGCTCTCAGAGGACCTCTGGCAAACACAGTGCTCCCAATTTGGCCAGAAGTTTTCCCATCATCAAATCTAATCCACATTTCTCACTTCCATACCTTCTTTACCACACACATGTAACCATTTACACTTTACTTAAACGGAACTGAGGTTCCTCAAGAGCCAAATGGCAGTGCTAGAGGCAAATGCCGTGTCAGGGTGGAAGCTGAGAAACACTGCAGAGGTCTCTCTTCTCTCTGCAAACAGCTTCCCAACCAAGCCCAGCTGCAATGGAACAGGGAGGAAGTGCAAGAAGAGACACATGCAGAGTCTTGCTGGGTTTTAACCTGAGCTCAGCCATAGGCTCCTCACAGCAGGGTGTGTTTTTAAAGCAGCACAAACATCTGAATCCTATGGGATCTATACACACACCCCCATCACCTTCTGCTGAAGCACACACTAACATTAATCCTACACTGGCACAAGCAGCATCTTAAAAGAATTAAGAGTTTTGTCTATTAAAACCAAAAAGTTACACTTGGCAGTAAGATGAACTGAGCAGACATTCTTTTAATTTCATACAGTTTTCTTGACACGCATAAATTGATTTAAAAGATTCCACTCCAGACACCATTTAAAGCTAAATGAATCTGAGGCTGACAATTTTTTATTTTCTTAAGCTTTACTTTTTATATATGTTCAAAGAAAAGTACTGAAAAGCATCACTGCAAGCATCACTATAGCAACTGCAGCTCTTGAAACTTCCTTGGTGTGCAAGACACCCAGATTCCAGATGGAACAAAATGCCACGTCTATCTTGCTTTTCTAAGGAGCCTCTTTCCTACAAAGCCTCCAAAGACTAGCAGGGACATCTGCTGCAGAAGTTGCTCTTGCAAAGACCACACAGACTTGGATAAATTCACCTATTTTCACATTTCTGAAAAGAAATAAAGCAATCAATATCTGCACCCAAATGCCTGCAGGAAATGCCACTAGAACAAGAAAAGAGTTATGCAAGGTATTTATTTGAGTCCCTTTACAACCCAAGGGTTGACCTCATTAAAGTCAGAGGTGGTTTTGCCACATATTTCAGCAGAGCCAGAACTCCACATTTACAGGAGATTTCTCTGGTAGCCCAGCTCTTTGACTCACCATGCTGCACCCAGGGTATTTTGTAACATTTCATTACATCTGCTGCAAACCAATTCTGCCTAACTACCTGGATGCAATTTGCAGAAAAGGTTGAGTATCCTTGAATCAACATCTTAGAAAAAACTAACAGCAATAGTATTTTTTTAAAGTACTATGGAGACTGTAAACAGATCCAGGGTTGTATTACCTCTAGGAAAAGACAAAAGACTGGAATAAAGGCAGCATTGGCTTATCTTTTTTATGCAGCCATCCAGGGGTGAATAACAGACAATCGTGTATTTTGTTCATTGGTTCCACCGTTCCACATAAAATTCAATGTTATGGAAGCAAGAAAAACCAGAAGATCCTTTCAGGTGCCAGTGCAAACTACAACTGCCATTATAATATTCAAGTAAAAATTAGAACACCATCAGAATGCATTAGTTCTCCACTGTATTCACGTTGCCAAAACCATGTGGAATTAATGAAAATTCTATAGATTCTCTGGTTTGGCTCCTAGTCTGAAAAATAATTACCAAGGCATTTGCCAGGCTCTGGGCCAATCAATTTTTTGGAAGTGGCCCCTCAGTTGCAAGGTGAACCTGTGATATTTATTGTACCTTCTGTGCCAAATGAAGGCCCTGGGCAGGACCGTGGTGCTGGGAAAGATGAG
Organism: Euphonia xanthogaster; assembly: GCA_034509185.1. Lineage (NCBI taxonomy): Eukaryota > Metazoa > Chordata > Aves > Passeriformes > Fringillidae > Euphonia > Euphonia xanthogaster. The sequence goes on from JAYDZK010000274.1 coordinate 26,104,374, forward strand.
TAACTCACCACTGCTGACAGCAGGCACAATGCCAGCATCCACAGGGTGCTTGCAGGCCACCATTTCCAAAAGGCAACATGGTCCTGTACTGGTAACATCCTCATGCCCTGGAGATTCAGCCCTGTGTCCTGGGTTCAGTTCAAGGGTTAACACACCAAAGAATACTGCCCATAGTTGTTATTGCAAGCTTCTGCTATAGCTGACAGATGGCTCGGTTCTTAAGAGTGGAAGAAAAAACATTTCTTAGCAGACATCAAATATTTGTGCTTCCTTGGCACACCTCTCAAAGAATTCAAGAGCAGGAAAATAGGGACAGTATGAATTCCCATTCTGAAAGGGAGAATGAATAATGGAAAGAAATATACAGGTCATGAAATTAATATTGTGCAGGGCATATGTGAAAAATAGCAGACTAAGCACGTATCTATACCTCCCTTCTAGAGCCCTGGGCATAACACTCAAAACAACCTCAGCTGCCAGTTAACTGGAGTCCCTACAAAATCCATCTATTGCAGTGAGGAGTCTGACAGTCACTAGTGGGGGTTTATGTTACCACTGTCATTTGACAAATGTGTAAGTAATAACTTAAATTCTTTTTCTTCAATCATTTTTCCTTTTTAAAATCATAAATGAGGGAGTGTCTACAATTTCTGATGGATATTTTAGGTATAGAGTTGAGGTCTGAGAAAAAGTTCAAGTAGTACCAATATCTAACCTGCAAGCAATGATGAGAAGCTACCATCAACAGCAATAACTACTGAAAACATTTCTTAAATGGTTCTCTAAATTCTTAAACCAACTACCTAACCAAAAAATATTTTCTAAATTATATACATGGAGCTTTAGGTACTAAATGCAAACCCAGACATGCAAATTTGATTACACATTTCTGGCACACTATCAAGGCACAGAAAAACACCACATATACTTGTCTGCTTAACTTTAACAAAAAATGGTTTTGCTCATAATTATTCAGAATCTTTAAAACTTTTTTTTTGTGAGCTAAACAAGTTCAAGGAGATCACCTCTCACTTGTGCGTATTTTGTGGGGGGGAAAAAAGATAAAACTTCACTGAAATCACTTCCTTCTAACTATCTCAGCTACTTTTAAGCACAAAGATGGAATGCAGGATCTATGGCTACAGAGCTCCCATGTCTCAAAATACAGCTCTAAAAACATCCAGCATGACTTAGACTGTGTCAAGGCAACCTACAACTTCTAAATTCGCAAATAGAGACATCTTTCACATCTGTGTCACTGTCAAGCTTGGGGGGGAAAAGTTAACAACAAATGCTTCTGTGAGGATTTTTACATTTGTTCTTCACCCATTCTAACATTACTAAACAATAAGCTGCAGTGGTCAGTTACACTTTTCCTGCATACTATTATCAATAGCTGTGTACTATTAACATGGTAAATGTTCAACTTATCTTTTACAACTGGGGGGGAAAATCTGAGCTTTCTGCTTGGTCAGCAATATTTGCAATATTTTTTAGCTTTTGACAGTGTTGTTTTAAATACTTGCAGAACTGCCATTTCTTGAAAAAGAAGTCCACAGAAAGTAATAGCCATTGGTAGATCCTCCTCTCTCTGATGCTACATCCCCTAAAACTTAAATCAATATTTTACGAGAAACTGTAAATCAACTCCCCTGAGGCTCAAGTACCAACTACAGGTCAATACTCGTGTATCAACTCCTCTCTACACACGTAAGATTTACTAGCAAAAGACAGCCACTACACTGACTTCACACCAGTTTGTTCAATCCTTATAGTAATTCTAAATCCCTGTGCAAAAGCAAACAAACAAAAAAAAAGTACTTTTTCTTTCAGACAACTTATCTGTGTTGTAAAACAAATGTTGGTTTGAAGCTAACTGTAACCACTCAGCAGCACTGCCCCTTGCACTGCCCTGCTCCCAGAAAATGATTAACACCACCGTATGGGACAGGCTGCTTCCCTCCCTCATAATCAACCCTGTTAAGTCTTCAGACAATACAGGACTATTCAGATCCCCATCCTGGCCTGCTTCTTTATGCCTCTATTAACTAATCTGCAGCTGTACAAACAGCAGTGTTTCACCAGCATACAGCCTCCTTCACTACAATTTATCTCCTTCAATAGCACTTCCTAAAGCTGAAGTAAGTCCAATGCCTGAAAAACAGTAACAAATACCTTCAAGACATACTCCCTAGTCTACAAAATTATACATACAGGTCCCAAACAGTAAATTGCATGACAGTCTGTCTACTGCATCTCCACAAAGGGGTTTTGCTGAAATCACAAGTCCTGGGGAGTCTGAGGGGCCATGTGTTCGTTTTATGAATATTCTGACTCATTATCAGGTTCCGTTCTCAAAACAGAAAACAGCACTGTATAAGCTTTGCCAGCACAGCCATCAACAAAAGCCACCATTTATTTCTTCAGGTAGAGGAGGTTTCCCCAGCTGTGCTAAGAATGCCATCATCTTCCTAAATAAACTGTTAAACTGATGAGGGGACTGTAATTTCTTTAAAAAAAAAGTCTGGAAAGAGTTGTTTTTTCGAATTTGCAAAACAAGTCAGCTAACATGAGCAAACAGTCCCTCTCACAGCTGACATCCCTGGCTGGCAGCAGGTTGTAACTCATTTTCATGCTTCCTCCTCCCCCTGCAATCTTTCTGGGCACTTCTGGATAAAAGAGAAAGGCAGAAGAGAGATCCAGACACATCCACGCAACACACATCCAATCCACTGTTAAAAGCAATCCACATTACAATGGCTCAGCTACACTCAATTATTCTGGATTGTCTTTGCACAGACATCTCAGGGCACAGTTTTTCATCTCAGTTGTTCAAACCATTCAGCAGGGGAGCACTTAAATGAAAAGCTTTTTCTATTGGTCCTGCTCAGAGCTACTGTGTTTTTTGGAAAGTCTTAAATCTTATCCACGTCAAAATCATAGATTCAATATAGAAGGAAAAACATGGCATCAGAGCTGAAAATCCTTCCATCAGGCAGAACTTCTCAGAATGTGTTCTTTCTTGACCTCTTACAACAGTTCCCCCGGTTACTGAGTATTTCAGAAAAGTTACAAATTACCTGAAGCTTTTGCCATAACTGATATAGAGGATATACTTTTAGTATTAGCCAAAAAATAGTGTTATGCCTTATAGAAAGTATTATTTTAATCATTCACAGTTTAAGAAAATGGATTTGAATATTTTTTTTTAATTATTTACAGATTGCAAAGAATGGGACATGTGAAAACAGGATTGTATTTTTCTAAGGTGGTGATGCCTACATCTTTAACACATTATTTCTCATTTGATTTTGGGTATAGACCAAGAGCAGGACCAAGAGCAGGGGAAAACCTTTGAATGTCCTGTTACAGCTATTGTGTCTCACCAACACCAAGGCAAAAGGCCAGGGACAGGAGGGGCCACATTCAACTTTTACAAGAGCCAGCAAAAGTTACGGCCCGGAGTTTATTTCCAAGAACTCAGCTAACCCCTCCAGCACAACAAAACGCAGCAGTTGATGGCTGAAGCGCTCTTTTCTTTCTTCCCCTCCCTTTCTGAGCTGCCTCTCGTCGCTGGGAGAGAAAGCGCAGAGGCTCCCCTGCCCTGAATGCCTGGCTCTGCTCCAAGCTGCGCCTAATGAGGTCCTGGCAGCTCCCGGGCACTGCAGGCGCCTCTCAGAGCCACAAACAGCCTCCATCGAGCACACAGGGAGCGCGGGCAAAGCCGCCCTGACAGCAGGGCTTTTTCTTCCAAAATAAAGAGACGAACAGACATTCCAGAATATCGCATCGCCCGGACTTCATCTGAGCTAATCCGATGTCACTTCAACTCTCCTCCAAGAAAAGCGGGCGCTAATACCTTAAAACAATTAACAAAGTTTACATATAGTGCTGTTCAAGTCACCTAACATTCGATGCAAAAGAAACCTTTAACTCTTCTCAAGTGCTAGAGATTCAATTATATATTCAATATTTGAGGGGAAAAAATTCATTAGTAGAGAAGCTCTGATTTCTTTCCTAAGCATCACTGATAGGGAAAATAACTACAACAGGAACCAAATTTTACAAAGCAGAAGGAGATTAATGCTTTAAGCAAGTATCAACTAAGGAAACACCTCAGTAACACATCAGTGTCACCACTAACTCAATTTGCTCAAGAATGTAATGCTCACTCAGACATTTTTTAAATGACAGTGACTTAAATGCTTCATAGCCATATTTTAGATTATCTCCTTTTCTGACTGAAAAGCTTGGTTTAAAATAAAAAATATTACAATAGAACCTAACTGCACAATAGAGAACAGTTTCTCTGCTTCCCAGTGGATCTACATTAAGTTTCAAGTGAAAAAACAAAATTAGCCACAATACAATGAATTGTGCACAGAAAGTGCTGTCTGTTACCCATTTATGGAGTAGGATTTTCTTGTTTGGCTTAGGGGTTTATTTACTTGAAAAGAAATATCACTTTTCTCTACAATAATTTGCAAACTTTATTAAAACTGTAATTTGAGTTTGACTATCATATTACAGCGTATAAGCCAAATCTTTGCTAAAAAGCCCCAAAACACATCCTTTCAAAAGATCACTTTCGCACAGGAGGGACACCCTGCAAGAAAATATACATTCAAATCCTACTGGCAGCCAAGTTCCATCTGAAAAGGGTATAACTTCTGTAAATTACCAGCAGTGAACCAACAAAGAATCCCATCTCCTCAGGCTCAATGCCAGCACTGCCCAAGCTCAAAAAAAACCACCTAGGAAGTTTACTCCCATGACCATCTTGTGCTGAAAGCAGTTCTCAGCCCTAGCCTTTTGTTTCAAACATAAAAATCACATCCACACTACTTAGCAAAGGCATTTACTCTGCAAATCTTACACCACAGACATTCTGTTTGTAGTGTCTAATGAACACTACAAAAAACAACCAAATACATCCTAGGTTAGGACCAGCTCTCTCCACTCATACCAGCCTCGTCAGAATGGAAGGAGCTTTCCCCAAAGGTAAGGGAGAAGGTTACTGCTTGATCGTGTATCACTGAACAAGGAACAGCAAGAGACTGCACCCAGCAAAATACGTGGGTGAGCTTCAATGAGCACAGAGTGAAGCTGTAATAAATGCTACAGGTAAAACCTGATGCCTCCCCACTGCTGAGAGGAGGAAGGGGGTGCAGGTCTCTCCAGATGACACATTGCTCCCTACAACAGGCATTTCCTAGCGTGCTGCTCACTAAAGCACTGCACTTGGGGAGAACCATTTAATTAAGTAAGGTAGTAACAGCACACACAGGGTGTGGGAAATACACACAGCAAACAAAAAGTACAGATAAGGAAGATTAAGGGTGCAAGAGAAAAGATTCTGGAAGACAGCAGGTATGTCCATCTGCCCAAGAGGGGCAAAGCACTGGCTGGGTTACCATTGCATGACAATCCATGCCCACATTCATCGCAAATTATATCTACATTGGTCATAACCCAGCTGAAATGTAAAACCATTTTTATGCCTAAATAATGATTTCGTGTATTAGTTATCGCTTAATTTGAAAATTAATTAGCAATCCACTATATGGTATTGAAGGAAAGGGTTGCAACTGCCATCATGCTCTCACTTTGTTAATTCAGATTATGAAATACATACAAATGAATGCCTGTGAAATGCAAAAATAAGAATTTATACGTAAGAATATTTGAGAAGAGACACTGATTCTGCATAATTAACAGGATGGAAGAGATGGAAATGTTTGCTCTTCAGCAACCTGTAATTTAGCAAGCTGCTATCACGAAAAACCTGTTATTCCATTTATCATTTTCTCACCAAACTGGACTAAAATTTCAGTCTGGATTCCATTTAAATCTTTGTATCAGTGCAGCTGAACACGGTTCCATAATCACACCACGGAGTATTTGCTAAGTAGGCTATATTTTGAGAGAGAAGGAGGTGAAAGACCTTTTCCTTTAGATACACTAAAGCAGCCTTTGAATCAGACTGAGGGACAGAGTGAAAAGGCATCAACAATACCCACATCAGGGTAATGAAGCAGAAAAGCAGCAGGATCAGCAGCAGCAGAGGGAAGGAGCTGAGAGGACCCCGGACCTCCCCCACCGCAGGCAGGATGGCACCAGTGCCTACGTGACAACACGGTGACAAAGCACACACGCCACAGTAGGGATGAAGCTTCAGATGAAGGCCATTCACCTTCCACATACTCCTTCAGGAGGCAGTTATGTGCTCTGGAAAACCACACTTCTGGTTTATTTGTACCACCACGGGTGTGCAAGCACAAATCCCCTGCATGATGCTTACCAAGGAGATAGGAAAATGCACAAGATTGGCCTTTCGCCATTCCTAATGCATGGGCAAAATTAGCAGAAGACCTTTATTTCCAGTAGGAGAGAAAAGGTTTTTCCCAATGACCAAATGCACATCATTTACAAGGATCATCCTGCTGCTTAAAAGGCATTTCAGCAAGCTCACTGCTCAGGGTGTGAAAAGGTTTTAGGGTGTTACATTAGCTTCCCTCCAGCTATTCACTTGGTGCCAGTAACAGAGCACAGTACTTCTGAAATCCAACACTTACCTTGCATATGTTTTTTGGATGATTTCCAATTCTGACCAGTTTCAGATGTTAGACATACAAACATACAACATTTTCCAGTACACTTTTCTGATTTCTAAGCAGCAGCAGTTTAGGGCTCTCCAGGTCAGAGATTATAGCATTTTGTGTAAAAAAAGAATAAAAAAACTCTAGGAATTTTTCTTCAACAGATATTAAATGAATATTTTTCCTTTTCATCATCCTGTTCTATCCTGCACATCTACCAACTGTCTTTAGAAAGAAACCAACTGTATCAAATCACAACTTCCATAGAAAAGCAACAATGGGCTTTACCCAACTAAAATGCAAGTATGGATGTTAAGCAATTCAAAATTTTAAATGCAATTCAATACCCTTTAATGTCATTAATCAATATTCTTTTCAGGAAGGTAATGGCATGAAACAGCTTGCATTAAAAACAGCAAAAAACATTTTGCTAGCAATGACCTCCTTCAATCTTGGTAAGATTTACATCTTTCTCTAGAGTTAGAATAGACAATTATAGCCTTAGAACATGTAAGCTGACATTTAAAATGTCCATAACTGACTACCAAAACCATTGTTTTACCAGGTCACATAAAAAAATGAATTATCCAAGTGTGTAAAAATCCATTATAAAGTATTACTTTATAAAAAAGCAATTAAGCACCAAGAAAAGTCTGACTTTATGCAAGCCCAAGCTGTTTATTATGAACACAAGATAAATGTGTTGGTTTGGCTTATCATTCCAGACCAGTATTCAGCAGAATAAATGTATCCTTAACTTTGTGCTTATCATTAAAGATTTGTTAATTTTCTGTTGTACACGCCCCAGGAAAATAGGATTTTGAACCTAGTATTTAGCAAGCTTGCAATGATCATAAATACAGTGCTAAAATCAATGGCCTTCGTATCCTTCTTTTCTTGCTCATGCTAGTATCTCTAAAAATCATAGAGCTGTCTAACATCAAGCATCCACCCTGTATTTTCTTCAGAAATGAACATTACTTTCTAAAAATCTCCACAATATACACATTGCACATTCTTCTGTGTGCTGTGCTTACAGCTTGTCCAAACACGATGCAGAGCCCCACAGTAAGAGCTCGTGTCCATAATGCAGCTATCACTTCACCAAATAACCCAAAACAGCAAGATGAAACGGGAGAAGAAAAAAAAGACCCCAGTCCTAATCAACTCTTCAGTATGAAATATTTTAATTATAAATAGGTTAAGTATAAGCTTATGCAAAATTGTACTGATGATTTATTTAAACAAGCAGCTTTTCAGAGCAGCAATAATTATTTTAATATTATAATAATTTATTTCATATGATTTAACATTATTTTAAAAGACATCAAATGTGATACAGTAGCAGAGCTAGAAAGAGCTCCTCAGAGCTCTGCAAGTTTTCTGCTTCAATGTCTCTCATCTCTTACTGTCTCTCCCACTGCAGAGGTCTCTCAAAAGCCAGCTCTATCTACAGTATACTTTTTAGACAAAAATATCCACATCAATTACGTATCTTTGTTATTTACATTTTCTCATTATCTTAAGTAACCAAAGGCTCACAAACCCAAAAAGTTTATAAAGCCTTTACCCTCCTTCTGCCAGGGATTAGCATATTTAAGCATTCTAGGGAGGCCCTCATGAAACAAAAGATAAGGGCTGGGAAGTACCACAAAGAAATGCTTCTCAAGTAGAAATGGGTGCTCTAAAATAAAACAAAAGGAAAAAAAAAAAGGGAAAAACCCCAACACTTAAGCATTCACACCACTTGCTATTTACCCAGCGACAGAAACAGAGGTTTAAAAAAAATCACTGCAGAAATTCAAAAGACGGTAACAAAAGTCGGTGTATCACACAGAACCAGCTCAAAGTTATTCCGTTCCTTTTTCCTTGCAGCAAAGATCTGCTCCAAAGATCACTAAAAAGCACAATAAAGTCAAGCCCCAAAACAGGCCTCCATCTCCTATAAATCAAGTAAACTAACAAAGGGAATAGCAGAAGGAAAAAAAAGAAATCTCTCTCTCCCCAGGCAAGAAGTTCCCAAAACATCAACACTTAAGCCAAGATTTTCATTGAGACAATGCAGTTCTAAACTGTTTTATGTGGTTTTTTTACACACCAGTAGTGAACTACTGGGTCTCTTGTGCTCCACGGACCAATTGTGGTGAGACAGATTTTTCTCCTAATCGGCTGCTCAAGAACTCTAGACAACCCTGTTATTCAGTAATCCAGGAATAATTCTCTGTCTCTCTCCTGGGGCCATTACACTGCCTCTCAACCCAAACTGAAGCAGGATTAGCACCATTTTGCCTCTTCTCCTCCACTACTGGCTGTTTCTCTTGAGACAGAGCTGACACTCATGGAACTGCACAGAGCACCAGTCTGGAGATGCTCCGGGGAAAGAACAAGCTGGGAGCAGGGGGATGTCAGTACTGAGCAGCCTGCTCTCACAAGGGTCTCACTGAAGCCCTGGGGCTGGCAGGGAAGAGAAGGCAAGGCCAGCTGGCTACCAGTGCACACTGGAGGTGGGTGGAAGCCAACAAAGGTAGCCCCTGCCAGGTCAAGGTCCAGACCAACTTCAATCACCACAGAACTGCACCCCAGACTTCACTGCTTCCTTCAGCAGCAAACCAAACATCTGACAATTCTACAAATGCAAAGAAGCCAGTATTTTTGAGCTAGTGGTCACATCACTGAAAGAGAAATTTGTTCTCATCAATGCTGGCTGGAGGCATGTTAGAAACTGCTGTTGTTGTCTGATGGTTTCAGTATTCCACTGTGTCATTCCTTCCACACGTCCTCAAATTAAAAGCAAGACCTTTATCATGGGAAAATTACTTTTAAAATCATTGACTTGTCATAGTGCCTTTATGAGAATTTTACATTAGTTTGTTTAAGCTGCAACCTCGTTCTGCACCGAGTAATTAACAGTACAGAATAGTACAAAGAACAGTAAAACACTAAACCTTTGAGCACTAAACGCCACTGCACTGCATTCTCTGACCTCTGTGGAGCTCAAATGTAACACCATCTATTTCCCAGCAACCTATTACCAAGTACATCTACCAGCTGATGAAGAAATTTCAGATTTCTTGGTAAAGAAATGAGAAATGCAAACAATCTGCTATGTTACTGATAACACTTCAGGATCACTTGGTTCAATTTTTTTGAAGTGCTTTCATACATTTTTGATAGCTCAGTGAATGGACTTCTGGGTAGTCAATTTGCATATATTTTGATAGAATATGCAAAGAGGTTCTCTGAACATTCCTTTAAATAAACTATAGAGAAAACATTCATTATTTCAGTAACTGCGAATGATTGATTTCTCTGTCCCAGAGAAATCAGACATCCATACATTCTCTGCATTAAAATTTAATTGGATTATTTACTAACAATATAATTTCCTTCCTGAAAACCATTTTATACTCATCTCTAACAAGCCTCTAGAAACATCTAGAAGCCAAGCAAAAACTTGCAAAATTTACCACAATAATATATTTAAAAACAGATTTTTTTTTAAATAAAAATAAACAAATCCACACTGAAATACCCAAAATCAAAAGCAGATTGTTGGGCAACCATCACTCAAGTTGAAGAGCAAAATCAGCAATGAGCCTGTTAGTCACAGGTGCCTGGATTCTCCCCAGATTTTATAACTCATCAGTTTTGGCTTTTCAGACTTCCTATGCCCATACAGCTTCCTGTGAGTAATTACTCCACATGGACATTTCCAAACCATCTCTGAGCAGTAAATCTGGTACTTCCCTCTTTGTGCTGACCCTGAGTAACTTCACTCCTGGACAAATACCAGTGGACTTTGGAATTTCAAGTGTTGCAAATAATAAAAAATGTTGCCTTTCCTTACACACAAGTATTCATGAAATTCAAGACTACTTGTCCAATGCAAACATCTCAGCTCTTCCTCTAGGATAAGGCAAAGGCACTGGGAAAAGGGAGTGTTTCACAAGAAAGATGATGTATAAAGACAGGTTAACCACACAAGGCAACCACACTGTATCACAACAAAAATGACCTTAAATTAGTTTCATGAGAATGATCTTTGATCATAATGGAAGATAAAAAGGTGTTTGATTATTCAGAACATCCTTTTAATTTCCTTAACGTTAATGGTTACTAAAATAAGGAAAGATAAGCAGGCAAATAGCTTCCAAGCCTTTCAGCTTGGAAGGCAGGTGAATCTATCTGCAGGTAAAAAAGGTCAAAGATTTGCTGTTAGAAGAAAAAATACACAGCAACAGTCTCAAAAATTTGTATCTTATGAACTTTGCTAGTTAATCACCCAGATCCTGCATAATGAAGCATTTAACTGCTTACAGCTTGTAAACCATTTTGTACAGCACTGTATATAAATAGAAAATATACAGAAAAATAAATACTGTATTTTTCTACAGAATTCTACAGCAAATTTCACGTTTGAAGTGTTGTTGTGACATTATAATATTTCATGTTGTTACAATCATTCATCTCCTCTGCAGAAGAGTCCTGCTTCACCAACAGACATGAATTATGTTATCAGTCTGATACATAAAGGGTAAATTTAGACAGCTAGCTATGAAACCTTGCTCCAATAACATAAAAGAAGAAATACAGACCATTCTGCACCAGAGGGAAGTGCCATAGGCTCTTCAAATTTAGATTTACAATAGGATATAGATGTGGGTTATTAAGAAATCCAGACACTCACAGAATCTAAGCACATACACAGCTTGTGTTTCACTATCCAATAGCCCAAAATTCCCGAATAAACAGTGAGCAGGCAGAGCTAAATTTCTTTCTCAGAATAACTGCCAGAAACATTGAAAATTTCAAAGCAGGATACAAAAGCACTGCACACTCGCACTATGTAACAAGTGTTGGAGCTGACCCACAGCAGGAGCCCCACGAGCTGCAGTAACTCACCAGTCTGGCAGAAAACTAGGTCAGTAGCCCCACAAAAACACTGCTTAAATTTCTGCCAGTTAGAGACTTTAAGCTGCTTAATGAGGGGTTCCAGATGAGTACAAGGGAGAGGAAGAACTCCATTGCTACGAGCAGGAGAGAAGCTGGGAGAGATTTCCTGATGGATTGCTGCTGTAGAAGGATGACTGAATCATCAGCCCCAGAAGCCTCAGTCTCCTGCCTAGCTCCTGAAGGCTCTTGCAGAATGAGACAAATGGGACACAAGTAAGCAAAGAACTCCAAGTACCCCTCTGCCTCTCCCTGCCTCAAAGGACACTCACTCACCAACTTCAACAACTGTTCATTGCAGACACTTCTTCAAAAGCCATGCCATGCAAACCCCAAATTTGGTATTCATAGTTACCAATTTATACATCATCTTTAAAAACACATTAAACACCATCCCCACAGAGAAATTACTTCTGTTTGCCCCAAAACAAAAAAGAAGAGGAGTGGCAGGGGAAGGGATAAGGCAGAGAGACACGTGTTTCTTGATAAAACTATCTACATAAAAGAAGTGCAGCTAGAATTTTGTAGAATTTAGAACAGAATAACTTATTATCTCATGGGTTACCTATTTTCAAAGTAACCAACTGCCCACTAAACCAAAAATTGCATGAATGGTGACACTGTAGCACCATTTGAAAATCCCAATGCACTGACTCTGGCAAGCACCATTCTGCATCAAATTAATGACAAGTGAATATTACCCTTTGCTTCCAGCTGCCTAGCTCACATACCAGTCCTGAAGTTTCCACTTTGTCCTACCTGCTCTAAGACCATCAGTAACACAGATTACATTTCCAAAGCACTGAAATGCAGAGTACATCCCACCATATCACTACCTGCAGCTGAAAGGATTTGAAGCATCTTCTAGCTATGGTACACTACCTCTGTGTATGTTCAATGAACACTGCTCAGTTGCAGCTGTTAAGAACAACAGATAATTAATTCATAAAAGGGTAACTTGCTCAGAACTCTTCGAAAATTTACTATCTAGCCTTACCTTAGACAGGAACCAAGAAAAGTAAAAAAAAAAATTTTCTTACAGTGGTATACATTAGCTCTAATAATAATAAGCCATTCCTGTGAGATAATGGTTTGCTTCTAATGAAATAGCAATTCCTAACAGGGACTAGGTAAGAATCAGAAAAACAAATGAGACATCTATTACTATTTATGAACAATATTTAGAAAGGTTCAGAGAATTTGTCTCCTAGCTTCAGTGACCATTGGGTGTGTGTATGGGGGGAATCTACCTTCAAAACTCGTTTTTCTCAGTTCCACAGAACTTTTGAAAACATATCATATCCATAATCACAGTAAACACTGTAAAATTAGGCAATTAAGTTATGGTAGTAAATATTGTAATGTTGGTTTGTATTTTATATTGGAGTTAACACCAAATACACACCTAAAAACTCCCACAGTCCACATTTAAAGATGTGCTGACATAACCTATAGCCTGTAACTTTAGCACTACAGATAATAAATTCAAGTTTGTAGTAACAATATTTGAAAGCTGCAAGAATCCATGAGATACTGAAATGTAAGGTGTTCTGAAATTTCCCTTAAAATCCAACTGCTTATTTCTGCTCAATTCCTCCCTGATGTCCATCCAAGACAGCCAGGTGCCTCTGTCCCATGCTCTGTTCAGATGAGGCTGTGGACCTGGGATGGTCAGAACAGGAGTTTACCAGCTGCTAACAAGTCTGTTCTCAGGTTGTAGTCAGGGTAGAGAGAAAGAAGTGTAGTTTTGTGACAGCTGTTTTAAATACACTATTTCTGCCATACCAAGAGTGGTCAGCATGCTCTTCTCAACAAGCTTGAACTGAAGTGACCTTGTCCACCCAGCCTTGCTCACAATACCTGAGAAGAGGATCTGTGAATCCCTCACAGGCTCTTGATCAGCAAAGCCATAGTAGCTTATCAGAAGATGCTATGCCAAACACACATTTTAGTCACCTTATAAACAACACCAGAAAGCTCTACAAACTTCCAGGGCTGCAGTATCAGATTACAGAGACAAACCCAGCCAGTACTTCAGAAAACCCCATCTGACCTTCTGACTGGCTGCCACACAATCTTTACTTCCTTTAAATTCTGCTCAAATTCTACTCACATTGTTTCATTGCTTTAGGGAGCTTTCACTTCACAATGAGGGCACCTCTGCCAATGCAGCCTTGCCTCTGTAAATAATTTACTGGTTACATGATTTCATCATAAGCAGCGACTGGAACTGCAGCACTGGGGAATTTAAAACACGAGTGTCAAAACGTGCACTTAGCAGAATGCCCCAACAGCCAGTGCCACACCATCTGCAATGCCTGGCACACCTGGAGCAGGTCCCCCCTTGCTGCAGGAGCCACCAAGTATGTTTCATCAAGATGGGGATGAAAAACTCCCTCCAAGAAGGGTAACTACTTCAACACAGCCACAGTAAGCTTCACCTGGTGTACACAAAAGTAGGGGGTACTGTACACTGATTCCCCCCTATACCTTTCAACCAGCCTCTCATATTCCTTTTAAGATTCAACACATCTCATGGCCATAGAAAACAGTCTTGAGTCAATTAAGAAACATAAATCTCCTGCTGGCCCCATCAGAATACTACACTGCCTCATGCAGGCTCTCCAGACTGTGGAGGGTGTGATCAGGTGCCTCAACCACAGCAGCCAGCTGCTCACCTACACACCTGCACAGCCATTACCACGCTGTCCTCACAAGAGGGACTGTGACAATAGTTACTTCTCCTGTAAAGGACTTTAAAACAATCTTTCATACATAAAACTAGTTGTCAGACACACTGTTTATGCCACTGGGACTTCCAAGAGACACAGCACTAAAATTTCTTTCCATTGGGATACAAGGTTTTGTTATTTGAGAGCCTGATTGTAAAAACTGGAGTGCAGCTCTGAAGAGTTTTATGCTCTTGTGAATAGGTCCATTAAAAACACTCACCTGAATACACATTCTTCTGCTTACAGAGCAGAAAACAAGCTTGAGCAGTCACTGGAATACTGTCCTCCACAGATGGCAGCTTGTTTGAGAAGCACCAGGAGTGGGGACAAGCTGCAGAATAGCAGTGATGTCAATTCTCCATCATTAGATAATGGAGTGCTTGCCTGTCTTCTTCAAAAGATTTTGCTCGCAGCTACAGATTTCTCCATGCAAATTTCATTTCTCCATGAAATTACTGACTACTGAATTGATATTTCTTAGAATTTGTTAATAATGTTACAAGACAAATTCAAGCAGAAGGAAAGTTTGCATCAAAATTGCAAAACAGCAGAAGACAGTGGTAATTCAGGTCAAATAGGTTACAAATATTTACATTAACACACTAGGTCTGTTTTGTCCTTGGCTTTTTATCATGATTTGGTTTTGTTAAACTGACCACCACAACAAGTACTCCTGCTCTCATTTATCTTCACATTATTGCATCTCAGTATGTTCATTCACATAACCTGAAATTCAAGTTTTAGGACCTCTTCTAAAAACTAATTGCACTGTTAGCCACCTTTCCAATGTTAGCCAGCTGAGGACATCATTGAGGAACAGTGGGCTTGACATTATTTATATTTACTTACTTTTAATTTAAATTGAGAGGGAAGGGAGTAATTACATTTATTATAAGCCAGCCTGGAATTCTGCCTGTAATTAAGGATCTGACACATCTTAGAAGAACTCCATTTTCAGTAGCTTAAGACATTCACCAAACTATCAGTGAGGCCACAGATTCCATACAGCAAGCACTTTTCTCCTGAGAAGCTAAAAACAGACTCTGTTAAAATGATGTTGTCACGACTGCAATAAGACTAGAAAAAATAGGTTGTGAAGTCCATATTAAAATACCTTTTTAAAGTATTCTGTTGACAAATTCTAAAAGTGGAAGAAGCTGAATTTAAGTTGTGGCAGACAGGCTGCCTCACACCAAGGGTGTGGCTCCTGGGTGGTTTGCGGTGAGCTTTTTTTTTTTTCTTGTGGGGAAGCAGAAGGGGAACAGAGAGAGGATTGCTCATTTTCTTGACAAAGTACCAAAATTATAGGCCTCTGAAAAACTTCAGAAGGGGTTGTTAGTTTGGAAACTCAATTTTTCACAGAGCAGCAGCACTGGACGTGCTGGCAGGGAAAAATCTGATGCTTTACGAATAAGCTGAGGTGAACTTCAGCTCCTCATCCAGCAGCCAAGCACCTACTCTGGTAAAGATGGAACTAAAAGCATGACCCTGTCTTCTAATCTTGCTTTTCCCAGGGAAACACACAAAATAGAAAAAAAAACCCAAAAACATGAAGAAAGCTGGTATGTGGAAAACAGTGAAAAGGCAGAACACAGGTCAGTGGAAAAAGCAGCACTGGTGCCACTGCTCAGAAAAGCAGACAAAAGCAAAGGAGGTCAAAACCAAATGCAAAGGCCAAAAGCCAAGGAGAAGATGCAGCTGCAACAGAGAAAAGAAAGACTGGAAATACTTGTGGTCTCCAATAAAGAACAACTCTGCTTTGGAGAAGCAGCTTTTTTATTCTTCCCTTTCCCCTGCTCACCCTCTAGGTCCCTGGCATTTTTTCTATGATTCTGATCATTGTGCTTAGGAGAAAAATATTATTGTAGCAAACAGTAGGAAATAAACTGCTCACTTCAAAGCATAAAACAAGAGATTTTTTTAATAACATCTTGTTTTAATGACATCTCCTTTTTTAATAATATCTTATTTTCACTATATGAAGTTTTGAGTTTGTGGCTGTCTTTTTTTTCTCTTTTTAAATTAATTTCTTCCATAACCTTACAGCAGAAAGCTCTCACTGGGGTTTCTGGATGCCAGACTGCATATTTGTTTTCCATAGTATTTAGACAATTACATCAACAAATACAAATTGCAAGATACCATGTATTTTTAATTGGTTCCCTGCAGATTCCTGTTTAGTACCAACAAGACTACATCCTACAAGTGAATATAGCCCATCCTAAAAGAAGGAACACTTCCATACTATGGCAGAGACAGATAATTATGCACAAACTGTGTGCATGTGTCATCATCAGAAATCTACTCCTCAGTTTATTTACTAAGAAATCTACAAAGACTTTAAGCAATGAACAATTCCTCTCTATCCAGTCTTTTCTGGTGACTAACTCAAATAGAGGGTTTTTCCCCCATGCTTAAACAGCTCTTTATTCCATGGCCCCTGTGAAGAGGATTCATTCTTCACACTAGCCTAGTGCCTACCTGGTGCTTCAGCCATTCAGTCACAGGGGAAAATCAAGGCAGAAAAAAGTTCATCTCCAATTATGTCAGCAGCATTCTTGCACCTCACTAAATTTTCATGTGCTTCCAAGTAGTAAATCATTGAAATAACCTTTTCTGTTAGAGATGTCTTAATCTTTCCATCTATTAACCAATGCTCTACCACACATTCAGCTGTATGCCACAAAAGATTGTGATACTTTTAATTCTACTGTACTTTTTCATTAATATAGTTTGAAATCTGTGCCTAGTTAGAATGTTTCTCCCACAGTAAAGGAACTACAGCTCAGTGGCCATGACCACTTTCATAATGGCTTTCACATGGCCATAATGTAAGGTTTGGCAACTACATAATTTTAATTCAAGAATCTAATAACACTACGTTGTCCATTTGGGAATTTGGATGCTCAGAGTTCCAACTGTCCAAAGATGACGTAAAATGTTGTCTCCTAATTCCAAAGCCAATAATTTTAATTAAGACCACAACCATCCTGAGCTTGGTCTCTCTCACACATACAGAAAACGCCTTAAGAAAATTACAAAGCTCACAATTAGCAAAAATAAGGGCTGTTACAAATAGGAAGGGATTGGAAGTCAAAAGATTACAAGAAAAAAAAAATAGCCACAACTACTAATTAAAGTAATTTAAAACTAATTAAAGTTCCCCCACAGTATGTGTATCTTTAAATTCACCAAACTGCACTGAGAAGCTGGCAATATGTGAGTAAATCCATGTGATCTGCTTTTATTGATTCTCAGACACTGGCCTACTGGACTAGTGCTAAACTTACTACTTGTGATGCAAAAAATTAATAGTTTCAGAAAAGGTTAAACAAAAACACTCTTAGGGTCTCATCTGTTCATTTAAATGTTCTTGGAGTCTAGGAAGCTCTTGGTATCTGCAGAGAAAGCAGGACTCAGAATAAATGCACATGTACTAGTATTAGACACCAAAGCATTCCAGCACCATAACAGGATAATGCTAAGGCTCAAGTTACCTCTTCTGTCTTCTGCACAGGCAGAACAGACACTTGAAGAACTCTGGGCACAAGAGAGAAACAAAAGTGAAAAAAACCAAAGGAAACACACAAATATGAAAAAAAAATGAAAGTAATGAAATTTTAGCAATGTGTTCTCGTCTCTACAATTTGTTTTTTCTCGCAGTATAAAACCCCAACTAGATTCACTCTTAAAGACAAGGAAGAAAATAAGTTACACAGGGAACATTCTAGTTTCCTGCTGCTTCTAAGAAAAGCAGTGAAAGCATGTCAGAGTAAAGAGACTTGGAACTGCTAATTTAGATGCAGCTTAAGATTAGAAATTCACTTTCATCTAAAATAAGGAACATCCACCATGTGTCTGCCAAATTAAAACTTTTTGCTGAGTCATTAAAATATATTTAAGTAGTTGGGCAATTGTACACACTACCTCTTCAGTCATCTGTTTCCTAGCTGTTTTATTGAACATCTCAGAAGCAGCTGAATCAAAAAAGACAAAGAGCATGAGTGGATGATACAAAACTACAGATGTTTGGAATCAGTGGCTTGCTTGGCATAACAAGTTAAAGAAATGTAGTGGTCAGGAATGATTATAAAAAAATCAGTTTAATCAGAATTCAAACAGCAATAGGGTAAGGCACAAAGTAAAACACTCCAAAATATATTTAAAATGACAGAGTTTTCTCTTTTGAACTTTTTGTATAGAACTAAAATAGAACAGTTAACATTGGTGAGAAAGTAATAAACTAATTTCTAAACCTTCCAAAACAAAAATTTCCTTTTATAATTGCCATCTCTAATAGTTGTATGTTTTGCAACAAAGCTGCCACTTTTCATAACTTTTCTCCCTGAGAGCAGCTTTACTTAGTACAAAGCTATCACAACCAGCTTTCTACCATGATAAATCTCAAAAAATCCATCAGTTTGGGATTGTAATGAACAGATGCTGAAGTGGGTGACAATGCACTCCAAAGCAGCAGACCAGGTACGTGCTCTCTCTGCTGGTAGCACACTAAGCAACAGCAAGATACTTCATCTCACTGTGGCCCTCCTTCCATCCACTGTGTATGTATTTTTTAAGTACTGCCATGCTTTTGCTCATGACAGTCACAGTTGGGCCTCAGTGTTTTTTCCTTTTAAATATCTGTCCTGCAATAATCAATGTGCACAGAGCAAGTTCTGAAACACCAGTTGTGTTTTGAGAACACAGCACTCAGGGAATGAGACTTGTCTCCATGTCCCGAGAAAAAGCACGATTTATGGTAACTTAGACAATTGTTTAGAGGGGAAAAGAAGCTATTTTTAACTATCCTTCTTAGTGGCTGCACTTAAGGGAGGCTCCCATTTCCTTTCTTCATCTTAGACAGCAGCTGTAACTACTACTTCCTTTTCCCTCAGCTGTTTTTACAAAATATCAAGGCTTGCAGCTTGGAACTAGGCACTGTCTTCAATACTGTCACAGGTTCAAAGCAAAAGCCAGATACTGCTTCCAAACCAACTTCTGCCCTGAAGGGCAGCAGGCAACTTTACCTTGGAGTGTATCTATTTCTGTTCCACACAGAAATAGCAAGCCTGAATTAGGCAGGGCCCTGAGGCCAGCCAGGGGATCCAGATTCAAGCTGCTGTGTAAATAAGTGTACAAGGGGATGCAGACCTCACACCAACTACTACAGATTATGACTGTGCTGCTCAAGCACTGCTACTTGGTGTGATCATTTGCACTTGGGACAATTAAACTCCAGTACAGGAATCTGTAGAGACAGACAGCACTGCTAAAACAAGTCTTCTGCAGTCCTTAACAGAACCAGACAAATGCTACCACATGCCAAGTATGGGGCATGAGAAAGGAACTCTGTCTTTGTCCTCAGATGGAGACATTTGAGACGAAGACAGTAATTGTGTTCACATTTGTGTACATTTGGTGAATAAAAACCGGAAGGATAGGAAGGGCAGAGCAAGCAAAGGCTACAGCAGTTCTAAGCTAACTTCCAAAGACTGATCTCATCAGTCTTGCACAATACAATTCCAACACAAAGATGAAAATCCAAAATAAATCCAGCATAACTAGAAGGTATCCTCTATCACACTAGTGACCAGATACAGATCTCCAAGAGAGCACGATCATTTTCTTTCTGAACTCTCACACCCACCTTCCCCTGCCACACAGGAGTTTACAATGCTGAGAATAATTTTGGGTTTGGTCTATGCAGTGACGAATCATATTACCAGCTTGCCTCTCAAAAGTCCTGGAACCTTTTAATAAAATGCACCATAAGAGAAAAACTATTTCTGGAAATCTGTGGCATGGAACCTGTATATTCCTCAAGGAGTAAAATAGCCCTTCCCACAATTTTACTTTAACTGCCCCTCTTCCCCAGATCTTAACCAAAGCTTCTTATGATTCTTCTGAAAGCCTTATTTAAATACATATCTGAAATCACTTCCTTAATTACTCACTCAAGCTCCTGCATGTTTAAAAGAAGTTTAGTAGGTGAGCCACCTCTTGTGGGCTACACTGAGCCAAGTTTAGGTAGGCAGTGACTGTCCTACAATGCCTCTAATCTCACCCCAACAGCATCTCCCCCAGAACAAATTATACATCCACAGTGGATCTGTCAATTAAGAGTCTCAGAAGTTGTATTCTGCAAGACAAAAAAAATAGAAAAATAAAGGAGCCTTCCTTTTTGAAAGCATACCAGAAGAGTCAGAGAAGCTAAGCATTCCTTTAGGGAAGAATAAACTTCAGTCTCTTGCACTTCCTTTATGCACCCCAGTTGATCTGAGCACTTATCAAAGATCTCTTTTTAGTAACATGATACAACTCGTTTCTTTTCATTAAAGAGAAGAAATGCATAAAACAGCAATGTTCAAGTGGAAATAAAAATGTCTTTCTACAGTAACTGAAATAAGGGCAGTAAGTGAAATTTAAGAAGAGATAGTATCAAGAAAGAAGCACACATGAAGAACCACCTCAGAGCTGGAGGATATAGCATCCATGGGGAAGAGAGAAGCAGGAGAGTGTGCAACTGTGAAAGTCTATTCCCTGCAAGACCTTGAAATTACCCCTTTTTCACCAAATGAGGCAAATACCCTGCAGAGAAACACCTCATAAAAACCATCTTAGTTATGCACAAAGCATCTGAATTAAGGTCAGATAGTTGCTATAATGATAGTTTAGGGGTTTATATGACTCGTTTCATGTTTATTTATAATGCTCTGGTTTTAGGTAATTTCGTTTCTGTGAGTGAAAACAAAACTACAGAACCGTGCTCATTTTCAGCTAAGAACATTTGCATCTTCCCTTCTTTAAATGCTCCACTTGGCTCTTAATCTGCAGGATTACAATCTCCTGCTCCAGCAGAACAATTGACAAGGGAGAAGGAAGGATGTCCACAAAGCCAGATAACATAAATATGAAACTACAGTGTTAATTTACTTAATTTATCCTACAACAAGTCAGCATCTGCATACTCATAACTTCTTTCCAAGAGTTGTCTTAACACTTACCACAGGTTAGGAACATGCACAGAGTCAATCAAAGCACAGCAGTTGGCAAACTAGTTTCCATCTGAACTCACTCTCTTCCTTTACATCTCTTTGTTAAGAGTTCTTAACAATTATCCTCGAGCTGTTATGGTGCATCTCACTCTTTGTGCCTCCTGTGCTATTAGGGGCATCTGCTATTAACCGTTTGTCCTCACATAACCAAGAAAACTTGAAAATTCCTTTCCAAACTTTCCTCAATAGCTCCCACATTTTTCCACTCCTAAGTCCTCCAACTAATTCTGGTAGTGTCTGTGTAGAGATAAGGCTACCAAATCCAGCAGAAATATTTAACAGGGCTCACTTTGTGCCACATCACACTTACCTCTTTATTTTGCTATGCCTTAGAAGTAGACAGCATCCAATTTCATAAATAAAATACAATAAAAAAAGCCCTTTTCCTGTAAATGCTGTTTGAAAAACCCAAAGCTCGCTCTGTTCCTCTTCAATTAAAGGGAGCTGAGTTTCTACTGGTGCTTTGTAATACTTATTGCTATAAAAGTGCACTTCAAACTTCCTCCCACCTCAACTAGATAATAAGCTTTTCCTTCAATCAAACATAATTAACTGCACAGCAATTCATTAAACCATTTCTTTCAAAAACCACCACCCCTATAAAATGAGGAGGAGCCAGCATTCTGCAATTCTGACCACATCCCTTCAGGTGAGACCCTCAGCTCCAGGAGCTGTGCTGCTGGTGATGGCACTGAGCTCTCCAGTTGCCTTTGTGCCCACCACAGCACATTCTTCAGCTGCAAGGTCACTTTTAAGAAGGTGATTAGCCTGCCTTGTTTGCTGCAGGATGAATGATGCTCTCGTGCCTGTCTAGACTGAGACTCGATGGAATGCAGTTACCTCTGCACCTCGTATTCCCACACCTCAGGGAAGTGAAGCAAGCTTCAGTGCTATCAATGAAGTGCTGAAACCAACTGCTTTATGTCATTGCCACAAAGGAATTTACTATCGCATTCCATCGCATACGTCATCCTCCCGTGCTATTAAATATTTCAGCTAAATGCAATAACTGTTTGTTTGTGGTACTCCTGCATTTTACACCAGCTGGCTGCAGTTACATGTTGAAAGCACATGTCAGTAACATAAAGGTAAATTTGTGACAGGCTTATTCTAACCATCCTAAGAAGAGTAACAAAACCGAGGGTGGAGAAGGATGGACAAATCTAGGAAAGAATCAAGACACAAACACCTTCTTCTGTAATAACACTGGTAAACATCCAGCCAGGATGCCAAGTTTTATCTGGGGAAGCCAGGATATTGCAATAGGCTTACTTCTCTGTATTTCCTGGCAGTCTCAATAAAATGCCTGATCTCCAAAACCTCTGTCAAGTTCAAAGAACTACCTATAAATGTGCACAAATGAATAAAGTATTCAGAACACAGGAATACTAAAAAGGCTTGTGGGATGACACCAGCATCTTGTAGAATAATCATCTGGAAATAGAATATAACTGTACTGGACTTCATTGTCCCAAAGTGATTCTGGGTTTAAGCTTTTAGCATGAACACAAAAACATGAAAAAAAGCAACATTGAGAGGCTCAGAACTGGCATCACATCAGCACAGAAAGGGAAAAGTGACTTATTAAATTTCCATTTAAATAGAGAACATTCATATAAATGTTCATTTCCCCCTCAGCAAAGATATAAAAGTTAGTTGATACAGTAAAAAAGTTCAGTATCTAGAATTATCTTGATTTATCTTCAATTAGAAGTCTGTCTAAAGGCTGTTGATGTCTTTGGGTTTTTCTTTTGCATTATATGCATGAACATATTGCAGGGAGACTGGAAGTGATACACAACAGTGTCACTAAATGTATGCTAAATTCTGATGTCTGAAAACTATGGATTTAACTACATTTTAAGATTTGAACTTGGCAGAAAAGATACCATATGCACAACAAATACATTAAACCAGCCCCAAAGAAAAGCTGTATCTCACCTTGCTGTAGTAAAGCAACACTAGAACACAGGTACTCTATGGAAAACTCCATAGCCTTTCAGTCACTTCAATTAAGCACTAGTTTTCACTAATATGTGACAACAAATTTATGGAAGATTAATCATAGTCAAAAAGACAAAAACATAAAAAAGGTTGAGATTTTAAGCAAATTCTTATCTCAGTTAGTACAAATGTGGATTATTTCTCTCTGTAAAAAGGTTCTGTAAATTTTTGCATTATATGCCACATAAAAACTTTTTTTAAATGTTCTTTAAAGGTTAAAATTTTGCTTTTCATCTGTTTCTTTACAGGTCAAACAAAAACCTGCTGCTGCTATTATCATGAGCATTGGCTACACACAGTGCAGTTCAGACAGAGTTCTAGGGCACAGTCTGGATTTACTGGCCATTTCAGATGCTTTCTCACTTAGCCAGTGCAAGCTTCCTTCTGAAACAGGGCATCCAGGAGTGAGAGGACAATGCACATTGCCCTGGTGCTACACACAAGTCACTCTTCTTCACAATGGGTCTCCTGGTGTTTAATGAGAACCTTAATTAACTGCAGAGCTTTTTTTTTTCCACCTATCTTCTTCCCTCGTTAATGGATCACCATGTCCGTTCCTAGTTTTGTTTATACCGCATTAAAAGCCCATTCTTTATTTTTCTGCATGCTTTATTATGTTCTCAGCTCAGCTCTTTTGTTGCTAACCCATCTCCCACTCTTCCAAACCAGTCAAGAAAATCAAGTTGCTGGCCATGATATCACTTTGGCAATATTTGCTTCCTTCACACTATTTGCAGACCTTCACTTCTTCAAGATGAAAGACTTTGTTTAGATGACTACTTCAAAGTACATAACATCTGAATAGATGTTTCCACATTTAACTCTTCCATTCCCCAACAGAACTCAATGCAACATCCCTTTCAGTACATTCCCTCTTAAATGCCCCTAGATTTCCTCAGTGAAGTGACCCCTGCTCACAATATTCTTACCAGTCTCACATATTATGGCACCACTTATTATTCAATTGTCTTAGGACCTCACTGATTTTTTCCCCTGCACATTGCAAAATGAGAAAAAAATGTTCTTACATTCTCCAAGTGAAACCACAAAGCTGAGTTGTTATATTATCACTGTATCACTAGTGTTCCTTACTTTAAACAACCCCCTTCTTCCCATTTTTAAAATTAATTTACTCTGCGATGTCATATTTAGACTGTGTGTTCCTATACCCAAAGGCCACATCTTCAGTTTTAAGCAGCTATACAGTCTACATACAGATTAGAAAAATAATAATTAGGGGGTTATTTGTTTTGCACACAAACATTCTATTCCAGTATTTCTTAAAATATGGGAAGCTAAATTTTGCTGACATCTTCCTTAATGCTACTACTCCTCTGACAGGAAACAATAAAAGCCAGCAAAGTCTCTCTATTTGCCACTTTAGATATTTCTAAGTCTGTATGGAAAAAATCTGTATGGAAAAATACTAGATTTGAAATTCTTGGCTA
Organism: Euphonia xanthogaster; assembly: GCA_034509185.1. Lineage (NCBI taxonomy): Eukaryota > Metazoa > Chordata > Aves > Passeriformes > Fringillidae > Euphonia > Euphonia xanthogaster. The sequence goes on from JAYDZK010000274.1 coordinate 26,129,162, forward strand.
AAACAATGAGAAAAAACCTGTGACCAAATAATTGTGTTCTGCTACAACAGCATTAACTACTACAGATTAAATTTAACTAAAATTTAATTAGGTCAGATTCATCTTAGCACAACTAAAAGAAAAATTATTTAACAGGTCCTGATAGAATCTGGATGTAATTAATAAGTGTAAAGTTTACCCATCCCACAAAATAAGCCATTTATGAGGACTTTTTGGAAATTAAGAACACCACACAAACAGTAAATTTGCTAATATTAAAATATTAGGTTTTAGCAGCAGAACATACTGGTAGAATTTTGGTAACATACTGAGTATCTAAGGATACATACAGACACACACACTCATATATACATGCATGTTTTACAACTCATCTTCACTGTATCCATGCCATACGCATTAGAATTGAGAATTTGCATCTTTTCTATATTAAAAAAAATTTACAGAGATCCAAATAATGCCGCAGTGGGCACGAGGAGTGATTTATCCTACTGCTCCCACATCTTTTTTTCACTCATTTAAATTCCCTGAGTCATTCATCCCTGCCTGCAGAGCCGAGTAAGAATAGCACGGAAGGCAGGGAGGAGTTCCTGCACTTCCCAGCAGCCGAGCGGGGCCGCGGCAGCGGGACCGTGCCCGGCTCCTGTTCCAGCCGCACCGCCCGGGCATTTCGGCGGCGGCAGCTGCTCCCCGGCCCGGCCCATCTCAGCCAGAAATAAAGGGAAAGAACTTCAAACATGCAAACATAAGAAACCAGCACCGTGGTGGCATCCAGACGAACTTCGGTACAGGGTTCCTTTTATCCTTCTCTGATTGCAACTGGAATTATTTTAATACAGAAAGCTTCTTCTTGGGCTAAGTGCCTGCTTTGCATGTATGTGGCAGTGCCTCTGTCTAACTAAAAGGACAGCTGCTGCAAATTTCCCACTACAACCTTAGGTTTCTTCACCTTACTATATTGGTTTTACATACCATTCATATCTCAGACAGGTAAATATAATAAAAATTTATACTTAAGAACTGATAATAATTTAAAAACATCTTCATTTTCAGCTAAGTCCCTTCTCTACAAATAAATATAGAAAAACAATTTCTAGTGTTTAGGTTTTAAACAAATAAAAAGACTGACAAAAATTCACAGCATACAGCACATTATCTTCTGCAAAAAATTCGTCCACACCAAGATTTTTGCAGCTTGGAAGGTATAGGAACACCAGGCCTCCCAAAGAAATCAGCTTTACTGACTTCTCTCTGAGGGACAGCATCAGAAGGAAGGACTAATTTTCAAGTACATTCAGCAACAATCTGACTACAACAGAACCACTACACTAACAAAAGCAAGCATTTTTTTACAGTGGACAACTAAGCATACTGCTGTAAGATCATTTATTTAATATAATCACTACTAGAGAAAATGGCTTTAATGGTATCACAACCCACTAGTTTTCCTGATACAAGTTTGTGAAGTCTAACAAAGGATTGTGGATTCATTTTAATTCTTGGGAAAATCTAATTAGGGTTCTTTAACATGGATAGACTAGGAGTCTTGTATCAAGTATCTGCTGCTTTAATTGTAGAAATAAAATGTTTTATTTTCAACAGAAACCAAACCATACTGAGGAAGTCTCATAAGGGAAAAGCAAGAGCAGTAGATCATGTTTTAGTCAGTTGTTCTTGTCCCTGAACTACATTAAAGCTTCTCACACCAGGTAAACCTGACCTTTGTGACTTATGGAGAGGGAAGTGCACTTCATGCCAAGAATGAGGAGCTGGAGATGACACTGCCAACGCCCAACACTTGGATATTAATTAGGTGCTGCATTCTCCAATGCGTAAACTAAGGAGCCCAATTAACATACGTGACCTACGATCATACTTACAGCCACCACCAAAAAAACTCAAAAAAGCCTCTTACCCATCTTTTCTTACACCCATCCTGCTTACAACTCAAAACAGCCAAAGGATATATAGTAGAAGAAGCAGCACAAATGTCAGCTTTTGGCTGGACATAATAGTAAGAGCTTCTGTACTGACTTGCTAGTGGCAGATGGGCAAGGTAATGCAAGGTTCCCACTTACTCCAGCCCAGAAGGTGACAGTACATTCTTTCCAATCACTCCTACTTAAACAAATAATAAAACTACTTTTCATGAACTTCACAGATTGAAGCAAGTATAAATATATGCATTACAAAAACATTCAAAGGGACCACTGGTAAAGCCTGAGTTACAGCACTGTTGAAAAGAAAATCCTAAGGAAACCTGGTGTGTGGGATATCTGAACTACAGAATACACACAGGACAGTCAGCTAAACGCAGTTTTCCAAGTGTGAAAAACAATGCATACCATTTAAGTTACTCATACACACTGTGAAGTTCATAAATGGATGATAAGCATTCAGCAAAACGATTTGGGCATTGTTTTGCAAGTTCGGTCAAAAAAATTGGCTACTACATTGTCTCAGAAACACCAGTTGTTCCACAAGCAGCAAACTAATTGCCTAGAAATGTGACTCTTCTCCCACACTTCTTAGCCAACTCCCACATCTCCCACAGAGGGATCCCTCATTCTCCCCCAGGTCTCCTAGAGTATGCCAAGTGAACAGGAAAAAAAAAACACCTTCTGTGCATAGTCCAGAGCAATGTATGCACCAACACTTACATCCTGGGCTGAGTTACATTCCTCTTTTCCCTTGAAAAACCTCTACCTTGGAACTTTTTCCTCTATTCCTCTATTCAGTTCCTAATTTTTCATGAAAATGGTAGCAAATTAATCTCTTGAGACTTTTCTCATCTTTCACATATGGTTGAAATTGGCTAGCAGATTACAGAGTTAGAGGTGGAGACAGAAGGGTTCACAGATGTCAGTCTTCTGGGTCCATAATGCATAGTTTTCCTTCCTTCTCTCACAGAATAAACTGAAGAGAGAATACAGAGTACCGAGAGATGTAAAAGGTAGACACATTTACAGTTCAAAACAGAACACACAATTCGAAGCAAACTCAGTAAGGCAGCTGACAAAACTGACACATCCCAGTGACTTGAAACAAAACGCCATCACCACCCAAAAGCTTGTGGTTTCAAAACTTACAAGGCTGAGGGAAAAAGAGAAGGTGAAGGCATCATCTGAATGACTGTGTGTCTCATTCATTCTCACAAGAAAGAACAGAGATCTTCCCAACTGCTACCTGCAACGATGCTTTCTCTCCCTTCCCAGTGCAAAAGGTTCATTCCACTCATCCTCCAAGCAAGTCAGACAAATGCTCAGACACTATCTCTGTCTGGCTGTCTAACACGCCTTGGTTCTCATCCCACAGCAAACCCGACCCAATCCTTCATCCTTTCAAACCTCTCCTGTCCCAGCCTTTCTTCCTGCTCACCACACCCCCTGACTGACCTCTCCCATCAGATTCTCAGCTGCTCAGCCCAGCTCCCAGCTCTGCAATTAACACATTCACAGACATCTCCAGGCAGGAAGGCACCATCAGGAATCGAAATTCTGGGAAGAGCACAGTTATTTTAAAAACTGAAAAATTGCATTTAAAAACACTGATGATCACCTCAAGGTTTCCATCACAAATTACTGTAGCCAAGGTCAAGACACTAAGCTTAAACACGGGAACTTATCTAAAATGGTATTCCCTGGCAATGGCCTGTGTATGTACACTACACTACATTTTCAGGTGGATTGCCACATATTAATTATGGCATATCTTAAACAATCTTGCATTATAAAAGAGGCAAAAAAAAATCTACTAGTGTTGCATTATGAAAAACATGATAATTAAGTTCTGTAACAGGCCAGACTACCTAGACAGGCTGTGAAATCCCTCTTCATTGGAGATTTTAGAGATGTTAGACAGACATTATTATCTGTACTTATACAACCAGGCCATGGAGGAAACAGAGAAACAACTTCCAGCTTTATACTTCTGTGAACTTATGCTTCAGAAAAAAAAATAAGAGGGAAAAAACACCACACCAAAAACCACAAACAAGTAAAAAACAATCAACCAAAAAAAACCCCACCAAAAAATCCCAAAACAAACACCATAAAATCCACACTGTAGAAAATCAGTTTGCATAATGAAATGTTAGTCTTGTGGGGGAACAGTTACTGTATTTCACTTATTCTTAAATTCAAAATCAAGCAGTGAGTAGCTCCACTAAGTCTACAATCTCAATAAAATTAATAGTTACTGCCTGTAAGCTATGCACAGATTCCAGTCCTACCCAACCTAAATCATCACCCAGCCTGTTTTATTCAGGACATAAACATTTTGTTCCAAATGAAACTTTACACTCAGCTCACAGCCCTGGCTATAAAGTTCTATTCTGCCCAGAAAGTGACAGCACATATTCACAGCACAGCCAGACTGAGTCCAAGCACAATGCAGCTCCAGTTCCAGGCACTCTGGTGTTAGGAATAAAACACTGCTAAAGAGCCCAATATAAATTTCTTGTCTCTCCAGTGAGAAAGGCAGAGGAAAATGGTATCTGCCAAGGAAACAATGCCACTGACTACACAAACTACTGATAAATACTTAATGAAATATAAAAAGGAAGGGGAGCAATAACGTAGAAGTCAACAAATATTTTTTTGCAGAAATTTGTAATAAGTGCTAGGGATAGCACTTATTAGTGCCATCAAAATAACCACTTCAACAAACTTCACTGTAAGAATAATTTTAAGAAATACAGTTATGCTTCCCTCTTTGGCCAGGGTGAAGGGAGGTTGGCCTGCCTTCATCAGAGAAGGATAGGCAGACAATTGAGCCAACTTTTTATAAATGGCTCCTTTGAGGGCAAAACCATTCACACTGGAGCAAGGTATCTGCATAATGTCTCAGGCCTTGAAATTTGGGTTCCTTGGCCACCAGATGAGCACAGCTTCCAGTTCCCCACAGGCTGTGCCAACACTGCACAGTGCAGCACCCCAGTACTGAAGTCTGCATGGGAACTGGAAGCACCTTTGTAAAAATATCACAGAGGCTCATACAGGCTGATTTACCTCATGAAAAAAAGGCTCTCCCCAGCAGGGTGAACGGCTTGCACAGCTACACAATTTCTTTACACAAGCACACAGCCCACGAAGGCCCAGCCTGGTGTCCAGGCTGCACTTGTGCTGTGGTTATCCTTCAGGCACACCAGTGTGCATCTCAAGCCAACAGCCTGGCTTCCATTTCCCAGGTTAAGATTCCTGAGATGACTCCCAACACAAACAGAAGAATAAACAGAATTTTTAGGTTACATTTGAAAAAAAACCATAAACAATGGGTGTAGCTCTAGTAAATAAGTAGAAATCAGGGTGCAGATAAGTTTAAAAAACCCCACTGTTTAATATGCAAGATACACATGGTCAGTTACTAATTTGAAACACTGAATTAGAAGAACTGAGTTGAATATCCAAAGGAGATTATTCCTCATTTCACCCAATTCACATTTCAGACAAATTATGTTAAGATATTAAAGAAACTAAAACAAGCAAGACAGAATTAGATAAAGATGCTTCAGTTCACTCATTTTAATTAATAATTAAAATTATTATTAAAAAAAATTCAATCGCTATCCAATTCCTTTCATGCTTTAATTTTTTCAGCCCTGTTTAACTGCACAGATACAGAATTATGAAAATACTCCCAAAGATAAAAGGATATTCTGTTTGCTTTAATTTTCACCTTATACTTTCTGTAAATAATTTACACATTAGACAATGGAATGCTGTCTACCCTGGACATGTATGCAGAAGGAAAAGTGGTTCAGTATTGCATATCACAGAATGTAAGCAAGTGAAATGAGGAAAGATTGTATCTTTAATATCTGGTCCATAAGAAAACCCAAACAAAATTCTTTTGCAATACTGGGGAACAGCTCAAAGCTTCACCAACCACTTCTTCAGGCACAAACCCTCATGATTAACACACCAGAATCCTCTACAATATAAAGATGTATTCATATATGTCCCACAGTTCTAAACAAAAGATTTAGAAATATTTCAAATAACTTGAAAAATAAAGAACAAAGTGTTGCAATTTTGTCCAATACTGCTTTTTAAACCTCTACCCAAGACTGCTGTCAGTAAAATGTCCTCACTAAAGCATTTCTCTTTACAAAGACTAATACATTATTTAAATGCAGACTCATCAGATAACTGTTAAGATCTGTATTTTATGGAGGAAGCCAGTAATATTTTCCTCCTAATAATCAGCAAATATTTCTGCATCTAGAGCTAGTTCTTTATTATATATTCAATTAGAAAGGGGAAGGAAGAATCACCGTCTTGCTTCATTCATATTCCAGATTATGAGTGAACTATCATCTACAACCCCACAGTAAGATTTTTTTGTGCCATCTTCTTTATTCATCATTTTATCATCCCTTTCCTGTCCATACTAAGCCCAGGTCTTTGTGGGGCTCTCCCCAGAGAGGTCCAGATATTCTCCTCCAGATAGAAACTTAAAAACCTGTTATCAAAATACTTTCCCTCTGATGTCATGATTTTGCATTTATAGGCACTCAATTCTATACACTGCTGAGATATAGTATCTGCTCACTAATCAGAAGAAAGAATTAATAGGGGTTTCAAAGCTACAAAGGCAGCATTTTCACTCTGATGGGAGCATACAGTTCATACTTTGGGGGAGGGGAAGAGAAGAAAGAGTGTTGGCTCTTTCATGAACATAAAAGGGCAGAATTACACATTAGTGTAGCTTCCCCATGTATAGACATTTTTTTTTCTGAAATGCAGTGTAAACTTAAAATCAGCCATTAGCTTCCCTAACTAAAGCTCAAATCATCCATGTAATTACTTTTACAGAGGATTATGACCAAGTTTTTTTTAAATGTGAATTGTTAAAATTTCACAATTAAGAAATAAATCACAATGGGAAAATAGGTTCCTATTCACAAACCAACGGACCAAGCTGGCATAGTTAATACCCTTTTAACAAGGCAGAACTGAAATACTGGGAATGCTGCTGCCAGGTCAGAATTGAAGTGAATTGGGTAAACCGTGCAAATGGGCTCTTCCAGCACCTGCCCAGCCCTTGGCCTGGTACAAATCTGTAGTTGCTCCTTCAGTAACCCCTCTTCATCAGGGCACAGAAATTACCAACTCACTGAAGTTTTCACAAAGGCAAAAAAAAGCCTACACTTTTTAAAAAAATACATTTGAAAGAAAAGTTGAGATGCTGAGCATTCTTGATTCATGTGTGCTTTAATACCAAGATTTTTGACCTTCAGAAGTCCCTTCTCCCATGGAAAAAAAAAAAAAAAAGAGGGGAATAAACCAAAAACACTCCTCAGAAACGACCACAGAGAGACGCTGCAGACATCCATCTAAAATAATGGCAGTCAAAGGTCAGGATGATATAGGGAACATCAAGCTTTTCATTTATCAATCTTCCTGAAAGAGACCTCTTAGTAAGCAGAAGCAAGAAAATCAGGGAGTACCCAGTCAGAGAGACGTAGAAACTGTCTAAACATGTGTCATTTAAAGGATTTTCCTAATAATGACACCAAGTATCTTCAACTTTGACAAATTAATTTTAAGACTCCACTGAAACATAACATGGAAACCACCATCAGCTTGTTGGGTCATCTTAGCAAGATTCAGCAATTTTCCTCTGAAGATTTGCTTATGAACTATATCCAGAAGATTACAAAATATCACGAAGAAAAAGCAAGCACTGCAGATTGGATCCGGATCAGTAAAACGACAGAAAAGTCGTAGGAGTCTTCCAAAAGTGCTGGAAAACGCATACGGCAAGAACAATCGGTATTCCTGCCTAACAAAGCTGGGTTACACTCGAAGGCTGCAACACGTTCATCTGTCACCGTGACAGAAAAGCAAAGGATGCCAGACCAACAGACATCTCTTTTCCAACACCCTGCAATATCTAACACTGAGCTCCCGAACACAATTAAAAATAGGACTAGAGTGTCCAAATATACGAGTAAGGATGCTCTTAGCATTTCTGCTTCCAACTTCTTGTTATAAAAAAAGAGTGCCCTTCAAGACCTTTTAGTATTCCTTAATAGTGTTTTTTGTGTTCTATAATCACAAGTGACAAAAGAAATAGCTCCATATTTGCTTCAGATCTCTCCAGCGGAAAAAAAATACACATTACAGTAATTCTGTTACAAAACTACAGCACATGTGTAAGGCCCCGAGAAGCACCGATGCTGATAAAATTAAAAATGGCTGTGCCCGAAGATCCCACAGCGAAACAGGCACAGCTCTGCTGACGATTAAAATATATATTAAAAATTCCTGCGATGCCTTACAAAGGGCGAGGCATGCAAAACAAAAAGATTATATATATTTCCAAAACTGAAGTAAGTTATTAGACAAGAGATGCAGATCTAAGCAAAGCATTCTTACTGAGTGCAGGTCGAGCTCATTTACACAATAAAGCAGATTTTATTCCCCGAGACATTCAACGTATCACGATTTCAAAACTTTTATCAGGCTTCGCCGCTGAAATAGATGCACACCACTTTGTAAGGAGGCACAGATGTGCCCAAATACCAGCGGACCCCACCCCCTTCCCGCTGCCAAAATGGCCAGTTCGTTCCACCCAGTGGCTACTCACCAGCCGCAGTGCCGAGCAGCAGGGTGGCACTGGAGAGCAGGAGCACCAGCACAAGGTGCTGCAGTGAGGCAGGCATACCTGGGCAAGCCACGGGTCGAGCCGGCAGGAGAAAAAAAAAGGGATATATAAAAAAAAAAAAAAAAAAAAAAAACCAAACCCCAAAGAGGGGAAATTCCTCCTGCTTTCGCACAGCCTTCCTTACCTCTCTCGGTTTACAATCCCGTCTGGAAGGGCAAATGGCAGATGAGAGGAGCCGTCTTCGCTCTTACTCCATTACAGCCGCCTGCCTTCATACCTCGGGAGCCGGCAGCGCTCAGCGGACACGGGGGAAGCGCCTGGCTCTGCCTCCCAGCCCCGCGGCATCTCCCCCGCCGGGGAGGACGGCGGCACGCTCCCGACCCCGCTGGGAACCGGGCTATTTCCCACGCAGCTTCACGACATCGAAGAAAGCGCCCGGTTGGGAAGGGAACATATCCAGACGCGCCCACAGCGGTGTCAGTCAGCGCGGGCCCTGCGGGCCGGCCGAGGCACGGAGAGCGAGCTAGGGGCTCACGGCGGCGGCGCGTCCCATCCCGGCAAAGGTCTCTGTCCTCTGGCCGCCCCTACTCGCTGCCTCAAGCTCCGGGGAAGGCGGCGGCGAGGCCCCCTGCTCTCACGGCTGCATCCCGGCCCATCTGCCTCCCGCGCCGGGCGGGCTCCTCCGCGCTGCCCCGGCCCCCGCCGCAGCACCGACGCCACCCCCGGCCACCCCGACAAAGGTGGGGCCCGGGGCGGCGAGGCCCCTCCTCGGCGGCTCCAGCTGCGAGCGCACCCGGCTGCTCTAGGCGGGCAAAGGCCCTTCCCGTCCTCCGCCTCCCGCCCCGAGTTTCCACAGCGCCGGGCAGCCTAACCCGGCCTCCTCACGCCGGTCTCCGCTCAGCCCGTCCGCGCTGCCAGCGCCTTCCTCCCCCCGCGCCGGGCTCGCCGGCGAGGGGCCGCTCCGCCTCCTTCCCCTGCCCGCCGCCGGCTGCGGGCGGGAGCCGAGCGAGGGCCGAAGCTCCGCCGCCCGCGCCCCCTCTCGCCCGCCCGCCCCAACAGCACGGGCGGCTCCAGACACAAAGGGGAGTCGCTGCAGCCGCCGGCCCGGGCGCCCGTCCCGCCGCGCCGCCCCCGCCGCCCGGCTCCGCCCCGCACCATGGAGGTGGCTCCAGGT
>JAYDZK010000274.1:26138993-26149459 GCA_034509185.1 Euphonia xanthogaster
GGGGCCCAGGGCACCGCCGCGGCAGGAGCTGCGGGCGAGGGGCGGCTCCCTGAGCGGGGGAAGGCCCCGCTAGACCTTCCCGAGAAGGCCGCGAGCGGGCTGTCTGTGAGGGAGGCTGTCAGCAGGGAGGCGTGAGCTCAGGATTCACAAAAAACGCCTGTAACAACAAGAAAAAAATGTTTAGCAGTCTCCGAGATTGCGTCATGCTTGAACTCGGTGGCCTGCCTGTCAGGCACCCGGAGCTTCTGCCTCCTCCTCCTCCTTGGGTTCAAGCCCCCGTTGTCTCTGTCCCTGTGAGCTCCCCGAGGAGCGCTGGCCCTGGCACCTACTGCTGTCCCGCGGTGATCTCGGGCAAGTCACGGATACACAGATCCCTCAGGTTGGAGCAGACCTCTGAGATCATCGGATCCAGCCTGTGACCGATCACACCCTGCCGCATCCAGTCTTTCCTTGAACACCTCCAGGGACGGTGACTCCACTAGCTCCCTGGGCAGTCCATTCCAATAGCTCATCACCCTTTCTCTGAAGAATTTCTTCCTAATGTCCAATCTGAAATCCATTCAGCTCATATGGCTTCAGCCATGTGACTTTCTCAAGTAAAACCATTATCTACCTCTCAAATTAAAGATATTTTATGATTTCAAAACAAAGATAAAGTGAGCCCACTCAGCTGTTTGTATGCTTTAACCTTGGCTGTGTTGCACAGGACCAAAGAGATAAATTGAGGGCAGCAGCTGATGGAGAGGTGTGACTGGAACGTAGTGTCTGATGTTCCGGCCTAGCAAGGCTCTTTCAAACAAGTTTTACTGGCTGTTGCATAGAAAAAAGGTTCTTAAGAATACCCTGCACACCGAAGGCACCTTCATATCTGAGCATCACCAAAGGTTTGATTATGGGAAATGCTTCCCTGTGCCAAAATTCCTATACCAGTCTCAAGAGTGGACTACAAGTTCAGAAATCCAATTCCACGCCTCAAAATATTGAATGCTACTACATAAAATGGTGTAGTTGCAAGTCAGAGTTACAATTTTAGTGATAAAAGTTTTCTGCACAATTCCATTCCTCTTCACAAGCCATAATGGATGAAATAGATGTAATCTGATACTTTGATCATCAAGAGAATTATTAAATAAATTGTACTAGGATTTTCATCACTGTGATGCTTCAGCCAGGGTCATAGTTTGACATTCCTAGGGTCAAGGTGAATTTACGCTGATAGTTATAAAATATTTTTAAAGTTTCCTACAATATTTTCACTTCCAATCTATGCAGATCCAACATGAATACTGGCGAGACAATAAAATATAGAATCACAGATTGTAATTTGTATTGCCATTTTCCAGAATTGCAACCACATGTTAACCACAGTATCCTTCCTGTTATTTGTGGAATGTGAATGTCAAGAAATAACCTTTAGGAGTAACGCCAACACCAACTCTCCCCCCTCAACAGCTACAACAATTTCACCTCCAAGAGAGGAAAAAAACCCCAACACTGAATATATTTTTGCAGAACCAAAATCCAGCGTTCTTTTCTGGTTCTACAGACACCCAACTATGCAACACACCTTCTGTCCAGCTGTACCTACCAGTAAAAGAAGCAAGATCTACTTTGTTCAGGGAAAACAAGAGCCTTGCCATGTGGGTTGCACAGCACTGCCACTGTTGAGATGGTAAAAGAAAATTACTGTAATTGTTTATGACGTGTATGGAAACCTGCTCAGCCTGAAGTAAATGGCAGAGGTCTCACTTGTTTCAATAATTCTAGTTTGGGCTCATTAATTAATACTAGGAGTTCTTCTCCACAAGAAATTGTACAAAAACATATATTCTGCCTTAAAATACTTTTCTTTTGTTCTCTCCACAAAACAGATTTGAATTTTGTTCTGTTTTCCTAAAATGAAGGAAAAACACATGTCATTTTTAATACAAGTATTTCCTTTTAGTTTCACAAAAAACCCAAACCTGATCAAGAAAACACCCTCCTGAAGGGCAGGGGGCTGTGCATCTGCTTTGCTGGAGTTTCTATCAGCCCCTCAGACTAATCTCAGCACTTGCAATCACAGCAGTTTGCAAGAATTTCCCCTGCTTCCCTAAGCTGGGTCCTGCGGGTGTTCTCTGCAGGGGCCGGGTCCCCCTGGCTGCACAGGCTGTGCCCAGCCCGGGCACACCCCGGTGCCAGGCGGCGCAGCAGGAACTGCAGAGCGGGAACTGCGGCCCCCGGTGCCCCCGGAGCTGGCAGGGCCCAGGAGGGACTGACCCCCACACAGACACAGAAAGCAATCGCTGCTGTCTAAGCACAGAAGCAGCTTCCTTTTCCCACGGTGGTGGGAGGAAACCAGAGATCCAAACTGTCACAGTCAGGCTCACTCATTGTTATGTGCTTGGACAAGAACATATTTATAATTCTTCCTGTGATATTGTTTTATCTGTGAGCTAGGATTTTGCTCTCCTAATATTCAGCAACACCAAGTAAGACCTACAGAAAAGAGGTCAGGATAATGAAAAATTGCAGAGCTGCAGGACAGTAAATCTGGGGTGCAGGTTCAGGTAAAGATAGGGGGGAGACAAGAGAAAAAACTTCAAATTTACCAAGATTTAAAATAGCAATATTCTGTCTGAAGCACTGTGTTTCCACATGCAAGAACTCTGACCAATGAAACAACACTATTGAACTTAGTGGAGATAAGACTGTTAAAAAACATGAGGAGCAAAGGCCTTAGGAAGCAGATGGGTTTTTTGCAGCTGTGTTCACTGTTCTCCCAGCCAGGCAGAGGCGAGGCTGCACCAGCAGCATGGTCACGGGGCAAGGACGAGGAGGAGAGTGGCAGAGGAGCCAGGGTCTGGTGGCTGGAAGCTCCCCAGGATGAGGGTCAGCTGCAGCAGGGGACGTGTATCTTGCCCTTGGGTAGGGAGCTCTGAACAGCACAGGCACAAACAGCACGTGGGGGTTGCCCTTTGCTTCAGTGAGGCACAGAGAGGAGAAATGCAGCTGATAGGAGGCTCAGGAGTGTCCCGCTCTGGCTCAGACTGATGCAGACACAAACACGTTGATATCACTGCACGTAAGAGAAATTAAACATGTCCTTGTTAGCAGCATCTCCTTTAAACAACACACGTCTTTATTTTTAATTAACTGGAATAAGGGAAACTATTTTCATGCTACCAAGAGAATATCCCAATCAGTGGAAAATAAGATGAACAAAGAATTAGGAAAACTGAAATGAACTATGAAACAATAGCTTGAGTTTCATTTCTTTTCAGAAAATCCAGTGTTCAGGCACTTTAAAAAGATTTCTCAGGGTAGGTTCACTGTTATCCAAGAGTTTTTCAGCGCTGATGCAATATAACTGTTATCATTGTTAGGACTCAGGGGACTGTTCTTTTTGACAGGGCCTTTCATGAAGTCAACAAATCAGTTTAAAACAAGCCATAAATTATATTTGGCTGCCTGTCAGCTTGGCTGGGGTGTTCTCCCAGTGCTGCTGTAAGTGTTGGGGAAAGAATATAACAACACATCCAGATATTTTGCTTTTAAGGGATATTTTGTTCCTAATTTAAAAAGAAAGCATCCCCCTAGCATTGACTCTGATGCATAAACATATGTTAGAACAGCCATCAAGATTTTTACAGACTTTCCTACAAATAAATACACCCGTTCTGGATCCTAAGTGATAGCTTAATAAATAATGAAAAAATAATGGACTCGGTACAGATCTCCCCAACAAATGCCTGCCACTCATTGCTAAACTAGGGAACTGTCAGCAACATCATCACCCCAGTCTTGCTGCTGTATGTGGAGAGAGAGGTGGTTCCTGATAGATGGGATCCAAGCCTCCTATAGCTCTCTAGATATTATTAACATCCTGAATTGCAGCCAGAACTCACAGAAAAGACAATAGTGTCTACTTACAGTCTGCTGAGTTAGCAGCTACAGCTTCAGCCAGTGCAAGCCAAACAAGACACACGGACGTCATTACCTTTGGAAGTGGTTGGTTCCTTGTTTTATATGGATTTTCCCATCAGTGTCCCACCCTGGCTGCTGCAGAGTGGCATTAACACACCCCTAAGTCCCCTTGGAGTCAGGGCAGGGAAGGTGGCTGTGGGAAGACCACATTTACAGGTAAGCAGGCACATATGCATAAAGAAAAATGATGAAACCTCTGGAGGCTTCAGAAGCAATCTGAACACAGAAGTACCTTCCTCAGTTTCCTTGGGAATAGGGAAAGGCACCCTCTCCTTCAGAGCCTTTTTACAAACTACCAGCAGCACTTTCATCTTGTCTGAATTATTGTTGGGTTTTGCTCCTTTTCTGGGGCTTGGTATTATCTTAGGAAAACAGATTCTACAAAGGAGGGAGAGAGGGACACCAAGCCTTGACTGAAATCCCAGAGAAGTCCTTTATGGGGTAAAGTCTCTTTCTTTCTGTTCTTTCTGTCAGACAGGAAAAGCCCTACCCACAATGGTCAGCCTGTCCTGCCAAGATGTGAGAGTGGCAAAAGCTCCTGTGGCATCACATACCAGACCAGGCTGTCGTGCTCCCAATTCTACCAAAAGCCTTAAGGAAATGGTAAATCAAATTCCCTGCCTCAGGGGGAATTAATTTCCCCTTTAGTCCAGTTAAATAATCTGTGCCAGACATTACTTTTGGCCTTTAGACTCATAAAAATCTGTCTGAGGGCTGTTATGGCTTCATTTTTCTTTGTCTCTGAGGCAAAGAAAAGAGCACCTACTGTTGAGCTTTTGAAAAAAACCCCAAAACATTTAGGAGTATGAGCTAGTAAGTGTTTTCAGACCTGAGTTTTTCTAACTCTACCAGGCTATTGTGTAATCTACTACAAGGTGAACCACACTGTGCAATAAAGTCATGACAGTCTTTGACACCAACATCCTAAATCAGAAGAGAAGTTTTGTGGCAGCTTTGTTTACCTTTTGATAACAGACTCTTAATAAATTCAATGCAAAAATTAATTGCACCGCTCTTGTGGCAGTCCCCAGAAAGATCTATTTTGATGTTTCCATTCTTTTTTTGGTGCTGGTCTCACATTCCCTGATTTTGGTGTAGCAAGTGGTTTCCTATGGGGAGCCCATAATTGCATGATCAAAAGATCATGTGTGAGGATCAAGCCTGGAAACACAAGCAGGTGGGTGTGGGACAGGTCGGCCTTGAGTATGCAAGGAGAAGGAGGAGGAAGATGCACACTGTGGGATAAACTAAGGGAGTATTTTGTTTCTAAAAGGATTAGCAGTGAAACAGTTAATCACCATTTTTACATTTCATAATACATTATATTTCCCTGTGATAATGAACTACCAACAGTGTTGGTAGCAGCTGCTGCCTTGTTTTAGAGATAACACTGCTTAGTCTGTGGAAATCTTATCTCCACTTTGGGGGTGGAGGTGAGAGAAACTTTCAAGTTAGCTCTGAGAAGCACCTCCCACTTTGAATTAAGTCTGAAATCATATGTTAAAGGCCTTTTACAGCTTGTCTGAATCTCTTGGCTTGTTCATCACAACAAAAAATGGGAAATTTGCTGCAGGGTTTTTATCAGTTCAAAACATCACTTATTCATTAAATCCAACAATGGACATAGTCAGAAATAGAAATGTAACGAGCTGTGTCAGAATCATCCTCTGGTCTGCAGCAGATGGGTATGTCATCACCACAGACCTGCAGGGTTTCATTCCTGAGAGCTACCTGAGCCTTCTCAGCCTCACGACAGGCAGCTGGCAACAGAGCTCAGGGAATCTCCAACACTCTCTGCTGCTACTGCTACCCTCCTTTGCCTTCTGGTTCTCGGTTGTTGGGATTTTTTTTTTCTTTTCAGTTGTTGGTTGGTGTTTTTTTGATTACTCACTACGCAAGATAGTTAGCAGTGCAAGTCAGGTTGGTTTCCAAAAGCCACCCTTTCCTTTTTGGTCTTTAATTTCTTGCAGACAATTAGGATTTGACATAAAAATATTTCTCCAATTAGCTCAATACTATCAGGAAGCTAATAAAAATGCCCTCTGAGAACAAAATGAAAGCCTCTGATAGACCTGTGCTCAGTTTTCCA
This sequence comes from Euphonia xanthogaster, assembly GCA_034509185.1. Classification (NCBI taxonomy): domain Eukaryota; kingdom Metazoa; phylum Chordata; class Aves; order Passeriformes; family Fringillidae; genus Euphonia; species Euphonia xanthogaster. Next base: position 26,145,049 of record JAYDZK010000274.1, read on the forward strand.
TGGTGGGGGTCCAGAGGAAGCAGCCTCTGTTTGTGCTCATTGCTGGCCACCCTTGAACTTCACATCAGCTTGACCAGTGCCAGGCATTCATCTAAAGGACAGAAGTGGTGTCTACAACATGCATTTGTTCCTTGTTATTTTAAATGACAGTGTGGAGGGAACCCTTTTTGCTCAGGCTTTTTAGAACTGTTGCCTTTTGCAATGAGAAAGGAGGCATCGACTATGAGCAGCAGAGCTTCTTCGGGTTTTGCCTTCCCTTGCAAATGTGAAAAAAGAGTAAAAACAGAGTTGAATTGAAGCCCCTTTTAACTCAGATTTTGTTGCCACTGCAAGGACACTGTCAGAGGGCTGACCCCTCTCAGATCCCTAGCTTCCAGAGGAAGGTGCTGCTGGGTGTGCCTGCCCAGTGTTCCTCTCCTACATGCAGCCAGCTCTGGGAACATCACCTGAAGCAAGATAAAAGTAAAATTATTTTGCATTTTACTAAACCAAACAGGAGATTTCTATCCCTTCTGCTTCTGCCTGTAACATGACATCTGTTGCCTGACAATTTTGAGACATTTTTATCTGAGAAGATTGTTCCTTCAGATCAAGAAATGAGTCAGTACCTCTGCACACCCTGCTTTCTTCTCATGGATTGATTTAGAAACATGAACCCAACTAACTGCTTCCCCAAACAATCCATCAGGAACCCTCTCCTTGAAGTCCTACAGGCCAGGACACCAACTCCAGCCATGAGCATCAGTCCTGGTTGCTGGGGCTTGCAGCTAACATTGAGGGCACAGTCGCTTCCCACCCCTCTGAGTTGAGTAAAATCAATGTCTGAGCAGGGTTTCCCCTCTCTAGCATTTTTGCCAGTTTCACTTTTGTATTTATTTACTTTTAATCATCCCCTCAACTTTGGAGAAGTTGCATTTAGCAAAAGGAAAAACTACCACCCCTATAGCTCTGCTCTTATAAGTGCTGAAGCTCTCGCATTCCCAGCAACAGAAGGGTGTGAAATGAGGGCAAAGAGAAGCATGGACCCTGAACTAAATGTTGAACAGAAAGAGGGAGGAAGGTGTAGGCAGGAGAGAGAGGATCTGAGGAGTGAAAGGAGGAGAGAAAATGTTACAGGAGAGGGTTTATGTTTGAATATGGATTTAAATGAAAATGCATTTTGATTTAACAGAAAGGAGGGTGCTAAATTCAGATCTCTATTATGAGCCACACTGACAGGGACACTGGCTTGGAAGTTTCACAATGCTCATCTGCAGGAGTAGGTCCCTGGGACAGGCTGGCAGATAGTCCTCAACTCAGAAGGAAACAGCAAGTCTCAAGTTTCTCTTGGCTTAACCAAAAACTGTAAAGCATATTCTTCCTGCCCTCCACTCGTATTCAGAGCTCCCCTGAGTATTTTGTTGATGAAATCTCTCACCCCAATTCAGGAGATAGCAGCATTTGCTAAACATACTCTGCCTTGCTACCAGAAGAGCTTCTGACCTTGTCCTGTCTTCTCCTTAGCGTTTGGCAAATACTTATCTGTACTCACTGTGACCTCCAGCCAGCTGGGTAAAAAGCTCTGGAGCCAAACATGTGCACAGATAATTCCAGGGGCAGCTGTTACTACTGGATTATCTCTTCCTGTGGTTTCTACAGATAGAAATAGTTAATATATGTTGCAGTTTACAGCTCCTTTCCCTTTAGCAGACCAAGGACCATCTTCCTTCAACTCAGGGCCATTAAATCCATCTCAACAAAGAGGGCCTTCAATCTCAGGTACTCCCCTGTTTTGCCAGATGTATCCCATCTGATGGAACGGAGCCCACAACAGCCAAAATCACAAATCACAGCCCTGCCATCTTCAGCCAAGAAGGTCTCCATTTAATCACTCTTCTCAAGTTATGTGTAACAGAGGCCACTCTGTGTGTATCCAAGCACAGCACCCCCTCTCTCCAACCCCTCAGCCTCCCACAGCCCAGACATGAGGTGTTTTTTCACCCTGACGCATTGAGGTCCACGCCTGATCAGAGTTCATTCAACCCAAAGAGCAGCAATGACTCGCTTCCAAAAAATGAGACTATTATGGCTAGAGACCATTATGGAAGCCTGCGTGAAGCTGAGACCAGATGTGTGCTCAGCTCCCTCCAAATACTGCTTAGAGCAAAGCCCTGGATTGTTTTGGTTTTGTTTTTTAAACAAAACAGGATTGACAGAATCTCCTCTGTAACAAGAAAGCTTTTCTGATGGTTTTCTGCACTGCTGTTGCAGATGTGTGGCTGGGCTGGGAGCTCACACCCACCGACAGAGTCCACTGCAGCTCTCAGAAGTGGATGAAGATGTGGAAGGAGCCCTTATGTGACAGGATGGAAGTGATGGCAATGCCAGCACATTTAAGTTCAGCTCCAAGAATCAGCTTGTGGTCATTGGGAGCATGTTATTCTCTCAGTAGGATGTTCTGTATGAGCCCCTGGAAGTGAGAGCGATAACATGGCTCTGATCACTTTTTGCCTTTACAGCAAACCTTTCATCAGAGGAACCTCAAAGCAACTTGCCAGCAAGAACGGGCACAACCTCACACTGTGCCTGTGAGATAAGCGAAGGATGGAATAGATTAACTGCTTAAAAGCACACAGCAGCTCTGTGGGATGAAGGAAAAATAAGAAAAAAACCTTATATATATACATACACTTTTGAAACCATACAGGGTTTTATGGAGAGGCAGCCTGGAAGGCTGCCAGGATACTGAAATTGCCACCCCTACACAACCACGAATACCATGGAAACCAGTGGGGCACTGGCAGGCAGGAAAGGAAATCAGCTGAAAAATGGCTTTCCATGAAATGCAGCCAGGCTGGGACACTGCTCCCCTCCTGACTGAGGGAGGCCTACGTGCCTAACCACCAGTGCTGCTGCTGGTGGGAGCTGGGCTCCAGGAGGGAGTCATTCCCAGTAATTTCCCAGCCTGGGGTAACGCTTTCCTGGCGGCGGCCAGTGGATGACAGCAAAAGAGGGATGGCTGAAAACTGCTACATCATGTCAGCTGTGGTGTGGAGGTAATGGAAACCTGAGTGCCTAGTAAAGCTTCAACACACGCTGGGAGGTATAGGAAGATCAAAGTCAGTTGACATCTGAATGAGGACAGGGAAGGAACATGTATGTGCAAGCTCCTGCCTGCCCTGTCTGGTGAGGTACAATTAAAAAGCACAAAACACTCGTCAGTTTTCCCTCAAAATACTAAGAAAGCACAAAGAAGGATTCCTTTAACCTGAGCGAAAGTAAGTAAAAGAGAGAGGCCTGGAAAACAAAGCCAAAAATAACAAATGAAACTGAATATAACAGGAATAACAGAAATAAACAAACCCAGACAAGCAGTGGAGGAGGAATGAACACACTGTTAATCTGTCAAGTACACCGTGCCCACATCAAACTACAGAGCAAGCCCAGAGAAATATCCAGCCTCCTAGCTGAGCAAGGGCACCTGCTTGTTACCAAACAGCACACATCCCTTAAAAAGTCATACTCCTGGTAAGCCAGGGCAGGAGGAATTCAAGCATAGAACAGCTGTACTCATTCAAAATACTGCTAAGAGGAATAGCAGCATCTTATGAGTAAGCTGGATACGGCACAACCAGCACCAGGCTTGAACAAAAATAGCCCAGTGGAGATGAGAGGCAAGTAGAGACACCAGAACACAGCTCTCCTCCTGGCTCTCAGCAGCTACACGAGGGTGCAGAGGTGATCTCCTATAGAGCCTAGATTGAATAGAGGCAGGGGAACATTTCTACAGAAAAGCAAAGAGGGCTAGGAAAGCAGAGAAGCAGCAGAGCAGCATTTCTGCTAAAACGCACAGAGCTACCAGAGCTTCCAGTGGCCGCAGGGGAGGGCTGGAAGGGGATGGGAGCATTGCCATGGCTGGCCCTGATAAGGCTCTATCTAGGAACAGGAGAGGGTTGTGCAGCTGAGAAACGGGTCTGGAGGAGTGCGAGAACGACAGGATAACATCAGGCACTTCTCACACAGCTGAAGGACCGCCACTGGTCATCAGGAGACAAGTGCAGATGGGAGACTTTAAAGTGGTGCCAGAAAAAACAAGCTACAGCCAGGGTCGAGGAACGTGGGATCCAACTCCTAGTTGTCAGCAATTGTGGCGTATACATTGCTGAAAACAGATGCAGTGCCAGGAAAATCCAACTCCCAGCATGAAAAGAATAACTCAGGAATGATAATGAGAGAAGCCAAAGCAACTGCGACTGTGAATTAGTGATTACATAAAAGTTTTTATCTTAAAGTTATGTTAGGCCAAATCCTGAAGTAATTTTTTCATCCAAGAATACTCCCTCGAGACCCTGTGATTTGGCCACAAATTGCTACATTAGAAAAAAAAACCCAAACCAAACAAACAAACCCCCCTCCCCCTCCAAAAAAAAAA
>JAYDZK010000274.1:26150433-26179667 GCA_034509185.1 Euphonia xanthogaster
TGCTCATTCTTTGGACTTGGCTTACCAGGAGTAATATGCTGCCAACCTGCGATTGCTAAGGAGGTATCAAAAATAACACGAGAAAGTGAATATTTGGAGCAGGAGACACACCCTTCCCATGACAGATGACCTGCTGTAAAAGCCCTTACAAAAGCAAGGGAATGTGCTCAAATACCTGTCGTAAAATCTGAGGCTTGAATTCTGTGCAGCCAAAAATCCTGGAAATAGTTCTTTCAAATCATGCAAACACTTTGGAGATTCTGAGAGAAGAAATAGCTGGAAATAGTTTTAGATAAGAGAACCTTTCATGCCAGCTGGCAAAAGGCAAACAGATGGATCAGATAGATGGATAGATGGGGCTTAGAGCCACTTTTGTCTCAGCAGTGGGCTGGGCTTGTGTATGCAATGTCTGAAGGCAGGATATCTCATTATCTGACCCTTAAATGTTAGCTTTATGAAATCATATCAGATGATGCTGCAGCCTTCAAAAGCATCTCTCAGCTTGGCAGGACTCTCACCTTCCTCCCAGCAGGCCTTGGGCTGGCTTGGTGCTCATGCATACCCCTCAGGTTCTCCACTGCTCAGGGATCAGTCCAGGCTCTGACAAAGCTCCAGGAGGTTTGTCATGGTGCAGGGAGTTGCACAAGTACTTGGTCAAAACTCTTATGTTCCCATAGTGCAACAGCAGCAGGATGACCCCAGAGGGCGAGAAATGAAGGATGCTGTGAAGGCTGAAGGGAAATCCCCCAAACTGTGTTTGATATGTTTAACAGAAACTCACTGAGAGCAGGATGTGATCCACACAAAACAAACCGCAGTAAGCACTCGGTATTTTTCGTAGCCTGTGCAGCTTGAGTAAAGGTGATGTTGAGTTTTAGCTGTGCTTTTGATGCACGAATTTAAAGAGGCCAAAGTGAGCCACCTCAGGAGGGGAATTACACCTTGTTTGATGGGGATGGGCCTGAGGCACAGCTTTGCAGGAGCCCTTGCAGTTTGCTTAGAGCCAGACACCTGCTCCTCACCCCTCACGTGCTTTTCTCATCGCGTGACTGCGATGGGGGGTAGGGCTGTCCCCAGCAGTGGCAGCTCATTGCCTGTGATGTTTGTCACAAATTGCAAGGACCACAGTCCCCACAGGCTCCCTCCAGCATCTCATCCCCTGGGACTTCAGTAGGTCACTGCCACTGAAGTCACTGCCCAGTTCTGCTGGGTCACCAGCCAAAGTGAACCAGGGTCTCTGCAGTATCTCAACTGGTGTGAAGAGATTACAGAAATCTGGAAAGACTAACAGAAGTACATGGACCAAGAAGAGTTTAACTTTCTTTTAGAAACGCAGTTTTTGCTGTATTTGAACTATGCATCCCTGAAGATTTCATGTCAAAATGGAATTGTGTAATGAATATTAAATGTTTATCAAGAAATTCACAGTTGAAAGTGGTCTGCAATGACAGATCAAAAAAGAAAATCCCCTCTGCACCATTTCTATTCTCATTTTTATGACATATTAATTCATCCAGAAGGACTTTAATACTCACCTTTATAGATATTTTTGCTTTTCACATCAGACATTAAACTTTGCCATCTTGTTCAAGAAGACACGGAGTTACCAAAGACATGGCAGGATTACACCATCAGCGTTGCAACATCGAAGCCCTGGCATGACTAATCCCCATGTAAATGGAAAAAGACCAAAGATGGGCAGTCTGTGCAAGTGGGTAGGTGCAGAGCCAGACGGTCTCCTCCAGCCCACAGGTGCATGGGAAGCATGTCCCATCCACACAGGAACTGCCTTGAGTCTCTGCCACCCTTCTCCTTGCGTGCCTTCACAGGGACAGTGGCACACGTGGCCCTGTGGGCACAGCAGGGCTTGCCTTGTGGTTGTCCCCCTCACATCAGGAGAGTGGCTTAGGATAAGGGGGTTGCTCCCAGGATGAATGTTGGGTTCTTTGTTTCCTCTCATAAGCATGTTCATGGGAAAAATCCACCTTTGCATAAAGCATAAACCCACTTTTAACTGTGGTCTTTGAAAGACAAGCAAAACTGTCTTCCCTGTAGAAATGGCACCTGAGAGAGCACACAGACTTTGTGGTCCATCTTAGAGAAGTAGCTGCCAGAAGAAGACATCACCAAGCTGGCTTCTCTTTCCTGTAGTCATCATCTTGTGATGATTCACAGCGCCCAGCTGCAGGGCACTGGTGATGTGTCTGTATGATGCAGCAGCAGAGCTGTGTCAGATCCAACACCAGAGCACTGATTTCCAGAGCAAGGACACTCATTTTTTTGCTTGGTGGGACAGTCTAACCAAAAACTTGTGTGAAGCTGGCCCAAACCCTTCCCCAGCAGAGAGCAGGGGGGGCTGAGAGAGGCTCTCACGAGGCTCACTGGGGGTCTCTCTCCAGCTGGATTCAGTAATTAGGGGGAGATGAAGGCAGGACTTGCTGTTTCAAGGGACTTGCCCTCTCAGGGCAGCATTTCCTGTGGTTTCTGCCATTGAGCTGACAGCACAGGGACCAGAAACAAGAGATGTGAATTAAAAATAGAGAAGAAGAAAGACCTGCATCTTTTGCAGGCATGAAACTTGACTGTGGGTAGGCAAAACAGTTCATTGCAGCAGTTTCTGAAGGTCAGAGCATCATGAGGGGATAGCAATCAACAACTGACAGCCAAAGGAAGCCCAGATATTTAAGCTGCATGTTGAGCAAATTTGATTGAGAAATCAGGGAAAGCACAGATTCCGTTATTCTATATCCAGAATTTTTTTTTAGGTTAAAAATGCACTTGAAGCTCTTTTTTTGCAGCTTTGACCTCAGCAAACAGCAATTGTTCAACTGTCAGAGCTCCAGTGATTTATTCAACTCTCATGCTAGCTGGTATTTCTGACAGCTTGGAGACTCATGTGAATACATCAGCATTTCAGCTATTATCAACCTAAGTTTCTACACATTCTGCTAAAACAAAGGACAATAAACTGGTCCTGCAAATGTGTATACCAGGAGTCAGCCAAACCCCAGAGGCTGCTACCTGAAAAAACACCCTTTTTTTTTAACTTGATGGTACGGTGTGGGACATAACAAGCCTTGTTTCTTGATGCCTGGAGCTACTTTTAGATGATGCCCTAGATTGTACCTTCAGATTGCACAGGTACACTCGGGCTGTGCTGTTACACTGTCACAGGCTCCAGTGCCCGCAGTACCTGCACTTGTGACTCACGGCAGCACCACGGGGCGTTGGAGGATCATCCACCACCACCACTGGCATCCACTCAAGCCTTGTGCAAAGCCTTCACCAGGATGGGCAGGAGATGTGCCTGCTCTCACTGCCTGTTGCTGGGAGCTGTCAGGAGTCTCCAGGAAATGCCAGTCAGAAAGGGCTGGAGGCAGCAGCAAAGGAAAAACGAATCTCAGCCTTGCATATTGGAAGATATTTAGTACAAAGGAATATTTAGGAGTCTTACTTTGTGCTTTAGGCACAGCATTTGATAAAAGTGGTCTTCTCAGCCTCTTTTATTGGCAAAATGATGCACATCAGTTGGACTTTGGAAACAAAAGGTGAACAGTCTGATAGAACAGATGCCTGGTTCCTGAACAAGGCTCTGACCCTCACTCCAGAACAAGTGTCTTGAGTGTTTGCCTGTAAGACTGAGGCCATTTAGCAGTGCCCTTCAAAGCAAACAGAAAGGTCACCACTGGCCACAGTAAGAGTTGGATCCAGACGAAATGCTGCACCCAGCAACTCAGTTTTCTACTGATTTTTCAAGAGATAATAAGCTTTTACAAACCTTTGGAGAATGAAGACTTTCACTTGTAGCTCCACTGACTTCACCATCCTGCCCCAACAACATAAACAAAGTAAATTACCTGAGACTTGCAGACTACCCTGGCCAGGACAGCAGAGTCTTCCTGTTTCTACATAAGAGGAAGTATTTCCTGGTTTGCAAGGTGTGGTCAGGCAAAAGGAACAGCTCCTTTTCTTTAATTAATTTGTTGCTATTTGTATCTGCACTTTCTTTCATAGTTTCAGGGGGACTAGTTATCAGGAATAGCTGCTGCAAGGCATAAGCAGTGACAGTTCTCAATTCTGCCTTCCCCTGCCTTCTCCCCCAAAATAAGTGTGAGGCACTTTCCCACAGATGCTCCAGAGCAGATCTATTTTGATCACCAAAATATTAAACCTGCAACCTCAGGGTGGGGGGAGAGGGTGGTGGGGGAAAGCCTTTCAAATCAAGTGAATAAGCCAAGGGGGAAAAAATAGACTCAGGCATTTCTCCTACCCATTTCATTAATAGCATTCCAAATTAATAGCATTCCACTTCAGAAACGGCTCACGCAGAGCCAGCCTCTCCGGGTGCCTGGGTACAGCCCAGCCCCTGCAGTGCCCCTCTCCTGCCCTCCCTGCCAGCCTCTCCCTGTGCCTGGGTAGCACCCAGCCCCTGCAGTGCCCCTCTCCTGCCCTCCCTGCCAGCCTCTCCCTGTGCCTGGGTACAGCCCAGCCCCTGCAGTGCCCCTCTCCTGCCCTCCCTGCCAGCCTCTCCGGGTGCCTGGTAGCACCCAGCCCCTGCAGTGCCCCTCTCCTGCCCTCCCTGGCTCTGCCGTGCCCCTGCCAGGGACTGGAGCTGGTGGTGCCCGAGGCAGGGCTGTGTGTGTGGGGCCGTGCTCCCCATCCAGGCCCTGCTCCAGCCAAGTGTTTGAGCAGGCACATACCCTAGTGAAAGGAGCAGGACTGGTTGTGCTTCGAGATAAGATTGTCTGCCAGGGCTTTGTTGGAGGCAGCCTTGCAGATGCAGGAAGGAAAACAAGCTGTAAAGATGGCAAAAGGAGAAGGAAAAAAATGCCCCAAGGGAAGCAGCAGCAGGAGACAAAGTGAAGGGCACACACAGTAAGACTGAGACAAACTTGCACAGCACAAGTCGTGTCCTGCATTAAGAACCCCCCTCGCCCCCCTCACTTGTGCATTCTGCACCTCCCAGGGCAGCCAGTGCTGGGGCAGGGCGCCAGGGGCCTTGGCAGGAGGGGGGACAGCCCACCCACACCCCACGCTGCCTGCAAACTGTCCTGAACAAGAAGCTGGGACACTGGCTGTGAAGCCACCTGCAGCAGGGGCTGCTTTGCTCACAGTGACAAAAGCTACCTAGGAAATGAGTTGTGGGGCTACTCACCCAGTAAGTATTTCAGTGGCAGCAGGAGAAGCATTTGTTGGCACGATTTGGAGGAGGATGATCAAATGGTGACAGGTGAAGTGCAGCAAGAATAGCAGAGCCAGCCCAGCAGCCCCTGCTGCTCACAAACCCAGCACAGCACTCAGGCTCTCTGTCACCTTTGATTGTTTGGGATGCCTGGCTGTTTTTCCAGATTTAGGCTCCTATTGCATCCATGGGTGAGGCCCTGCATTGAGTCTGTCCTGTGGATGTACAAAGAGAACAAGGACCTTCAGGGAGGGTCCATGGAGGGCCACCACTTCCTTATAGATGAAGGTTTTACTGCTTGAACATCTTGCTTCAAGCAAGGCAAGGATTCAAGGGGAAACCCTAGCTCCAGTTTAGCTCAAGCTAATCCTGTGCAGCCCAGCCTTTTGCATCCACCTGTCCCACAGGTATTTTATTCAGCATAGTTTCCTGGTTTGCCATCTTAGTGCCCTTTCTCCATTGCTCCAATCCACAACAGCAGGTGGATGGAGTCTCCAGCGGGACAGTGAGGATGGTGTGAGGGCAGGGAGGCCAGGGGCAGCTGAGTTTTACATGTTGAAGTGGGAAACAGCACTGCACAACATGTGGGTTTGGTTCTCTGCAGTCTGGAGGCTAAAACCAGCACCTGCAGCCCCACAGGAGCCCTGCTGAGAGCACAGGGAGGAGCTGTGGGGTTGGGACTGGCTCAGTCCTGTTGGAATTCAACTGACTGGTGATAAACTCTGTGAGCCAGACAAGACCCGAGACAAGACCCGAGATAAGACCCAAGATAAGACCCAAGATAATCCACACAGCTTCCTGCTGCACTTTTTGGCTTGATGCATCTCCAAGTTAAACCAGCACCTTGCCCTCGCAAGTGGCTGAGCTGTGGTTCCTGGCACACACTGGACCTGGAGCACAGGAGCAACAGGACTGGGCCAGAGGGTCCACAGCTGTGCCAGAGTTGCACAGCCCCAGGGACCCCAGGGAATGGCAGGGTACTTACAGTGAAAGCCACAGCTGCTGCTTTGTGCCTGAGGGTCAAGGTCATTTCTTTTTCCAGAACAAGGAAAGGAGACTTGTGCTAAGTAACTCAGTTTGTTTAATCCACCGTACAGAAACAAAAGCCTGAGAGGTTCAAAGCTCCAGTGTTTATTCTATCAGGCTTATTTCTGGGCTAAATAAACCATCAAAATCTAAGTCTCAGCTGCAAACATGTAAACATGCTAGGTGAAGCTAATGAATAGTTAGTGTTTGGTGAAGAAAAAGCACGAATCTATAATTATTGTGAGTCACCTGGAGAAACCAGAGCAGTAGCCAACACAAAACCCCCTTTGATTAACTCAGTGGGAACAAAGATGCCTAAAAACGTGCACATCATCAACACCACATCTTCAGCCCAGGTGAGGCCAGAGGGGGGCAGTTCTGTAGAGGATGTTTCAGATCCCCGCTGGTCACTGACCAAGGACCCCATGCCAGTCTCACCAGAAGCCCATCCCTGCATACAAGGGCAGTCTGACATCTACATTCCCTCCGTGACTCATAGGATTGGACAAGTCAGGCTTTTGCAGACAACAAAAAAAGATAAAAATCATATTGCTTGGGGGAGTGCCAAGCTATTATTTCACCCAATTAGAGTCTTGAACTGCTGAAAGTTAAAAGGATTTCCTCTGCAAAGAGAACATTCCCCAGCCAGAAAGTCTCCAGAAAGGTACAGGGGCAATAACTCCTGGCATTTGGTGTTAGGAAACAAGCGTCTAGACAAAGCTGCCTTCTTTTGATTTGTTTTTGATGACATTTTTAAAGGCTGCTACAGTACAGATCCTAGGACTTGAATTCCTGTTTTTACGCTGTGGATACCTGTGACAGTTTCACACATCCAGAACATGCTGGAAATGATTTCCACATCTTAGGTTGTTTTATTTAACCACTACACTCTAGAAGTACTCTACCCCCTGGGGTTCTAATGGAGGGGTATCACTATTTGCATGGTTTGGCTGTCAGGCAGGAACAAGAGCTGCCTGCACTGAAACTGCCTCCTGGGGAGAGCGTGAGTGGGCTTGGCCTCAGGTCAGTCCTGCCTGGGGAGCCTCAGCTGATCTGAGGAGCACAAGGGGCAGCACAGGGGTCTCACAGGAAAACGTCTGACTCTGGTGCAAAGGTTCAAACACCCCCTCCCCTCATGCACTGCATGTGGCATACCTGGGTCTGGGCACAGGAGCTCTCTCTTGGCATTCCTCACCCACCTTGGCACCTCCTTTCCCACGCCTCCTTGCTGTGAACCGAGCAAAGCCATGGAGAATTGTACTGAGGGGAAGGTTTTACCTTGTTCTGCTGTTCCAGGTGGCCACGGGGAGGAAGCAGCTTCCCCTGCCCCAGCACTGCCCATGGTTGCTTTAGCATGTTGCAATACACTGATTGAGCAACTGGCAATTATATTGCATTGATCTCTATCTGCTGTGTTATGGTGTTACATTCACAGCTGCCTAAACAGGAGCCAGCCTCCCATCCACAGTAACTTCCATTTTATGTGACCTTGCTGATCCTGCAGCAGAGAGCTGCACTAAAGACTGAGCTCACGTTCTGCTGCTGCCCCCCACCCAACCAGTGCCACATCAGTTCTTAAAAAGTCATTTTAAAATGTGCTTCCACATTGCTGCAAAAGCAACCTTATTGCCACCCTGCAAAAGGAAATGTTTTGTGTTTTGGCACAGCGAGCTTCAGATCCTTTTCAAGAAGTGGGAACTCAGTGTGGCTGCCCTGGGACTGGCTGGAGCTTTATCAAGAGAGATTTCATCATGGACTCAGACAACCTTGCTCGCAGCCATTGTGCTGTCAGACAGGTTTCCTTCCTCTTCTTCCCAACACTTCTACATCACATCCTATTTAGAGCTCTTATAGTGCTTCATAAATAATGTGATAATGAGAGCCCTGTACACTTGTGGGATTTGGGAGGCATTATCTCAGTTTTTAAGAGTGGAATATGAAGAACAGAGATTAAAGGTGGCAAGTCCAATGGGCTGTGATCCAAACAAGAGTTCTAATTCATTCCCCTTGTATTTGGAGCCCTTTCCTGGCTTACACAGTCAGCCCAGCTTTCCCACTTCTTCATCCTAGCATTTCTGTCCTGCCCCATCCTTTCTGTCCAGGGTACCTCACAAATTTTGCACAAGAACATCACTGTCTGCCACTCACTCTATTTTGCTTGAGGTCTGTAGAGACAAAATTGCTGTTTCCATTGGACATTAACTAGGATGAGAAATCAAACATCAGAAAATCTGTTGTAGATTAATACTGCTGAAAACCTGGGAGTCATTGAACATAGGGATGCTCACCCCTGTAAGAGGAATAACCTTTTGTTTAAGAAATGCAACAAAGTGCAAAGGACATGAAAAGAAAATGAAAGCTCAGAGCTAGGGCTCACCCTTGGAGGACAAGCACTGACTGCAGAAGCTCCTGGATTTCCAGACGGGGCTAATTAAGCATAAGGAAATGCAAGCATGGATGGAGCATTTGACAGCACTCCACGTTAGCCAGGAGAGGCAGCCTCCATCTCAGGGCATCACCAGCTCTGGGGGGGCAGGGCTGATTGATGCCGAGGGCTGCACATCACACCCCGTGCCTGCAAAGGCACAGAGGCTGAACCTGACAACTCAGACAAGAAGATTGCTATTCCAAATTTTAAGCTGCTCCAAAAGACAACATGCTGCTGTGCCTCTCCCTGAGAAACAGGAAGCTACTGCTGTCTATAGCTTCTAATAAAATTATTATTTTTTCCAGTGAAAGTGAAGCCTTGCTGAAGGACCACACAGGCACCAGGATGCAGCACAGACAGCAGGAAGCCGACTTGTGGGATTTTCCATGTGAAGAAATAGCTTGAGAGGGATGGGTGAGCTGAAGGTTTTACCTGAAAAACACCAGTGGTTCTGTCTCTCCCACAGCAGACAGGCTTTGTGACCCCTGAGCAGTTACTGCTGGGTCTCCACACCAGGCACCTCTCACTGCAGGGACACACAAAATCCCAGGGTAGCTCTGGAGAACTTCTCCACTGCAGAGCAGAAGGGCTCTGGAGTGGTCACAGTGCCTGCTCATCTCATTGACACAGGGAAAAACGGGGTGCCTCTACTTGGCTTCTGATGCCCAACAAGAGCTGTTGCACATGGGCATGGACTCAGGGCAGGCATGCAGAGGATGTGTGTCTGTGGGTGGTAGGAACAATTTCAGGATGCCTGCAGGAGACTGAAAGGAAGTGCACATCCATGGCCTCTAGGCACTGGGGTGAGGGGCTGCTGCAGGGCAAGGCAGGGCTGCAGCAGTGCCCCCCAATGTTCCCATGAAAACAACTCCTCACGCACAGGGAATGCTACCAGGCAAATTCCCAGGCAATAAACAAACAAACAAAATCCCCAAACATCTGTTTTCCAAGGCTACAGTCTTAGCCTGAAGAAAACACTCATTTCCTGACAAGGGTTTTCATGGTGCTAAGTAGCAACTCAAAAAGCTGGATGATGTCTCTGGTGAGAGGGTGCCCAGCAGAAGCAGACAGTGAGCAGCCCCTGCACTCACTGATGCCCATCCTGGAGAGCAGGGATGAGAGCACAACACACAGCTGTTCCATTCCACAGGAGAAAAAAACAAGCAGAAAACTCCACTAAAAAAAAACCCAGCCCAAACAAAACAAACAAAAAAAACCACCACAACCAAAAACCCCACCAAACCAAAAAAAGCCTCCACCAAAATCCAAACCACTGATTTTGCCAGGTGCTTTGCAGCTGACAGCCAGCATGGCTGAAAACAGGTGGGAAATCTCCAGGACCTCAGCCCAGAAGCTGCCAGGCCCAGGTGCCTGACAGAACCAGGCCCCTCAGAGGGAACCGAGATGCTGTCACCAGCTCAGAAAGGCTGCCCTGTCACCAGGTGAGCACCTGGCAGCTCCCAGAAGCCTGGGCTGGTGGCTGGGTCCCTGGCAGTGAAGTGGAGGCTCTGTGGAACCCCTTCCCCTGGCAGGGACTGTAACTGCTCAGTCCAGGGGACTGTCAGCTGTGAATTAGAACTGACCATGGGCTGTGAAGGAAGGATGCCTGCCCCTCCAGCTCTCAGTCAAACATGAGAATAATTTTCAAAAGTCACGTTAGATCCCTTTTAAACTGCCAACCATCCCTTTGAAACACCCTCATTCACCTCTTTTAGGCTTAGCTCTAGCTCATCAACCATTTTCCGCTGCTAGTTTTGGCTTAGAGTAACCCCTATTGGTAAAATGCTCTAAGGATATAATTTTACATCCTTCTGTTCTACAGGTCCTGCTCGTTTGCCTTAAGTGCCATCATCAGTCTGGCTAACTCTTCTTTCTGCATTCAAAATACTCAAACCCTCTATCCTTACTCTAACTTTAGTTCTGGGATTTTGGTTTTGCTTTATCAGTAGACAAAAGATCCATTTTTGGATGAATCACCTCCCTTACAAAAACTAGTGACCCATAGTTCAGGCTCGACATAAATGTCTTTGATGCACAATTACTCCTTACAGGAGAGGCTACACAAGCCTCAAATCCACTGTTAAAAGGTTTGGGTCTTAACTAAAGGCCTGTCACACTTCTTAGGCAAGAATCACCACTTCTCTGTGCAAAGAGGCTGCAGTATTTCCCAGCTATAACTGTAGGCTTTATTATTATTTTAAGGTGCAAGACTGTAGCTATGATATTTTCTGAAAAATCCTTTCCTTAGGATTTCTTCTCCTGAGAAGCTGAGAGGCCTCAGGAACAAAATGTAAACAGTGATTATCTGCTGCTGTGGAATGCAACAGGTGGATCTGTGATTGGTCTCAGGTGCTTGTTTCTAATTAATGGCCAATCCCAGTCCAGCTGTCCGGACTGTCTTGGTCAGTCAGCCTTTGTTATCATTCTTTTTCTATTCTTAGCAAACCTTCTGATGAAATCCTTTCTTCTATTCTTTCAGTATAGTTTTAATATAATATATATAATAAAATAATAAATCAAGCCTTCTAAGGCATAGTCAACATTCTCATCTCTTCCCTCACGCTGGGACCCCTGTGAACACCATCACACAAGGCTGTACATGAATAACCAAACCCTCGTTTGTGGAAAGCCACGTGTGAGAAAACCAAGCTTATCAGCCTGAACTGATAAGCAACCTGAAATGCAGTGCCCTGGCCTGCACTGCCTGCAGTCTACCACCACTGTTTATTTTCACTGATCATATTTAGCACTTGAGCTGAATACACTCACCAATGTTTCAGCAGTGGCCCTCGTGGATATGCAGCTCATTGTTCTGAAGATGAGGAGTTTAACAGCTCAAACCAGAACCCAGAGTGTATATTATACACTCAATAAGTATTCCTTTACCTGCTTGAAAGAGGTGATGGCAGATGACTGTATGGTCTATCCAGCACTGAATATCTTCAAATTTGCTTCCTCTTCTCCACTCAGTATTTTGGGTCACAGACATTTTGAAAGAGAATAAAGTAGAAGCTCTAGTTAATTGGGTATTAAAATCCAACATTCCCAGCATGGAGCAGGAGAGGGAAAGACATGCTGCTTCATGAATGAGCTCCAGTGGGCTGCCTTGGGAGATGGAAGCTGGCCTGCACTGGACATTGGCTTGCAATGATAAACCACTAAAATGTGTTACATAAGGAAAGAGGTGAATCTCATTCCCTTGTTATCAAAGGAATAAGCAAAAGGAAGGAAAAAGTGGCCATGCAAAAATAACCTCTCCATTTCAATCCCACTGATTAGACCTACTAGCAACTGATGTTCATATCAATTTTCTGATTAGGGTAAATTATACACGACAGTTTCTTGAACAGCACATACATAATTTATCTGATACATTTGAAGAAGAAACTCCATTAATAGTTCAGAGGAAACTGAACTTTATGTCTGGTAGGATTCCTGTTTGAAAATGCATTAACAATAAAAAAACCCTAAAGGCACTAACAGTCAACTCTTCTATTTCATTATGAATACTTTTTAATACCTTTGCTGCCCATTTGAACATTTCAGCTTAGATTCATTTTACTTATCTAGCAAAAAGCAGATAAACTGGAATGGTCTCAATATACCCAGGCAACCTCGATTACAGCAGTTAAACTCACTGCAACCTTCCTAAGGGAAGAAAAAAAGGCAGTTCATATTCTTGATACTGGTAGAACAGTGCATTAGTAACTTGTTACCAATCCCATCAGGGATCCACTTGCTCTTACAGGCCACGAGGCATGGGCAGCTCAGTACCAAGGAGCTGCTCAGGAAGCAGCTCCAGTATTCCAGAGAAAACCACCAGCTACACTGGCTGCAGTTACTGAAGCTTACTCAGCTAAAGAAACTCTTTTTTGTTCAGGTAATGCTCTATGGGAAAAAAATCCTTCATAACAATTAATAAACTGAGTGCTAAGCACAGTTAAAAAACAGCTTCCTCTTCCACCATAAGAGCTTTAGAGTCTTGATCACATGATGCTACTTCAGTGCATCTGTATTCCCACAAGAATGGCAGAATTAGCAAATGGCTGATTCCTGCTACTAATAAAACACTTGTCTTTTCTGCTTCATTATCAGATAGCTGAAGTAATTTTGCCTTGGGTTTGGCTTGGTTGGGATTTGGGGGTTTTTTTCCTTGGATTTTTTTTGTTAGTTTCAAGGGTTTGTTTGGTTCTTGCTTTGTTTTGTTTTTAAATCAAGTGAGGGAAATTGCTACAATCATCATGAAGCAATTTGAAAGCTACCTCACGTTTGTTCAAAACATGCATCTGGATTTTGTTAGCCAGTGCAGCAAAACCAAAACATTTGGAAGATGCTTAAAAAAGGTTTTATCAAGAAAACTACAGTACATACTTGGTAACACACCTCAACTGTTCAAAGTATCTTTGATATCATGCACAGATATTTGTATCCACTTTATAGAAAATGTAAGGATATTACAACCTTTGAAATCTTTAGAGAAAAAACTGCAACAGAACATTTACACATTTAGAACTTTAGCACTGATCAGTCATTTAAAACAATACATCTCAGAAATAGTCCTAATAATGGCTAGAAAAGCCAGCAAACAAGTTAAAAGACAGAGGCATAAAATCTCCATAAAAATGTTTTTATTCCTTATCAGTGGAGATTGGTTGTGAAAAGAGGACCTCTTGTGAGCTTTTAAACAAAAGAAACCAGTAATCCTCCTAATTATCAGACACCAGGGTATCCTGTTCCAGGCAGAAGACAGCTATCAAACCCATCTCCTTGCCCTCTTGCAACACAGGGAAGTTAGTTTTCAGCAAGAGGCTAAACAAATTATGTAGATAAATGCTACTCCAAAGCAGCTGTCCAAGGGCCAGTGTTTTCCCCTGTTCCACATCAGTCTTCACCCTCATCTTTCATTTTCTTTTTTTTCTTCTTCTTTTTCTCTGTATTCTGCAAACAAACAAATGTTGCCATGAACAAAGCATAATGGAGGAGCAAAGCAACACGTGTAGCTAGGCAACAGGGCTCAGAGCCCAAGCACCACGCCAGCTGCCATGCTCAGCAGAGCACAGCCCAAGCCATGTCCTCCCTCAGCTGCTGAGTGCACTGCCTGCTCTCAGGGCCAGGGAGGCTGGGCCACGCTGTCACAGCTCAGCCCTGTCCTCAGCCCTGCAATGACACACACAAAGGGCACAAAATTCAACCCTGGGTTAAGAACAGGACTTCAGAACTGAGCAAAGAGCTGGGTTTGGTCCCATCTGCTCTACTGTTGCTAGAAGGTATCAAATCAGCAGGAGCAGCCTCTGCTCCCTGCAAGGCCCAAAGGGGAGAAAGATGCCTGTGGACTGGCACCAAGGGACACTCTTCCCACTAGAAAAGATGCAAAGAGGGGGAAGACTAGAGCTGGGGGTGGGCAGAGGACAGGAGGGGAATGAGGCATTGCAGTCACAAACTTTCCAGACCTTATTTTGTAATGCAAATCTTCTTGGACATTACAGTGATGGATATCACAAAATAAAGTTACTAGAGCAAAACTATTTGCATGCCATGGATTATATAGACAAGAATTTCTCCTCACCCCTCACTCTACACTCTATGCTTTGGAGAGAATATTCCCAAAAAGGATCAGGTAGCGGCGCAATTCTGCCTCACCTCAGTTATGGGGCTGGTGGGGAGTTCCTCACTCAGTACCACCTCTTCTTCAGCTTGCTTCTCCTTATCCTTTTTCTTTTTCTTCTTTTTGACAGGTTCACCATCTTCTACAGCTGCCCCTTCTGTACCACAGAAAGGACAAAAATGAAAGGCAGGGGAGGTTGTCAGTTATTAAGAGTGCAAAAGGAAAAGCTACGAGACATCAGAGGATGCAATGACTCCTGTTTACTGTCTGTGTTAACTTGCCTGCAGAACTACTCCCTGCTATAATCAAAACACACAACTACTTCAAACGAGTGACAGTGTTCAGACAGCACTATTCCCAGCTCCTGGTGAATTCACATCATGCTATTCCTGTATGCTGCTCCCAGAGTTTAAAACAAACTTGCATGTTTTCATTTTTTTTGCCAAATTACCTTCAAGTGACTGTCCACAGTTTGGCAAGTGTTTTTACCAGTAATGCAGGAGCAGCAAATGGACTCTAAATCCCCCCTTAGAAATACTTATAGACAGCAGGAGCTTGGTCACAACTGATTCCTCCATCTTGATGTTGGAAATTTGTTAATAAGCAGACCAGTTTTCTTTACTGTTTAGATTGGCAAACACAAGGACCTCAATGCGACTTCAAGCATTTAATGCAGAAACACTTTCCTATCCTGGATGACAGGAATTATTTATAATATTATTTATATAAGCTGAGAGGAATGTCAACCCAGGGAAAGATTTACTAATGGCCTTCCAGTTACTTTTCAGAACAATTCATCAACAGCTGCCCTATCTAATCACAGTGGTAATGGAACTGTGATTTACCACTCACTTCCTCGAATACATCCCACAGTCTTGGGAATCTCAAGGTAAAGAAACCAAGCAAAAATCATTATCAAGCTGACAGCCTATGCAGCAGCCAGGCTGTTACTGGAGAACACCCAAGTTAAATTTATTTGCACAGCTGAGTCAGTGCTGGATACCAAGTTTCACACAGTACTCATGACTCAGTTCTGAATGTAGCAACCACTGTCCTTCAGTAGCTACAAAACTGATGCTGAAACCAGAGGTGTTTGTGGTACTATCTTTGCTACTGGAGGTTTGACTCAAAGACACCATTTTCTCACCATATGTCCCCCAGGAAAGAATCAACTTCATTTTCAAGAACACTCACCACTTACAAAAAGAACGAGTTCAATTAGAAAGAAAAGACCCAAACCACATAACCTCCTAACATCTTGATTGTACTTTGTCACAAGTTTAGTTCCTCAAGCCAGAAGAAGGATTATATGAGTCAAAAATAACACTTCAAACTCTGCCTCTAACATTAGCCTCAGACAAAAAAAGTTGGCTTCAGGGTAAAAATTTCTAGACATGTCTACAGAAGAATACAGCCAACACACGCAGTTTTCTGACATTTAAAAACATACCAGAAGCAAAACAGCACAAGATTCTAGATAAAAACCTGGTAAATATAACTTTGAGTGTTCACAGAGAACAGTGTGAGAGCATAAGGCATTCAAAGCAGGTATAAAAATAAGTGTCCTCACCTCCCTATGTATGACACCAGGAAAGTAAAAGTAGCTGAAAAATAAGCATAGACTATATCAAAGCCACACTGTGTAACAGGAGCATACACATAGCATTTTGCTATGCTACGTGTTTTTACTCAGCTGGATTGGTAAGATATGCATTTCCAAGAAAAATGTTGGGTGATAACCTTGAAAAAATAATTTCTTGTTATTACCCTAGATGCCATCAAGTCTTACACGCCAGGCAGTGGAACCTGTCACAATTTACAGTGCAGATGATGCACTCACAGGCACTGTCACTGCTCACAGCAAGCAGCAGAGCCCTCCCTGAAGATTTCAGCTACTGCCTTCTAGCAAAGCTCATCACAAGACTTCACATATTTGTAGCTAGCCAGCATGAGGATAAAGGCTCCAGAGGTGCTGGTCTTTTCCCTCTAGGTGCAGTACTTCCGAGTTAATCAAGGCCAGTGGGGGTTTCTCTGTGATACACAGCAGCTGACAAGAAAACCAATAGCTCTGACTCAGGCACAGAGAGCAGCACCCTGAGGAGCAGGGTGACTGATGGCCCTGGGAGTGCTGGACATCAGCTGCAGCAGCTCCACTCACTTTCCACCATTTTTCTCTAAGCTTTACACACAAGCCTGATGTCCTGATGTCCCCTCCCTCCTCCAGACAATGCTCCCTGTGTACAGAATGAAGTCACTCTGCCTGTCAGTAAAGAACACCCTGTCAAGCTGCTGCTTTTGTGTCTTGCAGGGTTCACTCCATTAACTGAAGCTATTTCTCTTTTCAAGAGACACCTTCCCAAGTCACTAACTGCTACTATGTCCTGATGCTAAATGCAAGCTGAAGGCTTCCCTGAGGACACTGGCTAGCCCTGCTGGTGGTATGCATTCTGTTTGGCCACATCCAACTTCAGAGAACACAGTCACAAAAACACCTGCCCTATTCCCCTTCACCAACATGCAAACAGGTTTTAACAGGCAGCTCCTGAAGTGGATTATAACTTGTTTCAGGCACTAATCCTTCCACCTGGTTTCCTGACGGGTATAAAAGGTGAATGTGTTTTGAAGTGACACCTCAACCCCCTGCCACTTCCCACCCAAAGTCCTGCCATTCATGTACCCCAAACAGGGAGGGAGAAAACACCACACATCTCATCTTGCAGTAACATTTACACTTCAGGCTGGCATAATGCAAAATACTGTCCCTCATTACAACAGATATTAAAAGCAATAGTTTGACCAAATCTTTTCAGTGGCAGCTTCCCACTCCTTCCTGTCCTTTACCTTCCTCTTGTAACAAGCACAACAAAAATATCTGGCTGAAGAATGCCTTTTTTTCTGGGACTACTTTTCCCACCACCCCCATTTTTTATGCAGCTGCACAAACAGCATGGGGAAGGAGGAGGCAGAGACTTCTTTCACAACACACTGTCTGGATGTGTTATCTCTGACCAGGCAAAAGCAAAACAGAATACTGCAGCAAAAAACAACAGAGCCAAGAAGAGCAGACATTAAAGGCTCACATGCATATTCAAGTGGACGTGCAATATAAATCTTAATGCTGGATCATCCTCTGCACCCTTCTGTGTATTATGTGACTTGCTGAACTCCTCAACCTTCTAGGACCACCAAGCCCCCACTAGCACACTATGCAATCAGAGAAATCATGCTGCAAACCAGCAAGGATATGGTCTGTCTAGCAGGTGTCAGGAAAATCTGTGTACCCATGCTGGGTGCTCAAAGATAATTTGCAAACATGAGGCAATGCTATTTTCAAGGGCACAAGAGGACAGGCTAAAGGGATTAATTCTGCATAGAGGTGACATAAAATAAGACATAATAAATGCTCTGGAAGCATTTATTCTATAGTCTGAAGCAACTGGCACAGTTAGCACTAATGCCCAGGTAGTCAAATAAAATGACCCAGTTGATAGAAAGAACTGGGAAAAAGCAGGAGCTATTAACCATACATTTGAAGAATTACCCATCTTTTAAGGAAGAAAAGCAACACATCTGAAGCCTGTACTTCAGGTTTGGGGAAATTTGAAAAACAAGCAGCCAAACAGCACAGATTTCAGTAGTCCACAAGTATTCTGGACACTACCTCCAACTCAATGATATCTGCTAAGCTCCACCCAATCCCCAGATCTGGAAATAAAGTAAATGAAGCAAACACAAGCAGGTTTGTGTATAAAAGCACCAACCATTAAATAATACAACTATGAAGTGAAATATCCTCCTCAAACTACAAAAGAGCAGGCTGGAAGGCAATGTACTATTTCACCTGCAACGAGCTCCTGCCTGGGAGATGTCAACACTTGCTTTGATAATGCAAGGGAAGCCCAAGGGAACAATTCTGGCTATAGTAAGGGAAGCTGGTTCAAAAGCAGCAGCTGTGAGAACACCCACGTTCTCCAAAAGCAAATGGGCAAAGTTCAAGCCTCCAAAGCACTCATGTCCTTTTCTCATCATGTTAAATATAAGAGAACAAGGTGGAGCACAGACCTCAGCTTTACAGCACCAAGGATCCTCCTTCCCTCCAGAGTAACTTTACTTCTCAGCTATGTTTAGATTCCTGCAAGTTGCTTCCTCCATGTCCACAGACACCATGGACTAAGTGGTGTCTGGAATGATCACAGCTGCCATCACCTGAGTGTGAAGAGGCATTGAACCAGCTTATCTGCACTCTGATCCCCCAGAACAGAGCAGGGGAAGGCTCTGACAGCCCCCACCTGCTGCAGGCACAGGCAGTTGGCAAAAGATGAGTCGTTTGTGCCCAGATCTGGCTCTGGATCTCACAGAAGTGACTTGAAGTCATCTTCTTTTCCCCCATTTTTTCCCTTCCCAAGTTACACACTGATGAGAACAGAATGTTTCTTAAGATGACCATAATGTTAAACTAGATTATTTTGCAGTTGCAGTTCAAAATCTTTCTTCATACAGTAACTTATCAGAGAAGGAAAGAACAACTGTGGACATAGTTCAGTTTTAGCTCCCCAGAGAATAACAATTGTTCACATATTACGTAAATTCAGATGGAAATTTCCAAGTGTCATTTCAAGTCAAATTCTGACCTTTTTATATGTTGAGAAATGCCAGAAAACACTTCTACACAGAATAAAATAGTATTCTTCAAAGAAAATAAGGCAAGTTCTGGTTTTAGAGAGTGCAGCTTTTCTGTCTTCAAGATACTAAATACAAACCTGCAGAGCAAGAAATTCTGCAAGAATATGAATAGAGTTTTGTTTTTAAATGTTCTTATACATCTCCAACTGCTTGTAAATTGACTGCAGTCTGGTGTCAGTCACTTTTTAAAATACACTGCCATTCTCAAGGAGAATACCCAGGTACTGTGGCTGGCTGCAACTGCTAAGCCCAACTGCACAATGCAAACAGGGACATGGCAGCAGCACAGGTACAGAACCAACCTTTCATCTCTGCTTTGAACTTCTTTGCCTTCACTGCAACCTCTGTGTCTTGTTCATCCACCTCCTGAATTTTGCGCTTCTTGGAAACGACAGGAAGTGTTGAGTCACCAGAGGGGTCAAACACTTTTACTTCACTGTAATGAAGAAAAAAGTCAGTTTATGTATTAAGAAGAGCAAACCTTCAGGGAAGACCCTGCAGTTGAACATAAACTTTCCAACACAACCTACCAAGAATATTTGAAAATCAATCTTGCTCAGCTAACAAAGCATCTACAGGTAGTGAGGCCCTCCCTGCAATACACAGTGCCTTGATCAGTAATCATGACTAGGAAAGAGATACCCCACAAAGTACAACTGTCTGATCTGCCCTGGTTTCTACCTGTTCAAGGCTCTCCAGAGCCCTTGAATTACCCATTGCATTGATTTCTGTGATGCTGAAAGCCTGTCCAGCATAGCCACATGGGCACAACTTGGTCTATTATTGCATTGTACTTGGTATACAGTCCCATAACTGCACCCTAGGGGTAATAACACACACACACACAAAGCATTACAAGTAGCTTTGCTTCTGCTTTTTCTACACTGCCTCTCCACCATTACACTGAGAGGGCAAGCTCACAAGGCAGGGTAATGTCACGGCTCACTGCTGTAGCACCTGTATCACTGAATTTATGGCACATTCAAGTATCTAATCTGTGTGTGAAACTGCCTCTTCTCAGCTATTGCACGCTCGTTTGTTCAGTTCCAAACTCCTCTACAGGCTGTAGAGAACCAGCCACCCTGAAATCCAGTGCTCTTTAAGTGAAATTTGTAAGGGGCAACTGAATCATCAAATAGCAATGAAGCAGTTTTTTTCTTATTCAGAAAAGAATTCCTACTGAAGAAAGAAGAAGTTTTAAAACACTGAGTCTAAAATATTTCATCCCCAGCCACACAATGGACATCTGAACTTTCTAAAAAAGGAATCTGAAGTAGATACCTTGCACAGGTTATAAAAGCAACTGAAGCTGAGTGACTGGGCTGGGAAGCATGTGGTAATGCCAGGAGACAGTACCATCAACCCATCCTCTAAACATGGGAAATTATTTTTATGGGTATTAACACAGCATGTTGGTTTAAAGAAATTGATCATGCAGCCTTTTGCAAAAGGTGGACTCTGCTTCAGATAAACCCAAGTGAGTGCTCACTGGCTTCCTTGTCATTGTCATAATACTGTTAATTAAAACCAAAACAAAACCAACCCAAAAACCAAATCCCCAAAACCGTAAACAAGACAAATGCAGCATCTCTTGCATATTATTTGGAAAGCATACAGAAATGGTTCACTTGAATCTCATCTCTAAAAACTAACTCGCATTTAACTTCTGATACATTAATTTAGCTAATTGATACAAAATCCATAGCTCCATACAAGACTAAGATTCCTGCCCATCTCCTTCAAACACTATTTTAGCCTTTCTAACATGTCCATGCAGCAGTACTGCCATTTTTGTACTACAAGGACAATTTGACAAGCACTGAGTTAGAGCTTCCCTTTTAGGCAGCCAGACTATGCCAAACAGCCAGGAATTATCTTCAGATTCTCCCCAAGCCAGACATGTTTGCAAAGCATGCCTAACAGCAGAAACATGTCCTGGCAGGAGTTCATGATTCCTCATTTGCAGAGGTCAAATCCCAGCACCTATGTTGTCTCTTTAACAACCTCCTCCCTCAGCTCCTGCCTCCTGACATGCCCTGATGCTTCACTTACTGACTGACACTGTCTGGAAAAGCTGCTCCAGAAATCACAGCCATCACTACACTTGGAAATGCCTTCCATATGGAAATAGAAGTCACAGCTAGACTCCAGAAGGATGTTTGGGGGCTGCAGATGGGTGCAACAGTGCTAATTTTTCCTCACAGAATGAGCACTGCAACCTGGTTTTGCTGAGCTCTTGCCCTCTCTACACCAAAAGCTCAGCAAAATAAAGCAGGGCAAGCTAAGCAAGAAGCCTGCAACCAAATTAAGCAATAAACCCACATGTCACAGCACAGACTAATAATACCTTCTTCAAATCCTCAGATGTTCAGCTGCCCCAGTTGCAATTTACAGTGTCACTTTGGGCACCAGAAACTGTTCTAACGGTGTCCAGAGTACATAAACACCTTATTTATTGCTTAAGACATGTTACTTATTACATACACGACTTAAATAAGGAGATGAAGCTATGCTCAGAACCACTGGTGTCTAGTTTTTTCCTTTTTTTAAGAATTAGATGGCTAAGTAGGTCTCTAGGACAGCTTCCATGTCAAAGAAACTAATTCATACTCTGATTTTCTCCCATTTATTTTATTTGGAATAGTAATAAATAAAGCTGCCATATATTAACACCCTGCTTTTTGGGGTGCTGCTGGTAGCACCTAAAGTAGTTGCTATATGATGATGACAGTAATTTACTATTAGAAAATCTATGAAAAAGGAAATTCTTATTAGCAACAAAACTTATTATCAATGTTTAAATAGCATAGAAAATGTTTTCTGGATCTTAGGTCAACCCAGCTCACAATCAAAAAGCTTTTCATAAATAAAACCTGAAGAGTTATTTTTACTCAGCAAGCTGAAAGGAAAAACTATTCACCTCTTGTTCTGATACTTGTCTGTCTTGGCCAAGGCTTTTCCAGTGCCACTTATTCTTCTTATCTACAAGAAAAATTTAGGTATGAAAAACAAATTACTCATAAGGAAAAGAATTCACAAGTTATTCAGCTCTTGAAATGGAGAGACAGACTGTATTATGGGTCAAGCTCTTGTGTACCTGCATTGGCTTTACACCTGAGTGTAGAGTAGTGACAGGGAGTGCAACTGAGGTGAGGAAGGCTGAGGTGAGAATGGCCTTCCTAATGCTGCTCTTCTAGGGCCTAATTCAAGAAAAGGACATCTAGACTGGATCAAATATGCAAGAGTAACATGACATAATTGTACCTCCAAATTCCCAAAAGCAGCTCAAATCTGTGCACTTTTTTCCTTTGGCAAGAATAACTGCATGTCAGGGCAGGTATCACCCTACAGCTGGCATAAAGCCACCCTTAAAGCCACAACACAGGCCCCAACCTAAATGAAATGTGTACTTGTCAGGTGACTGCTTTGTCTTTTGGTGTTAACATGTCTCCTTGCCTTTGCTCTGATGGGAAGTTTCACCTTCCACGGAGAGCGGGCAGGTTTTTCTGGGTGTTTCATTTTTGTTCTAGTGATGCCAGCACAGGCATCAGATGGAAGGCTGAACCTAGCTGTCATTAACAAGGTCACATGCAGCAGCCACCTAAAAGAGGAAAGGGTCTCTGTTCTCCCAGAACCCTGTGCTGATGGCAACATGGAACATGGAGAGCCAGGATATGCATCAGGTGGTAGGAGGGCAGCAGCAATTTGCAGAACAGCATCTTGCTTTAGCTACAGAGAAAGCTCCCTAAGGCTAAGCACCACCAGATTGTGTCCAGATTCCAGGAACCAGGGTGGAAAAAATACTGACATAAATACTCCTTCTAAGGTAAAGAGAAAGAAACTATGAAGTAATAAGCCTATCCTTGCAATTCATAGGGTGAATGTAAAGGTATGATCTTATTAATCTTGGTGGCTACCAAGATTTTTCAGTATAAAGCAAATAAAGACAACCCTGTGAACAAGAACAGCTGATACACAAATGCCTCCAGCCAACTTACACACCTGGCCACTCCAGCCAAGGCTGGGAGAAACTACAGGGTGAGAGTGACATGCTACTGAAAGAGAAGAGTCAAAAAGCAGTGTCAGGAAATCATGCCCTGAACAAGAATGACAGCTTCTGTAAGACTCACCCCTCTCTCTTCCAAAAGCCTCAGTCTTGTCTCTACTTTGAGCCTGTTCTCAGCTCCCATTTCAGCACTGGTGTTCTCTCCAAGGGCATCGTAACGAATAGTCAAGGCAGTCTTTGCTGCCAGCATTCGAGAAATCTGCAAAAGCCAAAAATAATATTAAATGCTAAGACTTACCATAAGGCAATGATTCACTCTGATCTGGAAACCATACCCACCTACAAAAGAACAGAGAACCATTTATTAGCAGTGTTTCGTCCAAAAAGTAATTAGTGTCTCACTCTTTCAACACTGAAATACTGTTAATGTAACACCTTGTTTCCTTGATAAATAGAAGGAAACATCTGAGACAGCAAGTCAGTTACACATATTCTACTCTACCCCAACCTTTAGACCGGGTTAGTCTGAGGTGTAATTTCCAGCTTTCTGCAAAATTCAAACACATATTCATCCACCTGCATTATGAAAGACTAAGCACTAAGACCAAGCTGTTAATAACTTTAGTACAAAAAGAGTCTTATTTTCAAGCAAGACTAAAGCCTTTAACACCTTAGTTTACTATCACATAGAAGAAAGTAGTAACATACCCCTTGAGAAAGTCAGTGTTACATCCTAACTCATCTGGAATACACCTGTTACTGCTCAGGTATGTCAAACAGACAATCCTATTTCCTTTTTCTGAACAGGAGTGAACAATATTCAAAGGTTTGTAGGACAGTGGTATTTTCCATCTCATCACAAAGCAATACAGTAAAGCAAGCCATGGAAAAGCCTCACTGTGAAGCTCAAGCCATCGTGAAGCTCAAGATATGAATGCCCTGGAAAAAGCCAAGCCAGCAAAGAACTATGCAACTTACCTTTCCTTTATTTTTGGTATTGCTTTGTCCCACCAGAGAGGCATGATAGATAAGGCCAAACTTAGGTGTGTCCCTTTTAGTCTTCAGTGCTCTGAAGAGTGCCTTCTCAGCACCCAGTAACTGAACTGTAGAAGCTGGATGTTTGGCCAGATTCAGGAGGGAACCTAGAAAGAGGTGACACAGCAAGAGTAATTTGTCAGAGAAGCAGCTAGGCTAGATTCCTGCTTTTGAACAGTGTGAGAAGCTCAGATCCATCTGTTTTCATAAGAGCTGTTTTCCACTTGTTTCCTGAAGGACAGGTAAAGCATTTCAGTCTTTCATGCCTCAACTGTCTTGGTTTTGATTTGAGCAGCAGGAAAGAAGGCTGATTCAATAAAACATATTCCATTGGAATAATGCCCACTCCTGACAGTCTGACAGCAAGAACATTTCATCACAGAACTGCAGCACAGATAACTGAAATAAGGCTGCTATCTTGAGCCAGTCTGACTATAAATGCCCAGTGCTGGCTTTATACCTTGGAAGTGACTGAACTATCAGCAGGAGGCTCACTAGGTGTCTCAGAAGAGGTAGTGACTTAAGTTGCCCTCATATTCCAAAAAGAATTCAGGCCAACTGAGAACTTCGTCATCACAGACTACTACCAAGCTCATGCTGGTATTCTCAAGATTGCTGAAGTGCTGCCTTCGCCCCATTTACCACGATATGTTCACCAGGCCTTACATAATGCTGTTAGCTGACCAGCACCTCAGAGAAAACCTCTGAGGAGGTCACCTAAGATGTATTCATGTTGGTCACTGGAACCCACCTGCATGAGCAATGAGCCTTGCTCCCACTAGTTCTCCCACCATGACAGTGAGATTGGGAGCAATGGCCATCATTCTGTTCTTCAGGTAGTCATAGAGCTGCGTCCGATACTCAGAGATTTCGATCACCTGGCACAGACAGAGTTTGGAAACAGGAGTCAGTATCAGCCGACCAAAAAAGAGAAATAGATAAATATACTGACACAAGGAAGAGCTGAGAATTCCAATGTAGGAGACTAACAAATTGCAAAATGCAAACAGCCAAGAGCCAGAGTTACAGGAAGCTTTATACAGGATGTATTCCCAGAGCAGAGCTACATCCGCAAAGTATACTGTGAACATCTGTTCTTATTCCCTTATGCACCTGATTTACTCCTGATAAAAAAAAAAGGCAAAGCTCCTGATAAAGAATCTGACAACATGCCAAAGACAGAGAAGCAGAACAAAAATACTTAGTAAGGACATTTTCTTTAGGACAAAACCCTGGAATATTCAGTTTTCACCTAAGCCTCTGCCACCATTCTCTTGAAATGGGATCCAATGTCTTTACTTGTTTCATACAAATAGACACAATTAGAATGCACATAAAAAAGCAACCTGGTCTAGACCAAGAACGGGAACTCCTAACCCTGCCACTCCTGGTAAAGTCACAAAGGGATCCAACTGGCAGAACTGAAGTCAGTGGGTGTTTGTTCACACATGGCCCAGAAGAGAGCAGGGTAGAACTCCTAATTCTTTTGGTGCTTCAGTGGACCATTTTTAACCCAGGGTTTATCACCTCGCTTCCACAGTGACAGAAGAAAATGAGGCTATACAAATTCTTGAAAGTACAGTGCTAGCAAAATTCCTCCCAAAAGTAAGACTGCCACTTTCAGAAGACCTTGTGCAAACATCAACAACCTGAGATGGCTCAGATGAGGTAGTGACTGTGCACCCTCATGTCTGATCATCAGGAAAGCAACAACACAGGAATCATCACTGCCATCACAAGAGTTAGCACTGCCCAGGGAAAAGCTCTCCTTGGCAGAAGTGGCTCTTCTGAGCTGAAATAGAGTCCTACTGCTATCCATTCATGTGTACATACCTGATCACAGAGATGGATTATGTTGTTTATGTCTTCTTCTGATACTTCTGTCCCCATGGAAATCTCAGCGGCAGCCTTCACATCCTCCTCAATCTCTTCTGGTAGGATGTCAGAAACATCAGAGGAAGCAAAATTGCTTCTGTCTCCTGTGGGGGACAGATGAAAGCATGTTTGTGTTGGGGGCGAGATGAACTAGCAAAAAAAAGCACAGAAACAGATGAAGATAAAAGACCAAAATAAAAACAGTGAGTCAAGTCTGGCAATCACACTATTCCAAATTCCTAAAATATATGTCAGTGTTCTGTCTTTGTGTTTATACCAACTATGAATGGTTGGAAATATTAAATTTGAAACTAGAAAAAAAAAAAACAGAAAGCCCATACTGCATACTTCACCTTTTCAGTAGCTGGTTGCTGCAAAATTTTCAGTGATAATATTAGAAGAATAGAATTCCAGGAAGCAGTCACTTACCACAAATCTATTTAATTGTTTCTACAACTGGGGGGAAATAAAGTTCCCTTAAAACCACAAGTCTCCCTCTGGACTGCAAACTTCATTATTACAAAAAACCAACTAAGCAAAAAATAAATCAATACAAAGCACATGAGCCCAAGAGGTGAGGCAAGTGTCCAAAATAGAGCATTCTTCCTGCCCTTATGAGTAATTCTAGTAGCTGCTCTCTTCAAAAACATCCAGAGACAGGCAACACTTCTCTTTACATCAGTTTTTTAGGAGCTAATTTCCAAACTGGTCTGCTGACTAATTGTGATTCTAAGACATGCTGGCGGTCCATGACGGACCGGTTGGTGAGGTGGCGTTAGCTTTCACTTGAGTTTTCAAACAGCAAATTGCACCAAGACCCAGATGCAAACATACCCTCTTTTTCTGCTGGCCCCACCTACCCTGCTGCTGCTGCAGGCAGCAGTGCTCAGGGCGATGGGCAGTGGGTCTCACAGCTGTGCCACCCACGCCGTGCCCAGGCCGGGCTGCCCTCGCCACTCACCGACTTTGCGCACGCATCTGCAGTAGGTCAGGTTGTCCGCGATGATTTTGCCCAGCTCGGGGAAGTGCCAGCCGTACCACTCCCGGCAGCGCATGATGTAGTTATTCAGCTCCTTGTCCAAGTCGTCAAGAAGCGCTAAAGGAAAGATGGACGGAGTTCTTTTTCTAAAAGGGCAACCTAAAAATGTGGTACTCTCAAACCAACCAACAGTGTAAAGGGAGATTACCTGAAGTATTTCACTCCATAAATATTGGAATAAACCAAATGACACTAGAATTCTTTACTTTTCAGAGAGCTTTGTAATACCAGGCACAATACTATAGAAATGCTGGAATTCCTCTGAGTGCGGCCTCAAAGTTTTATCACTGGGACCATCTTGGACAAACTCCCTGACAGCTGCAAAGCACATTCCCCTAGTAGGAGCACAGCAGCCATTTCTACTTCCTCTTAGTCAGCCAAAGTGCTACACACAAGGTTGATGGAAAATCTAGGCATCCAATTAAGTTTGAGGAAAAGTGTTTTACTGGTAACTAAATAATCTGGTATTCCATTACTTGATTTAAAAAGCAAGCCTTTTAGTTGCTGTTATAATATAAATATAGCAAATACAAAGCCAACGGGCTCCCCATTTACTAGATATGACAAATAACCAGATTTATAGTTTATTAGAGCACCTACAGTATATATTGCTAGACAGCCTTGAGGCTAAAACATTTCCTGCTAATGCAATACCAACATTCCCATCTGTTGTCTCAGTGGTAGTGACGAAGGAACTGAATTACATCATTAATTTCAGTTTAACTATGTTTCATCATTGGCAACAGTCTGGGAACTAATATTCCAAACAGGATTCCTCACCACTGCAAGCATGAAGATTATGATGGGTGTCTCTTCAAGGAAAAATGAGGAATGGGCTTTCCTAGCTGCTTTAACAACTCCAGTCTGTTTTGCATTTAGAAAGCAAGGAGACAGCATTACACACTGCAGTGTGATTCACACGCCTAACGTAGGAGTCTATTTCTACACTGCCCTCTATGCAAGACACCACCCAAATGATGGGTCAGAAAATGCTACCTGTGGGGCCCATTCTCACAGCACCACTCAGAAGGGAGACATGTGGGGAAGGAAAGCCCTTACAGGACTGAACTAACACTGCCTGTAGTTCAGATTTCTCTGCTAAGATAAAGTGCACGCCAGTCTATTGTATTGCCCTAAAAATGTTCCTGCTTGTGGAAAGCCCTATTGAGAAAACGTGCTTTATGCCTAGGGGAACATCAGTGCCCAATTTACTAAGACATCCTAGGAGGAAATTGACAGCAATACTTTTCTTTAGCCAATGTAAAGAAGTCAGCTACCCTAAGCCAAATCCATTAATAATTTAAGCTCTAAATATACTTACAAATTGCCTGGATAATCATGGTATCTACTTTGTCTGGGCTGAATTTCAGCTTGTATCGGGAAAGGCTGAGGAGACACAAATACAGTTTCATCAACATCCTGCCATCCTGTTGCAGAATATGCCCCACCTGTTCCTTTTGAACACAAACACAGTTGTCCACAGGTTCACTGAAACCAAGCTCAGTTCTGTGCCACTGACTGCTCTCAGCTGGGGCCAGAAGCCACACTGACACAAGCTCCACAACAGCCCTGACATGAGTCCCTCCCACACCCTGTGACCAGGGTGAAAGTGAAAGTTAAGGTTATTTGTACCACCTGCTGCAGACTGAACATGAGTGCTGTGGCAGGAAATTAATTGGCTTTTGGTTTTTCTGCATGGCTCTCCACAAAATGTCTTTGTCAACAGCACTTCCAGTTGGGCTGAAGCTGGAAGCAATCCACAAAACTGCACCTCCCTAGCAGCAAATACCAGCAACACTAATGTGAAGCAACAAAAGAAACTTCCTGGAACAGATTCTCACTGTCTGAGAAAGCCCATTACCATCTGGCTTTAATGTTATGTTAACAATTTCTCTGTAACCTACAGTGAAAGACACTTGGTATCAATGAGGAATTGCATTTTAAAAGCCCTTTTTCAATATTAATGCCCATTTTCTAAGCAAACACACTTTTAAGGAATTGGCTACAGCAAAGCACTTCTCTAACTTGCCAATGGCTTGTGACAGGACAAGGTCATGTTAGAATATGGATTAAAAAGTTACTTGCTAATGGATGCTTGATCCCATGGAGATCCAACAACTTGGTATTTAACTACTACTCCAATAAATTTAAAAAGCAGCAAGAACAAGGTGGGAAGAACAACCCTGTCTTTGTCTAACATTTGCATTATCTATTATATGGGTATTTATTCTAGCACAAATCATTAAATTGTGGTCTGCACCTTGTCTCTCAGTGGCAATGGAGCTTTAAATTACTCCCTTGACTGCTCCAGACACAGCCCAGAAGTATATCCTGATGTATATAACATGAAAAGGA
>JAYDZK010000274.1:26191247-26208683 GCA_034509185.1 Euphonia xanthogaster
GGAGGAGCTGCCTGCCCCCCCCCCCGCCCGCGCTCTCCGCCGCCGCGGGGCCGAGCGGAGTCGCGGTCGCCGGGAGGGCGCCGGGGGGAACGTTCCCCCAGGGGAGTGTGTGTCTATGTACGGATGCCGATCTCCGACCTCGGCCAGATTCGGGCCCCTCTCCCCGGGCATTTTGATCATTTTTTCCTCTTCCCTCGGGGTGTTCGCGAGGAGCGCGGTCGGGCTCCAGGCGGGGATACTCGGGGGCCGGGGCGGCGTCCGGACGGAGCGGGATCGCCGCCGGGCAGCCCCGGCCCTAGAAACCCGGGAATGCAGCGAGGGGTGGGCTGTGTTGCACAACTGTTGTTTCCTTTCCGTTTCCATTTCCCGGGTGTGTGGTAGGATGGTTTTAGCCCGGAGCGGGCTTTGTGCGGGTTAGGCTAGGCTTGCCAGGTCCTCTGTTCGCCCTAGGAATGCGAAAGCCTGGTTTTCTCCCCCTCCTTTCTCAGCTGAGCGTTGTTTGCCTGTATTAAACACCCCGTCCTTTATCAAGGCTCTGTCCTGCCTTCGCTCCAAGTAATATTCTCGTTATGCCCCCCGTCATTTCTGTCTTCTGAGCCGGGGACTTAAATAGTTGCTTGTACCGCAAGTTCCTGGGTTGCTCGGCCTGGCATGTATACAGTGCTTTGCTTACAACTATTGCTTTAGGCTATGTGACCTGTCGCTGGAAAGTTAAAACAGCGCTCCGGTTTTAATTTGTATTCTGTTTTGCTTTATTTTTTTATATTGTTGTCATAGGGCACTGTTTCCTATCTTTGATTTTTCCCAAAGTGTAGCCATCGTGATAATGTCAGTACCTACAAATGTTTCTTGTAGTGCTGTGAAGTCAAGAATAGTACCGGTGCCAGCCAGGAAATTAAAAGTCCCCAGAGACAAGGCTCAGCTTAGTACATACGGTGTCTGCTTTGGGGAGTAGCCTTGGTGCAGTGTGAGCGGCGAAGAGAAGCCAGCCGTGTGCGCTGGTGGTCTTCCTCCCCGCCCCCGACTTCCCAGCACAATGCAGCTGACAATGGTGCTGCTGCCTCTCTGTGCCTGTGCGAGGGGCAGCTGGGAGCACAGCGATTGCTGCCTCCTGGGAGGACACGTTGCCCCTGTAGCAAAATACGTGAAAGTGACTGCATTTTAAAAAAAGCCGAACAAACCCACCAACAGTTTCTGAACTAGATTTTATAGACAGATGTTCACGTGACCTGCTCTGTAGTTGTCTGCATATGTAAACCAAGGCGTGTTTTAACAAATAGCAGCTTTCGTTAGTCAGGTAAATCCTTCCCCAGGCAAGTTCTGCTAAAACACATGTGTATTTGTCTTTGGGACTGCTTGAAGCATGTAAAATTCCAGGTATGTGATAACCTGTTGTGGCTATGTATTTTAAAGATCTGTGAATAAGGAGCCTGCTGTTTATTTTTAATAGATAAGCAAAACGCTGTGAGATGTTGTGTCATTCATTTCTGGGGGACTGTGCAACAAGAGCTAAACAGATCCTTAAGTAGAAGGATAATGTAAGGTTATGCAGCACTGTAAATCTCATTCCTTTCTTTATCAATCCTACAAGAATAACTGGATTACCTAAAATTGTGAGTTGCTTAGAGTATCATTCTTTTTGGCCCTGGAATTAAGTTAAGAGCGGGGTCATTTATCATCAGTAAAAGTAGGGGTTACTTTATTTTCAGTGTGAAATTGACTTTTACGATAAGTAAAAATGCTTGAAAGAAGGGCAGACTTCAAAAAACCCACATGGTTGTTTAGTGGGATCTAAGCAAAAATGAAACAAAACACAAATGGTTTTCTCCTCCCTCCAAGTGTCTTAGGCTGTTTTTGCATTACTTGAATCTAAATGTTATCTATTCATGTACTGCTAATAAAGAATGCTATAGTTTGTATATATGTTTTCCACTCCTATAAAAAAGTAAGTTTATTTGCTTTGTTAAGGAAGTATGTTGTACATATGTTCCTCTAGTAATTTTGGTTTTGATGATTTTTCTTTAAAATGCTGAGAATAGAGTTTGTTTTTTTAAGGTCAGACATTGAAGTTTGAGCTCTTCTGAAAATTGGAGGAGGAAGCTTGCAATATGTTGCCTCACGATGTTTGTTTTGTGTGTGTTTTGTTTTTGTTAGTTGCAATAGCAATACCAGTGTGTTTCATCCAAGAAACTTTGTGTGCTCTTTAGGGTCCTTATATAAGTGTGGGACAGTGCTAGGAGCCTTATTTTGTGCTCTTTAGGAAAACTGCAGTGAAGCCTTTAAAACCTCAGGCATCTAATGAAGAGTTAGAAATTGGAGTGCTGTGGTATTTCTGTTCTCTTTGTATGGTGGTCTTTTTTATGTCCTGTTTCATGAGGTACCCTAAAGCACCTGTTCTTTTCACAGGGCAAGAAGTCTAGAGACTTGCTTGCTAATTGCTGATCCAGGATTTTGTTAATGAATGCTAGTAGTTTTAACAACTTTGCAATCTCCTTCCTTTCTTTATTCCTAAATGTTTTTGTGTTGCCTTAACCATTTGGCATTGAATGGCAGTATAGTTCACTGACAAGCTGCAGAGAGCATTTTCAGGCTTGCTGGGTCTTGTATCCTGATGTATTTTGCTCCTATTTTTTAAGTTTTGATTGTTGGCACTTCTATTATTTAATTTGATATTATTTCTCTTCTCCTGAAGCTACAGCTTTCTTTCCTCTTATTTTGTGGGTGAGAGGTTGTGGGGCTTTAAACAAGCATCCTTATGGTTTGAAGACTCCTATTCCCCCTGCTTATTCTAATGTTTGGTGCTTTCCCTATTTGTTTTTAAAACTAGAGCCCTCTTTCCTTGAGGGTAGGAATCAAATATGAATCATAGTTTTATCACTCATATTGGCCAGAGGCACTGTCATAGTAGCAATGATCATTAGTAATACCTTGTGCAGGATGATTGGGTTTGGAAGCCTGAGTAGGAGATCTGTTACAATGTATAGAACTATATGACTACTACAAATACCTCTACTGCTGGGATAATATGCTGTCATGCCATTTGTAAAGTAAATTTAGACAGTGACTGACCTGAAATGTCATGTAAAGGGACAGAGTGTTCTTACAAATTCTTTCAGTAAGAACAGAAATAGTGAAACAGGAGCTAGTTTTGAAGGTACAAACCAGATCAGTAGAGATCTGAATCTTGGTCCGATTCCTAGAAGTTAGTAATGCCACATAAAGACATTAAAACAGCTGTGCAAGTTATCAGAACAAGTTGCAGCTTCTTGTTTTTCTTTCTGGTCAGGGGTGAATACCAGTGTGCTTCTATTCCTGCCACTAGTCCCAGAAGCTGAGAGTCCAAATGTGTTAGGGAAAACTTTGGGGAACACAGGTGATCTGACTGCGTTACCTCTGAAGAACTCCTTTCATGCTTCTTAAGTGACTTGCTTGAAGGCCTGTGTATGTCAGGCTTTTTGAAGGCCTGGGCTGAGTTTTTGGATTTGAGCTTGAAGGGTGATGAGTCAGTCCCTGCAGTTTAGGTTGTGGCCTGGATGGGTATTAAAAAAATGAAAGGGATTCAAACCAGGTGGAGTCTTGCTCATACGTCTTTCCATTGTAGAAACTGAATTGATCTGGGTTGAGGCAGTGAGTCAAACTGATAGAAAGAACACTTCCTCTCTTTCTTTACTCCAGATTGAGACTGGTATGGATGGGAAGGGTGTTTGCTGACTTGCCCTGTGCCCTTCCCTGATCTTTTCATGTTCAAAGAAGTTGTGTGTGTTTAACTTCTTTAGGGAGCAGGGAGAAAAAACTTAAAAAGGTTTTAATCTGGAGATAGAGACCTATCTGGATGGACTTAATAGAGAAGGTTAGTATTTTGTGTGGTTTTGGCACTTGATCCTAAATTTCAAGTCCAGCCATACAGAGGATGTTTCTGTACTTTTAGCAAAAAGTCCCTTTTGGGATGGGAGCCTGTGGTAGACACCTGTACATATTTTGTTTATTTTGTCTACACTGTTAAGAAGTAAAACATAAAAGGATGATTTCAAACATGATCAGCAGGAGACCTGTGATTATGACTACTTGGGAGCAGTTCTTCCTTGAGCATCCTCTAGACCTGATGTCTGTGTAAAATCCCTTTGTCCTGCAGTGGAACATAGCTAAAGGCCTGATGCAGGGTGTGTAGTGACAGGCAAGGAGTGGGGTTAACAGTACCTAAATTCTGTCTTGTTTAATCTATCAACTGGCAACACAAAAACTCTGATGTCCTTAATTAATGTCTTAGAGTGTATAACACTTAAACCCTTTTGATGAGCTTTAGTGCTCAAGCTGTTGAATCAAACTTGTCTGTACAGTTAATTCTTACCCTGGAAAGATATCAAAATACCATAGTGCTTGGAACTGCACCTTTTAAAACTTTGAAGTATTGTGGTCTTAAAACAAGCGTGTTAGAAGGAAGCTCTTGTTGTCATAGAAAAGAAGCTTGCTGACCAGCCTTTTGAAAATAAGGCCTACCTTTGATGCAGTGGGTTGAAAAATGTTTGCATGGTTCACTCTCTCTGAGTCCATAGGGTGTTACAAGTACTTTTTGTTTACTCTCCTGACAGTGTTCCTTTTTTCTGTCAAATATCTGAGCTTCTTAGTACGCTTCTTGTGGTGGGTTTTTTGCAGTTTGTTGTCTAGGAGTTAGAGGTGTAAAATTGTACTTCTTATTTTTGTATGTCATCTATTTCCAAATGGTTCTTCTCTCAATTCTTATGTTCTTTATGGTGTTTCTTTTCTCTCATTAAACTTCTCACAGGTAGACAGACAACCTTTCATGATACTATGTTGCTGTTATTTTTGGGCACACACAGAGAAAGAAAGAAGACACCTTGAGTAGTCTGATTTCATGCGATAATGAGAATGACAGCTGCCATACTGTCCAGTGAAAATAATGAAGTGTTGAACTGATCAGGTTTATGTTTTTCTTGCAGGAAGCAAAACCTTCAGCTGAGGACTTAGGAGATAAGAAAGAAGGGGAGTACATTAAACTCAAAGTCATTGGGCAGGTGAGTTTTTTTATGTAATTGCTTGTTGACATTCAGTGTAGGTGTGACTTCTTGTATGGGAGAAATGACCAAATGCAAGTTGATACTTTCAGTTCTTCAGCATGGATCCCCCTGTGCCATAAAGTACTTCCAGTTGCCAGAAATGTTTATTAGTATACTCTGGTGTGCTTTTTTTGATTAATTTATCCAAGGGTATGAATGAAATAAGTGGCAAACTTGATAAATTCAGGTCCTCAAAGTTTGTGTAGTATCCTAGGCATGAGATCAGCTTTCTTTTTCAGAGATAGGAAAAAGATTGTTGGCTGCCCTGTTGGTAGATGTGGCAACCAGATGAATGGTGGATTAGAAGTCTGTATTCTGGCTGCATTGGAATGTGAATGTTGAGCGTGTTGGCATCTTCTGTGCAAAGAACCCCTAGCTCAGATGACAACTAGGATTGTTTGTTGGAGTTGTAGGGTTTGCTGCAGTTGGGTGGAGACAGATGACTTTGAAGCAGGACTAACAGAAACTACCTTACCTCTTGCTGGCCTAATCAGCAG
The DNA here is from genome assembly GCA_034509185.1 of Euphonia xanthogaster. Taxonomy (NCBI): domain Eukaryota; kingdom Metazoa; phylum Chordata; class Aves; order Passeriformes; family Fringillidae; genus Euphonia; species Euphonia xanthogaster. Next base: position 26,196,820 of record JAYDZK010000274.1, read on the forward strand.
TTATGAGAGCACACTGAAAAGCTGGAAGTGGCCCACATGCCTTTTGCACAGAACCTCTTGCAATCTGTTTTATCTGTAGCCATTTTGACAGTTTCAGCTACTTGCATCTTATGGCTAGTGGGAAGGACTACAGAATAATAAGACCTGAGGTTTCTCCTTAGGTTAGTCTGGCGTTGCCAACTCTGCATGTATCCTAACTTCTAGATAATTACTCTTAATTGAACAAGGTTTCGTATATATTTTGAAGTGCAAGCTTTAACTTGTCTCTTTAGAATCTTAGAACAGACATTCCCTGCATATGTATGTTTGTATTTCATATCATCTGGGTAAAGATGGCAGCACAGACTGAACCATGGATGGGTTTTAGTAACTTGAAAGCCAAAACCTCCATGTTGAGCCTAAGGCTATACGATGCCATCTGTTTTTGTAAAAAGCACTTCCTGTGGAAGTACAGAGCAAATTTAGTGACTGATAAATCATCCTGGAGGTTCACATTATGATGCACCAAGGTATGCATGGTGATAGTTAAATCACATTCCATGTTTCATATAAGTTTTAGATAAGTTTTTTCTTAATGAGATGTTTAAAAATAAGAGATAAAGTTAGCAGTTGCTATAAGGAGAGTTAATTTTTTTCTTTTCTGTCCTTAGGACAGCAGTGAAATTCACTTCAAGGTGAAAATGACAACACACCTCAAGAAACTCAAAGAATCATACTGTCAAAGACAGGTTTGTGAAACAATGACATTCTTTAAAAAGAAAATAAAAACCCAAACCACCTTTCTCACTGTGCTTCCAGATAAAGACTTTTGATGTATCTGATGGTACAAACGTAATGGATTTCCTAATTTCTTTCAACAAGTAAGAGTACTCCTACGTAAGACAAGTGTGAAGTTATACTCTAAGTTAAAGAAATCTGCAATATTAATTGTGTATGTAGGTAAATAGTCACAATTGGTACAGAACAAAAACATATCTTCACTGCCAGATTCTGTGGCAGATATTGTGGATTCACAGCTGCTATTTCCAGAAGCCCTGGCCTAGTTTGCCCTCAGCTTTGGGGATAGATGCCTTGTGTGGCCTTTTCTTGGATAAGTGTGTTGGAGTTCACTTCAGGAGATATAATCATAAGTGATAATACTTTGGGGGCTTTTTCCTAATAGTTTGAGACTGTTGAACTTGTCATTGAAGTGTTCTTTCATGAAATGTTATTTTTTGCTGCCTTTCTGGTGTAGGAGGAAAGAAAATATCAAACACCAGATACATTTGTAGCCAAATCCAAATGGTTAAAATTATGATTCATATTAGAAACCTGAATTTTTTTTAAATCATCTTGGAAATAATTCATGCAGCATTGTTACTGACTAATGAACATGCGTGTGTGGGAATTCTTTCTTAAAGAAAGAAATAATTCTTTGAATGAGCACACCTGTTATCTCCTGAGCTGAATTCTGGAGGGTCTGTGATTTCCTTTGTAGCAGTCATTGCAGTTTTTGGTGTCAAGTAGCCTTTCTCTGGTGAAGGGACTATCAGCATTTCTTCCACATTGGCCGGAGGGATTGTTGAAACAGTGTGAAGATCTGTCCCTACCTGAGAATTTTCTGCCTAGTTATTTGCAAGTGATAAAATTGTGTCATATTCCCCATGAGTTTGTTTTGCTCATAACCTGCAAGAGAAGGAAAAGATGAGGTGTTTACCTTATCTATTGATGTGAAGTATGACGTTCTGCCAGAAATGGGCACATTGTGCAATAGACATACTTTAACTTCACTCTGTTTACCTTTGGGATGTTTGTTTCCCCTTGGTTGAATGCTGTTCATTTTTCTTCCCCTCAGCTCTGCTCTTTCTTGTTCCCAGTGCTGAGCATTTGCAGAATTGATAATAGTAAAGGTTGTGATTCCTTCCTGTAGCCATAGAAGAATGGGAAAGCAAGGGTAGGAGTTCATGAAGTAAACATCATATTTCTCCTGTTGTCATAGGATCCTTAAATAAGCCTGATTAGCTGTTCAGAAAAATACTTGTGTAAATATATCTTGCGAGAGAGGGCATAGTACTTAATTCATAAATAAAGACAAGTTAAAAAAGCTAAAGAAACTTCCAAGTTGCTTAGCTATGACTCCAGTGATACTCTGGAACAAACATCCATTTTGGCAGTATCATACTTTTTGAGTCACTTCTTGATAGTCTACTTGAATGCAACAGAATATCTGAGCTCCCTGTGTAACAGGAGCTAACACTCTTTTATGACTTTCATGTGTTGTTTTTATTTAAAATGTTTTTTTTCTTGTAAACCCATACAAGATGTAAGTAAGTTGGGTTTTTTTTTTTTCTTATACATATGTTTCTCTTTTTAGGGTGTTCCAATGAATTCACTCAGGTTTCTCTTCGAGGGTCAGAGAATTACTGATAATCATACCCCCAAGGAGGTGAGTTTCTTCCTAGAAATATAGTTTGTCTAGATTTCTTTAACTATGATATTTTAATACAGCAGATAGGCAGTTTGGAAAGAGCCTGCTTGGAGCTCCATGTGTAATGCCCCAGAAAGGAGGGTGTAATCACTGCTTGGTAGAGGGGGGAAAAACACGAAGGGAATCTTCCCATTGTTGAGCTTGAACTTCAGTATGACTTTGGAATAAATATGTATTTAGTTCACATTTAGTAGATCAAAGTGTAAATAAACAGAAAACAGTTACTTCTGTCCAGTGACTTCCACCAATTGTTATGAAAAAGCAGGAAGAAACTCATAATAATGACCTTCTGGAAATATCAGACAAACTTGTTGACTATGAAATTGAACAAGTTGCTCTCTCTGAGAGAATAGTTGTAAACAGGCTTTGAGTTGCAAGGTGTAGGTGTTAAGCTGCACTGTGAGCTCGTAGTGCACTATAGATGTAATTCATGTGGCTCTACAGCTGATGCATTCACTATCATGTTGGTGATATCTTTGTTCCTCCTAAACAAGGGGTTTAGAGAAAGGTAAAGCCAGCAACTTCCAGGCGTATGTGGACTGCTCCACAAGTGGGTCTTTGCTGTAATGCTTTTGCTTTGACTCAGATACTTAAGTCTGAAGAAAAATGCCCAAAAATTGTGAATATTGTCTAGTGAGATGGAGACTGAAACTTCCTTCACCCCTTTGATGAATTATGACAGGACAGAGGAACAAAGCATTGTATAATTTGTCTAGGACCTGCTCTGATTTCATCACACCAGATTTATACAATTATTAATAACAATTATTTGCTGTTTTTTTCTCTGTTCTCACAGCTGGGGATGGAGGAGGAAGATGTGATTGAAGTTTATCAGGAACAGACGGGGGGTCACTCAACAGTTTAGATCCTTCTGATTTTCTTCCCCCTTAATCCTTTTTTATTTTTAAATAATAGTTCTTTTGTAATGTGGTGTTCAACACTGAAACTGGCACCCCATCTCTGGGAGTTTACTTTCAAGCGTCTGGTATTTTGAATTCTCGTGCTCATTATACACTATTGTTTCTGTTTTCATTGTGCTGAACTTCTGTGATCCAGCTGCAACCTTGCTCCCCTCTTCCCTTCTGCCCTCCCCTTTAGGAATACATGTACTCACATGCATTTGTATGTTCACTGGGTTCGTGCATTTCAGGCACGAAGGCTGTAAGATCTGCCAGGTGGGCGAGTGTTCTTAATGACTTCCATATCTGCCCTGAAGTTTTGATGTGTGACTGTCTCACTCCTGGACTATAACTTTCAGTGCGAGATGAAGTTTTTCTGAGAACTAAACTGTGGAGAAGTTGTGTATCCATAACTCAGAGCTATTTTGCTTAAATTATGCTGATGGCCCAATGAGGAAGATCGACGAGTTGGAAATGGAAAAGCTGGAACTGTTGTCATCTGTTCCTTGCTCCAGAGATGGCTTTGCTGAAGACGTGAAATTGCAAACCCTAATGATTTTTAAATATTACCAGAAGAGCCCAGAAGCATTTTAACCTCATATAGCAATTAGTATGCGCAGGTATCCGTGCAAGAATGTTCACAGCAGCCAACTGGTGTTACTTTGACACGCTTGTTTGTACCTTTTGGCCTGGGACGTGGGTTTTGAATGGACATTGTCTGTACCAGCTTCATTTAAAATAAACAAGAAAACCAATTTTATAAACAACTTGCATTTTCTTTTCAAATGACTGGAAATTAGCAAAACCATTAGAAGTTATAATTAGGGTATGCTTTTCCTGTGACTATAAGTTGAAGCCAGAAAAAAATTGTGCTCTGTAAATATACCTCATAAAGTGTTTTTTTTTTCCTACTTGCTCTCGTAAAATACTTGATCTGCTTGTTTTGCAGGTGACTCTTAGAGACTACTAGCTGTTTCTTTTCTTGGAAGAGACTATTCACATACAGTTACGTAAATCTTCACTTCATGCACAGAATTTAAACTGAAAACACAGCTTGGAAGTAAATAAAGATGGCTTTTAATGTCTACATTTCATATGATATGGTACCATTAAATAATCTATGATGGATGACATGGAAGTGTCATGACAGTTCATTGGGCATCATTAGCAGGGTCTGTGTGTTCCAGCTACCTGCAGGTTATAAATGGTCACTTTGAGAACTTGTTACTTAATATGAAAGCTGAGGTGGGAGGTAACAGGCAGAGTAGTGTAAAGAGAAGATTTCACTACTCTCCCTGCTTCACCTCTTTTGCAGATAAATAGGACTTGTTTGGTAAATCAAGTTCCATATAAATGCCAGCTTCAATTAAAAACACATGCTGGCATACTTGGAAAAAATAGCAGGTTTTAAGTACTTTTTTTAAATGGCATTTGCTGTAAAGCTAGAGTGCATTTTCTTTCATGCTTGTGGTTGTCCTGTTCCTGATTTAGTAATAATTTTGTATGCATAGTTGCACTAAGCAATTTTTTAAAGATTAAAATTTTTGTTTACAAAATGTCAGAATATGGGGTTTTCTTCAAGTATTTTATGTAATTCAGCTCTTAAGGAAAGAGGGATTGCTACGATGATTTAGAACAACACGGCTTCTCTGCATTTACCTCCTATTGCTTTTTTAAAATACTAAATACAGTTGCTTCAGAATACCAGAAATAAAACAACCTTGTTACTATTACCAGATCATATTTTAAATTAAAATTGATACTAAGCTCTTTTTTGTAGGCAAGTTCTTATTATCTCTCTTCTGCAAACTAGGAACTGAGGTGCAAGTACTGGGGTCACTGTGGAAGCTGAAAGCAGAGCTGAGAACTGAATCCACATCCCTGGGGTTTGATGCTAGTACTCTAGTGGCTGCCCTGACTCTCTGCTTCTAGCTGTTCACCTTCCTCTTCCAAATCTGTTTTTATATGCTCATTTATATCAGCTTTCTAGCTGAAGCACTGCATTTGGTTCTCCTGAGACTGTGGAGGAGGGTTTTCTGCAAAATGCAGCTTCAGTAGGATGAAGCTCAAGGCGAAGATTGCTTTTTGTTCTGTAACCTTGTCCTAAAATACATCTCTTTATAGAGTGGATGTAGAACCAGTGACTGACTGATTTGACCTCTTTCTCAGACTGGTTGTGATGCCTCAAAGAGCTTCAACAGAGCTGCTGGTCTAAAGTCATGTCTTTGCTGATAGAACTTGATAGAACAGTAAGAAGGGGGAAACTGTTCCCTGCCTCAAAGATTAATATTGAGAGCTCTGTGCAAATTGAGAAGATACATGTGCTACAGATCCACTAGTACCCTTTTTAAAGAAGTTAATTCTTTGGAATTACAGGCTGAAATCTGAATTTTAAAGTAAAACCAACCTGAGTTTTGAAGTCAAGAAGGTAGACTTGACTTTTTTTCCCTTTTTTTTTTTCTTTATTATTTTCTTTTTGAAAGAGCTAGTCCTTTTCAAACAATTTATTTTAAAAAACATGGTCTAGAGTGGAAGTTTTAAAGCGCAGTTTCAAAGGCTGTAACTGGAAACAAGGTTGGATTTCATATGTTGAAGAAAAACAGAAGATCTTTCCTCTTGCAATTTTTGTCTTTGCTTACTTGTATATTAGAAAAAGGTTGGTTTTTAAATGCTTTAAAAAAGTGTTGGGAGAATAAAACCATCTTCACTGAGTCAGTTAATGGAATAGAAGGTGGAAGTTAATACTTTATTTTGAATTGTGACAATATATTTAGTATTCACTATGGTGATGTATAAAAGCTTTCTTGAAAGGCACTTCACAAAACCATCAGTCTTAACAGCTTTTTCTCAAAGCTGCTGTGCCTAGAGGATTTGTGTATTCTCTTAAGTATAAACATGTCTGCATGATCACCAGTTTGATAAAATTAGGATGTTTTTAAGTTAAATGCATAAATGTTGGCAGAATTTAGACTTCAGTTAATGTTAGATAATGCTAAAACATAATTTCTGCCATCAATTTTGACTAGCCATGTATTGTTTTAGAAATGCTACAGTTGTTTACTGTAGTTTTTAGCTTTTCCTAATTTAAATGGAAATTATTTAAGAATACTGTATTAAAATATTTGTGTTGACCTGTGCTGTGCATCTTCTGTGTGCACACTTAAAATATTGCTGTTCAGGTAAATTTTCTTAAATGAGAAAATCAACCTCTGAAGCACTCTACAGAGACCAGTAGGAATTGTGCTGGATGTTTAGACTGCTTTTGGTTTGCTTTTAGAACCAGTACTTAATGCATATCTAATGAAGTTCAGCTCCAATTTAGAGACTGCAGAAACTCTTCTCCACAGGAAACTCTACAGGAACTGCAATATGAATTGAATCTACAAGTCCACAAGTGTTACACTTTGCTAGAAAGTACCAGAGAAACAACAACAACAACAAAAAATATATATGATAACCTGGTTAATAAGGAAGATAACTTACCTTGCTATGGTTTCTCTGTAGTTTTTTTATTGCTGAATCTGAAATCTAGCTGCTTCTTACAGTAGCATGTTTATCATAACTTACTGTTTTGGAGCATTCCTCCTGAAGTCAGTACTGAGGTCTTCATACCTTTTTGTAACCTGGTGATTTCATTGTTTCATCTCTCAACACAAAATGGACCAAAGAATCTATTTGGCACCTCAGGTCTGTCTTGATTACTTTATACTGGCTGACCAAACATGAATGCTTTTACTTCCTGTTGTTGGGATGTCAACACAGACCAGTGCTGCAGTCTAGGAAAATATGTGAATAAGTAGCATCTGTGCCAAAGGTTTCTCAGGAGCCAAACTGGATCCTTGAATTTGAGTGCAGCTGAAAGAGCTCTGCAGTGACACATTCCTAGCACAAGGCATTTACTTACTCTTTTATACTTGTTTCAGGCCTAGCTTTTCAAACAGGTGAACGTGAGAAAACACTTGTGCATGAAGGACATGTTGAGTGTGTTCCTGTCTGGTAGCTTCCATTAGTCACGTTCCTTGGACTGCTGATGTGGTTCCAGATTTGTTCTTTGCTCCAAACAGTGTTAATAAAGTGGATGCAAGACAGAATTCCTTCTGGGGTTAGAAAGCTAGTGCATTGACTTGACATGTGCACGCTTGGTGAGCTCATTGCTGGTGCACTGGCACTTTCTTTGATTCTGCCACAGTGTATGTGGTGCCTTCTGTAGCACGGAGGCTGGGCAGGAGCCTGGGCTTCCCTGGGAGTTGTCTTTGAGCAAGGTTTGGAATAGGCTGGGCACAAGCCTGGGCTTCCCCTAGGAGTTGTCTGAGCAAGGTTTGGGATAGGCTGGGCTGTCTGAGCAAGGCTGGAATAGGCTGGGCAGGAGCCTGGGCTTCCCCAGGAGTTGTCTTTGAGCAAGGTTTGGGATAGGCTGTGGAAGAACACGTTGGCTTGTGCTGATACCTCCTTGTGGGCCAGCTTGTCCTCCTGTCACAGCAGTAAGAGTAGAGCAAGTGGTAGGTGCTAATTGCTGCTCAGCTGTAGTTCTTGCTTGGCCTCTTCTCTCTGGCAGTGCTTGGTGGCTCATAAGTTGACCTAGAAGGCCTGTTACACAATTTGCAGTGTTTTAATGTGTACTATCCAGCCTCCCAGTTCCTGTGTTCTGAGGTGCTGCAGGAAGTTGTGGAAGCTCTGGAGACTGCTCTGATGGAGTGTGTAAAGGTAACCATAACTTCAGGTGTTCAGGGAACTGCAGTTGGATTTCTTTCTGTAATATGTTATAAAGACTAAAATCATTAGAGAAGACAAGTGGATGTCAATTGCTGGTGCAATTTGGAGAAATTCTGAAAAACTGGTTAAATAGTAAAAGAAAAGCATTGTGTCTTGGGGCTGGAACTGATGGCAGTTTAACTGAGGTACCAGTGATGCTCTCCAGTGTTAACTACACTGATGGAACTCCTGCTACAGGGGTATTTTTGTGTAGGCCAGCACTAGGTGTAAAGATGTTTTGATATGACTGAGGGAAAAAATTAACTTCACTTTTTGCTTAATAGCTACATACCTGATTAAATTTAAAAGCTGTGCTTGTGTTTTGGCTTCCTCTAGAGGTAGTCTAGCATCTTCCTCTTTCTTCATTTGCTCCTCAGCCTTATATGTTGCAATTTCTCAGTTTTTTCCTTTGAATTCCAGGTCTTCTATTGCCATGTCAACCAGCTGCTGGCACTCTTCCTCTAACCATGATGCCCCTTCTTTTTGTCTGTATTTTTGTCCCTCTTAGAAACATCACCAACAACTAGGTGATGGTGATGTTTCTAAGAGTTTCTAAGAGTTATTTCCTAAATGGAAAGTATGTTTACATACTTCCTATTTAGGAAATAACTTTATCAGTTACAGATAAAAAAATACTGTACAATACTGACATTACAAGGATTTAATACTGTCTCACATGAGTTTTTATTAAATAGTAATTTGATTTTTGTTCAAGCCTTTCTCGGCATCTATTTGTTAGAATCTCTTTTTTTTTATCTGTAGATGCTGGGAGTTGGGCTTTCAGAGAGAAAACAAACAATCAGATGTAGCATGAATGTTGTAATTGCTGGGAATCTTGCACACTGCAGGGCAGATAGGCTGTGGAATTTCTCTTTTTTCAGGCTGCAAGGACTGTGTCAGAGAGGACTATTGTTACCATATCTGCTCAACAGAGAAGCAGCTTAGGTACTGCAAGTTTGGGATGTAGTGTCACAGGAATTTCAGGCAGATGCACAGGCTGTCTTTACCAGAAATAATCCATTCTGATGAACTATCTACTGCTAAAGTAAGCATTAGTCTTTCTAGAGACCATCTGCTGCTCTGTGTTCTTCTAGCTGTTGCTTCTTCTGGAACTGCAGAAGCTTCCTGTGGTAATCCTGCTGCTGCCAAATATGTTCTTGTGCTGTTTTCTCTAATTGTGACTTCTTTGCTGCCACCTCCTCCTCACGGCACCTCCACTCCTCTAATTTCTGTTTCTGTAAACTAAACCATAAATGATTATTAATTGCTATAGCAACCTTGGGTTTGCTGAGCATTCTTGCCAGAAGAGCAGATCCTAGCCAGAGGAGCTCAACAAATTGCCAAAGTGAAGGGGAGAGAACTGAGAATAAAAGGAAAATAGGTGCTGATTAGTGTTGTGTAACATATATCTGGTTGGTTCAGAAATATTAAAAAAAAATACTGTCTACTTTCCTTGACACTATTTGTAAGGGGGCAAAAACCTGTGTTGCATTTTTCACATAAGCTTTTGAGAAGGATATGAGGAGTACAGGATATGGGTATGTAGCTTACATGGAACAAAGATTTGGAGAAAAGGGATGGAGGAGCACATAGGAAGAGTTAGGAAAGTTCAGTAAGTAAGAGCTGGAAGAAAAAACTGGAATGCAGCTTAGTGTAACAAGGACACAAACCCAGAACAAGAACCCGGGCTATGCAACAAATGAGGCAATGGAAAGCCTTGGCTGACATTTAAATGTAAACAGGATGACAGTAAAGTGGGCTATTTTTGCAGGAGGATTCACACTGAGAGTAGGGAGCATCAAAGAAAATCAAGGAGGTTCATGAAGCAAAGAAATATTCTCCTTATTTTGGGAATGGGAAGTTAAGAAAAATAAAACTAAAGGTCTTCCACCTCACTGAGTGGTTCAAGGTATTTTCCAGTCATCTTGAGGTTCTCAGTCCAGCAGTTTGACTTGAATGCCTATTAGCTTTTCCTGGAATAAAGTTAAGCAGAGCATGACACTAATTAAATAAAAAAATAAAGAAGTTTTTAAGCCTTTCTTTTCAGACATGTGATTCAAACATGCTGCTTCTACTGCTGGGGTTCTCGGGGATGCCTGTTTTCCCGGGAATGCGCTGCAGTGCCTTCAAGGCGTTTCCAGGTAGGCGGCAGCTCCTAGAGACCACCTGAGGAGGTCGCTGTTGTTCCCGGGAAATGCCGTTCCAATGACAAATTACCAGATGGACGCGAAGGATGAGCTGGCGTCAAATGCGCTGTTTGTGTAAGCAGAACGTTTCAAACGGTGATTAGAAATGTGATAATTATACTGCACAAGAGCTTGTTTCTGATACTGATCGGTTTCCCAGAGCTTTGCCTCAAGTATTTGTTTGGTTTGGTTTTGGGTTTTTTCCTAAAGCTATGTCAGCAGAGGTAAAGAACAAAAGTGCTCTTAATGCCTTTTTTTTTTTTTTTTTAGTAGAATATGTTTATATCATTAAGGAATAACCTATATTGCTACAAGATCTTTATAACCACGTCCTGAGGTTTTTGTCAGGCAAAACACTTAGTAGTGGGTTTAGTGTTGTATGGAAAGTGTGGAATATCATTATGAACTCACTGTAAGCTAGGTACAATAGGTTGAAAACCTAAATTTGTTTAATGCCCCAGAAAAGAGGATGCTGAGGAAAGAGGTAAGCATAAAAAAGCATAAAACTCTGCTAGCTGAATGGACAGCTAGAGGATCACCGTGGTGAAATGGGAAAGCTATTGACAGCCTGTATTCCTGCAGTTCTAAACTAGGGCTGAGGAAAACTTTTCCAGGAGATTTAGAGATTTGAGATGCATACCTGAACAGCTGCTTTACTTTGCTATGTAGTGTCTCTTTAAACGAAGGCATTGGGGAGTGCTTCTGGGCTCCGGGTTTTCTGTGAGAGTGGTCTTGGGTATTTACAGTCCTGGAATTGCAGGTTTTGGGGGTCTCAACTCAGTGGGCAGTGGGATGGGTGGGCTGAGGGCTCTGCATGCTCCCAGGCTCCCTCCCACACCTCTTCCCAGCACCTCTGCCTTGGCCAATTGGCAGGGGAGGAAGAAACTGGGGCAGGTGAGCAAACAGCCATGGTTACCTGGTGTGAGGGAAATGCCATACCTGCCTGTGTGAGTGATGCTGAAGTACATAAAAAAACAACACAAATCCTCTTGCTAGTGAGGGTAAAGGAGAGTTGGAGTTACCTGAGCTTGGCTACACCTGTGCTTAGGGTGAAAAATGAGCTGGGGGAGCTGGGGAGCTCTTTCTGGCATGGGGCAGCCCCAGGGGCAGGTCTTGTGTGGGGCGATGCCGGTGGTGCTGTGAGGTTGTGGGATCAGCCGAGAGGGAGCTGGGGATAGGGGCCCTCAGTGCCCTGCCCGGGGACAGAGCCCCCTGCTGCCCCTCTGAGGGGAGCCTCGCGGAGGGGTGGGGATGTGCTGCGGGGCTGGGACGGCACCTGTGGCGAGAGGGAGCCCGGCTGTCCTTCGGTGTGGCTGGGACAGCACCTGTGAGGGGAGGGAGCCCGGCTGTCCCTCAGTGTGGCTGGGACAGCACCTGTGAGGGGAGCGCGGCCGTCCCTCAGTGTGGCTGGGACAGCACCTGTGAGGGGAGCGCGGCTGTCCCTCAGTGTGGCTGCGAAGGCACCTGTGAGGGGAGCGCGGCTGTCCCTCAGTGTGGCTGGGACAGCACCTGTGAGGGGAGCGCGGCTGTCCCTCAGTGTGGCTGCGAAGGCACCTGTGA
>JAYDZK010000274.1:26214787-26242537 GCA_034509185.1 Euphonia xanthogaster
CAATCTGCTCACAACTTAACTCGTAACTCTGCAACCTTTTTTCTCTAAAAAAATGAGCAGCTTTTTTGTTCATAACACTCACCCCACCTCCTCACAATATCTGGACAAATTTGCACAGGGATCACCCAATATTAAAGGCCCAGATCCATGCCTCAGCTGTTTTTATACTTCCTGCAGTGTATAGGCTTTAATAACTTACCCAAGGTATGTGCAGAGCTTGCCTCAAAAGAATTTATACTGTGGGGGCAATCTCATGTGCCATGGGATGTTGGTCAGGAAAGGGCAGAGAAAGACACACATGGATTCCAAGTATGTAATTATGAGTCTTGGAACTGATGTCAATTGTGGTGGGGTTCAAATTCAACATAACAACATGAACTGTTCTTTAAATTGTCAGTTAGCGCTGTTGAAAGTGGCGCATCCTTAGGTGGGGCAGTTGCTATCATCCTGCTTCCTTCCGAGTGTGCACCAGTCCTTCTTGGCAAAAGGCTATTGCAAGGAACACAGCATTCCCAGCTGTTCTGTTGCCCAGGATTATTTACAAAGCTGAAATGGGTCTGTTTACTTTTGTTTGAGTATATGTAGTTGCTCGACAACTTCGTGGTCCATAAGCAAAACCCTGTAAGATTTCAAAGCCTGAACAAATCTCCACAGAAAGCTTGATTGAAGCTGAAACTTCTCATCTTGCTGCATGCTGGAAACTTCCTGTATTTTTGATGTTATGTGTTCTTAATTGGCAGAATTTCTTACTTTGCCAAACCCTTCTACTGTGGGGGTAATGAAATCTGAAACCAGGCAAGTTTAGCGTGCTTCTGAATTTCACCACAAATCACATCTCACAATTCTTATTTCTCGCCTGAAGGAGAAAAACCCCAGTATCTTTGTCTCCAGAAAGGAGGCAACGCCTGCATAGTTCTTCCATGCTGGCTGATTTTATTGACTCAGTGATAATTGAGGAAGGAGTCAGGTATCAGCTTGTGTGTGATACTGGCACATAGAGCCCTGTACAACCTAAGGCCGGCCCTGATGAGACAGCTAGAAAGAAGCAGTGATGGCAGTATGAAAAACAGCATTTTGCTGGCATATCTTATGATTGTCACTAAAGGTTAAAGTGCAGAGGGAAGAGCAAGGAAATTGCATATTGCTAAACAGAGTTTCTTCTTTACGTATGGAGTACTGACTTCAGGAGAACAATTTCAGGTATCCAGGGTCAACAATATATGCTAAGAAAAGCCAAACCTATTTAATGCAGGCTATGTAATAAAAATACCAAAATGGAGAGAAGACTTTAAAGATAAGTATTTTTTTCCAATGACAACCACAACATAAAAAGGAAACTTCCTGAGACAATGTTGGTTTTTTTCACATTTGTTTGATCCTTCAGAGGCTCTTAAGCCTTGAGTGAATTCTCACTAATATTTTTATATTTCTCACTAATATTTTACATTTTATTTCTTATTAGTTCATATTGTAGTAAGTATGTAAATTACTTTTTCACAGAGCTGACCAGCTTCAGAAAGTATCAGGAACAATAAAAGCATGTATGCTTGCTGCTCTGGATGTTTAGGCTTTATACTTCTGCTGCCTTGCTGTGCCAATCTTCCTCACTAGAAAAAAATGCAGATCAAGTTTTTTTTGGTAGTTACCGTCAGTTCTACAAGTCATGCTGCTGCTTCTGTGGTCTCATGCTGTCACTACTGTGCCTTGAAAAGGTGCAGAGTAGATTGTGATAATGCTAGGTATGATTCTAACTAGCCCAAATCTGCTTTGAGGTAGTGGGGAGGATGTACTATAGATTTAACTAACATCATCCTTTTTCTTCTCCCTGGAAGAAGAACTGCACTACCTTCAAGAGTACTAGTGCTGAGGAAATTACCAGTGCTCCTCTGGCAAATGTGTAGTTGGGTGGGAAAAAGACTGTAGCTGTCTTGCTCTGTGTCTGCAACAGTGAATAACGGATGTATGGAAAGTTAGAGTAACGGGAGAGTTCTCTGAAGTTATCTCAGATCAGTGGGTTTCTAAAGCATCCCATAAAACCAGCATGGCCTATAGTAAAAACTGTTTATTTACATTACTGAGATCCTGCAATATTTTTGGTGTGTTGGGATGCACCTTATCTTTCTCACCTCTTTTTAAGCCTTTTAAATGCTTCTCACCTTTGTATGACCTTCATGATTTCAGGTTTCAAATCTTCAGCAACTTCAGGTCCTTACCACAGTATCTGCACTGCAGGAAGTGGTGCTTTGCCTTGAAAGATCTAGGGACTTCTTGGAAGGTTGTTGTAAGGAGAAGAAAAGGAAAAGAAACTAACATAAAAATGAGTTCTGTGGAAACAGCCCTGGAGGGAGTTCTCAGAGCTGGGATGTACAGTCGTTACAGGCTTACTAACAAGAAATTCTGTATGTGTGGAGTTCAGAAAAGAGAAATCAACTATGAGATGAAACCCATGCTGTGTGAAAAGGTGTGCTTTAGGAACTTCCCTGGTGTGAGCAATGGGTAGCCAGGAGAGTTAAGAGCTTTAGCTAACAAATGCTGGAGAATAACAGATAAGAGAGTGAAATTCCCTCACTAATGCACTGGACTGTTTTCTTTAGTGTTCAAAACAGCAGGAGAGAACTCGCCTTGCTCAGTGTTAGCAGTTCTGACCTGATACACACATGGAAGTTTTGTACATGTAAAGTACAAAAGGGAACATGTGATTCTTTTCCATCAGTTTCCTTTGATGAACTTCTCTCTAAGCTGTTCCTTCCCTCTTCTCTCGGACTTCCATATGGCTAAAGCTAGGCCTAAGTTACCAAATGCTGCATTGGTGCCAGCATGGTTTCTGAGGTGATGGTAGGAACAGACTGAGCCCACAGTGACCAAGCATCAGCAACTGAACAGCACGGATGTTATGTTTTACCCCACATCTTCACTTAACTGAGCTGTATGACCAGGCTGAGAGGAACCTCAGTGTCACATGAAGATCACTCTTGCATAATTTTAAGCATTTGAGCAGCATTGTCTTGGCATCTGGGTGATGCTGAGCTTCTGCTAAGTCAGTTCCTTGGAACAGTTATCACAGCAGTAAAAGCTGCTTCAGAGAAAATGGATCTGGCAGCAAAAGCTCTGAACAGCAGGTAACTGATCCTCTGCAGAAGGTAACAACAAAGGCAGGCGAATGCAGTTAAGATTCTAGTCAGAGCACCAAAATTAAGTGGGGCATAGGAGAGTAGTTAAGGACTTAATAAAGCTTTTATTGTTCTTAGCAAGAAGTGGCTTTCTGATTTCATTGTTGTCATTGCATGACGAGCCATTCTTACTCAATTATAGGTGGTATCTGTTCCTTGATCCTATTTTAGCAATGGACAATTTCATTTGTGTGACACTTAAATCCAACAACTAAGCTATTTTAAGACTCTACTCCATGAAAATGTGCATGGGATGATAATATGGTGTCTATCTTTATAGACTTTTATGAGAGCAAGAGGGCAAAATTTGTTTTGTGGTGACTGTTCTGTTCGGAAAAGTCAAGGTACATCTAGCTCTTTTTAAAAATATGAATTTCAGCTTTTGAGCTGCATTTGTAAAAGAAAATAATGTGGTTTATTTTTCTCAGAAATTGCTGAACAGATAAAGTCAAGGGAAAAGAGGGAGCAGTAAACTTTCTTTGATTCAAGTCTCGAGGAATTAAATTGAGCATTAAAATAGATTTGTACCATCAGTCTCCTTAGACGTGAACACTGCTAGGCTTAATGAGAAGGTACTGAAGCAGAATGACAGTTTCTTATTAACTCAACAAGACTGGTCTAGCTATTTCCACACTGCTTTTGCTTTCTCATTAATGAACTTCTGCACTATAAAAAGAACAGCCCAAACACTCTAAGCCCCTGGGAAGACCTTTTTATATGGTCTATCAGATGTTAAATGGCCTGCTAGCAGTGAAGAAACAACCCCGTGAAATGCTGATCAGCGTTTTTGTCTTGTTCTGGTGCCTAGACAAAAAACTATAATTGATTAAATTGTCTACTGCAAGATAACAAATGCAGGTGACATGCTAAGCCTGAGTCACTGATGTCTGCACTTCATTCCAACCAAATCCAAGTTGACTTCAAAGTAATGGAGTCACAGCTGTAAGTAGCTGAGAAGACATAAAGCTGTCAAACTTACCAGGAACACTACTATAAATGAGCGAACTGCCTAGAAGGAAAATGTTTGTCATTGACCCAGCATTCTAAAAAAGCAGGAAGTTAAAATACCATGGATGTGATTGTTTCCTTTGTGTGCTGCCTGTGTAACTGAAGGAGTTCTTATGTCAAAATCTGGGCATCTTCTTGCAGCTAGAGCTAACACTCAAATGCTGGACAGGTCTGCTTTGGTAGCCTAAGCCTCACCTCTGCAGTCACTTCCCTGCAGCTGTGCAGAATTGCAGGTAATTGCAGATAATTCTGGGTAGTGCCTGGCTATGGGTAGCCAGGTTTGCTGAAACAGGACTGCTCACTGGGATTGGGAAATTGATAAATCAGGTTGTGAACTTTTGGCAGCGAGTTAACTTCTTGTCTAGCTGTTTCACTGAGTTCAGTGGGCTCTGCTCAGCCTTGACTGTCAGTATGGGAGATTGCTGTGGTTGGGGGAAGCAGCTCACACAACTGAGTCTCAAGGTACTTTGAACTCAGTGCAGTGGAGCCTTCAAACACACATCATTTTCTGCTCTGAGTGTTCGTTGTGTTCTTATAGCTTGAGAGAGTAGAATTGAAAGCTGTGTTAATAATTTTCAAACATAGTCCTTGACTTTGTCCAAAACAAATCTGGGTCTGGAACAGTTTTTAAAAGCAGATCAACTTCGAAATTTTTGTGTTTGTTTTGCTTTGTTTTTGTTCTCTGTTCATCTGAGTTGGAAGCTGGTGAATATGCAGGGAGTTACTTCAGTAGGCATCAGCACAAGTCTGTTGAATCAAGCAGTATCAAGGTACCTATATAAAATCAAAATGAATGTCTGCACAATTCCCTTGGACAGAGATTAATGATTTGACTTGATATGAAATCCCTATCCTCTAACCTGGAAAGCTTGCAGCTGAGAAAGGAATAGTATTTTATAATAGACCAAGACTTGATTTCAATGGAAGCATTGTCTGAGTAAGGACATCAGAGCTTGGTTCCAGAGCACTAGTAAAAAAAATAAAATAGGCTTTTTATTTATTGGGCACTCAGACTTGAAGACTCCCAGGTGCCTATTAGTCTAAGGGCTTGTCTGTACAGGAAAGTTAGTGTGCAATATGTTGGAATATGAATTTACTGTGCACCAACTCCTCTGTGCTCCCCCTGTGCTTGGATATTTTTAGCACATAGTAATGGTGCCTTTCTTCATGGCAGTTCATTCAGCTTTGAAAATAAAATAAATCACATTCTGCTTAATGCTTGTGTGGTGAGTGAATGCCAAATAGCCAATGCCCTCCAAACTTGTACCTGAACTTCCTCTCAACTAGTACATGATATGAGGTACTAGTAGAGAGGAGGTGCTAGTACTGAGAATGATGTTCAGTGGGGTTGTGACTTTGGCCAGGAAGATAAGTGAGATTCTGCTTTTCCAGAAGGGAGAAGAATAGCATGGTTTCAAAAGTCCCTGTATATCAGCTCTCAATAAAGCTTTGAGAATGTAACAGATTGGAGCAGAGGGTTCCAGTAGAACTCTTTGAGAGTTATTTTCATTAATATTTTGCAGCTGACACTAAATAACTGCATCCTTTGCCCAGCCAAAAGGTATGTATGGCTTTTTAATGAGGTTACATTGAGGTTTACTTGAGGTTTGCTTTACTTTTTTATTTGGTTAATTTTAAACTCAAATCCATTCAAGTAAATGCATTTGCTGGCATATATTGATGAGGCAATATCAGAGTGAGAACATGGAGGAGGAATAAATGAAGGAGAATGGACATATAGGCACTAATCTCTGGGTTTTGTTTAGTTTTTGTGTGGTAGTGCTGCATTTTGCCGTGTTTTGAAACCATCAGTGGAAGGTGTAAGGCACCTGGAGAACCCTCAGTTTGCTCACAGTTCTTGTAATGAAAATTTGGTGAGGAAACCTGACTGTTGGTGAAACTTGGAAAGATGGGGTATTGTTTGTTTTTTCTCTTAACCCAGAAAGAGAAGTGCAGCAATGACCCTCAAGATAATATCTGGTTTTGGGGGAAAAGGGGAATAGGAGACAAAAATCTCTGTAATTCAGTCTAACCTTGATCAATTCACCTTGCGAAGTAAATTCCTTCACCCTTATTAGTTTGAAAATGTGCCAGCTTGCATATAAACATTAGGAACTGCTGGAAAATCTTGCACCTTTCACAGAACTGATGCTACCTTGTTGTTCTGCCTCAGGTATCCATGGTATGTCAGAGGAATGCAGCAGAGGACCAAAGTCCTTAATCTCTTTATCCTGCATTAATCTGAAACTCCCAGAGAGAGACAATCCTGACTTTGAGGCTCTCTGAATTCAGCATCAGTACTCTTGTTTCCTAGAAGAAAAATGAGGGAGAAGCAAGTTATAGGTCCATGCACCTAACACATGGTGCCACATGAATTAGGCTAAATTTCACACGACTTATTTTCAACTGGCTCATTTCCTGAGAAGGATCTATTTTGTCAGGTTCTGCTCTTCTGTGTGGTAAAAAGAAACACAAACACATTAGTGCTGAAGTGAAGTATTATCTTTTTCCCAACTCTGTTGTTAAACAAGTGAAAATTATTCCATCCAGTTGGAGAACTAAAGCAGGCTGAAAGCAGCATTGCTGCTTTGGTTGTCATATGTGTGTGCAGAGAAGATACTGCAATCTGATGGGAAGGCTGGGATCCTCACTGAGGGTACCACAGTTGTTGTACTGGAGTCCACACTTGTTGTTGACTGCAGAGACCCTTTCTGTGGGAGTTCCTTCTTACTCCCAACACCCTAAGACCAAAGGAGGAGAAATGTGACTTGAATGTCAACCCTTCATGGGTTGACTGTGGTGAAGGAGTCAACGCTAGTTATTGCTGGGGACTGGTGTGTGTGATGTTTGCAAACACAAGTTTGCAGCTAGAGCAGATCAGGAAAAAACCCATGTCCTTTATTTCAGTCATGCTGGGAGAAGGCTCTCGTCTAAGTCAAATTGTGCCTTGACCAGCTGATGTAGTTCACACAGCTTTTCCCTGCCTGTGGTGATTTTAAGGCCATGCTATGCATTGATGTGAAATATCATGAAGTATTTGAGCTCATGATCTCCTGTGTTGTGACTGTGGTGAGGATAAACCTAAAGGAAGTATCTGCTCTTCATGCAAGGAATATGTAGCTGCAGGTAGGAGCATCAGTGTTAGTGTAGTTAACCCTTTCTTTTGTGCAAAGGAATTGACCCCTTACTGAAGACGTGTCTGTGTGGAAGAAAAAATACTTGACCTTAAATGGCTTGCACAAAGAGCAAGAAGGGAGACTGTTGGGCTGGGTCTCGCAAGCAGCCTGACTCCTGATCCTCTGCTGAAGTCGCTAGAACAAATGTCTCTGTCCATTCATGCTGAATGAGTTCTCAGTCTGTGCTACATTTTCTCCTTTGAATAATAATTGTTAATGAAAAGGAAAATGAGAGAACAAGGTAATGATAGATAGCACAGAGAAAACATTGAAAAGTGAAGAAAGAAATGTCTGGGAATAATAGCAATGCTGTTATTCCCATGTTAATGATCCAAGAGCTTTCTGACTGCCATAGAAGCAAAAATGGTACTTGCTGCAGTCTACAGAGATTTTGGCAATGCAGGGAACATTTCAAAATTGGTCAGTAATGGCCTTCATGTTTGTTCTCAAAAGATACCTCCCCTTCTGCATGGGTGTGAGGTGGTCTCTGAGATGCAGAATGCCCCTTTGCAGGTTTAAACCTGTAGTTAATTAATCTGAAATCCTTCCTACCTGGACTTACTGGTCAAGAGAGCTTAATAAATTACTGAGACACTGATCTTAAAGAAAATAGGCAGAACTCCCAATTATATCATCAAGTTTATCTCTGCCAAGATTGCATGAATGTGCCCTTAGTATCTACTTTAGCTCCACATCTGCTGTTCTTTTCACCCAAACACAAACACTGGTGATTCTAGTAGCTCTTAAATCACTTTTTCCTTCAGACTGTGTGTTTTGTTGTAACTACATTCACCTCCCCTGCTCCCTCCCCTGTTTTGAGGTCAGTTGCCTGTGACAGATACTATGTTCTATTTGGTATGTGCAGCTAACCGCTTCTGATTTTAGAGAACATGGTTTTAATTAGTTCTCTTCCTCTCTGGCTGCTGAACAGAGTTGGCCTCAGGTGGAATTTTTTAATTGTGCTATTGCTGTCTGTTACACAAGATGGAGTTCTGTTTCATAGAGTAAATTTGAAGCAAAAAGGAGATTTTTTTTGGTAGCAGAATTCACAGGACTGGTCAAACTTTAAAAAGTCACGTGAGCAGCTTTTTCACACGTGTGCAGTAATGTGCACAGAAGTTCAGGGAGACACTGGCTTTCCTCTCTATCTGGTTTCACTACTTTTAAAAAACATTTACCAAATTATCTGCTGACACGTTTACATGATGTTGTGCAGTTGTGGTGCTGGAGTTGCCTATTTCTGCTCCCTCTTTAGGAACTGGTGTCTTGAGATATTTATGGGGGAGCTCCAGGCTTTCCCTTCTCCCTTTTCTCAGTAACATCAGTTCTTATGTTTGACTGACCTCTGAGTGAATCAGTTTGCTACTTTGTTGAAGGATTTTTATTATTACTACTACTCTTATTATTATTTTGTACCTTTTCTTTTGTTTGTTTTGCTGGGCTGGCTTGCAGCTGCCATGAAACAGTAGTTACTGGAAGACCTGGCTGTTGATTTCCTTTGCTGTGTAATACTTGGGAAAACAGCAGTCTCTCAGCCAGTACAGGTGAGAGGAATTCTCTACAACTTCATGGGCATTTGCCAGAGTATATCACATTGTTGGAAAGTTTTGTGGGTTTTTTTTGTTTGTTTGTTTTTACCTAAGACCTTGCTCTAAGCTATTTAAATACACTCTGGAAAAAGCTATCTGTAGTTTGAATACACCAGCCCCTTATCTATACAGCCTCCAGAACCTCCTATCTCCAAGGCCATAGTTTCCAAGATTTGGTAGGGTTCCTGTGAAGATAAATCACATCAGAGGCATGACCTTTATCCTTGGTGCTATTTAAATAGCTTAAATATCTATTGACTTCATGCCTTGTGATTTCAGTTGCTGAAAAGTGAACACTAAAGAAAGGAAGAGTTGACCTACAGTGTATCAACTGAGTGATCTCTTCATTTATAGATGTCTACAAATACAGATGTTGTTTTTAAAAAAAATTCTCCCCCCAGCACTACTGTGTTGTGGCTGGTTGCTTTTGAGAGGGAATCTGTGCTTCCACATGGAACCTAGCAAAAGAAGATAGTAATTTCTGTTGTAGATGCTAAAGTTGTTGAGGGAAATATGAAGATAAAAGTAAAACAACTGGGAACCTTCTTTGTCTGTCAATAAATATTCCCTAGTGGTTCTTAAGAAAAAATTTTAAATCATTTTGTCTAGGTAGTTCTGCATCTTTGTGGGAATTTTCTGTTGGAAGAGAGGGTGAAGATAAAGAACGGTATCTCTATTTCCCCATAAAGGGTTTACTGCCCTTTATGGGGAAATAGAGATAATGTTCTTTATCTTCTTCCGTAATAAACTATATTACAGAAATCTACACTAAAGTGGCTCCTTGTGTTTCCTTCACTACAGATGAAGGACTCCATGTCTTCTACATTTACAGTATGGTCCCATTTTCATTAAACTCTGCTCTGGAATAATCTATTAATAAAAAAACCCCTATTTTTATATTGAAAGACCTGTGGGAAAACTATTTAATGTAAGCCAGTGTGATGCAATGCCTACTTGAGTTTGGAGACAGTGCAAAACTACAACCAAAGACTGATTAACTCACCAGCACTGATGAGTTCACTCTGGCCAATTTACTGGACTGTTCAAAGATCAGAAACACCAAGAACAGTCCTCAGCTGAGGTCTGGGGGTCAGTGTGAGGAATTTGAAAGATGTGTCCTTTTCTTTGGACTTTGTTCCTCATAGGAATATTAACCATATATTTAGACTGTATAAACTGGATTCCGTATTGTTCTTTACATTTTGATAGTGCTAAATATTATTGTTCTGGTGACAGATATAACTCTGCAGCTGTATGATAGTGTTATGGGATTGTGGGAAGATACACTCTGGAGGAAGAGGACTCTCACTCACATAAATGGTGAGCTCTTCTGGTCAGTTCTCTTTAAAGACTGTCAAGTTTTCTGTGGAGATGACCAAAAAGTTTCGGAGCCACGACGTACAATGAATTGTATTTAATATCTGAATTATTAGAAATAGTTCTCATAGCTGCAAATAATAAAAGTTAGCTCCTGTATGTAGCCTCAGAGCTGTCCTTTTCTGGGCTTTGGATGGTGGTGTAATGTCACCATGAATCATTAGCTGCAATTTTGCATGGCAAATGCAGCTGCATTTCACTAGTGAGGTGATCCCATCTACAATCTGCTTTTGTATCCCAGGATTTGTTTTTATTAATGTTTTAAAAGTTCTTTGAATTAAATGGCATAGAAAATTCTATTATTCTAACATCTGTTCCTCCATGAGAGCTTGTGTAACCTGAAGGAGCTGTGCAACTTTAAACCAACTCCATAGCCTGCGTCCCTGTGAAAGAATGAAGAAATACATTGGTTATGTTTCTGTTGGTTCCACACTGCTGTTTGCATCATGCCTTCACTTTTCCATGAGCAGGGAAGGTCTCAACAAATTCTGTCAGTCTCTGGATACAGTAGGCTTTGGACAGTGTTGAAGAGTCTGGGGGGTGGCCATGGTGGTACAGTTGCAGATGAAAGAAAATATTCAGCTGGCACCCTGAGTCTCTCTTATGCTGACAAGGACATGAAAAGGTTCCATGCTTTCTGCCATCTCTTACCTAAGTGTAGCTTATCATGTTGATATTTATCCATTTTACCACTTCTTGATCTGCTTAACCTTATGAAACTTTTCCAAGATACTTTTTCTTATCCCAGTTTCTTCTATAAATTCCCTTTCCAAAGCTGTTACCCTGACATATGGTAAACTCTCCCAGCTTGAAAATAAAATGTCTCTATTTTGTAATTTTGAAAGTATTGTGTACATTTGTGATGCTGTAGAATAATTAGTGTGAATAACATGGGAGTTTGTCTGGGATATAGACTTTAAGTCTTATATTCAGATGGTGTTGGGGTGGGAAGCAGATTGCAGAGAAGTAACTATCTGCTAGCTGTAGAACAATTCTCACTATTTCTTGTGATGGTCTGAAAGAAGCTTAGTTGTAAATCATTACATGGAGGTATAGCTTGTTTGGATGTATAGCTTGTTCAGATTGACTGGCAGCCTATGTGTAAAATGGGCCCAGGGCTGAAACAGCAAAATTGTTGCAGAGCAGGATTGAGCTGGGCTGGCACTGAGGTGTGGGAAGCTCGTTTAATGCAAGTTGTAGCTGGTGGTATCAGTGCTTCCCTTTCATGAACGCAGAGTTTAACTTTGCTGCCAGCCTGGCAACTTCCCACTGGGATAATGTAATGCAGCTGCAAGATTATTTTGGCTCTGTGCTAACTCCTTCCCATGCCTTTTTTTAATAGTCTGTCTCCTGCCTTTCCCCATTCAGTCATAAAACCTTTCCTAACATTTGTTCTACTTTTAAGAGCTAGTAAGGGCATGGCAGTTGATAACAGAGCCAACACCCTTCCATAAAAATGCACTTTCCAGCAGCGAAATCTGCTGCCTTTTGGGGAATTTCAAGAGTTGATGCTGTGTTTTGGTTTGTCCTCTTTGTCTGCTAGCTATCCCTCGGATCACAAGGTTGACTAAGATGCAGTTTTTGTATTTCTGTAACTATTTAAAAACTGTGACTTTGAAATGGAGTAACAATCTAGCTTGCCTGAGTCTTGATCCACTGAAAGTGATATGAAAAGGCCTGAGATCCACTCTTAGGAAAAAAGGCTTTTCAGATTATTGGTCCTTCTATATGAATCAGGGCCAAGTTTGGCTCTCTAGATACTTGACACGTAGTCTTGAGTGTTGGTTTAATCTTGTCACAATTATTTTGTAACAAAAGCAATTATTGATGTTATAAGTCATGTATCAGTTATGATAGAATGAGATTTGTTGTTTTAATCATAACTAAAAGAGGCTCAATTTCTGTTCCCCGGCTTTCTAGTTCTTACGCATCAATGCAAAGAATTTGAGATTATAGTTAAGCTTCTTACTTCTTTCATAGTGTTAAACCCAGCTTTTAAAATCAGGATAAGGCTCTCTTTCAAGAGAATGAGGAAATGATCAGAATCAGCATAAGGCAAAGGTAGCTAACTCCACTCTGACTTTGATTGCATTCTTGTTCAGAACTTGCAATAAAAACTCTCCCAACCCATCCTTTCTCACGTGATTGTTTCCTTCTGGAATTTGACCTTTAAATAAAAATTTAAATAATTTGGATTTCTTGTGTGGAAACCACAAATATGGAGGAATGTAAACTGTAGTAGTGACAAATGTTAGTGTCTTCAGGGGCTGAAACAATAGACTAGGGTGGTGAAAACTCTCCTCCTGCTTAGTTAGTTCCTTACTTTTTAATGGCACGTAAGGGTCCCAGGTAAAACTTTCAAAGAACCCAAACTGATCTCAGGGTGAAAGAAGACTGCTTTTGTCTATCTGCCCTTTTTTCTTAGCAAGTAGGTGATGACTTCAGCTGCATTAGTGAGAACCATTTCTCTCTACAGCCAGTGTGGTAAATTGTTCCAGTTTCTCTTCTAAAGTTCTTTTTCTGTCCTTGTCCTGACAAACCATTCTTGTAAAGGGAGATCTCTTTCTGCCACTTTTGTTAGTGCCATTGTGTTATGGATTGTTTGGAGTGCCTTGTCAAGACCTGCGATTAAGATCTGCAAAAGATCTGGGAGAATTTCTTTGTCTTGGTTTTTCGGAAGTCGTCCGAGGAACTCACAGGCAGGCGCTATTCTTTGCCTTGTGCCTTCCTGCTCTAGCCAGGTCAGAAGGGGATGGGTCAGGCATGGAAACTCTGCCTAAGAGTTAAAATAAACCCTTCGTGGAAGAAATTTAGATATACAATAACTTTTCCGGTTTTCAAAAAATACTGAGCGACCTGCTTCTAGAAACAAGCTCAGTGTCTCAGCGTCCTTAGGACTGACTGAATATTGGGAAATCCAGCTTTTGATTTGTGTTTTTAGAAAAGGGTTTGCCCCTGCTGTCTTGACAGCATGGAGTAGGAAAGCAGCAAGAGGTTGTCAAAAGATATGGATTGAAAATAACCGGTCAGCGTCTGGAGGGTGCCGGGGTGCAGTCACCAGCGTGTGAAGGCAGACATCTGTAGGATGCTCTGGGTTGCAGAGATATTTTTATGAATGAAAGGTGCTTATGACTGGAATGCATGCTGAAATAGGCAGTGCTAATGGAGTCTCTACGATCTCCTTATCTTCACTCCTAAATCTGCCCCCAAGATAAATGTTTAATAACATTCCACTTTGGTTGTACTTGCTAAAAGTGATTGAACTAATGACCCATAATCCAATAGATCCATTTGTAGTGAATAACACCAAGGGTTCAATCCTTTGCTGCTGATTTAGCGGGATGTCTGCTTAATTTACCACATTTCACTGCTGCAGCACTGGCTCACTGATCAAACCAAATTATCTACCTGGCACTGAATGTAGTCCACCTTTCACTTTCGAAAGGGCAACAACTTCTTTGTATGTATGAAAGATTAAAAACTCACATGTTTTTGGGAATGGGTAAATGTGTGTGTGTGAGGCAGAAATTTGAGTAGCTATTTTGTTATACTTTGGTCAGATGACAAATGTATGTGGTAGTACTGCATGCACAAACTTCTGATGCAAATACTTGTGAATATGGGTCTGAAATTTACTTTGGTCAGTAATACCTCTGCACTCAACTTTTTCCTGCAAACATTAGAGAAAGGTGGAATTATGGCTAAAGTAAATTCGTATCACACTTCAAACAAATACCTGTAGGATTCTTTCTATTTGGCAAATGAAGTGCTCCTAATCACTTCAGCGGGAATCTGTCTGGTTTAAGGAATGCAGTATCTTGACCTAAGACCCCTGCTAACACTTACGTAATGAGACCCACTGAACCATGTGGGACTACTTATGCACATGATTAATTTTATGGACAACTCCAGGACAGCACTTAAAACTGCAGTCATCGATTTTTTGATTGCATGGTAACAGACTTAAATATTAGGCTAGAGTGACAGGGTCCCCTGTTATATTTTCCTGCTGCTGTGCTGTGGATGATCTCCTCTTCCTTCTAATCTAACTCTTGTAGAGAGCTGTTGCTTCTATAAATCCTGAAAAATCTCCTAGTAGCTGTTAACTCGCAAGTTCTTTGTTAGATTGAAATGACTAGTTTTCATTCCAGGAACCTTCTGTAAAAAAAAACCCAAAAAAACCCATAAATAAATAAATACCCCCACCCTTCTGCTGTCAGTCAAGTATTTGCTTTGTTGCAAAGTTCTGCAGTTCAGAGTAATGATGGTTGGAGTGGGTGAAACTGTGTGGGGAGAGAAGTAACTATTTTTATGAGATATTTTTTTAAAGACTGCTTTCTTTTCGAGCATTGCTTGTAAGTTTGATGTGTTTTATTGCCAACTCTTTATATAAGAACTGTGTTGAGGCAACTGATCCTGGTACCTCAGCTTGTATTGTCAGGCTTTGCAGCCTTGCCAGTAACACTTCACTGAAGACATGGACTGAACAGTGACTGGTAGAAATAATCTTCCCACTGTTACTAAGTAGACTTTAATTTAGTAGATTGAGAGACCAAGTGAAGCTCCAGGATGGACACAGCAAAATGGTGAGAGCCAAAAAGATTTCCTTCACAGCCTGAATTCTGTCCTACACTTAGGGTGATAATGCATGATGCATAGGAAGGTTCGCAGCAAAACTGAAGTGTTTCATGTGCTTGATTTCAAAGGCTTCACTGTATACACTAAAAAAAAAAAAAAAAAGTGAGTATGTAAAGCAAGCCCAAGGCAAGAAAGAGAAGTAGCCTAAACAGCCAATATTGTTCTTCTGTCCCCTTTTTTATCCTTGTGGTGAATTAGACAAGTTTTCACCTTCTAATCTTTGTGTAGGCTCATGCACAACTTCCAGCATAAGCATTCTTGCTTAAACCTCTATCTTAAGGTCCATTTTCCTGCCCACCATCCTTCATGTCTGTCACTGTTTAACCTGGCTAGTTGTGATCTACAAACCTGATTAGGAAAAGCCTGCTTCCTCAGTTGAGAGTCAGTGGTTGTTGTATCCCATGTTGTCAGGACTGGCTCTTATTGCAAGTTCACTGAAAATTTCATTTTCTCCTCAATGTGACAAGGTAGAGTTTAATCTAGATGATCTGCACAAACTACAAAGGGGTGTACATAGTGGGAATGACCAGCATATTGTTGGAAGAAATAAGTCCAAGTTTCTGCAGGGGAAAATCTGTAGGGAAAAGCAGGTTGGCCTATTAGACTGACTGATATAACTGGGAGGAAAGAGAATAGATAAGCTTTTGGACCTGTAAGCCCTTTTCCAGGTCTCCTGATGAACTACCAGCTTAATGAAATTTTTGTTTATGTTTTCTGATAAATGCTTTATGTGTTGCTTCATACTGAATTTTATAAGGAGATGTGGTTTGTACCTTATTACTCATTTCTTCTGTCAAAGCAATTTCATGTGAATATCTGTGAAGATTGGATACAGTTTTAAAAGGTAGTTCAAAGCCTTCCACAGTGAAATTGAGAGCATCTTGATCAGGGCCTATATAATTTGTGAGTTTTACTAGCATTATTGTTTAAAAATCAAAATTACAAATGCAGTAAGCATGCAAGCTAGACTGGCTAGGCTGATAGCTCCAGAAATATAAATGAATTTGTTTTTTCTCCCCTAGCTGGGGGCCAGCATAAGCAGTGCCAGGTCCCAGGTACACAAATCTACTAATATGCAGATAATAACCTGGAGATAGGATAGGGTCAGTGTGGACCTTGGCCTGCTTTGATGAAATAGTGGCAGAGCCAGTTGTGTGGTGGTAGGCTCAAGGATGAGACTGGCCAGGGTCCAGGTAAGTTCACTCTGGTGAAATAAAGATAATGGTTTGGAACTCTGTGGAGGGTCTGCCCCCTCTCTCCTGTGTGTGCAGGCAATGCCAGGGGTAGGTTACATTCTCTGTGTTTCTTTTAGAGGAGGCTGAACTGAGAGATTTGGTTATCAGCTGAGGGAAAGCAGCTGTCTCCAGCTGTCTGAGTGTGCTTACGCAGGTGGGCTCCATAGCTAAAGCATGGGCTGCAGCCAGAGCAGGGGCACAGTCATAAACTCCTATAGGAATGACTCAGAACTCTAGCTGGCCAATTTTAATGTGGCAGTTCACGAAGGAGAGCTTGCCCTTCCCCCTTTTGTCTGAGTGCTCTTAATTCTCAAATTCTTGAATAAACTCACACTGATGCATCTTGTGTGATAATCTTCAAGTGCTGCTGTGAAAGTCAGGAATAACTTGAGAGCTCTGTGTGTTGTCTACTTACTAGTGAGCAGCTTGCTAAACTGCCCAGACTTTTAAGGAGGCAGTAGTGTAGCTTTTTAGTTCTAAACAGAATGATGTATGCTGTTTCTTTATAATACAGAATTAAAATAACCTTGATTATAATTTTGTGCCTTTTTGAGTATCTATACCTTTTCTGCAGTCTGCTAACACGAATAAGAAATGCAAAATGATCATATAAGAAGTCTGTTCTAATTATAACCATATTTTTATTCATATAAAGCACTGTTCTAGTCACCTTGAAATTTCCCTCCAGAGAATGGCTGCTAAAAATTTCATGTGCTTTCACTCTAAAATACTGGATTGCCCTGTAGCTGATTATCCTGTAACAGCAAATAGAAAGACTTTGCCTTATATGTGGTACAATGAGGAAATTCTTGATATCCTTGTAGACCAGTTGCATTAACATTTTTGCAGTAAGAGGGCAACTTGGTATCTGTGACCTCTTGATTCTTACTTGTTTTTAAAAAACGCCTTCAAAAATCCCTTGTGAATCTCTTGGTTAGAATGCAGGAAAAAAACCCTTCCACTATTCTTTAGTAGAGACTGCTTCTGAATACTTAAAAGCTGTAAATAAATTGGAACAGCTTTCTTATTCCTACTTGGAAGAAAATCTATGTTCAGACAAGGATTAACCTGCAAGCCAGTTGTTTTAAGATGTTGACTCTAGCTTACTCTGTTATTCCATGACAAATCTGTTAGGATTTTTCCCTTCAAATGAAGTTTTGATGCAGTTTGACATAAAATTCAGATACTTTTTTGCACATATATGGAATTACTAAACCATAAGCACATAATTGCAAATATAAAATCATTATGTCAGAATCCCTATGTAGATTTGACAAGTGTGGTATCTGAAGGCAAAAAGCACTATCTGTGCAGTCTCCTTGACTTCTGAGGTCCATTCAAGATCCTCCCGTGCTGGAACCATTGCAGAAAGGCTTTAATTTTTAAGGAGCTTTTCACTAAGGGAGATGTTCTTGCTTTTTCAGGTGCTTTGAATCCTGCCGAAACTGAGTGGCTTCTTGCTGCAGAGTAGAACATGGAAAGTACTGAAAGCTGCCTGTGGTGTGACATGGCTGAGATCGTGTACAAACATACAGGAAGGTAAACTGTGATTATAGCAATGTCTCACCTCAGAGGACTGGTAAAAAGATGATGATACTTGAACTGTGAGAGAACCTGCATCAGGTGGGCTTTCCTCTGAATCACAGAGTGAGAAGAGACCATATATAAGAGTTTTTTGCAGGGAAAATCTGCTTTGATGACCAAAGGACAAACTTGTCTGAATGACAAACGTGTGTCAGAAATGTGCAATGTCATCCTGTGGCGTTTGGGTGCTAGACTCTAATCCATCAGTGTAGTCTGAAGGGAATAATGCAAAATGGTTGTTGACAAATGCGTAGTTAAGAGGACTAATTGGACAGGAACAGCTAAACTGTTTCAGTCCCACAAAGAGATGAGTGCACTTCAGATGTTGCTTAGATAAGTGCATTTCAAAGAGGAGGTGGTGCAGAGGCTTCAAAAGATCTCCCAAGGACCATCTGAGAGAACTCCTCACCTTCCTGCACTAGTGGCAGTTTTACCATTGGGTTCACAAGGCCAGAATTTTGCCCTGGGAGTTAAGATCAGAGAAATCTGTGTTCTGGTGAACAATCTCAAAGCAGAGCTTGGAGCTTTTTCTACAGTCTTTAGCTACAGTACCTATGGTAACTTGAAATGAAAGACGTGTGTTCAGTTAGTGATAACTGCTGCAAGAAAAACCATTTCCAGGTTTTCTTGCTCCCCAAACATGATCATCATCACTTAAAGAATAAATTTTCTGGTGAGAAAATAGGATAATAACATAATAATAATGAGAAAATGCTGCCTTGTGTACTTTAGCTATTACTGAGCTTGCAATGTTTAACTTCTCTGGTTTTGGTGAAAATGCTTGTGGGGTTTTTTATACTTGTGCTCAAAAGGATTGAATTAGTGAGATACTTTGGCCAGCATGTTAAATTTGGAAGCTGGGTACAAACATTTCTGGAAACAAAAAATATAATCAATGTTGATTATAGAGTTCCAGGGTACATGCACTGTAGACTGTCCATTTTTCAATAATTACTTTTTAAAATAATTATTGAAAAGGTTTTGAGATTTTAAGATATTATTTAATTGACAAATAATACAATGAGAATAATTTTCTCTCTTGAAACAAAGAGAGAAGTTCTCCTTTCTAGAAAAATCTGATAATGAAGAAAATATGTGCGCTGTACACAACTCTTAATGTATTCCAGTCACTTATTTGCATATTATCACATTTTACCTCACTAGATATTAATCTTAATATCTAATATTAAGATAATTTTAATTTATTATGGGAATGCTGATTTCCATATTTGTTATTTGTTGATATTCCTAATGTAGTTTGGGGGAAAGATCTGAAATGTAACTCAACATTTTCAAATATCACTTAACAAATAAACAGCATTCCAAAATTATGTACATTGATTTCTGTTATAAATGTTGGGTCCTTGAACACTTGATATGCCTGGAGGTTTTTTTGGCTGTTAAAGAACTTACAGGAGTACTGCTTGTAACTGAAAACTAGTGAAACATTGAGGTTTGTGGCTTGTAATTTTTTCAACACCTAAACCCGCTTCTGCTTTAATGCATTATTCCAACAGTAAACATAGGAAAAAATGTAGAACACTTTCTCACAAAGCTGAAATGTATTCATGTTGTGGAGTAGACACCTGATGTCTTTTGATGAACTGCCCCTTTTGAAGGGGTAATTCTTTTATTATTAGTGTATCTCACGCTGTACCTGTGAATACCCCTCAAATTTAGTCGAATTATAAGACTTTGAGAAATTTCCATTTACATAGTCCAGTGATGTTTGTAAATGTGAGCTGGAGAAAATCCATTAACTGCTTTCCTATGTCTTTTGTCTTTGTTTTGCCCAGGGCTGCATCTCCTGGAAGGGTGCTTTCCCTAGCCCCACTGTTACTATTCATCTGCAGGTAAGACTTGAAAATTTGTAAGTTACAGTTTAATGCACTTCTAAAAGATGTTTCTTAGCAAATGATAAGATGGTGATGCTTTTTAGTTTTGCGTTTCAGAGCATCAAGAGTCTAACCCACTTTCCACTATAGTCCAGAGTACTTTTCTGCTTGGGATTACATCCCAGTAGTTTAAGAAGGCACACCCTATTATGGTTTATTGCTGTAGTTTAAAAATATTTGAATGGTTGTCGGATCTTGACTTCCATATCCAGGCATCTGATAAAGATCTGCCTCTTTTTGTTTATTATCTCAAACAACATTCTGCAGCACTAATCCTGGCTGCAAAATAACATTCATGCTTAATAATTTTACACAATGTCAGATATCTTCAGCTGTAATTATGGTTCAAAATGGTTTAAATTGTGGCAGAGGTATTACTTTGGCAAATACCTATCCTCCAAGCCTTATTTTTAGAAGAAATAGCTAATGCTGTTTACATGCACGTATTTTTAAGGTGCCATGCATGTGACATTTCTTACTGAAGGGGACACTTTTAACAGTGCTAGAATTTGTCTTCCTGCTCATTTAAGAGAGTTGTTTGAAATGTTATGTTGTCTCTTCCTAAAATAAATGTTTTTCTCAGGGGTTCTGCTAAACAAATATTGCTGGGAGGTTTCTTGGGCTGTTTTTTTTTTGACTGTTTGTAAGCTATATTAATAAGGCTTGGTATTTTTGGGATATAACCATGTAACAAAGAAGAATGTACAGAAATCATATACCGGTTGTGAAAATGTTGACTATCACTTACTGTAGAACTTTCTTTGAATCATAGAAAATGGTCTTAGAAACTTAGTTAAAACAGACTTTCTGGCTGCCAGCTTTGCACATTGCCCAAGGAAGTAACAAAGAACAGCTTGTTACATTGCACCATTTCCCCTACCCCACTGAGTTTTTCCCTGTATCATTTGTGAGTGAACATGAACTGTGTGTGTAACTGCAGGCATAATTTGACCTTTGAGATCTTCACCACTGCAAGTGATACAAGAAAAGTGAACAGTTGATGTTCAGGTACCAAACCAAGTAACTGATAAAGTTTGAAAAACACAGTTAGAGAAAACATAGTTTTTGGTGGCATGTGGCTTTGCTATATGAACTGCCCTGTCTCTTCTTGTTCAAACTCAGAGCAAATCCTTTTACCAGTATAAGGAGGCAACACAGGACAGGACACAGTACAGTGGCAGTACAGTGGCAGGATAATACCAGGAAAAGAAAGGAGGGAAAATGTTGTTTTCCTCAGTGAGTTATTCCCTTTCTTGCCAAGATTTGCCAAGCCCTGCACATTGAGCATTAGATATGCAATCGACTCTGTGCCAGAATTTTACATACTTTGCAGTGAATGTGGCAGCTTTCACCAGCCCTGCTTTCATCCATTATGTGGGTGAAAGCCCTGCTGGCTTCCTGCTTCTCACGCAATACCCTCACTTCCACACCAAATGTGCCAGGTATTTTACCTGGCACGTGACAGCCTGTAGCAATGGATCTGTTTATGGGCTTGCTGTGTGCAAGATGCTGTGATCTGTCCCTCAGGCAGTTCTATGCGTTTGGGTTCTGATCAGGAGGGGGTCCAGCACTGGGCTGGGGGCTGGGGTACTCTGCCTTGTGCACTGGAAAGAAGGGAAAACTCAAACCCATGGCTGGATGCCCTACAACTGTGCTAATGGAAATATTGGAATACAAAAAGGTGAGTATATACAGAGTATATAAAGGAGTTCTAATCCTCTTGGGTTTACTGCACTTTCATTAGCATCTGGCCCATGTGAACCTACAGAAATAAGTCTCCACTCTGTTTTCCCTCTGCATACAAGTAAGAAAAAAACCCAGTTTCTAAAGTTGCCAGGACTCCTATTAAAAGTATCACACTAGTCTCCATAGTTTTAAGAAAGGAGTAATTATAGATTCCTTTCATAGGATAAACATACAGCAGCGGCTTTACTTTTTGCTCTTCCCGGAGGGCACTGTCTGCAACCCCTTTGGGGACAGCTTTGGGAGTACAGTCTGGAAGGACATCACTACTGCTGGGAGCTTTAACACTAGGCTGCTCTTCTGGCATGCCAGATCTTTCCTTAGGCCATAGGTGGCAGGAGACCTAATGCTGGAATGGTTATTTTTGGGTATATATCTCATCATCTTCAGCAGAAAGGGCATAGCAGAGGAAATAAAGAAATGCTGTATAAAATGGATACACTTCTAAACAGGAAAAACAAATAACTAATAGTGCAATGAAGGCCTTTAGAAACTAATAAATATTTAAGGTAACTTGGGATTTCCACATAGCTAATCTCTATCCATGGGTCTCTCATCAATCTCTACTTTTGCAGGCATTTGCAGGTGGTGCTTTTTCTTTAACAATTAATGATTTGAAAAGATCACCAAGTATAGTAACTTAATAGAGATTCAAATAGTGTTTGTTAAACAAAAGTAACAATTGTGGTATTACTGCAAAATTTAACTCATGGATCTGCTACTGGATTTATGGGGGCATGTAGACAGGTATTTTTTATAGTGTCCTTTAGAGGATGATAATAGGCACCATGTTTTTCCTTTGCTCTTAGAAATAACTGTTCTGTCTTATATTCCACTGGGTAATGTGTGCACTGGTGAATACTGAATTTTTAATGTCGATCACTAACTTACAAAAACAGTCTCTGCTTTACTGACCTTAATACTTGTGAAATATTAGGTGCACAACCACTCTTACTGTTCTTATATGGCTATTCTCAGTCAGGGCTTCATTTCCAGAAACAACTTATTTGCTATTTTAAAAGTTTTAATGAGGCAGTATTAATTGCTAGGGTTTTCCGCTTATTTTTATAGAAAATCTGTGTGGATTTCAGTCACCTAAATAGCTATATAGGAGCACACATTTGAAATAGCCTTTAATTAGTTACTTTGAATGGTGTAAATAGTTTTGCTCGTGATTTATCTTTCCTAAGAGCTGTGAAATGCATGTAATTGAGCTGCTGAGGGATGCTGTGCCATTCAATAGGGCACATACAGAGCACTTGCCCTTCTGGCTTAGTTCCTGGTCAGTTTGTGCATTCTGTCCACTGAAACTTCCCCTGACGTCTCTGGTACAGTGCAGCATCAAAAGCATGTGCAATGCCTTTCACATCTTACAGAAATGTATCCAACTCAACAAACATTTGAAAGCATTACATGTACATGAAGTCTTATTTTTTAGATGTGTTTAGTGTCTTGAGTCTTCAAAAGCATTGGTATCAACTAATGCTGCATCAGAGATGGTAATTAGATTTTGCTGTCATCTGAACAGTAATTGATAGTTATTTTGGACTCTCTGATGTCCTTGCAATCAGGTGCCGTTTGCTGAGGGATGACATTTGGTTGTGAGTAGCTAGAAATTTGTTAGATTTATAACTGAAAATAAATCAGTGTGACTAACATTAGGCAAAGGCAGTCTCTTTG
Organism: Euphonia xanthogaster; assembly: GCA_034509185.1. NCBI lineage: Eukaryota > Metazoa > Chordata > Aves > Passeriformes > Fringillidae > Euphonia > Euphonia xanthogaster. Next base: position 26,237,883 of record JAYDZK010000274.1, read on the forward strand.
ATGTAGGCTGATTGGCTTTTCTTGTCATGCTTGTGTTCATCCTTTCTCCTGCCTTCCTCTCCTCCAGAGCCTTGATTGCCTGTTGGGGACCAGGTGAAGCTACCATGGTGTATGTCTGGACAGCCTCCAGTGGCCATCTGGTGCTGCTTAGCTGGACCTTCTGGCCCAGAAATGAGATCAGCACTTTCTCATGGCCACTGGTCTTTGGCTTGTATCTGTAACAAAGAGCTCCATAAGTAAAAGAATTGAGAACAAGTCAGTGTCTTTGAGCTTTACTCCCTTAACCAGTTTCTTTCATTTGAAAAAATAATTTTCAAATGTCTGTGTTCATAATATTTTTTGTATTGTTTTGAGAAGTCTGTACTCAGCCAAGTCAAAAGGCACAATAACTCCGAGTGGCTTCTTCAAATCTTTATTGCTGTTAGGAATCTGACAAATATAATTTTTCACCCTTGTGTAGTACTGAACTGGCAATTGCCAATTAGAATTGCTCACCAGGCTGGAGTCAAATTAGGAGCACTTGCTAATGTTTTAGCATTTCTAATCTTAGAAACTGGGGAAGAAATTGTGTATCTCGCCTATATGACCTAGATGTACCTTTCCTCTTTAATTTCATGATGGGCTTTTCCACGTGAGGTTTTCCTCTTCTCCCTTAATCATCTTTGATTAATAAATAGTAATAGGCATTTTATTCAAACAAGCAATGTCTGTTAAAGGAACTGGAGTTTCTTTCATGCCAGTCAATGAATACCACTCATATAAAGTTGATCAGGAATTGCATGTGTGTGGAATCCAGCCCCAAAGCCTCTAATTTATGTTTTTAGATATACATCTGACACTTACAATTATTGTGAGAAGATGAACACCTATTTAATGAGGTTCTTCTGCTGGATTTCTTAGGTGACACTGTAAACTCATTGACTATGCTGATGATTATAATAACCTGTGTCATACTACAGTATTTTTATTGTGTTTTCTGGACTTTCCTTTACTTCTAATATGTCAAAATATTTAAGTAAGCAGCTGTGAATTCCCTTTTTGTTGGTCTGGTGTGCTTTTTCTGGGTGTAGATGTCATTAGGCTTATGCAAATTATTCCTCTTGCATGAGACATGTGCTTGAGCATACAGGCAGGTGAGAACAGTAGTCATTACTCAGGGAAGGAAAAACACAAGCAAAGACTTAAATACTCTGACCTATGTAATAGCTGCAGGTTGAGAAACTGGCTCCTGGTGGTCCCCTGTAGTTCCAAAACTCTGTGAAAGTGCAGGCAGGAGGAGTGGGGAAACTGAGGGGGCCAAGAGACGAACTAAAGGCAAAAGTAGGACTGAAGTATACATGGAAAAATTCTCTTGCTCTGTTTCCAGATGGGAAACTCCTGATTGTGGTTTGTTGGGGGTTTTTTTGGGGTGGTTTTTTGTTTGTTTGTTTGTTTGTTTGGGGGTTTTGTTTGTTTGTTGGTTTTGTTTTGTTTTTTTGGGATTTTTTAATGGTATGTGTGGTCCAGTTGTTACATTTAAGGTAAATATACTGGGAAAAGTCATTGCCTTATCAAGTAAGTAAGAAGTTGCTAAATTTTGCATTATAAAGGGAAAACATTTAAGCATAAAATAGTGATTACTGAGGAAAAGCTTCAAACTAAGCTTTCCCTAGGTATTTCTATTTTCTTATTCACAAAAAAAGTAAAAAGGCCCATGCATCTTCAATAATATATCCCAAAAGCTGTCAAGCTATCTATATAAAACTAATTTAAATCTAAAGGGACTTGTTTAAAAAAAACAAACCAAACCAAAAAACCTCTGGCAAACTTCAAATATAATACTACCAGATGTGGAACTCAAGTGATAAAGTTATTTATCTGGAGAAGAAGGAGTTGAGATGCAGATATAGAATCACAGAATTGTTTAGATTAGGAAACTTAGGTTGGACCTTTGAGATGAGTGCAACCATTAACCCAGCAGTGATGAGTTCACCATTAGACCATGTCCCTAAGGTGCCACCTGTACCCTTTTCAATACCTCCAGGGATGGTGACTCCATCACTTCCCTGGGCAGTCTCCTTCAATGCTGAACAACCCTTTCTGTGAAGAAATTTTTTGTAATATCCAATCTAAACTTCCCCTGGTGCAACTCAAGACCATTTCCTTTTGTCCTATTGCTTATGACCCAGAGGACTAGCAGACATATCTCCAATATTCTGGACTGGTGATATTAAACTCTTTTGTTGTGAAAAGAGGACATGATCAGATTGGCAAATAAAACTTGGGGTTTTTTGTGGTTTGTTTTTGGTTTTTTTGTTTTTTTTTTTTTGGGTTTTTTTTTTTTTGAGGAAGCAGAGGTATTTTCTTACCCTTCTTTTTTCTGTGTCAATGTTGGTTGCAATGAAAGACGTGGCTATTGCTTTGTTAATACCTGTGTGGATAAATGGATGAGTGTGCAATGTAGCTGCTGAAGGACCTGCTTATCACAGCTGTTTTCCTTCTCAGTTTTGCCTAAGCTGAGAAACATGTCTTCATAACAATTTTTGTCTTTGTAGCCTTGGCAGCCCAGATTCCAAATCTGATCTCTTTTTTTCTGGCAGTGTGTGATGTTGGAAACTAACTGTGGGAGGGCCACATGCAATCCTCAGTTTTGTGATGTGCCCTGTGGCTGTCTGTCTTTTAAAAAGAGATATGGCCTTCGGAGACTACAGGTCCCAGCAAGCAGTGCTTCATTCTGATCGGATAAGCAAGTGCTCAGATCTGATGTGTGTTTCGTGTCAGGGCGTGCTGCCTGCATGAGCCACACCTCAGCATTTGAGATAAGGGTGGCAGCAGACTGCTCCAGCCAGCACAAAGTAGGTGCAGCTTTGGCCAGAAGCAGATTTTTTTTTTCTTTTCCTCTGCCCTTCAGTCTTGGGAACTTATTTTATCTTATACAGCCTTGCAACAGGATTCTGGTATATAGCATGGTTGCCCATCATGTTGAATATGGTTTTTGGTTTCTAGATTCTCCCAGGTGCTTCCTTTTCTTCCTCTGTGATGGCTGCCCTCGCACACTGCTCAGGAGTGGGCAAAACTTTTGGAAGTGGCTGATTGCTTCAAGTAAGGGTGTTTTTGCAAGAGATGCAATCCCATTTTTACTTGCTAAAGAGACCTGGCTCATTCAGGCAAGCTTTGGATAAACAGTCTGCAATTTGGGGTGGTTTATCTGATACAATTTTTTAAAAGTTTGTCCAGTATGGGAAGAGACTACCTCACTTTGACCTGGACAGCTGAGGAAGCAGCTTTGACACACCCTTGGGTACAATTTAGACACCTGTTCTGAAATGCCTTCAGACTGAGAGTTCAAAAGCTGACTCTGCTTGGATGCAGTTCAGGACTGGAGCAATCCCTTTTTCCCAGTCTTAGGCTAGATGCTTCCCAAGATGTTTGGATGTAGCTTACTTCTCTGTAGCAATTTCTTTCTAATTTCTGTTCTTCAGCTGGGTCTGCATCTGAACATGTGAAGACATGATAAGAAGTTCTTTTGGAGTTTCACTGTATCTCAGATGTTTCTTGGGAAGTGTGTAAAACCCTGGGTGACTCTTCTGAGATTTCTAGGTGACTTCAGTTTCTGGTATCTGCTATAAAATACAAAGCCAAGGTGTCAAGTGTCCTGCACTATGTCATCTTTATTTCTTGCTTTGTAGTCTTGTTCAAAGAAAGTTCAGCTGAGTGAAGAGCTTTTCATATTCTTTTACAATCCATATAAATATCACCTACCACCACAAGAGCAGCAATATCAGGTTGATCAAGAGGCCTGTTTATCCCAGAATTCCATCTTAGTCTGTGGTCAATAATGGACTCATAGGGAAAGAGCAAAAATTATATTCTATATGAAAAGAGAGTCTCATGTTGGAGTACTTTCTTGCTTAGGAGCTTGAACTTCCTAAGTTAGCATTTGCTTCTGGACCACAATAATGCAGGTGTTCCTGCCAGCATATTCTGTCATCCTGCATCCTGTATTTGCACTTTCGTGCATTAAACATAAAAACAATAGCATTACTACTTGGGTTTAGTTCTTTGTGTAGATGGCAGTATGGGTAGCTGAAAAGCTGCACAAAGACAAATCAGATGCTGTTAACTCCTTCCTGCTTGACAGTTTGTATATTTTGGAACTTGGAGATAATTCTCAAGGCTGCAGTTTGGTCATGTATTAGCTCTATTTATAATTTTTATTGAACCCTGAGATCTAACTTTTATCTCAGCTTGATAAATAATTGAACCTTTGGCTAGTAGAGTGAGGATAAATGCATACATAACGAAGAGCAGTTAATGAATAAGTAGCTGGTCAGCAGAGATGACAGTGGATAAAGATACCTGTCAAGTTCTTAGCACCATAAAACTAAAGCACATTTGGCCTGATCCAACATCTGAAGAATTTAATTTCCATTGTTTTCAAAGGAGTGCCTTCTTAGCCTGTATGATATGAATTCTTATCTCTGTGTCCTTTTTCTTTTTCTCCCCCTTTTTTCTCCCTGCTTTTCCTTTATAAGTGCAGTTAGGTTATTTGATCTGACTCCCTTCTGCAGCAAATTATTTTGTAAAAACAGCTTTGTGGAGAGGAGTGACACCATAGTATACTAGGAACAGCCTGCTGGGTAAAGGTAAGATGATAAAGATTGATCCAGTGCTTT